>OX465582.1:0-600000 GCA_950022655.1 Alentia gelatinosa
GGGGGGGGGGCTGGCGCAGATGGTCAAGCAGCCCGGTCGCTGGGTATTTTTTTTTGGGTGTATAAACATCAATATATGTTCCAGATTAATGTTTACCACCGTTTACTCCAGTTTACGCCAAGCATAGTTCCTGTATTTGCGGGGTCGTTTGTAGATGTAAAGGCCACCCATATAATGACCTATTTACGTGATGGCTGTCGCTGGCCGTATTTACAGCCCAAACTACACCCATTAACAGACGTTTGCGATAGTGTTTATCCCATGAGCGCCAAAAACGTATTGGTCTTGAAATGTATGAAAAGGAATGAAAAGATAATCTTTAAACATATTTTTGGTATGGCGTCAATCCGTGTAAACGGCCTAGTTAATCAGCTCTACACTCTCTCAATCGTAGTCTTTGCTAGTCAGCTAACAACAGGATAAACCACATCATGTGATACCATTAGATGGAGACAGACTGTTAAGTGAATAAAACACTAATACTTCATCTGTTTAGATGGAGACAGACTGTTAAGTGAATAAAACACTAATACTTCATCTGTTTAGATGGAGACAGACTGTTAAGTGATAAAAACACTAATACTTCATCTGTTTAGATGGAGACAGACTGTTAAGTGATAAAAACACTAATACTTCATCTGTTTAGATGGAGACAGACTGTTAAGTGAATAAAACACTAATACTTCATCTGTTTAGATGGAGACAGACTGTTAAGTGATAAAAACACTAATACTTCATCTGTTTAGATGGAGACATACTGTTAAGTGATAAAAACACTAATACTTCATCTGTTTAGATGGAGACAGACTGTTAAGTGAATAAAACACTAATACTTCATCTGTTTAGATGGAGACAGACTGTTAAGTGAATAAAACACTAATACTTCATCTGTTTAGATGGAGACAGACTGTTAAGTGATAAAAACACTAATACTTCATCTGTTTAGATGGAGACAGACTGTTAAGTGATAAAAACACTAATACTTCATCTGTTTAGATGGAGACAGACTGTTAAGTGATAAAAACACTAATACTTCATCTGTTTAGATGGAGACAGACTGTTAAGTGAATAAAACACTAATACTTCATCTGTTTAGATGGAGACAGACTGTTAAGTGATAAAAACACTAATACTTCATCTATTTAGATGGAGACAGACTTTTAAGTGATAAAAACACTAATACTTCATCTATTTAGATGGAGACAGACTGTTAAGTGATAAAAACACTAATACTTCATCATGTTAACACCATCACTTCACACAAAGTTAATTACTAAGAAGGAATTAAGTTGTCACAATTAGTGAATTAAAATCGCTGCAATAATCACCTCCAAGGACTCACCGAAGTGTCACTGGGTGCCGCATTTTAATCCATGGTCTGTTTCCTCGCATATTAACAACACCATGTGTGCGGTGGACGGGGGAAGTTATTCATTTAATGACAATTAGATGACACATGGTTAAAGAGGAGAGTGGATCCCCTACAAGTGTCATAATGACACATAATTGCACATATAAGCTGTATAACAGTTTTTATTTGAAAAAGGCAATTTCTGACGGCCATGCATGGAGCATATACAACCTAGTTTCTGAGGGGAATTGGCTGTATTTGTCACCTGGTGTATATAGATATAAATATATAAATGGGATATACAACCTAGTTTCTGAGGGGAATTGGCTGTATTTGTCACATTCACAGGTTTTAATTGCTTATATTTACTGTCAATACTTAAAGGTTGCCTTACATGTATTTTCGCTGGTTCATATGTGAAATATACGGTCGGGAACAAGCTAGCTGCATCCTGTTTCGTGCACCCTATACCTGTACACTGCATTTCGTGCACATACATATGGTATCCGAACATTACTGACTTACAGTATAGGCGTTAGTTTCGTGCATGGGTATATAATAATCCATTATACACCGAGTGATGTTCTGAGGGTGGCTGCTAGCAACAGTCCAAGTGCCGTAACAAAAAGTAATGTTGGGAGTGAAGGGTTCAGAATATTGTAGTGTTTAGTTCATCCGTTGTGTGCCAAAATGGAGTAAAAAAGCTCCTACTGTAATTATTGTAATTATTTTGAGGTGTATGATAATAAGAAAACTATGTACCTGTTATATATATGATAATGTGAATAATAATTCCTGTTATATAATAATGTGAATAATAATTCAGCCACAGGAAGAGTTTTCTCATATTACAGCACCTATCAACCTGCAAAGGCTTCATTCAAGTTAATCATAAAAATCAAACAAGTGGTTTTGGTTATGTCACCATATATAGGTCGGTCACCATTGCTTTCTGAATATTACTATTGTTTTTTTCAGATTTCATTCATGAATCATACAATTGTAAAAATATTTTATTTTACTTATCGTTATGTGAAGTTATATCAAATCTATTTAGATAATGTAACAAGGAACTAGTTTCTGTTAATGATTATAATTGAAACTTTAGCTACAATTAGTTTTCTTTTTTTCTTCAAAGGAAGAACAAATTGCATCCTGGGAGAGAAGCTGTGTGGAACATCAGGATATTTCACAACCGGAACTGGGGATTCATATCCCAATGGACATAAATGTACCTGGTTGATTGAGGTACCTGCAAAAAAGGTCAGTCAGAAGGCAATATTATCAAGAGACGTCCGGAGTTTGAGTCTGAGTTTATTTATGCCACGCATTTTGGCGTCTAGATTTTATCCTACCCCGTTTCCATATTTTTTCAGTATCAGAAAGAAGTGGCATAAACAACACTTTATGTCACGCCCGTGAAATAAACAAATCCCATGTTAAGCCTATGGCGTTTTTTATTAGGGGTAGGATAAGACTTATTATTACCCACCTGATACAGAGTCTCCATACTAAGCCTATGTAGCTTACAGATCGCTACTGAGTAGGATACGGAGCTGCGTACCCTCCTAGGAGGATACAGATTTTTGAGATGAAAGTAGTCCCATTGAGATGAAAGTAGTCCCAAACATAACTTCTTAACTATGTTGAAAAGTTTTCTAACGATCATATTTATTGCTTAAATCTAAAAATAAGTGAGTAATAAATACAACATTACCATGATTTCGATCTGTGTGGCCGTATTATCCTTGTAGTTGAAACTACGCAATACTCCTCGCTATCGTTCGGAGTATTACTACGCGTCAACTACGCGGAGAATACGGCCACTCAGATCGAAATCGTGGTAATATTGTGTATTTATTACCCACCTGATACGGAGTCTCCATACTAAGCCTATGGAGATTACAGATCGCTACTGAGGAGGATACGGAGCTCCGTACCCTCCTAGGAGGATACGGATTTTTTAGATGAAAGTAGTCCCAAACATAACTTCTTAATTACATTGAAAAGTTTTCTAACGATCATATTTATTGCTTAAATCTAAAAATAAGTGAGTAATAAATACAACATTACCATAATTTCGATCTGTGTGGCCGTATTCTCCTTGTAGTTGACGCCACGCAATACTCCTCGCTATCGCTCGGAGTATTACTACGCGTCAACTACACGGAGAATACGGCCACTCAGATCGAAATCATGGTAATATTGTGTATTTATCCTACTCCTAATAAAGGAAACCAATTTAGTTCTAGTTTCACTTATAAAGTCACTCCATCAACAGAATTGGAAGAAAGCAGAAGGCAAGTAAGTGAAGTAAGAAACAGAACAATGGATAAATAAGATCTATCGGTGTTGCCGCATGGTCTCCGCATGGTCTCTAGTTCACCAGCCCCAGACCTGGGCCCACTCCAAGCCTCTCCACAGGACCCCCGCGACCCGTCACCTCAAACCTTACCACATATTGAGGTATCTAGCATGGCCATTAACTTCACAGACTGGACCCCCGCGACCCGTCACCTCAAACCTTACCACATATTGAGGTATCTATCATGGCCATTAACTTCACAGACATCGCCCTGACACTGCCCTGACACATCCCTGACACATCCCTGACACATCCCTGACACATCCCTGACACATCCCTGACACCGCCCAGACACCGCCCTGACACATCCCTGACACATCCCTGACACATCCCTGACACATCCCTGACACATCCCTGACACATCCCTGACACATCCCTGACACATCCCTGACTCTGCCCTGACACCACCCTGACACTGCCCTGACACCGCCCTGACTCATCCCTGACACATCCCTGACACATCACTGACAAATCCCTGACACATCCCTGACACATCCCTGACACCACCCTGAAACATCCCTGACACATCCCTGACACATCCCTGACACCGCCCTGACACCGCCCTGACACCGCCCTTACACCGCCCTGACACCGCCCTGACACATCCCTGACACATCCCTGACACCACCCTGACACATCCCTGACACATCCCTGACACATCTCTGACACTGCCATGACACATCCCTGACACCGCCCTGACACCGCCCTGACACCGCCCTGATACCGCCCTGACACCGCCCTGACACATCCCTGACACATCCCTGACACATCACTGACACATCCCTGACACATCCCTGACACATCCCTGACACATCCCTGACACCGCCCTGACTCATCCCTGACACCGCCCTGACACTGTGGCCATATTCAACATACTCCACTAAGACCTCTCATCACTCAATCTACAACACATCCACCTCCCCCTCACTTCGCTGTGGCCATATTCAACATACTCCACTAAGACCTCTCATCACTCCATCTACAACACATCCACCTCCCCCTCACTTCACTATGGCCGTATTCAACATACTCCACTAAGACCTCTCATCACTCAATCTACAACACATCCACCTCCCCCTCACTTCACTGTGGCCGTATTCAACATACTCCACTAAGACCTCTCATCACTCCATCAATCTACAACACATCCACCTCCCCCTCACTTCACTGTGGCCGTATTCAACATACTCCACTAAGACCTCTCATCACTCAATCTACAACACATCCACCTCCCCCTCACTTCACTGTGGCCGTATTCAACATACTCCACTAAGACCTCTTCTCACTCAATCAATCTACAACACATCCACCTCCCCCTCACTTCACTGTGGCCATATTCAACATACTCCACTAAGACCTCTCATCACTCAATCTACATCACATCCACCTCCCCCTCACTTCACTGTGGCCGTATTCAACATACTCCACTAAGACCTCTCATCACTCCATCAATCTGCAACACATCAACCTCCCCCTCACTTCACTGTGGTCATATTCAACATACTTCACCAAGACCTCTCATCACTCCATCAATCTACAACACAATCACCTCCCCTCACTTCACTGTGACTGTATTCAACATACTCCACTAAGACCTCTCATCACTCAATCTACAACACATCCACCTCCCCCCCACTTCACTGTGGCCGTATTCAACATACTTCACTAAGGCCTCTCATCACTCCATCAATCTACAACACATCAACCTCCCCCTCACTTCACTGTGGTCGTATTCAACATACTCCACTAAGACCTCTCATCACTCCATCTACAACACATCCACCTCCCCCTCACTTCACTGTGGCCATATTCAACATACTCCACTAAGACCTCTCATCACTCCATCAATCTACAACACATCCACCTCCCCTCACTTCACTGTGGCCGTATTCAATATACTCCACTAAGACCTCTCCTCACTCCATCAATCTACAACACATCCACCTCCCCCTCACTTCAATGTGGCCATATTCAACATACTCCACTAAGACCTCTCATCACTCCATCTACAATACATCGACCTCCCCCTCACTTCACTGTGGCCATATTCAACATACTCCACTAAGACCTCTTATCACTCAATCTACAACACATCCACCTCCCCCTCACTTCACTGTGGCCGTATTCAACATACTCCATTAAGACCTCTCATCACTCCATCTACAACACATCCACCTCCCCCTCACTACACTGTGGCCGTATTTAACATACTCCACTAAGACCTCTCATCACTCAATCTACAACACATCCACCTCCCCCTCACTTCACTGTGGCCATATTCAACATAATTCACTAAGACCTCTCATCACTCCATCAATCTACAACACATCCACCTCCCCTCACTTCACTGTGGCCGTATTCAACATACTCCACTAAGACCTCTCCTCACTCCATCAATCTACAACACATCCACCTCCCCCTCACTTCACTGTGGCCGTATTCAACATACTCCACTAAGACCTCTCATCACTCCATCTACAACACATCCACCTCCCCCTCACTTCACTGTGGTCATATTCAACATACTCCACTAAGACCTCTCATCACTCCATCAATCTACAACACATCCACCTCCCCCTCACTTCACTGTGGTCGTATTCAACATACTCCACTAAGACCTCTCATCACTCCATCTACAACACATCCACCTCCCCCTCACTTCACTGTGGCCGTATTCAACATACTTCACTAAGACCTCTCATCACTCCATCAATCTACAACACATCCACCTCCCTCTCACTTCACTGTGGCAATATTCAACATACTCCACTAAGACCTCTCATCACTTTATTAATCTTCAACACAACCACCTCCCCCTCACTTCACTGTGGCCTTATTCAACATACTCCACTAAGACCTCTCATCACTCCATCTACAACACATCCACCTCCCCCTCACTTCACTGTGGCCGTATTCAACATACTCCACTAAGACCTCTCATCACTCCATCAATCTACAACACATCCACCTCCCCCTCACTTCACTGTGGCGATATTCAACATACTCCACTAAGACCTCTCATCACTTTATTAATCTTCAACACAACCACCTCCCCCTCACTTCACTGTGGCCTTATTCAACATACTCCACTAAGACCTCTCATCACTCCATCTACAACACATCCACCTCCCCCTCACTTCACTGTGGCCGTATTCAACATACTCCACTAAGACCTCTCATCACTCCATCAATCTACAACACATCCACCTCCCCCTCACTTCACTGTGGCCGTATTCAACATACTTCACTAAGACCTCTCATCACTCCATCAATCTACAACACATCCACCTCCCCCTCACTTCACTGTGGCGATATTCAACATACTCCACTAAGACCTCTCATCACTTTATTAATCTTCAACACAACCACCTCCCCCTCACTTCACTGTGGCCATATTCAACATCCTCCACTAAGACTTCTCATCACTCCATCTACAACACATCCACCTCCCCCTCACTTTACTGTGGCCATATTCAACATACTCCACTAAGACCTCTCATCACTCCATCAATCTACAACACATCCACCTCCCCCTCACTTTACTGTGGCCTTTTTTCAACATACTCCACTAAGACCTCTCATCACTCAATCTACAACAAATCCACCTCCCCCTCACTTCACTGTGGCCTTATTCAACATAATTCACTAAGACCTCTCATCACTCCATCAATCTACAACACATCCACCTCCCCCTCACTTCACTGTGGCCGTATTCAACATACTCCACTAAGACCTCTCATCACTCCATCAATCTACAACACATCCACCTCCCCTGCACTTCACTGTGGCCGTATTCAACATACTCCACTAAGACCTCTCATCACTCCATCTACAACACATCCACCTCCCCCTCACTTTACTGTGGCCATATTCAACATACTCCACTAAGACCTCTCATCACTCAATCTACAACACATCCACCTCCCCCTCACTTTACTGTGGTCATATTCAACATACTCCACTAAGACCTCTCATCACTCCATCAATCTACAACACATCCACCTCCCCCTCACTTCACTGTGGTCGTATTCAACATACTCCACTAAGACCTCTCATCACTCCATCTACAACACATCCACCTCCCCCTCACTTCACTGTGGCCGTATTCAACATACTTCACTAAGACCTCTCATCACTCCATCAATCTACAACACATCCACCTCCCCCTCACTTCACTGTGGCGATATTCAACATACTCCACTAAGACCTCTCATCACTTTATTAATCTTCAACACAACCACCTCCCCCTCACTTCACTGTGGCCATATTCAACATACTCCACTAAGACCTCTCATCACTCCATCTACAACACATCCACCTCCCCCTCACTTCACTGTGGCCGTATTCAACATACTCCACTAAGACCTCTCATCACTCCATCAATCTACAACACATCCACCTCCCCCTCACTTCACTGTGGCCGTATTCAACATACTCCACTAAGACCTCTCATCACTCAATCTACAACACATCCACCGCCCCATCACTTCACTGTGGCCGTATTCAACATACTCCACTAAGACCTCTCATCACTCAATCTACAACACATCCACCTCCCCTCACTTCACTGTGGTGGTATTCAACACACTCCACTAAGACCTCTCATCACTCGATCTACAACACATCCACCTCCCCCTCACTTCACTGGCCATATTCAACATACTCCACTAAGACCTCTCATCACTCAATCTGCAACACATCCACCTCCCCCTCACTTCACTGTGGCCATATTCAACATACTCCACTAAGACCTCTCATCACTCCATCAATCTACAACACATCCACCTCCCCCTCACTTCACTGTGGCCATATTCAACATACTCCACTAAGACCTCCCATCACTCCATCAATCTACAACACATCCACCTCCCCCTCACTTCACTGTGGCCGTATTCAACATACTCCAGTAAGACCTCTCATCACTCAATCTACAACACATCCACCTCCCCCTCACTTCACTGTGGCCGTATTCAACATACTCCACTGTTAGTAAGCAGAATCATATTTCATGAACGGCATCATATCCGCACCACCGGCCGGATTCTTATGAATGGATCATGTACTAGCGACCGCACTGCCATGATGACTAGAAACGTTTTAAGACTGTATTTAAAAGCATATTAAACCACAGTTATAAAAGTGGCGATGAGGATGGGATTAGTACACTTCAAGGACAGTATGTTAGGAGTGCTGTGAAGTGTTTCTGGATGTCTGTCAACTGGTGGAAACCAGGATAAATGATGTCAACCTGAGGATCCATGCTGTAAACATTGCTGTCTACTTTGGATAACTGCTGTCAGTGAGTGAGACTCTGTGACTTGTAATGTGTGTCAGTGGTAGCTGTACCTGTATTATTATAGTCAGTGCTGTGTAGTATAAGCAGCACTAGAGTTGAAACCTGTAGTAGTGCCCAGTATAGGCTGTGTGTGTCAAGATGGCTAACTATATAGGCAGAGTGGGTGAGTACAGCCCCTCTAAGGAGACTTTCAAGGCATACAGTGACCGTATGGATATGTTCTATGAGGCAAATGACTTGGTGCTACAAGGGGGGGCTGCTAATGCAGGTGCTGATGCAGCTGTGATTAGGAAAAAGAGGGCTATATTTCTGACAGAAGTAGGTGCAGAGACATTCACCCTGTTGAATAATTTGCTAGCCCCTAGGAGCCCTAAGGATGTGGGTTTAGATGAAATTACCCAAGCCCTAGAACGTCATTTTAACCCTGCCCCGTTGGAAATCGCGGAGAGTTTCCATTTTGGTACGCGTGTTAGGAAGCAGGCTGAGTCTATCGGTGACTTTATTGTCGCACTCAAAAAGCTCTCTATCCACTGTAATTTTGGAGCACATCTGAACAGAGCATTGAGGGACCGTTTTGTGTGTGGGTTGAACCACTCGCGCATTCAACATGGCCTGTTGAACACTGCTGACCTGACTTTTCGACCGTGCGTGTGAGATGGAAATGGCGGAGTTACAGACGAAGGAGTTTGCCCCGAATATGAGTGCTGTCCACAAGGTCGACCACCAGCAGCGTAGGAAACCACAGGGTAGTGCGTGAAGTAAGGCCAAGGAGCGATGTTCACACTGTAGTACTTGGAAACATCAGTCGTCCGACTGCAAGTGGAAGGAAGCCACCTGCTACAAGTGCCAACAGCGAGGTCACATAGTCCCTGCCTGTAAATCGAAGGTGCCTGATAAAAAGGGCACAAAGGGTAAAACTCATGTGTTAGAGGGCCAGTCCGAGGAAGACTCGCCCCAAGTGTACACGACACAGAGGTTGGACAGTTCGTTGTACAGTATGTTCACTGTTCGTACGGCCCAAGGTTCTCCGCCGTGGAATGTGACAGTGTGCGTGGACGGGGTCGACCTGACGATGGAAGTCGACTCAGGAGCGACTTTCTCTGTGATCGGAGAAACTCAGCTGTCGCAGTGGGGTTCACCATTAGTGCTGCAACCGTCACCTGTCAAGCTGAGGACTTTTACGGGTGAGGTGATAATTCCGAAGGGCGAAGCTGAGGTGAAGGTCGACTACGAAGGTCAAACCTGTCGTCTTCCCTTGCTTGTGACACCCGGTACGCGGCCGGCGCTGTTGGGTCGTAACTGGTTGAATGAGCTGCGTTTGAACTGGAAGGAACTGGTGCAGCAGCACCAGGTGTACCATGTGGTGAGTGATGCAGCATCGGTGAAGGACCAGTTTCCCAGCCTGTTTCGGAAGGAGCCGGGGAAGCTTAAAGGGTTCAAGGCTCATGTGGAAGTGGAGCCTAACGCTGCGCCTATCTTTGTGAAGCCCCGACCGGTGTCATACTACATGCGCAGTAAACTGGATGCTGAGTATAAGCGCCTACAGGATACTGGTATCGTGGAACCAGTGCGCTATGCTCAGTGGGCATCGCCTGCAGTTCCCGTCTTGAAGCGCGATGGATCGGTACGGGTCTGCGGGGATTACAAGGTCACTATCAACAAGTCCCTCGGGAAAGAGGTGTATCCGCTACCGATACCTGACGACCTGTTCACGAAGCTGGAGGGAGGAGTCCGTTTTGCTAAACTGGATCTCTCTCATGCGTACCAGCAGGTTGAGTTGGACGAGTCAAGTCAAGAGTTGTTGGTACTAAATACTCACCAGGGACTCCTGAAGTACAAGCAGCTTAATTACGGCGTGGCCGCAGCACCAGCAATATTCCAGCGGGCCATTGAAGGCCTACTTCAGGGAGTGCCAATGACAGCTGTGTTCCTTGACGATGTGATCGTTATGGGCAAGACGCAAGTCGAGTATGAGCAAAACTTGCTGGAGGTCTTGACCCGGTTATGTGACGCCGGACTTACGCTCAAGGAGGCTAAGTGCGAGTTCGGAATGTCGGAGGTCCAGTACCTAGGGTATAAGGTTTCCAACTGTGGTCTGGAACCACTGACTGAGCGGATTCAGCCAGTTATGGACGCTCCGGCTCCAACGTGTGTTGGCAAGCTAAAGTCTTACTTGGGTATGCTCACATACTACAACCGGTTCCTGCCGAATGTGAGTACCATATTGGAGCCACTTCACGAGCTGTTGCGCACGGGTGTGGAGTGGAAGTGGACGGCAGAACGTAACAAGGCATTCAGGGCTACCAAGGAAATGTTGAAGGCTGCACCAGTGCTCACACATTACGACCCGAGTAAGCCCATTGTGTTATCCTGTGACGCATCTCCCTACGGTGTCGGAGCTGTGTTATCCCACATCGGTGATAGTGGGCAGGAAGTGCCAGTGGCATTCGCGTCACATAAGTTGAACAGCTGCGAGCGACGTTACTCCCAGCTGGACAAGGAGGGCCTATCGGTGGTATTTGGTGTCACCAAATATCACAAGTATTTAGAAGGTAGGAAATTCAAGATTCAGACTGATCATAAGCCTTTGCTCAGGCTGTTAGGAGCAGACCGCCCGATTCCGGTGATGTCTTCACCTAGAGTCCAGCGTTGGGCTGTGACCTTAGCTGGGTACAGTTACGATCTGGTGTACCGTCGGGGAGTAGACCATGGAAATGCTGACTGTATGTCACGACTACCTGCACCAGGACTACTGGAGGGATCCCCTGTGCCAGCTGATGTGGTACTAACGCTGGAGCAGTTAGATGCCACACCCATCACATCTACGATGATACGGGAGTGGACCCGTAAGGATCCGGTGTTGGCCCAAGTAGTACGTCTTCTAGCGGAAGGTTGGCCAGACACCGTGAGATCCGAGGAACGTTCGCCTTACTACCACCGCCGCACGGAGCTGAGTCTACAAGACGGTTGTGTGTTGTGGGGTGCCCGTGTATTGATACCCGCTCCTGGGCAAGCCAGTATCTTGCAAGAGCTACACGCTACCCACCCTGGTGTGAACTGTATGAAGGCTCTGGCACGTAGCTACGTGTACTGGCCAGGGATCGACAAAGATATTGAAAGGTTGGTTTCTGACTGTTCAACCTGCCAGGAGCACCGTAACATTCCGCCGAGTACAGAGTTACACCCGTGGGAGTGGCCAGACAAGCCGTGGTCCCGTCTACATGCGGATTTTGCAGGGCCGTTCCTGGGCTACATGTTCCTGATCATCGTGGATGCACATTCTAAATGGATAGACGTTCACACCATGAGTTCGATTACGTCGGAAGTGACTATCGACAACCTGAAGGCCAGTTTCTCAAACCATGGCCTACCTGACGTACTAGTTACAGATAACGGACCATCTTTCAAGAGTGAGACTTTCAGACAGTTCGTCTCACTAAATGGTATCAAAAACCTGACATCCGCGCCATACCATTCAGCTTCAAATGGTCTGGCAGAAAGAGCCGTGCAGACTTTTAAAAAAGCCATGAAGAAGTTGAGTGGCAGAACGGTTCAGAGTCAAGTTAACCGTTTTCTTTTCCGCTACCGTGTGACGCCTCAATCTACGACCGGACATTCACCAGCTGAGCTACTGTTCAGTAGGCGTATCAAGTGTCCTCTAGATCTACCACGCCCCGACTTGAAGGCAAAAGTATGCAATAAGCAGAGGCAGCAAAAGAGAGACTCAATGAGAAAGCTGTTTACCGGTCGTTTCAGGAAGGAGAGTCAGTGCACTACCGGAACTTCTCAGGGAGAGGTGACCAAAACCTTCCAGGTGTGATCACCGAAAACCTTGGTGGTAAAGGCTACCTGATCCGGGACACCACAGAGAACAAGTTGGTTAGACGTCACCCTGACCATCTGTTCAGAGGGGGCAACCACGATCCAGCTATGGACATACCTGAGATCATCATCAGCCGGCACCACCACCCCTGGCTCCTGCTATCAATGAAGAACTGCCACAGCAGTTACCTGAGGCTACTAATCCACCAGTTCAAGTGAGGGAACAAATTGTTACACCAACACCAGTAAGGTCATCACAGCGTGCCACAAAAGGCATACCACCAGTGAAGATGAACCTATAGAGTGTGAACTGTGTGAATTAAATTAAGATCTATTTTGTGTTTTCTCATATAACAATTTCAAGTTAATATTGGGTAGTGGTAACTATAGTGTTGTTTTCACAGACTATCTGATGACATAGACTGAACTTTTAAGTAGTCATCCTCTTCTTTAAAAAAAAAGGAGATGTTAGGAAGCAGAATCATATTTCATGAACGGCATCATATACGCACCACCGGCCGGATTCTTAGGAACGTGATCATGTACTAGTGACCGCACTGCCATGATGACTAGAAACGTTTTAAGACTGTATCTAAAAGCATATTAAACCACAGTTATAAAATCCACTATGACCTCTCATCACTCAATCTACAACACATCCACCTCCCCCTCACTTCACTGTGGCCGTATTCAACATACTCCACTATGACCTCTCATTTCTCCATCAATCTACAACACATCCACCTCCCCCTCACTTTACTGTGGCCGTATTCAACATACTCCACTAAGACCTCTCATCACTCCATCTACAACACATCCACCTCCCCCTCACTTCGCTATGGCGGTATTCAACATACTCCACTAAGACCTCTCATCACTCCATCTACAACACATCCACCTCCCCTCACTTCACTGTGGCCGTATTCAACATACTCCACTAAGACCTCTCATCACTCAATCTACAACACATCCACCTCCCCCTCACTTTACTGTGGCCGTATAAAACATACTCCACTAAGACCTCTCATCACTCCATCTACAACACATCCACCTCCCCCTCACTTCGCTATGGCGGTATTCAACATACTCCACTAAGACCTCTCATCACTCCATCTACAACACATCCACCTCCCCCTCACTTTACTGTGGCCGTATTCAACATACTCCAATATGACCTCTCATCACTCCATCAATCTACAACACATCCACCTCCCCCTCACTTCACTGTGGTCGTATTCAACATACTCCACTAAGACCTCTCATCACTCAATCTACAACACATCCACCTCCCCCTCACTTTACTGTGGCCATATTCAACATACTCCACTAAGACCTCTCATCACTCCATCAATCTACAACACATCCACCTCCCCCTCACTTCACTGTGGCCGTATTCAACATACTCCACTAAGACCTCTCATCACTCCATCAATCTACAACACATCCACCTCCCCATCACTTCACTGTAGTCGTATTCAACATACTCCACTAAGACCTCTCATCACTCCATCTACAACACATCCACCTCCCCCTCACTTCACTGTGGCTGTATTCAACATACTCCACTAAGACCTCTCATCACTCCATCTACAACACATCCACTTCCCCTACTTCACTGTGGTCATATTCAACACACTCCACTAAGACCTCTCATCACTCAATCTACAACACATCCACCTCCCCCTCACTTCACTGTGGCCGTATTCAACATACTCCACTAAGACCTCTCATCACTCCATCTACAACACATCTACCTCCCCCTCACTTCACTGTGGCCGTATTCAACATACTCCACTAAGACCTCTCATCACTCCATCTACAACACATCCACCTCCTCCTCACTTTACTGTGGCCGTATTCAACATACTCCACTAAGACCTCTCATCACTCCATCTACAACACATCCACCTCCCCCTCAATTCGCTATGGCAGTATTCAACATACTCCACTAAGACCTCTCATCACTCCATCTACAACACATCCACCTCCCCCTCACTTCGCTATGGCGGTATTCAACATACTCCACTAAGACCTCTCATCACTCCATCTACAACACATCCACCTCCCCCTCACTTTACTGTGGCCGTATTCAACATACTCCACTAAGACCTCTCATCACTCCATCAATCTACAACACATCCACCTCCCCTCACTTCACTGTGGCCGTATTCAACATACTCCACTATGACCTCTCATCACTCCATCTACAACACATCCACCTCCCCCTCACTTCGCTGTGGCCATATTCAACATACTCCACTAAGACCTCTCATCTATCAATCTACAACACATCCACCTCCCCCTCACTTCGCTATGGCGATATTCAACATTCTCCACTAAGACCTCTCATCACTCAATCTACAACACATCTACCTCCCCCTCACTTCACCGTGGCCGTATTCAACATACTCCACCATGACCTCTCATCACTCCATCAATCTACAACACATCCACCTCCCCCTCATTTCACTGTGGCCGTATTCAACATACTCCACTAAGACCTTTCATCACTCCATCTACAACACATGCACCTCCTCCTCACTTTACTGTGGCCGTATTCAACATACTCCACTAAGACCTCTCATCACTCCATCTACAACACATCCACCTCCCCCTCACTTCGCTATGGCGGTATTCAACATACTCCACTAAGACCTCTCATCACTCCATCTACAACACATCCACCTCCCCCTCACTTCGCTATGGCGGTATTCAACATACTCCACTAAGACCTCTCATCACTCCATCTACAACACATCCACCTCCCCCTCACTTTACTGTGGCCGTATTCAACATACTCCACTATGACCTCTCATCACTCCATCAATCTACAACACATCCACCTCCCCTTACTTCACTGTGGCCGTATTCAACATACTCCACTATGACCTCTCATCACTCAATCTACAACACATCCACCTCCCCCTCACTTCGCTGTGGCCATATTCAACATACTCCACTAAGATCTCTCATCACTCCATCTATCTACAACACATCCACCTCCCCCTCACTTCGCTGTGGCCGTATTTAACATACTCCACTAAGACCTCTCATCACTCAATCTACAACACATCCACCTCCCCCTCACTTCACTGTGGCCGTATTCAACATACTCCACTAAGACCTCTCATCACTCCATCAATCTACAACACATCCACCTCCCCATCACTTCACTGTGGCCGTATTCAACATACTCCACTAAGACCTCTCATCACTCCATCTACAACACATCCACTTCCCCTCACTTCACTGTGGTCATATTCAACACACTCCACTAAGACCTCTCATCACTCAATCTACAACACATCCACCTCCCCCTCACTTCACTGTGGCCGTATTCAACATACTCCACTAAGACCTCTCATCACTCCATCTACAACACATCTACCTCCCCCTCACTTCACTGTGGCCGTATTCAACATACTCCACTAAGACCTCTCATCACTCCATCTACAACACATCCACCTCCTCCTCACTTTACTGTGGCCGTATTCAACATACTCCACTAAGACCTCTCATCACTCCATCTACAACACATCCACCTCCCCCTCAATTCGCTATGGCAGTATTCAACATACTCCACTAAGACCTCTCATCACTCCATCTACAACACATCCACCTCCCCCTCACTTCGCTATGGCGGTATTCAACATACTCCACTAAGACCTCTCATCACTCCATCTACAACACATCCACCTCCCCCTCACTTCACTGTGACTGTATTCAACATACTCCACTAAGACCTCTCATCACTCCATCAATCTACAACACATCCACCTCCTCCTCACTTCACTGTGGCCGTATTCAACATACTCCACTAAGACCTCTCATCACTCCATCTACAACACATCCACCTCCCCCTTACTTCGCTGTTGCCATATTCAACATACTCCACTAAGACCTCTCATCACTCAATCTACAACACATCCACCTCCCCCTCACTTCGCTATGGCGATATTCAACATACTCCACTAAGACCTCTCATCACTCCATCTACAACACATCCACCTCCCCCTCACTTCACTGTGGCCGTATTCAACATACTCCACTAAGACCTCTCATCACTCAATCTACAACACATCTACCTCCCCCTCACTTCACCGTGGCCGTATTCAACATACTCCACCATGACCTCTCATCACTCCATCAATCTACAACACATCCACCTCCCCCTCATTTCACTGTGGCCATATTCAACATACTCCACTAAGACCTCTCATCACTCCATCAATCTGCAACACATCCACCTCCCCCTCACTTCACTGTGGTCATATTCAACATACTCCACTAAGACCTCTCATCACTCCATCTACAACACATCCACCTCCCCCTCACTTCACTGTGGTCATATTCAACATACTCCACTAAGACCTTTCATCACTCCATCTACAACACATGCACCTCCTCCTCACTTTACTGTGGCCGTATTCAACATACTCCACTAAGACCTCTCATCACTCCATCTACAACACATCCACCTCCCCCTCACTTTGCTATGGCGGTATTCAACATACTCCACTAAGACCTCTCATCACTCCATCTACAACACATCCACCTCCCCCTCACTTCGCTATGGCGGTATTCAACATACTCCACTAAGACCTCTCATCACTCCATCTACAACACATCCACCTCCCCCTCACTTTACTGTGGCCGTATTCAACATACTCCACTAAGACCTCTCATCACTCAATCTACAACACATCCACCTCCCCCTCACTTCGCTGTGGCCATATTCAACATACTCCACTAAGATCTCTCATCACTCCATCTACAACACATCCACCTCCCCCTCACTTCACTGTGGCCGTATTCAACATACTCCACTAAGACCTCTCATCACTCCATCAATCTACAACACATCCACCTCCCCTCACTTCACTGTGGCCGTATTCAACATACTCCACTAAGACCTCTCATCACTCCATCAATCTACAACACATACACCTCCCCTCACTTCACTGTGGCCGTATTCAACATACTCCACTAAGACCTCTCATCACTCAATCTACAACACATCCACCTCCCCCTCACTTCGCTATGGCGGTATTCAACATGCTCCACTAAGACCTCTCATCACTCCATCTACAACACATCCACCTCCCCTCACTTCACTGTGGCCATATTCAACATACTCCACTAAGACCTCTCATCACTCCATCTACAACACATCCACCTCCCCTCACTTCACTGTGGCCATATTCAACATACTCCACTCAGACCTCTCATCACTCCATCTACAACACATCCACCTCCCCCTCACTTCACTGTGGCCGTATTCAACATACTCCACTAAGACCTCTCATCACTCAATCTACAAGACATCCACCTCCCCCTCACTTCACTGTGGCCGTATTCAACATACTCCACTAAGACCTCTCATCACTCCATCAATCGACAACACATCCACCTCCCCCTCACTTCACTGTAGTCATATTCAACATACTCCACTAAGACCTCTCCTCACTCAATCTACAACACATCCACCTCCCCCTCACTTCACTGTGACTGTATTCAACATACTCCACTAAGACCTCTCATCACTCCATCAATCTACAACACATCCACCTCCCCCTCACTTCACTGTGGCCGTATTCAACATACTCCACTAAGACCTCTCATCACTCCATCAATCTACAACACATCCACCTCCCCCTCACTTCACTGTGGCCATATTCAACATACTCCACTAAGACCTCTCATCACTCCATCTACAACACATCCACCTCCCCTCACTTCACTGTGGCCATATTCAACATACTCCACTCAGACCTCTCATCACTCCATCTACAACACATCCACTTCCCCCTCACTTCACTGTGGCCGTATTCAACATACTCCACTAAGACCTCTCATCACTCAATCTACAACACATCCACCTCCCCCTCACTTTACTGTGGCCGTATTCAACATACTCCACTAAGACCTCTCATCACTCAATCTACAACACATCCACCTCCCCCTCACTTCACTGTGGCCGTATTCAACATACTCCACTAAGACCTCTCATCACTCCATCAATCTACAACACATCCACCTCCCCCTCACTTCACTGTGGCCGTATTCAACATACTCCACTAAGACCTCTCATCACTCCATCTACAACACATCCACCTCCCTCCACTTCACTGTAGTCATATTCAACATACTCCACTAAGACCTCTCATCACTCCATCAATCTACAACACATCCACCTCCCCCTCACTTCACTGTGGCCGTATTCAACATACTCCACTAAGACCTCTCATCACTCCATCAATCTACAACACATCCACCTCCCCCTCACTTCGCTATGGCGGTATTCAACAGCCCCTTTCTCTCACCTCACTCAGGCCACTGGCCCTTTTATAACTCATGACTATTCCTTCATATTGTAATTACTCTGAAATTTTTCTCATTGTTTTAATATAAGTTAAACAAACTCAATAGATTTATTTCCAATGTACATGCCTCTTGTGCGTTAGTTGCTGGATATAACCCCCATGATTATATCATGCGGTACTCCAGCCATACACTGCTACATATTATAATCATTCTTTTACTGCATGTTCTAAGCAAAGAAATCAGCTTTGGCTTACTTTCTATTTTATTTGATAATTATCATGAAAATAATATGTCCATCTCTTTCCCCACAATTTATGTTTCTAGACCATTAGACTGCAGTTTGAATACATTGACATTCAGAATGAGTGTGGATCGGATAACGTTACTGTTCACGACAATGGAGCCGGTGATGGCGCCCCAATCACTGTCCTATGTGGAAGTCACACCAACTTAATAGTTGACGCTATCAGTAACGTAGTGTTCGTGACATTCACCTCAGACGAGTCAGGAACAGGCAGAGGTTTCAAGGCTACCTACGAAAGTGTCCCAAAGAGTAAGTATGGCTTAAAAGGTCAAGGGCACATCATGCAGATGCCACTGGAACAATAATAATCAATATAATTAATGTTGATGTGAAAGCTGAGGTGAGTTAGACTCTAAGTACATACACAACCTGGTTTCAGAGACCAGTGGCCATATTCTCCAAGAAGCATAGCCGTATACAAGCAGATGCTAGTAGAATATCATGGCTTTTATCTGAAACCAGTCCCTATTAAGGGCATCAGGTCCCCCCCCCCCCCAAACCTTTTGGGTCTAAGTAACCATATTTAAACTTGTGTGTGTTCTAAATAGCATGTACAAAAACTAAAGTGTGATTATGAATTACAGTAGAACCCCACATAAGCAGAAGCCTCTCACTGGAAGTCACATAACCATGGCAACAGAGCTTGTTCACTCTCCTGGCAGATGCTTTGTGCAAGGTTGTAGTATAGCAGAACGTCTGTTATAACGTAACATCTATTTGGAGAGTGATTACGTAGTTATTGCCATGGTTATTGCAGTGGTTATTGCCATTGTTGTTATATCCGTATTTATGCCGACTTCGTACGCGTTGCCGTAGGTTGATATCGATTCATGCCGTATATCTAAAGTGTATCACATGAATGCCTCAAGTTAGCTTTTAAGATATTTGGTAAATACGCATGATAACTCATGGCTGTTTATAACGCGCCTACAAACTCACAATTCGAGGGTGTCCGCCATTTTAAAATTTTTCCGCCAAGAAGAGAGCTTCTACCGGTCAGCCAATCAGATTGCGTTATTTTTTCAAAGCGTGCAGTCTGTAGGTAACCAAAGGCACTGGTAGAAAGATTCACAGCGTACAGTGCATTCTGTATACAATCACTGGTATATAATAGGTATCTAATAATAATAGGTATATAATCATAGGTATATAATAATACCACATTCTCACTTGATCTATCTTAAATTATTGCTTCATGCAGAACTGTAGTGTGTTTTTTCTAAATGACATCTCCATTACAGCAATATTTTACAGCAATGGCCACCTCTGGCATCTAGTTCATCGGGTAACACCCTTATTGATTATCATGCTCATTATCAATGGCCAACTCTGGCATCTAGTTCATCGGGTAACACCCTTATTGATTATCATGCTCATTATCAATGGCCACCTCTGGCATCTAGTTCATCGGGTAATACCCTTATTGATTATCATGCTCATTATCAATGGCCACCTCTGACATCTAGTTCATCGGGTAACACCCTTATTGATTATCATGCTCATTATCAATGGCCACCTCTGGCATCTAGTTCATCGGGTAATACCCTTATTGATTATCATGCTCATTATCAATGGCCACCTCTGGCATCTAGTTCATCGGGTCACACCCTTATTGATTATCATGCTCATTATCAATGGCCACCTCCGACATCTAGTTCATCGGGTAACACCCTTATTGATTATCATGCTCATTGACAATGGCCACCTCTGACATCTAGTTCATCGGGTAACACCCTTATTGATTATCATGCTCATTATCAATGGCCACCTCTGACATCTAGTTCATCGGGTAACACCCTTATTGATTATCATGCTCATTATCAATGGCCACCTCTGACATCTAGTTCATCGGGTAATACCCTTATTGATTATCATGCTCATTGACAAAATCATTAGAAACCATTGCAGCTACTAATTTGCAACTACTCTATTACAGCATCTCCGTTTTGTGATGGTAATGGTTATCAGTATGTTGGACAAGAGGCTGTGACAAGGACGGGAAAAACGTGTCAGAGATGGGACAGTCAGTCCCCAAACACCCACTCCATGACTGCAAGGCTATTCCCACTTCGCTCTCTGTCCGGGGCAGAAAACTACTGCCGTAATCCTGATAGCTCGGCTACAATATGGTGCTACACAGTGGATCCGTCAACCAGGTGGGGATATTGTCACGTGCCCACCTGCCCAGCTGCAGGTAGGACATTTGTGAGAGATGAAGATGGAATAACTTTGGAGGTTTTTTGACAATCATTGGGCTGTATACTGACTCATTCTCCAGGAAGCACATGTCCCTGTGCCATCTTCCTGTGTACAGGAGCAGATCTCAGTGGCCTTGGATACATGTCTAAGTAGTGCATAGACCTTAACCGTCGAGTAACTCATGAATTATTATCTGAACTTTGTGATGTTTTACCAAACTGTAGGCAGCACTCAGTCAAAAGTTTATCATTCTCTATATATATTCAAAAAGATGCAAATGAGAAAAATGCAGCATTGTCCTGTCTGCTAATTTGTATCTTTGGTAATTCCTTATTGACATTGATTTGTCATACCGACAGGGATACCATATGGCATTGACCTGCCATACCTACAGGATACCATATGGCATTGACCTGTCATACCTACAGGGATACCATATGGCATTGACCTGTCATACCTATAGGATACCGTATGGCATTGATGTGCCATACCTACAGGGATGCCATATGGCATTGACATGTCATACCTACAGGGATGCCATATGGCATTGACCTGCTATACCTACAGGAATGCCATATGGCATTGATGTGTCATACCTACAGGGATGCCATATGGCATTAAGCTGTCATACCTACAGGGATGTCATATGGCATTGATGTGTCATACCTACAGGGATGCCATATGGCATTAAGCTGTCATACCTACAGGGATGCCATATGGAATAGCTCTGCTGGGAACTGGCTGTCATTACAGCTGAGAAGAGACTATTTACCGTCCGTCCGTCCATAAACATGATTAATTTAGCCTTCATCATGACATACTATTGACAGAAAATAACATACTAGTCAATTATATTTTATTCATTTATCTATATGACTAACTGTAGTGCTGATGTGCTTTTATTATGTCAAAGAGCAGTCAAAGGGCTACCTTTCTTGTTTGCTTACCCACCTATTTGAACAGAATTTCAGAAATTACTGTTTTTTGAGGGCGGTGTAAGGAACTCGCTTCATGTAAGATGTCTGTGTTCACCCAGGGACAATACCTTGCTATGGGCGACAGGAGCTGTGTGGAACAACAGGACACTTCAACACCGGAATCAGTTCTCCATACGTCAACAATGCCAACTGCGGCTGGTTGATTACAGTACCCACGTTTGAGGTTGGCCTCAATCCAGTTTCAATTAGTCTTTATCCACTGTTTTTTTACTGCATCTTTCCTAAATCAAATTCTGTTCATTCTACCTGTTAGATTTTAAAATCATTATAAAATTTCCTTTTTCTAGAACATAATGCTGAAATTTGAGGAGTATGGAGACAATTGCGTTCCTGCTGTATTTAGTATCCATGATGGTGGATGGGAGAGCGCCATTCCCATCATCTACACCTGTGGTAACATCACAAATGGGACAGTCACGTCTACTAGTAATGTAGTGCTAGTGACATACACTTCAGAAAACCCCACCACAGGTTTCATGGTTACCTACCAGAGTATCCCCACAAGTAAGTACACCTCAAAAAGGTATTTCTCAAGTGCACATCATAACAGAATCCATTGTAACAAGAATATGTGTTTTATGTTGATGTGAAAGTAAGGGTCAGTTATCATTATACACCTTCTAGCGTAAGTCGCACATTAAAGAGAAAGTATATTCCTGTGGAGTAATTTTCTGGATTCCGAAACTGTTTCGACGGAAGTTAAAAACAATTTTTTTAGAACGAGTTTTAAACATCCAAGGAAACAGGGGAGGATCTGGAAAATAACATACACATGAATATTGTTTTTATATTGTATATACATCAAAACCATGAAGATATTTACCTTATGTATTGTAGGAGTCATTTCAAATCTAATTTGAACACATAGTGGTCATATCCTAACTGGATTACACCCCCACCATCAGAAGGGAGGCATTAGCCGAGTGAGGAACATACCTTCCTGGGATATAAACTAACACTACTAACTGTGTTTCAGTTTAGTATTTATTTAGAATGGTCTTTGATGCGTTCGGTTCATACAAACCAGTCTTCCAGGCAATACATGGCAATACAGATGGAATACAAATAACTGTTACATAAACATGAGTGCACTGTCTATCTCAGGAGATACGACACACTTCGTTGTCATTACATTAAAGTATTTTATTTGACTAAGCATATTTTCTCTTAATAAGATGCAAGTACCCAATACCATGCTGAAACAAAACAATGCATATACTCTTATGGTGTCGGCTGAATATTGAACAAGACAACAATCTTCTCTTTTTCTTTTAATATCGAGCTTCGCTCTATTTATTGAACCGAAAGAGTTACAGTAATTTCGGACAGAAAGTACATGTGAACTTTCCATCCTAGCATAACGGACTATCCGAAGGGCTACAAATGATCACTCCAACGTAGAGCAATGTCTGAAATCGAAGATTGTACTTAGGAAACTCTGAAAAGCTTATCTAACTATTCACATGAACAATATAGCACACTTATACTAATTTGTTATCCTGTCTCGTACTAATTGAAGCACCCTCTTTCAAGAACAATAAAAAGAGGATGCTTTTTTCTCTCTTGGTTTTTTCCCTTTGACATAGAGGATAGAAAATGAAAAAAATGAAAAAAAAAAAAATACATAAAAAAAAAAAATAAATAAATAAAAAAAAGAACAAACCCAAAAAAAAGAACAAAATCTTTAAAAAAACATTAAAAAGGGTTCTGGCTCGAGAACAAAGGAACAACAAACATAGTTCTGTGACAGGAGTTGAACGACAATTAACTCTTCGTGGAATGTTCTGCCTCCCAGACAATCCTCACTACCCCCCAGGGTTTCCCTCCCCCGGTCTCCTCCCTATCCCCTAGCGAGTAAGTCATACGGCCAGATCAACCTGGATATGTGAGAGGATGGGCTTACATTTTTTTTACTTTTCCGGCTTGTTCTCCAAAAGGCAGATATGTTCCTCGATCCGTAATTGGTAACAAAATTCCGATAACCAGGAGAGAAAATCTATTTTACTCTCGTGGAAAAGTCTTTGTCTATAAATATAAAACTTTAAGGAAAGGAGGATGAAATTTAGAACTTTCGGGAAAAAACTATTGACACACTGGCCGAGAAGAATATCCCTTTCTGTCAAGTATAAGGGCTTCCTACTGAAATAACTGTACCAGCAAAGACACATGTTCCAAAGAGGTCTCACTTTGCAGCAAGAATAGAAGAAGTGGCAGATTTTATCTTTGGTATTACAGAAGCCACAAAGGGGACTCTTAACCACCTTTCTCTGGAAGAGGTAGCTGTTAGTGGGGACTATTCTATGTAGAATTTTGAATTGTAGAGATTGATACTTGGTGATTCTTGTTACCCTAAATGGCCCCCATACACCCTCTCCATTGGGAAAATTAATTCCCAATGTGGGTGTTCCCCATGTAAGAACTGAGTTAGTTAATACACGAGGAGCATAGTGACGGACTACCGCAATCAACCGAGATTGAATGCAGTCGTCCATCGTGGAAGTAGCTAGATAGGGAAAAAAAAAATTTCCCCCACCCAAATCCATCTGACTTCGGACCTGGGAGAGCAGTTAACCCTTCTAGTTCCGACTTCAGACGGCAAATCCCCAGACTGCTGGCCTCAGCCGAGACATCCGTCGTCTACCCTAAACGCCCTCCGAGGAGGGAACTTCAGGGTCGACAACACTTGACTGGCTAGGCGCAGCAGTAGTCGGAGGAACCAACATTACCGGGGCACCCTGCTCAGGCCGCAATGGGCCGTTGCCGGCTGAAGCTGAGACACCAAATGCTGCAGAGCAGTCGGTCCGGTATAAAGGGAGAAGAACAACGGTGGGAAGAACAACAGTCCCATCCCCATGGCTCCACCCACTTCCCCGTGTTGAGTGCCCGACGTTACCTGGGAAGGTCCCACCTGCGTCTCAACTCATGTCACTGGAGGAGGTACTCTCGGCTGTGGGGCCACAGTCAGATCTGCAAGAGATTGACTTTGTTCGGACAGTCGACCATCTTCACTCACTTCCATGGATTGTGAATCCATGGATGTGGTGGGAACGGAGGGTTCCTCAGCCACCACCGACCAACCAAACGCCTCAGCGACCTGCTGCTGCGCTAGCTCGGCTTCACCAGTGCTAAACTGGAGGAATCTCCCACGGCTATGTTGCCGGGCCAACCATGCCTCCTCTAAAGGCTGCGGGTCGTCCCCGATCTCATAGAGCGAAATGCCCAAATGCCGAAGACAGAACTCGTCTTGGTGATGGGCCTGGGCTTCCGCCTGGGAGTACTGCGATTGTGCTGTGGTTCGCGCTATCCGAGCATCTTCAAGAGCTGCCGAATATTGCGTAGCCAGACACTTCGTGGCCTCCCGCACCTCGAATCGAGCCAGGTTAACCAACTCTTTTACGAGGCCTTCCCACAGGGCTTTGGCACTACTTTGCACTCACCCTTCCAGGGTGCTACCAACGCTAGCTTCCCACCGGTCCGCCCGACGGTCAGTGCACGAGGCGAGGAAGGCACTTTTGACTTAGCTGGAGGCTTCGTCGCAGGTTTCTTCACCACCACAGGTGTTGGGTTAGCCGGGGCAGGGAGAGCCGGGAAGGCTTCCTCTTTCCTAGCTTTCCCAGGCACCTAGGTAGCCACCTTTCCCTTAGCGAGTGGGGTCACTCCCAGGAGGCTTTGACCAGGACGAGTCCCAGCCGGTTTCTCCACGGGTCCACCTACTGTTGAAGCAGGCGGAACGCTTCCCGCACTCTGATGCTACTGGAGCTGATCCAGCAGCCGCGCTCAGCTTAATCCGATAAGCAGCTTCCACCACGTCAGCGATGGTATGCTGCTTCAGAGCCGACTTCACTACCGGGTCCTTGGCAGGTTTCCCAGAAGTGTCATCCTCGCTGGACGAGGACAACAACATTTCACTTGCCGCTGGACCTTCAAGGGGCGCTTAACGGTATCCCGGCTAAGGGACCGTTTGCTCCGTTTCAACTCTCGTGTCATCTTCCGGTGGTTCGACACGGACATCATCAGACTCCTGTACCAGCCGGGATTCTTCTTCCATCCGATCTTGAACAACCGTCCGTCGCTCACAAAAGTTTCCTTCTCCAGTCTGCCGAGCTGGGTGTCGGAAGCTAGGTCCTCGAACCTCTGCCAAAGGTTCATGACCTGCTCCCTAGCCGTAGCTCCGGCAGTCCGGTGCTGTCGGGCGATGTGCCGTATAAGACACAATCGCCATGAACTAGCGCAGCCGGCTCGGCAAGCTCCTCCCTTTTTGCCGAGACACTGCAACCACGGGCGCTCGGCCAAGTGCTCCTCTACGAGATGTCTTGCATACCGAGCTTGAGTCGCATAAACCGGTGACAATTTCTTGTCCCGGCCATGACAACTCACAAATGAACAATGTCCGCTGTTACCGAACTTGTTCCACGCATAGGCGATCTGGGCTTCCTCTGACCCGTTCAACATACCAGTCATTAGGAGAGCCTACTTTTTGAAGCCATTCCTCGTCATCCGAGGCACCGTCCAAACCGACCTTCTTTGGAATATAATGCCAGTTCCCACAACGCAGATCTTCTAGGCAAGTGTAAGTTTTACCTAGCAAAGAGGCGGGCAGCTGGCGGGCCACCATTCTCTTCCCAGCCCGCTTTACGCCAGGCTGGAAATCTCTGTCTTCACTATGGGAATCAGATCCGGACAAAGGGCTAGCCTTATCCATCTCTGAACCCCAACATTTCCCCTTTTCCCCACCCGTGGCACCTGTGGAGGTGCTCGGTGTGGGTTCCGGCTTCCCGGCACTGGCCTGCGCCACGGGTTTGTCCGAGTCTTTCGACCCGGCCCCCTTCGACGGCTTCCCTTGCTTCCTGGGTTTAGTTTTCACTTTACCCGGGTCACGCGAGTCTAGCCGGCATTCCTTCTTAGCACCTGCTGCTGCCAATTTTGCTTCCACCAGTTCCCGAGCGGCGCATCGTTGACATTTCCGCTGCTGCTTCGACAGTTGCGGCTCGGCTCCCTTAGCAGCCCCGGACCCTGAGGTTTCGGTTTTGCCTTGGGACTTCCCCAGCTTAGACTTAGCCAGCTTTGACACCGGTTTGTCGTCCTTGTGCTGTAACCATGTTTAGCACAAATTATGGTGTTTAATGATGAAGGATTATTGAAAAGGTGTTTTTATGATGTTTTATTATCTATTATTGTTATATTACATATAAAGTGTTTATTATCATGTAACACATTGAAATACTCTGTATTACTGTAATATGTATGGTTTCATGTATAAGTATCAAACAGTGTGACAACAAAAGTATTAAGTATCAAGTATTAAGTATCAAGTATTGGTGTTAGTATCAAGTATTGAGTGCTAGTATTGGTATAAAGTGTTTGTATTTGGTATCAGTATCTGGTATTGGTATTAGGTATTGGTGTTAAGTGTTATATATCAAGGTATTGATCATGGTTGTCTACTAAGCCATATTGTAGGCTAAACGTCCTATGAGGTAGATAGCCATGACAGAAGCGATGTTCCTTAAAGCCTGCCCCCACCTACCACGATTCTGGTCCCGATTGGCCTCACGACGGCCTTCCCGACACCATTCCGATTGTAGCCTGAGGTCTGGCAAAATCGTGGTAGGTGGAACAGGTTTCTGCGATTCCGTCCACGACAGCTCACGATAGGCTGCGATGAAAACGTCAATCGTAGAGGTCCCGATAATTTCCAACATGTTGGAAATTTCGTAGCCTGTCGTAGGGTATTGTAGTGTATTTGAATGGGAAAATATCTCTTGTGGGTGAAATACTAGATGGAAAATTATGAAATTCTAGGATTAGGTAGGCCGTATACAGATATATATTTGGTGAAAATATGATATCATTTGATTAAGGATAAAGGTCTGAAAATAATAGTTTCAGATCGGAATCACGATTCTATCACAGTTATCTTTTTCAATTTGATTGTATTATAGTCTGAAAAATAACTTCAAATTATGTTGTGAATACCTCTAAAAAACTATTCAGATTCATTTAATGTTTCCAAAATTATAATATATTTCAATATTAAAACTCATATACATTGATACACAGATTGAATCGTGACCATGGTTTATGTTTTTGGTCCTCCAAAGGCGTTTCTATGCTCTACGATTTCAAACCATGTCCACGATTTGAAACTATCGGGGACCTCCCGATAGGCCACGATTTGGGCATTTCAAATCGTAGCGATCGGGAAGCATGTCATGGCCTATCGTGGTAGGTGGGAGTCCCCTCTTATACTACTAGCTAGCCTCTGGGGAACACCGTGCTTCTGGGAATAGACCCTCTGACGTCACTATGACGACTGAGGGTCGGCTCTGGAGTTCCCTGAGGAAGTCCCCACTCAGGGTGTTCCCCAATTCCCGCAGCATTAACATATATGCGCTTGTTTCTTTATGTAGTCGTTCATTTCGATGATTATACTTATTTAAATCCATGCCAATTATGGGTAAGAAAATTAGGTTAATACGGGTAGCTTTTTTTATATCATCATTCGTTTGCTTAACTTGAGACATCAGTTCGTCAGATATGACCGTTTCGTCATCATCAAGTAGAAAGTAGGGGTGGATGTGATATGTTAGAGGACTGTGGGCAAACAAGTCAGGGTTTAGTTTATAGCCCCTAGAATCACTAACTAATAAGACTGCCATTGTTAAGAAGCAATGTGGATTTGTGTTATACATTGCAACGCAAGCGTATACTATCAGAGTGACATGTAATATCAATATTTCAGGTAATAAGGAACATAATAGTAAATCTTATGTTTCATCCTCTGCAGTCCTATTATAGGTACACTTTTACTCTGTATCAAGGCTCAGGAGTGCTGAAGCGTCGAGGGGTTGGTCCGGGTCAGCTAGTTGATTTTCCTGATCCAGTGGGATAGCTTGCCATTCGGGTATTGACGGGGTGTGTAGAATGGGGAGTCTGTCACGGTTGAGTTCATTCCGCACGTCCATCAATATGGCGCCGCCGATGTTCTTACCTCTGAATGTGCTGGTCAGGATCTCCTTAGCGTGTAGGTTGCATGCGGTACCCCAGTAGGGGTCCAAGGTCGCCTCCAAAAGCTTTCTATTTCCTGTTTGTAGTAATTTCTCCCTCAAGTCTCTGTTCTGCTGGTATTTTGCCAGATTCAGTTCTCTTAGCTGGTCCTCAGCTATGGCCGACCATGCCTGGCTTTCTAGTCCTTTAGTGAGGCACTTTGCCCGGTAGGGGTCTTCGGTAGCGAGCACTTGACGGGCAATTTCAGGGGCATTCATAAACATTGCCTTGGTGTGCGAGTAAGCCTGTTCTACTGATACGTACGATACACCTTTTACCATTATGGGGGCGGGGTAAAGGTTTGACAGGGGTGAGTGGTGGCTATGAAAAGCCACAGCATCACGTGTGTACCACGTTTTTAGTCTCTCCATACTCAGATTTTCTGGCAAGTTTTTCAGGTTCTGGTATGAATAGTACTTACTTTTGTAGATGATGCCTCTGCCTTTCAGCTTTGCCTCCTCCCCGCTTCTCTCAGCTAGCTTACTCAGCGATCTTAAATCGCTGTTTTGCATCCTTACCTCTGGGTTAGCATCCTCGTTGAGGTATACCACTTGGAGGTCGGGGTGTCTTATAAGTTTACTCTTTTGCCTCAGGACTGTTTCACATGTGCTCTGTTTTACGAACGATACCAGGGCCTTGTTTTTTAGTCACGATATCCTCTTTGTAAGACATCTTACAGCTGTCAGTGTACTATAGATAAGACATCTTTGGGGATCGGCCAACGGTTATCCCCCAAGGGCACTTAGGCTGCAGCCAGGTGTACTATAGATAAGACATCTTTAGGGTCACGTGGTTCAAAATGTCTTCCAAAGTGTCTTAGACCTAAGACATTTATGGACATGTCGTACAGAATGCGCAACTTCATTTTCCGTGAGAATTAAGCAATGAAATTTTAACACCAGTAAGGGATACATATAACCTATAATCGTTGTAAATATGGAGAAAATCGGTCAAACGGTTCGGCCGTTATTTGTGTTTGAATTTCGTCATAGCTCTGGTGGCCAGTGTCTATCAGAGAGCATCAGAGCACACCTCGCTAATTTATGCGGCGACCTAGACATTGTCCCCAGGGAAATTCAATTCACTTAGTACATTATAGAAGACTTTAGACTTTACATTACACCTGATGAAGGCCAAACCATAAAGGCCAAAACGTTATAGATCTAGAAACTGTTTGTTGGTTATGTGAAATTTTTAAATTGAAATTAAAAGAAAAAAGTTAGACATAAACAGGTATCGAACCCCCAAACCTCACATTCTGAGGCAGGTGTTCTAACCACTTCACCACAAGATTTCCGCTCCTAGGCATAAGCTACCCTGAAGCTGGTACTGGGCAGTCTTTGCAGTATAGAACCTGAGACAGTTCTATACTTGTCTTAGACAAGGACATTTTTAGCGGCGATCCAACGTGCCGCGCTGAGACACTGTCTATAGTACAGCCGCCATTTTGTGTCTTCCAAACAGTCTTCCAATCGCAGAGATGTCTTAAGGAATCGTTGGCCGATTATGTCGTGGACTGAGAAACAGGGCCCAGGATCGGTCGCTCCTTCTGTGTCTGGCGACTGACACGGTAGACTTGGTTCAGGTCAGCGGGTACAATGTCTGGGGCAATTCTGCTAACTATGTCAATAGCTATTTCGGGCAGGTTCTCATTCTGTGACTGGTCGACCCCTTCAATTAATAGGTTGCTTTTACGTGCACTATGATCTTTGGTGATAGCCTGTTCATGTAGCTCTGTTAGTTTAAAGTCAGTTCCTGTCTGTTTGCGCTCTAATTGATTTACTTTGAGAGTTAAATCCGCTAGATTTTCTTTCAAGAGCTTGTTTTCTCGTGCTAGGTCTTGTAGCCCCGCCCGGTTCTCATCTACCGATGCTTGTAAGTCTGTGAGCGAATCAACTTTAGCTTTTGTCTCATTTGTTGTTTTTTGTGTGTCACTTGTTGTTTTTTGTGTTGTAAGGGCAATGGACATTAAACTTTCCAGAACTGTAACCATTCTATTTGTCGCATAATTGTCTTCTGTCGAAGACGTAGAGGATCTGGTCTGTCGTGGGCGCTCTTCTAACTCGCGCAGTGCTTTTGCAGCCACGGTGCCGGCCTCCTTGTCACCCATGTTGAGCGATAATAGGTGCTTGTTAAGTGTTCAGTGAAGTAATTTAGCTTTCTCAACTTAAATTCTTATGTTCGGATATTTCATATTCACAGATATTCGCCTGGACTCTTTACACTTCCCCCAGTACCTTTTTTTGTGTGGTAAGTCCCCTGCTTTGTTTAGTAAATCCAATGCTCAGACCAGCCAGTGTACGCAGCATTCGCTCAGTCAGCCATTACAAGTTTATAAATGAATAAAAATGATCCTGGTCCCTTACCTGGTCTATAGAGCTGAACCCTAGCTCGGCAATAGCTTTGCTAGTATGTTCCGGACTCTGATAACCCGATCGTGACTCGGAAGGTAGCCGGAAGCTTACCATCGGAGTTCTGGCACCTCTCATTCCAGGTGAAAGTCTGGAAGGGGTCCTATCAGGATCTATCAACCTCCCCGGGGGAGAGTACAAGTGATCCTTCACATTGCTCCAGCCAGCCTGTGACGTAGGCATCTTTGCAGATGATTCCGTCCTAGCTTGTTGAGCCTGGTCCTTCATGTAGTGTACATGCTGGTCCAAATACTCAATTTTAGCCAGAGCCTCATTCTCTCGTTCCGAGAGTTCTTATAAGGTATGGTGCCTTTTAGCAACCTCCTCAGCGATCTCTCGATTACGAGCCTCTAGTTCCCGGTACATTTCTCGGGCCTCCCTTTTCTGATCATACTCAGCTAGCAGTTCCGGCCCAAGAAAGCCTTCCGGGTTCCTGTCAGAGTTTACCTGGAAGGTATCCTCCGCTTCATCCTGGGGAGTGCTAGACTCTCTAGGGCTATCTGTCTGAGACCCTCCTTGCAAGTTTTTGACGGCTGCCAGTGGCCGGACTACTTCCTTGTAGAACCGTTGAGCTCAGATTCTGAGCAGCAGTTATCTTTCAAGTTTTCCCTTTCCTAGACATCTGGGTGTTATCCCCTCCCTCTGGGTTAGGTGGCGTATTGCCATTCCGGGCTGGAAGAGCCGGACGAAAAGCAGGTCCTGAGCAGCTTGGGACCAGGTGGTTACACCAGCCCCGTGCATCTACCAAGGATCCCGGGTTGTGCAAGCAACCTGGAATCCTGGTCATGGCACCAATTTGGTGGTCGCTGCCTGTCTAGCGGGTTGGATAGCCCCGATCCGGAATGCTAGTTCTGGGCAGGATCCCTCTCTACGTAGGTTGACACGGTTCTCAGTAAGTTTGCACGAACCCAGTAACACAGAACACAACTCACAGATTTAATAAACAGGAATGTTTAATCAATATATACTTCCCGAAAAGATCCGGAGGATCTTTTCCACAAGTACAGTACCCCAGCAACGAGTGCCGGGAATCGCTGGAGGGGCTAATCTGAAAGACTTGCCTGACCACCAGGAAGGTTACGAGAACCTACCTGCAAAGTCAGGGTCCAAGTGTCCGCTCCTGAGGAGAGACGCGCGAGGAGAGCCTGTCGACCTACTGTGAACGCCGAGTATATATACCCGGTGTTACGTAATCCCGGTCTCCGCCGCACCACTCTCGTGTGCGGCGTTGCCCGGAACCACTACACAGTAAGAATTGACTCTCCGGGCCATCTTCCTTAGAACGTCCAAACACTGCTGAATTCCCGCCCCACTACAAATTGTTAGTAAGTCGAGGAAGGTACCCCTGACTTCATATTTACCCTTAATCCCCGCTATTGTCATGAATCGCTTGTTGCAGATGATATCACCTTTCTTGAAAAACAACAATCTGGCTTAAGCGGAGGCTTGGGCATATCCTCCACAGATTTTTATTTCTAACATAACAGTATAGAAAAAAGAAAAAGGTGAGAGATAACCCGATAATGTCTGTGGTGTGGTGAAGGTGAAGGTGAGAGAGTCTGGTAATTCACAGTGACATCACCTAATGTTTTTAGCATGTTGACAAATGTCAGTGCAAATCAGCTCCTTGTTATTCATTCTATTACCAAAAATGTTCCGAATTGTACTAGAACTTTTAGGCGTCATAAAAATTTAGTCAATGAAAAGGAAACCCTGATGGAAAGAGACTATTGTACTTCAAGGCATATCCCTAAATTGACAATTGTGCCGAATATCCTTTTTTTTAAATATAGATTGATGTTGGGGTCCTGCCATTTGCTGTCTGGCCAAAATAGTGATTTTCATGCTTTATCTTTTATTTATCATTTTCATTTGGATATTTTGTTTCTCTTCATTTTCTTTTGCATTTTAGAGAATTTCATATCCCCTTAAGGAAGGTTTATTGAATTGTTATGAATTTTCACTGATATCATTTTGTAGAAATCAAACTTTCATTCATGTTATTGCATATTTCAATGAATTGCATATTATAACTTAATTCTGTGGTATCATTTCATGAGGGATTAAATTCAAATCCTTGTGAATATGGGTAACAGTGGTGTGGATAGATCAACAACTAAAACATGTCTTCAACTAGCTGACATACTCCTCCCTATTGTAATTAAGATTAAATGAAGTGCCACCTTGTGACCAACCTCGATATCCATATCGAATCACAGATAATCTCATTTTTTATACAACTGTCTGACGAGCCATTTCTATCCTCTTACAGCAGCTGTGGACACAACAACACCTCTCAGCACTACAGGTAACAATATCTTAATTTCTAGTCTGCGCATCCATATCATGGTTTAATAATATTGAATTGTAATATGAGAAAGTAATCCTCCACATCATCCTTAGTTATTAGTGAAGAAATTGACAAAATTTGAACAGTCACCATTTCGATTAGTCTCCTCCTCCCTGGTGCTTACAGTTTGGCTACCATGCTATGAATGGCATCATTACTCCTATTATCATTCAGCAGAAGTTCCTAGTCTTTCCACATGGAGCAAGGCACTCTACCGATGATACTCTCAGTTGTTAGTGTCATGAACGGCCTACCTGCATGTGTGAGAGACTGGAAACAGCATTCAATTGGAACAATTTGGTTATCTCCTATTGGCTGTCGTTAAAACTGCCAATGAGAGCACAGAGCTCACAGATGCCAAGCTTGTTATGTCAACCCCCTAAAGAGTGTATGAAAGTAGAACCCACCTTGTCAATGAATCAGTTAAGTTACTTGGGTCATAGCAGTACCAAGTACCTCTTTATTTCAGTCTTTACTCCTTTCCTCTTAAGGTCTAACCTTGCATAAGCTGGGCCCTAGACTTTACACAATGTTATATTTCAAAGTCTATAAGGAGTAATGTATTACTGGTAGTAGTTGTTGTAAGTCATGTCACTCATTAACTTAACCATAATAGCAACCATGTCTGATATCTTAATAATTCACCTTCCAGAGTCAGTCACGCCAACTTCAGCCAGTACTTCTGCATGTGAGTAACTTTTGTATTTTCAAGTTATCTTCTTGATGAATAGTGACAATGGAGGGACTCCCTCTTCTTGAGATGGGAAGTAAAAAATGAAATAATATTGTACATTTGGTATCAGGGGATGCAAAAAGAAACTGAGAATAAACAAAGAACATAAGAATATGTATAGAGATGAGGCAGAGAGACAATGACAAAGGTAGAATGTAACAAATAATTGCTCTTATACACACTTCTTAGTTTTCCATGAATAAGACATCTAAATACGGTTCAGAAACGAGAAACTGACTGAAAGAGGAACAATGTGCTTAACAGTATGTCCTTCAATTCACAGTGACATCACCTAATGTTTTTAACATGTTGACAAATGTCAGTGCAAATCAGCTCCTTGATATTCATTCTATTACCAAAAATGTTCCGAATTGTACTAGAACTTTTAGGCGTCATAAAAATTTAGTCAAAGAAAAGGAAACCCTGATGGAAAGAGACAATTGTACTTCAAGGCATATCCCTAAATTGACAATTGTGCCAAATATTCTTTTTGAAATATAGATTGATGTTGGGGTCCTGCCATTTGCTCTTTGGCCAAAATAGTGATTTTCATGCTTTGTCTTTTATTTATCATTTTCATTTGGATATTTTGTTTCTCTTCATTTTCTTTTGCATTTTAGAGAATTTCATATCTCCTCAAGGAAGGTTTATTGAATTGTTATGAATTTGCACTGATATCATTTGTAGAAATCAAACTTTCATTCATGTTATTGCATATTTCAATGAATTGCATATTATAACTTAATTCTGTGGTATCATTTCATGAATGATTAAATTCAAATCCATGTAAATATGGGTAACAGTGGTGTGGATAGATCAACAACTAAAACATGTCTTCAACTAGCTGACATACTCCTCCCTATTGTAATAAAGATTAAATGAAGTGCCACCTTCTGACCAACCTCGATATCCATATCGAATCACAGAAAATCTCATTTTTATACATCAGTCTGACTAGCCATTTCTATCCTCTTACAGCAGCTGTGGACACAATAACACCTCTCAGCTCTACAGGTAACCATATCTCAATTTCTAGTCTGCGCATCCCTATCATGGTTTAGTAATATTGATTTGTAATATGAGAAAGTAATCTTCAACATCATCCTTAGTTTTTAGTGAAGAAATTGACAACATTTGAACAGTCACCATTTCGATTAGTCTCCTCCTCCCTGGTGCTTACAGTTTGGCTACCATGCTTTGAATGGCATCATTACTCCTAATATCATTCAGCGGAAGTTCCTAGTCTTTCCACATGGAGCAAGGCACTCTACTGATGATACTCTCAGTTGTTAGTGTCATGAACGGCCTACCTGCATTTGTGAGAGACTGGAAACAGCATTCAATTGGAACAATTTGGTTATCTCCTATTGGCTGTCGTTAAAACTGCCAATGAGAGCACAGAGCTCACAGATGCCAAGCTTTTTATGTCAACCCCCTAAAGTGTGTATGAAAGTAGAACCCACCTTGTCAATTAATCAGTTAAGTTACTTTGGTCATAGCAGTACCAAGTACCTCTTTATTTCAGTCTTTACTCCTTTCCTCTTAAGGTCTAACCTTGCATAAGCTGGGCCCTAGACTTTACACAATGTTATATTTCAAAGTCTATAAGGAGTAATGTATTACTGGTAGTAGTTGTTGTAAGTCATGTCACTCATTAACTTAACCATAATAGCAACCATGTCTGATATCTTAATAATTCACCTTCCAGAGTCGGTCACACCAACTTCAGCCAGTACTTCTGCATGTGAGTAACATTTGTATTTTCTTGTTAACTTCTTGATGAAAAGTGACAATTGAGGGACTCCCTCTTCTTGAGATGGGAAGTAAAAAATGAAATAATATTGTACATTTGGTATCAGGGGATGCAAAAAGAAACTGAGAATAAACAAAGAACATAAGAATATGTATAGAGATGAGGCAGAGAGACAATGACAAAGGTAGAATGTAACAAATAATTGCTCTTATACACACTTCTTAGTTTTCCATGAATAAGACATCTAAATACAGTTCAGAAACGAGAAACTGACTGAAAGAGGAACAATGTGCTTGACAGTATGTCCTTCAATTCACAGTGACATCACCTAATGTTTTTAACATGTTGACAAATGTCAGTGCAAATCAGCTCCTTGATATTTATTCTATTACCAAAAATGTTCCGAATCGTACTAGAACTTTTAGGCGTCATACAAATTTAGTCAATGAAAAGGAAACCCTGATGGAAAGAGACAATTGTACTTCAAGGCATATCCCTAAATTGACAACTGTGCCTAATATTCTTTTTGAAATATAGATTGATGTTGGGGTCCTGCCATTTGCTCTTTGGCCAAAATAGTGATTTTCATGCTCTGTCTTTTATTTATCATTTTCATTTGGATATTTAGTTTCTCTTCATTTTCTTTTGCATTTTAGAGAATTTCATATCCCCTTAAGGAAGGTTTATTGAATTGTTATGAATTTGCACTGATATCATTTTGTTCCGAATTGTACTAGAACTTTTAGGCGTCATACAAATTTAGTCAATGAAAAGGAAACCCTGATGGAAAGAGACAATTGTACTTCAAGGCATATCCCTAAATTGACAACTGTGCCTAATATTCTTTTTGAAATATAGATTGATGTTGGGGTCCTGCCATTTGCTCTTTGGCCAAAATAGTGATTTTCATGCTTTGTCTTTTATTTATCATTTTCATTTGGATATTTAGTTTCTCTTCATTTTCTTTTGCATTTTAGAGAATTTCATATCCCCTTAAGGAAGGTTTATTGAATTGTTATGAATTTGCACTGATATCATTTGTAGAAATCAAACTTTCATTCATGTTATTGCATATTTCAATTAATTGCATTTTATAACTTAATTCTGTGGTATTATTTCATGAATGATTAAATTCAAATCCCTGTGAATATGGGTAACAGTGGTGTGGATAGATCAACAACTAAAACATGTCTTCAACTAGCTGACATACTCCTCCCTATTGTAATAAAGATTAAATGAAGTGCCACCTTGTGACCAACCTCGATATCCATATCGAATCACAGAAAATCTCATTTTTATACATCAGTCTGACTAGCCATTTCTATCCTCTTACAGCAGCTGTGGACACAACAACACCTCTCAGCTCTACAGGTAACCATATCTCAATTTCTAGTCTGCGCATCCCTATCATGGTTTAGTAATATTGATTTGTAATATGAGAAAGTAATCTTCAACATCATCCTTAGTTTTTAGTGAAGAAATTGACAAAATTTGATCAGTCACCATTTTGTTTAGTCTCCTCCTCCCTGGTGCTTACAGTTTGGCTACCATGCTATGAATGGCATCATTACTCCTATTATCATTCAGCAGAAGTTCCTAGTCTTTTCACATGGAGCAAGGCACTCTACCGATGATGCTCACAGTTGTTAGTGTCATGAACGGCCTACCTGCATGTGTGAGAGACTGGAAACAGCATTCAATTGGAACAATTTGGTTATCTCCTATTGGCTGTCATTAAAACTGCCAATGAGAGCACAGAGCTCACAGATGCCAAGCTTGTTATGTCAACCCCCTAAAGTGTGTATGAAAGTAGAACCCACCTTGTCAATGAATCAGTTAAGTTACTTGGGTCATAGCAGTACCAAGTACCTCTTTATTTCAGTCTTTACTCCTTTCCTCTTAAGGTCTAACCTTGCATAAGCTGGGCCCTAGACTTTACACAATGTTATATTTCAAAGTCTATAAGGAGTAATGTATTACTGGTAGTAGTTGTTGTAAGTCATGTCACTCATTAACTTAACCATAATAGCAACCATGTCTGATATCTTAATAATTCACCTTCCAGAGTCGGTCACACCAACTTCAGCCAGTACTTCTGCACGTGAGTAACTTTTGTATTTTCTCATTATCTTCTTGATGAATAGTGACAATGGAGGGACTCCCTCTTCTTGAGATGGGAAGTAAAAAATGAAATAATATTGTACATTTGGTATCAGGGGATGCAAAAAAAATGTGAGAATAAACAAAGAAAATAAAAATTTGTATAGAGATGAGGCAGAGAGACAATGACAAAGGTAGAATGTAACAAATAATTGCTCTTATACACACTTCTTAGTTTTCCATGAATAAGACATCTAAATACAGTTCAGAAACGAGAAACTGACTGAAAGAGGAACAATGTGCTTGTCCGTATGTCCATCAGTTCACAGTGACATCACCTAATGTTTTTAACATGTTGACAAATGTCAGTGCAAATCAGTTCCTTGATATTCATTCTATTACCAAAAATGTTCCGAATTGTACTAGAACTTTTAGGCGTCATAAAGATTTAGTCAATGAAAAGGAAACCCTGATGGAAAGAGACTATTGTAATTCAAGGCATATCCCTAAATTGACAAATGTGCCGAATATACTTTTTTAAATATAGATTGATGTTGGGGTCCTGCCATTTGCTGTCTGGCCAAAATAGTGATTTTCATGCTTAGTCTTTTATTTATCATTTTCATTTGGATATTTAGTTTCTCTTCATTTTCTTTTGCATTTTAGAGAATTTCATATCCCCTTAAGGAAGGTTCATTGAATTGTTATGAATTTGCACTGATATCATTTGTAGAAATCAAACTTTCATTCATGTTATTGCATATTTCAATGAATTGCATATTGTAACTTAATTCTGTGGTATCATTTCATGAGGGATTAAATTCAAATCCCTGTGAATATGGGTAACAGTGGTGTGGATAGATCAACAACTTAAACATGTCTTCAACCTTCTTTTTTTTTTGGTTTATTTATTGTTACTCTCATATTCATGAGTTTTTCAGTAACAATCCAAGCATTTACATTTAGTATGGTTCACATATATACGTCCAGTAATACAATGGAGGAGAAGGTACAGGTTATACAGTAAATTGTTAGTTACGATGAGGTAATGATGAGAGTTCTTGGTAGTGTTTCAAATGTTTTGTTATGCTTTGACCGTCAGTCTTTTTCACTTAGCAATCTTTTAAATGTTCTCATTGTATCACAATCTTGTATCTCCTTATCCAATTGATTCCACCCCTTGGCTCCTCTATAATAGGGACTATTGATCACTGTAGCGGTTCTAGTTAAAGGTGTTTTAAAGATTGTTTTTTCTCCTCTTCTGGTTGCTCTAGTTTTCTTTTGTTCGATCCAGTCCATGGTGGTACGATGTTTGAACATTAAACATAGTAACAGTTTCTTCCTTCGTGTTTCTAAATCTTTCAATTTACATCGTTTTAGCATTTTGTTACTTGAACATGTTCGTGACATTTTCCCAAATATTATACACAGCCCTCTTCTGTTTAATTTTTCTAACACTTCGTTATCCTTTTTCTTCATACTACCTATGATATATGAGCAGTATTCAAAATGGGGCAATATACTTCCGACATAAATTTGCTTCGCAGCAACCCAAGATATTTATAATGACTACATTGGGCTATTTTATCACCATTCATTTCCAGATTTAGATTATTACATTTTTTTAATCTTACCGGGGTCGATATCCACATAGATTTTGTCTTATTGACATTTACGGTGAGGCCACTTTTTTTGCACCAAGTAGATAATGCATTTACATCATCTTGTAGTAACATTTTTGCATTTTTTGACGTTCTATCTGACACATATAAGATTAAATCATCAGCATATTGTTTATACTGACAGTTTTTCAAACAGCTACCGAGATCATTTACATACAATACAAATAGGAGAGGCCCCAAAACGGAGCCTTGGGGAACACCAAAATTAACATTTTTTGAATCAGATATTCTATTGTTGATCCGCACAGCTTGTGATCTTTTATATAAATAATTTTCTAATAAGGTAACAATATTTCCGGGTAGGCCGATTACTTTTCTTAACTTTATAATCAACATTTCGTGATTTATGCTATCAAACGCTCTGCGGAAGTCAACAAAACATACGGCAGTATCGTTTTGTTGACTTCGCGCACTGTACAGATCTTTCAATAGGGCAAAGATTGCATCAGATGTTCCCTGTTTAGGCCTGAAGCCAAATTGATTGTCGTCTAAAACTTTAATATTTTCCAGAATATCATAAATAGCAGTATGCAACAATTTTTCTAAAATTTTGCTGGGTAACATTAATTGTGAAATTGGTCTCCAATTATCCTTCATAGTCTGGATTCCACCTTTGGGTATTGGGACTACTTTCACATTTTTCCATTTTGTTGGAAAACTTTCTTTTACAATTGCCATGTTACATATATAGGTAAATTGCACTATTAATATTTCTATACATTTTAACAATACATCTGATTTCATGTTCTCAATACCACTGGACTTATTTATGTCTATCAATTTCATTTTTTCCAATACTTCAGTCGTCGTGAATTCTAAATAGACATCCCTGGTCTCAATCATGTTTACATGATCTCTAATCTCTTGTAAGTTGTTATTGACTTCGGCACCTTCTATTCTACTAAACAATACCTCTCCTACAGTTGCAAAGAAAGTGTTCAAAATATTTGGAACTTCATCATTCGATATCCTTACTTCATTTTCAATTAGTTCACAAGTTTGTTGTCCATTTCCTGGATTGAGGAGGTTATTTATTACAGACCAGAATTTTCTGGGATTACCTTGTGCTTCAACTAGTTTACTCCTACAGTATTCACTTTTTTCCACTCTTATTTTATGTTTAATTTCCCTACTGATACGTCTGATTTCCCTAAAGTGATCAATTATTGATCCATCCCTAGGATTAGGACGTGTGACTGTGTTGACTACTTGCTTAAGGCCCGTAATTTTACAAAATTTTTGCAGGTAGTGATATTCCGGAGTACTCGTTCTCTTGTAGTCAATATAAGTATCCCCTACTACCCATATTTCCCTCCCTGCTATTTTATCTTGATTAATAATATATATCAACTTTTCATAAAAAATCTTATATGAATTCGTTGGAGGCTTGTAACAGACAATGATTGCTAACTTTCTAAATTTCGGTTTATCTAGAAGCAGGACTAAAATTTCATAATCATCACAGGTTTCACTTAACTCTTTGTCATATCTTATGTATGTAGAATATTTATTAGAAACATAACATGCCACCCCACCCCAATTTGAACCAATTTGATCTAGCCTATATAATTCATATTTAGCCCAATGTACCATAGCATTATCATGTCCTGAATGTAACAACGTCTCGGTTAAACATATAAAATCTATTCCTGTAAAATTTCTTATTAACTCTTCCTTATTTTTAAATAAACTTCTTACATTCTGTCCAATTATTTTTAATCCCTTAATATTCGAATCATAACATTCCATTATTTATAGTAGATAGAGATAGTTGACTACGGATTCTCATTTTATATCTATTAGATGAATTGTGATGAGGTGTTTGTGTTACTGATTTTAAGTTTTGTAATATAGACGAGCAGGCCATATACCTTATATGACCAACTCCGAGCTAAAGGCACACCGTATATTAATATACGGTAGTGCCTTTAGTTACATTTTTCAGATAGTAGACCAAAAATTCAACCTTTAATGTTATAGGAAGTTGTTGTTGCGTGAATGGCTCCACACTCTGGCGAATCAGAAAGTTATGGAAACAAAAATTCATTATTACTCTTGGATCATATTAACACCTTTGCATAAGTTGATTAGTCTTTGGGAGTCCATATATTTGTTATATTAAACTATACTAGGTCTTTATTACAGACACTAGCAACCTCGTTGTTGACACAGTCTCAATTACAGACATTGTCAAATTTTTCATAACACTTTACTTTCTGACAAGTTTTTTGCCACTGATACAAAGTCAGGTTATACATATCATCATTTAACTTTTGATCTCCACTTAAGATAGATAACTCTACCAATTACCTATTGTCATTTCTTCAGTGTGGACTATTATACACGGTTATATATATCTCTAACTTTCACATTTCATTTCACGTAGGCATCAAGGTGCATTTCTTGGTTCCTTTTATACGATACAGTACAGTACAGTGGGTCTCAATTATAGACTCTCAACTGCGTATGCTAATCATAGATTAGCTTAGCACTTGTTATAGTCTGGTCTTAATTACAGACTCTCGACTATCCTAATTTTAATATCTACTACACTGCTGATAGACCGGTCTTAATTACAGACACTGGTCAATTGCATACTTTCGAGTTTCAATTACAAACAAGTGTATGCATTATAGGTTCAGGTTCCAATTATTGTGGTCCACTGCCAGTTTTAGCATTTTTAGAGCCCTGTAGCTATGAGCAGGATCTATGTGGACTCCGTCACCAAGTCTTTCGAAGTGATATACAAGTTGTCTCTTTTTTTGCTTCCAAGTGATCAAGGCTTCATGTATCCTAGGGGTTACGATACCTCTATCACGGTTCCATTGGATTATCTCTTTGTTAGCCCATTTTATAGCAAAGTTTACATAGTGTTCTTCTGGGTGCTCGTCGTCCACACTAAGTGTAATGCCATTATATCGGGCCATGTCCATGGGGTAAAAGGTTGCAAAGATAACAACACAATGGGGCTGAACTTCCTTGATTTCTTTTTCAATTTGTAGCATGGATTCCCTGACATCTGTAACCGCATCATCGATGGTACTATGACGAGCGCTCACCATGTTACCTTCCTTCTTAGTAACATTACAGATCCCGGCCAGTATGTATACAGCTCGTATATATGGTCGGAAACGTAGTATATTCAAAGCTGTCTCCCCCAATCGGTGCATTGTCGCTCCTTTCACCATTACTGCGTCATACACTTTATCAAGTTGCTTGGTATCATCCAGAAAAAACCGTATTCTAGAGTCGCTCAGGACCAGATTTCTTTTCATCTTGACAGGAGTTAGAATTGTATGGATATGTTGGCCTAGTAAATACCTAGCTAGTTAACAGTTCACGTCTGATTTCTCCAAGTATCTCTCCACATTTATTTTTACCTGGGTATGTATGTACGACAAGGGTTCGTTCGTGATCCAGTCCTGTGCCCCAGTATGGATCTCGGGTGCTTTCCACGAGCGGTAGTGGGTATGTTGCAAGTAGCTTACCACGTAGGTGATCACTATGTTCAAATTTAATTTTCATTATTTCTTTTAGTTTTTTCTCCTTTATTTTACCCCATTCATCACTTTTTTCTTCGTGAATCTTCTTTGTCAACTCTTTGGCATGGGGCGCATCTTTACTGTTTCTGATTGCAAATACAGTATGGTAGTCTTGTACGGTTATAGCACGGGTGTATTGGAAGGCTTGTTCTGCACTGCCAAAGGTTAACAACGTGGATCCTCTCGAATCTTCAACTGCCACTGTTATATCTTGTTTGAAGAAATTACTAAGAAATGCTTTAGGCCCGTTAAAAGCCAGGCCACTTTTTCCCATTTGTATTCCTTCACCGAACGACCCCAGCGATATATCGGGCATACTGCAATCTACACATTCCTGATTGGCACTCAGATCAGTTTGATTGGCTTGACCTCTCTCGTCTTGCGGTGTACATGCACTAATAGAGTTGGGTGTCGTCTCTGCAATGACGGCTGGTGTGGCGCTTGCTTGCAAATTCAGGTCCATACCTTGTATTCGAGAAATGTTCATATCTCCTTGTGTCTCAGGGATGGCCGGAAATTTACTTTTATTCATTGTGAAGACAGGTTGAATTTGTGCTTGCATTGGTTTTGACCACCTACTAAACGATCCCGGTTGATCCCTTGATTGATTCCCATATCTTGTTAGGGGTTCTCCTCGTCTTTTCCTATCTAAAAGATCCGGTGCAAGATACTTATCATTGATACTTTCGATTTCGCTCATCTCAAGTTCAAAGTCGTTGATCATTATCCCGTATTCGTGGAGGGTGGTCCTGTTACCGATTCTTTTTTGATACCCATGTATCATTCACATTAATCCCCTTTGTCTCCTCATATGAGCCGGCTCATCAGGATGGAGGGCCAATTTCCCCATAGTTGAAAATTGCGCCTTTGCTGCTTTGGCTAGAAATTTGTTTCTGGTGTTTAGAGTGGTGCAGGCAATCAATATAGGTGGGGGTATACTACTATCCCTTGGTCTTTGTGAGATTATCCTGGATATGTTTAGGATTTCTCCTGGAGGTATCCATATACCTATTTCTGTACAGAGATGATTCAATGCTCCCTGTAAATCAGCGTCATATTCTGTATCTAGACCAAGCAGTACAATATTCCGGTCACTTTTTGCAAAGTAGAACCTGGTATTGTTTCCTGGCTTTTGTTGTAGGATTTCTGCATACAAACTAGACAGATTCCCTGTACCATCGCTCTGCTTATTCTCCAAATTTACAACCTTGTTTTTCATATGATTGATTTCTATTTTCATTCTATCCAGCTCGATTTGTTGATCATGTATTCGTTTTTCAAATACAGATCTATTGGTTCTTATTTCTGCGTTCACGGAATCAATCGATTTAGACGTTTGAACACTTAGGTTTTGCATTTGGTTTTGTAGAATCTCAAATTTCTCATTTTGTTCTTTTGCGTTACCTAGTATACACGCTTTTAGCTCCTGCATGTCGGATTTCGTTGAGACTTCTTTCAGGTATTCCATTTCAGACTTATCCTCATCTGTATTCACACCATCATTTTTATTTCTTTTCGGTTGATGAAGACTAGGTGAACTACTTGCGCCTGGTGTCGATACCTCGGATCGATTGCGCTTACGTAACGTGTCGGCGTCCTCCTCCCCTCCCGGTCTGTTGGGTGTACTATTAATAGGTGTGTTATTTTGATCCACGGGCTTGGTATCTGGGCGATAAACAGGGTTTGTTGCATTCGCATGCTCTGTCATGATTATTAATCAGTGTTTCCTCCAAGTAATAATATAATGTTCTACTCACAACTGATTCAGTCCTTTCTTTATATCGTTACTCACGTATTCCTTTGGTCTTAGAATTGTGGGTGCCTTATTTCTTTCGGTATCACTTTCTAAAGCCGGAGTGCAGAGCCAACACGTCCTCACACCGCTAGCGACATGAAAGGGCACAAAACTAGCTGACATACTCCTCCCTATTGTAATAAAGATTAAATGTAGTGCCACCTTGTGACCAATCTCGATATCCATATCGAATCACAGAAAATCTCATTTTTATACATCAGTCTGACTAGCCATTTCTATCCTCTTACAGCAGCTGTGGACACAACAACACCTCTCAGTTCTACAGGTAACCATATCTCAATTACTAGTCTGCGCATCCCTATCATGGTTTAGTGATATTGATTTGTAATTTGAGAAAGTAATCTTCAACATGATCCTTAGTTTTTAGTGAAGAAATTGACAAATTTGAACAGTCACCATTTCGATTAGTCTCCTCCTCCCTGGTGCTTACAGTTTGGCTACCATGCTATGAATGGCATCATTACTCCTATTATCATTCAGCGGAAGTTCCTAGTCTTTCCACATGGAGTAAGGCACTCTACCGATGATACTCTCAGTTGTTAGTGTCATGAACGGCCTACCTGCATGTGTGAGATACTGGAAACAGCATTCAATTGGAACAATTTGGTTATCTCCTATTGGCTGTCGTTAAAACTGCCAATGAGAGCACAGAGCTCACAGATGCCAAGCTTGTTATGTCGACCCCCTAAAGTGTGTATGAAAGTAGAACCCACCTTGTCAATGAATCAGTTAAGTTACTTGGGTCATAGCAGTACCAAGTACCTCTTTATTTCAGTCTTTACTCCTTTCCTCTTAAGGTCTAACCTTGCATAAGCTGGGCCTAGACTTTACACAATGTTATATTTCAAAGTCTATAAGGAGTAATGTATTACTGGTAGTAGTTGTAGTAAGTCATATCACTCATTAACTTAACAATAATAGCAACCATGTCTGATATCTTAATAATTCACCTTCCAGAGTCGGTCACGCCAACTTCAGCCAGTACTTCTGCACGTGAGTAACTTTTGTATTTTCTCATTATCTTCTTGATGAATAGTGACAATGGAGGGACTCCCTCTTCTTGAGATGGGAAGTAAAAAATTAAATAATATTGTACATTTGGTATCAGGGGATGCAAAAAGAAACTGAGAATAAACAAAGAAAATAAGAATATGTATAGAGATGAGGCAGAGAGACAATGACAAAGGTAGAATGTAACAAATAATTGCTCTTATACACACTTCTTAGTTTTCCATGAATAAGACATCTAAATACAGTTCAGAAACGAGAAACTGACTGAAAGAGGAACAATGTGCTTGACAGTATGTCCTTCAATTCACAGTGACATCACCTAATGTTTTTAACATGTTGACAAATGTCAGTGCAAATCAGCTCCTTGATATTTATTCTATTACCAAAAATGTTCCGAATTGTACTAGAACTTTTAGGCGTCATAAAAATTTAGTCAATGAAAAGGAAACCCTGATGGAAAGAGACTATTGTACTTCAAGGCATATCCCTAAATTGACAATTGTGCCGAATATTCTTTTTAAAATAAAGATTGATGTTGGGGTCCTGCCATTTGCTCTTTGGCCAAAATAGTGATTTTCATGCTTTGTCTTTTATTTAACATTTCATTTGGATATTTAGTTTCTCTTCATTTTCTTTTGCATTTTAGAGGATTTCATATCCCCTTAAGGAAGGTTTATTGAATTGTTATAAATTTGTACTGATATCATTTGTAGAAATAAAACTTTCATTCATGTTATTGCATATTTCAATGAATTGCATATTATAACTTAATTCTGTGGTATCATTTCATGAATGATTAAATTCAAATCCTGTGAATATGGGTAACAGTGGTGTGGATAGATCAACAACTAAAACATGTCTTCAACTAGCTGACATACTCCTCCCTATTGTAATAAAGATTAAATGTAGTGCCACCTTGTGACCAATCTCGATATCCATATCGAATCACAGAAAATCTCATTTTTATACATCAGTCTGACTAGCCATTTCTATCCTCTTACAGCAGCTGTGGACACAACAACACCTCTCAGTTCTACAGGTAACCATATCTCAATTACTAGTCTGCGCATCCCTATCATGGTTTAGTGATATTGATTTGTAATTTGAGAAAGTAATCTTCAACATGATCCTTAGTTTTTAGTGAAGAAATTGACAAATTTGAACAGTCACCATTTCGATTAGTCTCCTCCTCCCTGGTGCTTACAGTTTGGCTACCATGCTATGAATGGCATCATTACTCCTATTATCATTCAGCGGAAGTTCCTAGTCTTTCCACATGGAGTAAGGCACTCTACCGATGATACTCTCAGTTGTTAGTGTCATGAACGGCCTACCTGCATGTGTGAGATACTGGAAACAGCATTCAATTGGAACAATTTGGTTATCTCCTATTGGCTGTCGTTAAAACTGCCAATGAGAGCACAGAGCTCACAGATGCCAAGCTTGTTATGTCGACCCCCTAAAGTGTGTATGAAAGTAGAACCCACCTTGTCAATGAATCAGTTAAGTTACTTGGGTCATAGCAGTACCAAGTACCTCTTTATTTCAGTCTTTACTCCTTTCCTCTTAAGGTCTAACCTTGCATAAGCTGGGCCTAGACTTTACACAATGTTATATTTCAAAGTCTATAAGGAGTAATGTATTACTGGTAGTAGTTGTAGTAAGTCATATCACTCATTAACTTAACAATAATAGCAACCATGTCTGATATCTTAATAATTCACCTTCCAGAGTCGGTCACGCCAACTTCAGCCAGTACTTCTGCACGTGAGTAACTTTTGTATTTTCTCATTATCTTCTTGATGAATAGTGACAATGGAGGGACTCCCTCTTCTTGAGATGGGAAGTAAAAAATTAAATAATATTGTACATTTGGTATCAGGGGATGCAAAAAGAAACTGAGAATAAACAAAGAAAATAAGAATATGTATAGAGATGAGGCAGAGAGACAATGACAAAGGTAGAATGTAACAAATAATTGCTCTTATACACACTTCTTAGTTTTCCATGAATAAGACATCTAAATACAGTTCAGAAACGAGAAACTGACTGAAAGAGGAACAATGTGCTTGACAGTATGTCCTTCAATTCACAGTGACATCACCTAATGTTTTTAACATGTTGACAAATGTCAGTGCAAATCAGCTCCTTGATATTTATTCTATTACCAAAAATGTTCCGAATTGTACTAGAACTTTTAGGCGTCATAAAAATTTAGTCAATGAAAAGGAAACCCTGATGGAAAGAGACTATTGTACTTCAAGGCATATCCCTAAATTGACAATTGTGCCGAATATTCTTTTTAAAATAAAGATTGATGTTGGGGTCCTGCCATTTGCTCTTTGGCCAAAATAGTGATTTTCATGCTTTGTCTTTTATTTAACATTTCATTTGGATATTTAGTTTCTCTTCATTTTCTTTTGCATTTTAGAGGATTTCATATCCCCTTAAGGAAGGTTTATTGAATTGTTATAAATTTGTACTGATATCATTTGTAGAAATAAAACTTTCATTCATGTTATTGCATATTTCAATGAATTGCATATTATAACTTAATTCTGTGGTATCATTTCATGAATGATTAAATTCAAATCCTGTGAATATGGGTAACAGTGGTGTGGATAGATCAACAACTAAAACATGTCTTCAACTAGCTGACATACTCCTCCCTATTGTAATAAAGATTAAATGTAGTGCTACCTTGTGACCAACCTCGATATCCATATCGAATCACAGAAAATCTCATTTTTATACATCAGTCTGACTAGCCATTTCTATCCTCTTACAGCAGCTGTTGACACAACAACACCTCTCAGTTCTACAGGTAACCATATCTCAATTACTAGTCTGCGCATCCCTATCATGGTTTAGTGATATTGATTTGTAATTTGAGAAAGTAATCTTCAACATGATCCTTAGTTTTTAGTGAAGAAATTGACAAATTTGAACAGTCACCATTTCGATTAGTCTCCTCCTCCCTGGTGCTTACAGTTTGGCTACCATGCTATGAATGGCATCATTACTCCTATTATCATTCAGCAGAAGTTCCTAGTCTTTCCACATGGAGCAAGGCACTCTACCGATGATACTCTCAGTTGTTAGTGTCATGAACGGCCTACCTGCATGTGTGAGAGACTGGAAACAGCATTCAATTGGAACAATTTGGTTATCTCCTATTGGCTGTCGTTAAAACTGCCAATGAGAGCACAGAGCTCACAGATGCCAAGCTTGTTATGTCAACCCCCTAAAGAGTGTATGAAAGTAGAACCCACCTTGTCAATGAATCAGTTAAGTTACTTGGGTCATAGCAGTACCAAGTACCTCTTTATTTCAGTCTTTACTCCTTTCCTCTTAAGGTCTAACCTTGCATAAGCTGGGCCCTAGACTTTACACAATGTTATATTTCAAAGTCTATAAGGAGTAATGTATTACTGGTAGTAGTTGTTGTAATTCATGTCACTCATTAACTTAACCATAATAGCAACCATGTCTGATATCTTAATAATTCACCTTCCAGAGTCGGTCACACCAACTTCAGCCAGTACTTCTGCATGTGAGTAACTTTTGTATTTTCTCGTTATCTTCTTGATGAATAGTGACAATGGAGGGACTCCCTCTTCTTGAGATGGGAAGTAAAAAATGAAATAATATTGTACATTTGGTATCAGGGGATGCAAAAAGAATGTGAGAATAAACAAAGAAAATAAGAATATGTATAGAGATGAGGCAGAGAGACAATGACAAAGGTAGAATGTAACAAATAATTGCTTTTATACGCACTTTTTAGTTTTCCATGAATAAGACATCTAAATACAGTTCAGAAACGAGAAACTGACTGAAAGAGGAACAATGTGCTTGACAGTATGTCCTTCAATTCACAGTGACATCACCTAATGTTTTTAACATGTTGACAAATGTCAGTGCAAATCAGCTCCTTGATATTCATTCTATTACCAAAAATGTTCCGAATTGTACTAGAACTTTTAGGCGTCAAAAAAATCTGGTCAATGAAAAGGAAACCCTGATGGAAAGAGACAATTGTACTTCAAGACATATCCCTAAATTGACAATTGTGCCGAATATTCTTTTTGAAATATAGATTGATGTTGGGGTCCTGCCATTTGCTCTTTGGCCAAAATAGTGATTTTCATGCTTTGTCTTTTATTTAACATTTTTATGTGGATATTTAGTTTCTCTTCATTTTCTTTTGCATTTTAGAGAATTTCATATCCCCTTAAGGAAGGTTTATTGAATTGTTATGAATTTGCACTGATATCATTTGTAGAAATCAAACTTTCATTCATGTTATTGCATATTTCAATGAATTGCATATTATAACTTAATTCTGTGGTATCATTTCATGAATGATTAAATTCAAATCCCTGTGAATATGGGTAACAGTGGTGTGGATAGATCAACAACTAAAACATGTCTTCAACTAGCTGACATACTCCTCCCTATTGTAATAAAGATTAAATGTAGTGCCACCTTGTGACCAATCTCGATATCCATATCGAATCACAGAAAATCTCATTTTTATACATCTGTCTGACTAGCCATTTCTATCCTCTTACAGCAGCTGTGGACACAACAACACCTCTCAGCTCTACAGGTAACCATATCTCAATTTCTAGTCTGCGCATCCCTATCATGGTTTAGTAATATTGATTTGTAATATGAGAAAGTAATCTTCAACATGATCCTGAGTTTTTAGTGAAGAAATTGACAAAATTTGAACAGTCACCATTTCGATTAGTCTCCTCCTCCCTGGTGCTTACAGTTTGGCTACCATGCTATGAATGGCATCATTACTCCTATTATCATTCAGCGGAAGTTCCTAGTCTTTCCACATGGAGCAAGGCACTCTACCGATGATACTCTCAGTTGTTAGTGTCATGAACGGCCTACCTGCATTTGTGAGAGACTGGAAACAGCATTCAATTGGAACAATTTGGTTATCTCCTATTGGCTGTCGTTAAAACTGCCAATGAGAGCACAGAGCTCACAGATGTCAAGCTTGTTATGTCAACCCCCTAAAGAGAGTATGAAAGTAGAACCCACCTTGTCAATGAATCAGTTAAGTTACTTGGGTCATAGCAGTACCAAGTACCTCTTTATTTCAGTCTTTACTCCTTTCCTCTTAAGGTCTAACCTTGCATAAGCTGGGCCCTAGACTTTACACAATGTTATATTTCAAAGTCTATAAGGAGTAATGTATTACTGGTAGTAGTTGTTCTAAGTCATGTCACTCATTAACTTAACCATAATAGCAACCATGTCTGATATCTTAATAATTCACCTTCCAGAGTCGGTCACACCAACTTCAGCCAGTACTTCTGCACGTGAGTAACTTTTGTATTTTCTCGTTATCTTCTTGATGAATAGTGACAATGGAGGGACTCCCTCTTCTTGAGATGGGAAGTAAAAAATGAAATAATATTGTACATTTTGTATCAGGGGATGCAAAAAGAAACTAAGAATAAACAAAGAACATAAGAATATGTATAGAGATGAGGCAGAGAGACAATGACAAAGGTAGAATGTAACAAATAATTGCTTTTATACACACTTCTTAGTTTTCCATAAATAAGACATCTAAATACAGTTCAGAAACGAGAAACTGACTGAAAGAGGAACAATGTGCTTGACAGTATGTCCTTCAATTCACAGTGACATCACCTAATGTTTTTAACATGTTGACAAATGTCAGTGCAAATCAGTTCCTTGATATTCATTCTATTACCAAAAATGTTCCGAATTGTACTAGAACTTTTAGGCATCAATAAAATCTAGTCAATGAAAAGGAAACCCTGATGGAAAGAGACAATTGTACTTCAAGGCATATCCCTAAATTGACAATTGTGCCGAATATTCTTTTTGAAATATAGATTGATGTTGGGGTCCTGTTTGCTCTTTGGCCAAAATAGTGATTTTCATGCTTTATCTTTTATTTAACATTTTCATGTAGATATTTAGTTTCTCTTCATTTTCTTTTGCATTTTAGAGAATTTCATATCCCCTTAAGGAAGGTTTATTGAATTGTTATGAATTTTCACTGATATCATTTTGTAGAAATCAAACTTTCATTCATGTTATTGCATATTTCAATGAATTGCATATTATAACTTAATTCTGTGGTATCATTTCATGAGGGATTAAATTTAAATCCCTGTGAATATTGGTAACAGTGGTGTGGATAGATCAACAACTAAAACATGTCTTCAACTAGCTGACATACTCCTCCCTATTGTAATAAAGATTAAATGTAGTGCCACCTTCTGACCAACCTCGATATCCATATCGAATCACAGAAAATCTCATTTTTATACAACTGTCTGACGAGCCATTTCTATCCTCTTACAGCAGCTGTGGACACAACAACACCTCTCAGCTCTACAGGTAACCATATCTCAATTTCTAGTCTGCGCATCCCTATCATGGTTTAATGATATTGATTTGTAATATGAGAAAGTAATCTTCAACATGATCCTTAGTTATTAGTGAAGAAATTGACAAAATTTGAACAGTCACCATTTCGATTAGTCTCCTCCTCCCTGGTGCTTACAGTTTGGCTACCATGCTATGAATGGCATCATTACTCCTATTATCATTCAGCAGAAGTTCCTAGTCTTTCCACATGGAGCAAGGCACCCTACCGATGATACTCTCAGTTGTTAGTGTCATGAACGGCCTACCTGCATGTGTGAGAGACTGGAAACAGCATTCAATTGGAACAATTTGGTTATCTCCTATTGGCTGTCGTTAAAACTGCCAATGAAATCACAGAGCTCACAGATGCCAAGCTTGTTATGTCAACCCCTTAAAGTGTGTATGAAAGTAGAACCCACCTTGTCAATGAATCAGTTAAGTTACTTGGGTCATAGCAGTACCAAGTACCTCTTTATTTCAGTCTTTACTCCTTTCCTCTTAAGGTCTAACCTTGCATAAGCTGGGCCCTAGACTTTACACAATGTTATATTTCAAAGTCTATAAGGAGTAATGTATTACTGGTAGTAGTTGTTGTAAGTCATGTCACTCATTAACTTAACCATAATAGCAACCATGTCTGATATCTTAATAATTCACCTTCCAGAGTCGGTCACACCAACTTCAGCCAGTACTTCTACACGTGAGTAACTTTTGTATTTTCTCTATTCTTCTTGATGAATAGTGACAATGGAGGGACTCCCTCTTCTTGAGATGGGAAGTAAAAAATGAAATAATATTGTACATTTGGTATCAGGGGATGCAAAAAAAATGTGAGAATAAACAAAGAAAATAAAAATTTGTATAGAGATGAGGCTGAGAGACAATGACAAAGGTAGAATGTAACAAATAATTGCTCTGATACACACTTCTTAGTTTTCCATGAATAAGACATCTAAATACAGTTCAGAAACGAGAAACTGACTGAAAGAGGAACAATGTGCTTGTCCGTATGTCCATCAGTTCATAGTGACATCACCTAATGTTTTTAACATGTTGACAAATGTCAGTGCAAATCAGTTCCTTGATATTCATTCTTTTACCAAAAATGTTCCGAATTGTACTAGAACTTTTAGGCGTCATAAAGATTTAGTCAATGAAAAGGAAACCCTGATGGAAAGAGACAATTGTACTTCAAGGCATATCCCTAAATTGACAAATGTGCCGAATATTCTTTTTGAAATATAGATTGATGTTGGGGTCCTGCCATTTGCTGTCTGGCCAAAATAGTGATTTTCATGCTTTGTCTTTTATTTATCATTTTCATTTGGATATTTAGTTTCTCTTCATTTTCTTTTGCATTTTAGAGAATTTCATATCCCCTTAAGGAAGGTTCATTGAATTGTTATGAATTTGCACTGATATCATTTGTAGAAATCAAACTTTCATTCATGTTATTGCATATTTCAATGAATTGCATATTATAACTTAATTCTGTGGTATCATTTCATGAGGGATTAAATTCAAATCCCTGTGAATATGGGTAACAGTGGTGTGGATAGATCAACAACTAAAACATGTCTTCAACTTTTTTGGTTTTTTTTGTTTATTTATTGTTACTCTCATATTCATGAGTTTTTCAGTAACAATCCAAGCATCGTTATCCTTTTTCTTCATACTACCTATGATATATGAGCAGTATTCAAAATGGGGCAATATACTTCCGACATAAATTTGCTTCGCAGCAACCCAAGTCAAACAATTTCTCAATTTGGCAAATTTATACAGTTTGCCACATATTGTTTTGCTGATTTCATTACTATGTTTAGTCCAGGATAGCGCCTCATCAATGAACACTCCGAGATATTTATAATGACTACATTGGGCTATTTTATCACCATTCATTTCCAGATTTAGATTATTACATTTTTTAAATCTTACCGGGGTCGATATCCACATAGATTTTGTCTTATTGACATTTACGGTGAGGCCACTTTTTTTGCACCAAGTAGATAATGCATTTACATCATCTTGTAGTAACATTTTTGCATTTTTTGACGTTCTATCTGACACATATAAGATTAAATCATCAGCATATTGTTTATATTGACAGTTTTTCAAACAGCTACCGAGATCATTTACATACAATACAAATAGGAGAGGCCCCAAAACGGAGCCTTGGGGAACACCAAAATTAACATTTTTTGAATCAGATATTCTATTGTTGATCCGCACAGCTTGTGATCTTTTATATAAATAATTTTCTAATAAGGTAACAATATTTCCGGGTAGGCCGATTACTTTTCTTAACTTTATAATCAACATTTCGTGATTTATGCTATCAAACGCTTTGCGGAAGTCAACAAAACATACGGCAGTATCGTTTTGTTGACTTCGCGCACTGTACAGATCTTTCAATAGGGCAAAGATTGCATCAGATGTTCCCTGTTTAGGCCTGAAGCCAAATTGATTGTCGTCTAAAACTTTAATATTTTCCAGAATATCATAAATAGCAGTATGCAACAATTTTTCTAAAATTTTGCTGGGTAACATTAATTGTGAAATTGTCTCCAATTATCCTTCATAGTCTGGATTCCACCTTTGGGTATTGGGACTACTTTCACATTTTTCCATTTTGTTGGAAAACTTTCTTTTACAATTGCCATGTTACATATATAGGTAAATTGCACTATTAATATTTCTATACATTTTAACAATACATCTGATTTCATGTTCTCAATACCACTGGACTTATTTATGTCTATCAATTTCATTTTTTCCAATACTTCAGTCGTCGTGAATTCTAAATAGACATCCCTGGTCTCAATCATGTTTTCATGATCTCTAATCTCTTGTAAGTTGTTATTGAATTCGGCACCTTCTATTCTACTAAACAATACCTCTCCTACAGTTGCAAAGAAAGTGTTCAAAATATTTGGAACTTCATCATTCGATATCCTTACTTCATTTTCGATTAGTTCACAAGTTTGTTGTCCATTTCCCGGATTGAGGAGGTTATTTATTACAGACCAGAATTTTCTGGGATTACCTTGTGCTTCAACTAGTTTACTCCTACAGTATTCACTTTTTTCCACTCTTATTTTATGTTTAATTTCCCTACTGATACGTCTGATTTCCCTAAAGATTTTTATATCATGTCTGGATTTTAACTCTTTTACGAGATCTCGCCTATGTGATATTAAATTTTGTAATTGTCTAGACATCCAGGTTGGCCTTTTATCACGGAAACTTAATGTCTTAATCGGACAATATATGTCTAAATATCTATTTATATGATCTATGAATTCGCTCCATAATTTGTCCACCTTCGTACAATCATAAAAGCTGTTCCAGTCTATTTGTTCTAAGTGCTCTCTTAAGTGTTTGTAGTCCAGGTTCTTATATGACCTGCCCGTAAATGTGATTATTTCTTTTTTCCTTTCATCTTTTTTTCTTACCACTAATGTCGGGTGGTGATCGCTAATGTATTCATTTAACACTTCATCGTGGCTAATGCATAGACTATTACTATAAACGTGATCAATTATTGATCCACCCCTAGGATTAGGACGTGTGACTGTGTTGACTACTTGCTTAAGGCCCGTAATTTTACAAAATTTTTGCAGGTAGTGATATTCCGGAGTTCTCGTTCTCTTGTAGTCAATATAAGTATCCCCTACTACCCATATTTCCCTCCCTGCTATTTTATCTTGATTAATAATATATATCAACTTTTCATAAAAAATCTTATATGATTTCGTTGGAGGCTTGTAACAGACAATGATTGCTAACTTTCTAAATTTCGGTTTATCTAGAAGCAGGACTAAAATTTCATAATCATCACAGGTTTCACTTAACTCTTTGTCATATCTTATGTATGTAGAATATTTATTAGAAACATAACATGCCACCCCACCCCAATTTGAACCAATTTGATCTAGCCTATATAATTCATATTTAGCCCAATGTACCATAGCATTATCATATCCTGAATGTAACAACGTCTCGGTTAAACATATAAAATCTATTCCTGTAAAATTTCTTATTAACTCTTCCTTATTTTTAAATAAACTTCTTACATTCTGTCCAATTATTTTTAATCCCTTAATATTCGAATCATAACATTCCATTATTTATAGTAGATAGAGATAGTTGACTACGGATTCTCATTTTATATCTATTAGATGAATTGTGATGAGGTGTTTGTGTTAGTGATTTTAAGTTTTGTAATATAGACGAGCAGGCCATATACCTTATATGACCAACTCCGAGCTAAAGGCACACCGTATATTAATATACGGTAGTGCCTTTAGTTAAATTTTTCAGATAGTAGACCAAAAATTCAACCTTTAATGTTATAGGAAGTTGTTGTTGCGTGAATGGCTCCACACTCTGGCGAATCAGAAGGTTATGGAAACAAAAATTCATTATTACTCTTGGATCATATTAACACCTTTGCATAAGTTGATTAGTCTTTGGGAGTCCATATATTTGTTATATTAAACTATACTAGGTCTTTATTACAGACACTAGCAACCTCGTTGTTGACACAGTCTCAATTACAGACATTGTCAAATTTTTCATAACACTTTACTTTCTGACAAGTTTTTTGCCACTGATACAAAGTCAGGTTATACATATCATCATTTAACTTTTGATCTCCACTTAAGATAGATAACTCTACCAATTACCTATTGTCATTTCTTCAGTGTGGACTATTATACACGGTTATATATATCTCTAACTTTCACATTTCATTTCACGTAGGCATCAAGGTGCATTTCTTGGTTCCTTTTATACGATACAGTACAGTACAGTGGGTCTCAATTATAGACTCTCAACTGCGTATGCTAATCATAGATTAGCTTAGCACTTGTTATAGTCTAGTCTTAATTACAGACTCTCGACTATCCTAATTTTAATATCTACTACACTGCTGATAGACCGGTCTTAATTACAGACACTGGTCAATTGCATACTTTCGAGTTTCAATTACAAACAAGTGTATGCATTATAGGTTCAGGTTCCAATTATTGTGGTCCACTGCCAGTTTTAGCATTTTTAGAGCCCTGTAGCTATGAGCAGGATCTATGTGGACTCCGTCACCAAGTCTTTCGAAGTGATATACAAGTTGTCTCTTTTTTTGCTTCCAAGTGATCAAGGCTTCATGTATCCTAGGGGTTACGATACCTCTATCACGGTTCCATTGGATTATCTCTTTGTTAGCCCATTTTGTAGCAAAGTTTACATAGTGTTGTTCTGGGTGCTAAGTGTAATGCCATTATATCGGGCCATGTCCATGGGGTAAAAGGTTGCAAAGATAACAACACAATGGGGCTGAACTTCCTTGATTTCTTTTTCAATTTGTAGCATGGATTCCCTGACATCTGTAACCGCATCATCGATGGTACTATGACGAGCGCTCACCATGTTACCTTCCTTCTTAGTAACATTACAGATCCCGGCCAGTATGTATACAGCTCGTATATATGGTCGGAAACGTAGTATATTCACAGCTGTCTCCCCCAATCGGTGCATTGTCGCTCCTTTCACCATGACTGCGTCATACACTTTATCAAGTTGCTTGGTATCATCCAGAAAAAACCGTATTCTAGAGTCGCTCAGGATATGTTGGCCTAGTAAATACCTAGCTAGTTAACAGTTCACGTCTGATTTCTCCAAGTATCTCTCCACATTTATTTTTACCTGGGTATGTATGTACGACAAGGGTTCGTTCGTGATCCAGTCCTGTGCCCCAGTATGGATCTCGGGTGCTTTCCACGAGCGGTAGTGGGTATGTTGCAAGTAGCTTACCACGTAGGTGATCACTATGTTCAAATTTAATTTTCATTATTTCTTTTAGTTTTTTCTCCTTTATTTTATCCCATTCATCACTTTTTTCTTCGTGAATCTTCTTTGACAACTCTTTCGCATGGGGCGCATCTTTACTGTTTCTGATTGCAAATGCAGTATGGTAGTCTTGTACGGTTATAGCACAGGTGTATTGGAAGGCTTGTTCTGCACTGCCAAAGGTTAACAACGTGGATCCTCTCGAATCTTCAACTGCCACTGTTATATCTTGTTTGAAGAAATTACTAAGAAATGCTTTAGGCCCGTTAAAAGCCAGGCCACTTTTTCCCATTTGTATTCCTTCACCGAACGACCCCAGCGATATATCGGGCATACTGCAATCTACACGTTCCTGATTGGCACTCAGATCAGTTTGATTGGCTTGACCTCTCTCGTCTTGCGGTGTACATGCACTAATAGAGTTGGGTGTCGTCTCTGCAATGACGGCTGGTGTGGCGCTTGCTTGCAAATTCAGGTCCATACCTTGTATTCGAGAAATGTTCATATCTCCTTGTGTCTCAGGGATGGCCGGAAATTGACTTTTATTCATTGTGAAGACAGGTTGAATTTGTGCTTGCATTGGTTTTGACCACCTACTAAACGATCCCGGTTGATCCCTTGATTGATTCCCATATCTTGTTAGGGGTTCTCCTCGTCTTTTCCTATCTAAAAGATCCGGTGCAAGATACTTATCATCGATACTTTCGATTTCGCTCATCTCAAGTTCAAAGTCGTTGATCATTATCCCGTATTCGTGGAGGGTGGTCCTGTTACCGATTCTTTTTTGATACCCATGTATCATTCACATTAATCCCCTTTGTCTCCTCATATGAGCCGGCTCATCAGGATGGAGGGCCAATTTCCCCATAGTTGAAAATTGCGCCTTTGCTGCTTTGGCTAGAAATTTGTTTCTGGTGTTTAGAGTGGTGCAGGCAATCAATACAGGTGGGGGTATACTACTATCCCTTGGTCTTTGTGAGATTATCCTGGATATGTTTAGGATTTCTCCTGGAGGTATCCATATACCTATTTCTGTACAGAGATGATTCAATGCTCCCTGTAAATCAGCGTCATATTCTGTATCTAGACCAAGCAGTACAATATTCCGGTCACTTTTTGCAAAGTAGAACCTGGTATTGTTTCCTGGCTTTTGTTGTAGGATTTCTGCATACAAACTAGACAGATTCCCTGTACCATCGCTCTGCTTATTCTCCAAATTTACAACCTTGTTTTTCATATGATTGATTTCTATTTTCATTCTATCCAGCTCGATTTGTTGATCATGTATTCGTTTTTCAAATACAGATCTATTGGTTCTTATTTCTGCGTTCACGGAATCAATCGATTTAGACGTTTGAACACTTAGGTTTTGCATTTGGTTTTGTAGAATCTCAAATTTCTCATTTTGTTCTTTTGCGTTACCTAGTATACACGCTTTTAGCTCCTGCATGTCGGATTTCGTTGAGACTTCTTTCAGGTATTCCATTTCAGACTTATCCTCATCTGTATTCACACCATCATTTTTATTTCTTTTCGGTTGATGAAGACTAGGTGAACTACTTGCGCCTGGTGTCGATACCTCGGATCGATTGCGCTTACGTAACGTGTCGGCGTCCTCCTCCCCTCCCGGTCTGTTGGGTGTACTATTAATAGGTGTGTTATTTTGATCCACAGGCTTGGTATCTGGGCGATAAACAGGGTTTGTTGCATTCGCATGCTCTGTCATGATTATTAATCAGTGTTTCCTCCAAGTAATAATATAATGTTCTACTCACAACTGATTCAGTCCTTTCTTTATATCGTTACTCACGTATTCCTTTGGTCTTAGAATTGTGGGTGCCTTATTTCTTTCGGTATCACTTTCTAAAGCCGGAGTGCAGAGCCAACACGTCCTCACACCGCTAGCGACATGAAAGGGCACAAAACTAGCTGACATACTCCTCCCTATTGTAATAAAGATTAAATGTTGTGCCACCTTGTGACCAACCTCGATATCCATATCGAATCACAGAAAATCTCATTTTTATACATCAGTCTGACTAGCCATTTTATCCTCTTACAGCAGCTGTGGACACAACAACACCTCTCAGCTCTACAGGTAACCATATCTCAATTTCTAGTCTGCGCATCCCTATCATGGTTTAGTAATATAGGTTTGTAATATGAGAAAGTAACCATTAACATCATCCTTAGTTATTAGTGAAGAAATTGACAAAATTTGAACAGTCACCATTTCCATTAGTCTCCTCCTCCCTGGTGCTTACAGTTTGGCTACCATGCTATGAATGGCATCAATTCTCCTATTATATTTCAGCAGAGGTTCCTAGTCTTTCCACATGGAGCAAGGCACTCTACCGATGATACTCTCAGTTGTTAGTGTCATGAACGGCCTACCTGCATGTGTGAGAGACTGGAAACAGCATTCAATTGGAACAATTTGGTTATCTCCTATTGGCTGTCGTTAAAACTGCCAATGAGAGCACAGAGTTCACAGATGCTAAGCTTGTTATGTCAACCCCCTAAAGTGTGTATGAAAGTAGAACCCACCTTGTCAATGAATCAGTTAAGTTACTTGGGTCATAGCAGTACCAAGTACCTCTTTATTTCAGTCTTTACTCCTTTCCTCTTAAGGTCTAACCACGCATAAGCTGGGCCCAAGACTTTACACAATGTTATATTTCAAAGTCTATAAGGAGTAATGTACTACTGGTAGTAGTTGTTGTAAGTCATGTCACTCATTAACTTAACCATAATAGCAACCATGTCTGATATCTTAATAATTCACCTTCCAGAGTCGGTCACACCAACTTCAGCCAGTACTTCTGCACGTGAGTAACTTTTGTATTTTCTCATTATCTTCTTGATGAATAGTGACAATGGAGGGACTCCCTTTTCTTGAGATGGGAGGTAAAAAATGAAATAATATTGTACATTTGGTATCAGGGGATGCAAAAAAAATGTGAGAATAAACAAAGAAAATAAGAATATGTATAGAGATGAGGCAGAGAGACAATGACAAAGGTAGAATGTAACAAATAATTGCTCTTATACACACTTCTTAGTTTTCCATGAATAAGACATCTAAATACAGTTCAGAAACGAGAAACTGACTGAAAGAGGAACAATGTGCTTGACAGTATGTCCTTCAATTCACAGTGACATCACCTAATGTTTTTAACATGTTGATGAATGTCAGTGCAAGTCAGCTCCTTGATATTCATTCTATTACCAAAAATGTTCCGAATTGTACTAGAACTTTTAGGCGTCATAAAAATTTAGTCAATGAAAAAGAAACCCTGATGGAAAGAGACAATTGTACTTCAAGGCATATCCCTAAATTGACAATTGTGCCAAATATATTCTTTTTAAAATATAGATTGATGTTGGGGTCCTGCCATTTGCTCTTTGGCCAAAATAGTGATTTTCATGCTTTGTCTTTTATTTAGCATTTTCATTTGGATATATAGTTTCTCTTTATTTTCTTTTGCATTTTAGAGAATTTCATATCCCCTTAAGGAAGGTTTATTGAATTGTTATAAATTTACACTGATATAATTGGTAGAAATCAAACTTTCATTCATGTTATTGCATATTTCAATGAATTGCATATTATAACTTAATTCTGTGGTATCATTTCATGAGGGATTAAATTCAAATCCCTGTGAATATGGGTAACAGTGGTGTGGATAGATCAACAACTAAAACATGTCTTCAACTAGCTGACATACTCCTCCCTATTGTAATAAAGATTAAATGTTGTGCCACCTTGTGACCAACCTCGATATCCATATCGAATCACAGAAAATCTCATTTTTATACATCAGTCTGACTAGCCATTTCTATCCTCTTACAGCAGCTGTGGACACAACAACACCTCTCAGCTCTACAGGTAACCATATTTCAATTTCTAGTCTGCGCATCCCTATCATGGTTTAGTAATATAGGTTTGTAATATGAGAAAGTAACCATTAACATCATCCTTAGTTATTAGTGAAGAAATTGACAACATTTGAACAGTCACCATTTCCATTAGTCTCTTCCTCCCTGGTGCTTACAGTTTGGCTACCATGCTATGAATGGCATCATTACTCCTATTATCATTCAGCGGAAGTTCCTAGTCTTTCCACATGGAGCAAGGCACTCTACCGATGATACTCTCAGTTGTTAGTGTCATGAACGGCCTACCTGCATGTGTGAGAGACTGGAAACAGCATTCAATTGGAACAATTTGGTTATCTCCTATTGGCTGTCGTTAAAACTGCCAATGAGAGCACAGAGCTCACAGATGCCAAGCTTGTTATGTCAACCCCCTTAAGTGTGTATGAAAGTAGAACCCACCTTGTCAATGAATCAGTTAAGTTACTTGGGTCATAGCAGTACCAAGTACCTCTTTATTTCAGTCTTTACTCCTTTCCTCTTAAGGTCTAACCACGCATAAGCAAGGCCAAAGACTGTACACAACGTTTTATTTCAAAGTCTATAAGGAGTAATGTACTACTGGTAGTAGTTGTTGTAAGTCATGTCACTCATTAACTTAACCATAATAGCAACCATGTCTGATATCTTAATAATTCACCTTCCAGAGTCGGTCACACCAACTTCAGCCAGTACTTCTGCACGTGAGTAACTTTTGTATTTTCTCGTTATCTTCTTGATGAATAGTGACAATGGAGGGACTCCCTCTTCTTGAGATGGGAGGTAAAAAATGAAATAATATTGTACATTTGGTATCAGGAGATGCAAAAAAAATGGTAGAATAAACAAAGAACATAAGAATATGTATAGAGATGAGGCAGAGAGACAATGACAAAGGTAGAATGTAACAAATAATTGCTCTTATACACACTTCTTAGTTTTCCATGAATATGACATCTAAATACAGTTCAGAAACGAGAAACTGACTGAAAGAGGAACAATGTGCTTGACAGTATGTCCTTCAGTTCACAGTGACATCACCTAATGTTTTTAACATGTTGACAAATGTCAGTGCAAATCAGCTCCTTGATATTCATTCTATTACCAAAAATGTTCCGAATTGTACTAGAACTTTTAGGTGTCATAAAAATTTAGTCAATGAAAAAGAAACCCTAATGGAAAGAGACAATTGTACTTCAAGGCATATCACTAAATTGACAATTGTGCTGAATATTCTTTTTAAAATATAGATTGATGTTGGGGTCCTGACATTTGCTCTTTGGCCAAAATAGTGATTTTCATGCTTTGTCTTTTATTTAGCATTTTCATTTGGATATATAGTTTCTCTTTATTTTCTTTTGCATTTTAGAGAATTTCATATCCCCTTAAGGAAGGTTTATTGAATTGTTATGAATTTACACTGATATCATTGGTAGAAATCAAACTTTCATTCATGATATTGCATATTTCAATGAATTGCATATTATAACTTAATTCTGTGGTATCATTTCATGAGGGATTAAATTCAAATCCCTGTGAATATTGGTAACAGTGGTGTAGATAGATCAACAACTAAAACATGTCTTCAACTAGCTGACATACTCCTCCCTATTGTAATAAAGATTAAATGTAGTGCCACCTTGTGACCAATCTCGATATCCATATCGAATCACAGAAAATCTCATTTTTATACAACTGTCTGACTAGCCATTTCTATCCTCTTACAGCAGCTGTGGACACAACAACACCTCTCAGCTCTACAGGTAGCCATATCTCAATTTCTAGTCTGCGCATCCCTATCATGGTTTAGTAATATTGGTTTGTAATATGAGAAAGTAACCTTCAACATGATCCCTAGTTATTAGTGAAGAAATTGACAAAATTTGAACAGTCACCATTTCCATTAGTCTCCTCCTCCCTGGTGCTTACAGTTTGGCTACCATGGTATGAATGGCATCATTACTCCTTATATCATTTAGCGGAAGTTCCTAGTCTTTCCAAATGGAGCAAGGCACTCTACCGATGATACTCTCAGTTGTTAGTGTCATGAACGGCCTACCTGCATGTGTGAGAGACTGGAAACAGCATTCAATTGGAACAATTTGGTTATCTCCTATTGGCTGTCGTTAAAACTGCCAATGAGAGCACAGATCTCACAGATGCCAAGCTTGTTATGTCAACCCCCTTAAGTGTGTATGAAAGTAGAACCCACCTTGTCAATGAATCAGTTAAGTTACTTGGGTCATAGCAGTACCAAGTACCTCTTTATTTCAGTCTTTACTCCTTTCCTCTTAAGGTCTAACCACGCATAAGCTGGGCCCAAGCCTTTACACAATGTTATATTTCAAAGTCTATAAGGAGTAATGTACTACTGGTAGTAGTTGTTGTAAGTCATGTCACTCATTAACTTAACCATTATAGCAACCATGTCTGATATCTTAATAATTCACCTTCCAGAGTCGGTCACACCAACTTCAGCCAGTACTTCTGCACGTGAGTAACTTTTGTATTTTCTCATTATCTTCTTGATGAATAGTGACAATGGAGGGACTCCCTCTTCTTGAGATGGGAGGTAAAAAATGAAATAATATTGTACATTTGGTATCAGGAGATGCAAAAAAAATGTGAGAATAAACAAAGAACATAAGAATATGTATAGAGATGAGGCAGAGAGACAATGACAAAGGTAGAATGTAACAAATAATTGCTCTTATACACACTTCTAAGTTTTCCATGAATAAGACATCTAAATACAGTTCAGAAACGAGAAACTGACTGAAAGAGGAACAATGTGCTTGACAGTATGTCCTTCAATTCACAGTGACATCACCTAATGTTTTTAACATGTTGACAAATGTCAGTGCAAATCAGCTCCTTGATATTCATTCTATTACCAAAAATGTTCCGAATTGTACTAGAACTTTTAGGCGTCATAAAAATTTAGTCAATGAAAAAGAAACCCTGATGGAAAGAGACAATTGTACTTCAAGGCATATCCCTAAATTGACAATTGTGCCAAATATTCTTTTTAAAATATAGATTGATGTTGGGGTCCTGCCATTTGCTCTTTGGCCAAAATAGTGATTTTCATGCTTTGTCTTTTATTTAGCATTTTCATTTGGATATATAGTTTCTCTTTATTTTCTTTTGCATTTTAGAGAATTTCAAATCCCCTTAAGGAAGGTTTATTGAATTGTTATAAATTTACACTGATATCATTGGTAGAAATCAAACTTTCATTCATGATATTGCATATTTCAATGAATTGCATATTATAACTTAATTCTGTGGTATCATTTCATGAGGGATTAAATTCAAATCCCTGTGAATATGGGTAACAGTGGTGTGGATAGATCAACAACTAAAACATGTCTTCAACTAGCTGACATACTCCTCCCTATTGTAATAAAGATTAAATGTTGTGCCACCTTGTGACCAACCTCGATATCCATATCGAATCACAGAAAATCTCATTTTTATACATCAGTCTGACTAGCCATTTCTATCCTCTTACAGCAGCTGTGGACACAACAACACCTCTCAGCTCTACAGGTAACCATATTTCAATTTCTAGTCTGCGCATCCCTATCATGGTTTAGTAATATAGGTTTGTAATATGAGAAAGTAACCATTAACATCATCCTTAGTTATTAGTGAAGAAATTGACAACATTTGAACAGTCACCATTTCCATTAGTCTCTTCCTCCCTGGTGCTTACAGTTTGGCTACCATGCTATGAATGGCATCATTACTCCTATTATCATTCAGCGGAAGTTCCTAGTCTTTCCACATGGAGCAAGGCACTCTACCGATGATACTCTCAGTTGTTAGTGTCATGAACGGCCTACCTGCATGTGTGAGAGACTGGAAACAGCATTCAATTGGAACAATTTGGTTATCTCCTATTGGCTGTCGTTAAAACTGCCAATGAGAGCACAGATCTCACAGATGCCAAGCTTGTTATGTCAACCCCCTTAAGTGTGTATGAAAGCAGAACCCACCTTGTCAATGAATCAGTTAAGTTACTTGGGTCATAGCAGTACCAAGTACCTCTTTATTTCAGTCTTTACTCCTTTCCTCTTAAGGTCTAACCACGCATAAGCAAGGCCCAAGACTGTACACAATGTTTTATTTCAAAGTCTATAAGGAGTAATGTACTACTGGTAGTAGTTGTTGTTAGTCATGTCACTCATTAACTTAACCATAATAGCAACCATGTCTGATATCTTAATAATTCACCTTCCAGAGTCGGTCACACCAACTTCAGCCAGTACTTCTGCACGTGAGTAACTTTTGTATTTTCTCGTTATCTTCTTGATGAATAGTGACAATGGAGGGACTCCCTCTTCTTGAGATGGGAGGTAAAAAATGAAATAATATTGTACATTTGGTATCAGGAGATGCAAAAAAAATGGTAGAATAAACAAAGAACATAAGAATATGTATAGAGATGAGGCAGAGAGACAATGACAAAGGTAGAATGTAACAAATAATTGCTCTTATACACACTTCTTAGTTTTCCATGAATAAGACATCTAAATACAGTTCAGAAACGAGAAACTGACTGAAAGAAGAACAATGTGCTTGACAGTATGTCCTTCAATTCACAGTGACATCACCTAATGTTTTTAACATGTTGATGAATGTCAGTGCAAATCAGCTCCTTGATATTCATTCTATTACCAAAAATGTTCCGAATTGTACTAGAACTTTTAGGCGTCATAAAAATTTAGTCAATAAAAAGGAAACCCTGATGGAAAGAGACAATTGTATTTCAAGGCATATCCCTAAATTGACAATTGTGCCGAATATTCTTTTTAAAATATAGATTGATGTTGGGGTCCTGACATTTGCTCTTTGGCCAAAATAGTGATTTTCATGCTTTGTCTTTTATTTAGCATTTTCATTTGGATATATAATTTCTCTTTATTTTCTATTGCATTTTAGAGAATTTCATATCCCCTTAAGGAAGGTTTATTGAATTGTTATGAATTTACACTGATATCATTGGTAGAAATCAAACTTTCATTCATGTTATTGCATATTTCAATGAATTGCATATTATAACTTAATTCTGTGGTATCATTTCATGAGGGATTAAATTCAAATCCCTGTGAATATGGGTAACAGTGGTGTGGATAGATCAACAACTAAAACATGTCTTCAACTAGCTGACATACTCCTCCCTATTGTAATAAAGATTAAATGTAGTGCCACCTTGTGACCGATCTCGATATCCATATCGAATCACAGAAAATCTCATTTTTATACAACTGTCTCATTAGCCATTTCTATCCTCTTACAGCAGCTGTGGACACAACAACACCTCTCAGTTCTACAGGTAGCCATATCTCAATTTCTAGTCTGCGCATCCCTATCATGGTTTAGTAATATTGGTTTGTAATATAAGAAAGTAACCTTCAACATGATCCCTAGTTATTAGTGAAGAAATTGACAAAATTTGAACAGTCACCATTTCCATTAGTCTCCTCCTCCCTGGTGCTTACAGTTTGGCTACCATGGTATGAATGGCATCATTACTCCTTATATCATTTAGCGGAAGTTCCTAGTCTTTCCAAATGGAGCAAGGCACTCTACCGATGATACTCTCAGTTGTTAGTGTCATGAACGGCCTACCTGCATGTGTGAGAGACTGGAAACAGCATTCAATTGGAACAATTTGGTTATCTCCTATTGGCTGTCGTTAAAACTGCCAATGAGAGCACAGAGCTCACAGATGCTAAGCTTGTTATGTCAACCCCCTAAAGTGTGTATGAAAGCAGAACCCACCTTGTCAATGAATCAGTTAAGTTACTTGGGTCATAGCAGTACCAAGTACCTCTTTATTTCAGTCTTTACTCCTTTCCTCTTAAGGTCTAACCACGCATAAGCTGGGCCCAAGACTTTACACAATGTTATATTTCAAAGTCTATAAGGAGTAATGTATTACTGGTAGTAGTTGTTGTAAGTCATGTCACTCATTAACTTAACCATTATAGCAACCATGTCTGATATCTTAATAATTCACCTTCCAGAGTCGGTCACACCAACTTCAGCCAGTACTTCTGCACGTGAGTAACTTTTGTATTTTCTCATTATCTTCTTGATGAATAGTGACAATGGAGGGACTCCCTCTTCTTGAGATTGGAAGTAAAAAATGAAATAATATTGTACATTTGGTATCAGGGGATGCAAAAAAAATGTGAGAATAAACAAAGAACATAAGAATATGTATAGAGATGAGGCAGAGAGACAATGACAAAGGTAGAATGTAACAAATAGTTGCTCTTATACACACTTCTTAGTTTTCCATGAATATGACATCTAAATACAGTTCAGAAACGAGAAACTGACTGAAAGAGGAACAATGTGCTTGACAGTATGTCCTTCAATTCACAGTGACATCACCTAATGTTTTTAACATGTTGACAAATGTCAGTGCAAATCAGCTCCTTGATATTCATTCTATTACCAAAAATGTTCCGAATTGTACTAGAACCTTTAGGCGTCATAAAAATTTAGTCAATGAAAAAAAAACCCTAATGGAAAGAGACAATTGTACTTCAAGGCATATCACTAAATTGACAATTGTGCTGAATATTCTTTTTAAAATATAGATTGATGTTGGGGTCCTGACATTTGCTCTTTGGCCAAAATAGTGATTTTCATGCTTTGTCTTTTATTTAGCATTTTCATTTGGATATATAGTTTCTCTTTATTTTCTTTTGCATTTTAGAGAATTTCATATCCCCTTAAGGAAGGTTTATTGAATTGTTATGAATTTACACTGATATCATTGGTAGAAATCAAACTTTCATTCATGATATTGCATATTTCAATGAATTGCATATTATAACTTAATTCTGTGGTATCATTTCATGAGGGATTAAATTCAAATCCCTGTGAATATTGGTAACAGTGGTGTAGATAGATCAACAACTAAAACATGTCTTCAACTAGCTGACATACTCCTCCCTATTGTAATAAAGATTAAATGTAGTGCCACCTTGTGACCAATCTCGATATCCATATCGAATCACAGAAAATCTCATTTTTATACAACTGTCTGACTAGCCATTTCTATCCTCTTACAGCAGCTGTGGACACAACAACACCTCTCAGCTCTACAGGTAGCCATATCTCAATTTCTAGTCTGCGCATCCCTATCATGGTTTAGTAATATTGGTTTGTAATATGGGAAAGTAACCTTCAACATGATCCTGAGTTTTTAGTGAAGAAATTGACAAAATTTGAACAGTCACCATTTCCATTAGTCTCCTCCTCCCTGGTGCTTACAGTTTGGCTACCATGGTATGAATGGCATCATTACTCCTTATATCATTTAGCGGAAGTTCCTAGTCTTTCCAAATGGAGCAAGGCACTCTACCGATGATACTCTCAGTTGTTAGTGTCATGAACGGCCTACCTGCATGTGTGAGAGACTGGAAACAGCATTCAATTGGAACAATTTGGTTATCTCCTATTGGCTGTCGTTAAAACTGCCAATGAGAGCACAGAGCTCACAGATGCTAAGCTTGTTATGTCAACCCCCTAAAGTGTGTATGAAAGCAGAACCCACCTTGTCAATGAATCAGTTAAGTTACTTGGGTCATAGCAGTACCAAGTACCTCTTTATTTCAGTCTTTACTCCTTTCCTCTTAAGGTCTAACCACGCATAAGCTGGGCCCAAGACTTTACACAATGTTATATTTCAAAGTCTATAAGGAGTAATGTACTACTGGTAGTAGTTGTTGTAAGTCATGTCACTCATTAACTTAACCATAATAGCAACCATGTCTGATATCTTAATAATTCACCTTCCAGAGTCGGTCACACCAACTTCAGCCAGTACTTCTGCACGTGAGTAACTTTTGTATTTTCTCGTTATCTTCTTGATGAATAGTGACAATGGAGGGACTCCCTCTTCTTGAGATTAAAAGTAAAAAATGAAATAATATTGTACATTTGGTATCAGGGGATGCAAAAAAAATGTGAGAATAAACAAAGAACATAAGAATATGTATAGAGATGAGGCAGAGAGACAATGACAAAGGTAGAATGTAACAAATAATTGCTCTTATACACACTTCTTAGTTTTCCATGAATATGACATCTAAATACAGTTCAGAAACGAGAAACTGACTAAAAGAGGAACAATGTGCTTGACAGTATGTCCTTCAATTCACAGTGACATCACCTAATGTTTTTAACATGTTGACAAATGTCAGTGCAAATCAGCTCCTTGATATTCATTCTATTACCAAAAATGTTCCGAATTGTACTAGAACTTTTAGGTGTCATAAAAATTTAGTCAATGAAAAAGAAACCCTAATGGAAAGAGACAATTGTACTTCAAGGCATATCACTAAATTGACAATTGTGCTGAATATTCTTTTTAAAATATAGATTGATGTTGGGGTCCTGACATTTGCTCTTTGGCCAAAATAGTGATTTTCATGCTTTGTCTTTTATTTAGCATTTTCATTTGGATATATAGTTTCTCTTTATTTTCTTTTGCATTTTAGAGAATTTCATATCCCCTTAAGGAAGGTTTATTGAATTGTTATGAATTTACACTGATATCATTGGTAGAAATCAAACTTTCATTCATGATATTGCATATTTCAATGAATTGCATATTATAACTTAATTCTGTGGTATCATTTCATGAGGGATTAAATTCAAATCCCTGTGAATATTGGTAACAGTGGTGTAGATAGATCAACAACTAAAACATGTCTTCAACTAGCTGACATACTCCTCCCTATTGTAATAGAGATTAAATGTAGTGCCACCTTCTGACCAACCTCAATATCCATATCGAATCACAGAAAATCTCATTTTTATACAACTGTCTCATTAGCCATTTCTATCCTCTTACAGCAGCTGTGGACACAACAACACCTCTCAGCTCTACAGGTAACCATATCTCAATTTCTAGTCTGCGCATCCCTATCATGGTTTAGTAATATTGGTTTGTAATATGAGAAAGTAATCTTTAACATCATCCTTAGTTATTAGTGAAGAAATTGACAAAATTTGAACAGTCACCATTTCCATTAGTCTCCTCCTCCCTGGTGCTTACAGTTTGGCTACCATGCTATGAATGGCATCATTACTCCTTATATCATTCAGCAGAAGTTCCTAGTCTTTCCACATGGAGCAAGGCACTCTACCGATGATACTCTCAGTTGTTAGTGTCATGAACGGCCTACCTGCATGTGTGAAAGACTGGAAACAGCATTCAATTGGAACAATTTGGTTATCTCCTATTGGCTGTCGTTAAAACTGCCAATGAGAGCACAGAGCTCACAGATGCTAAGCTTGTTATGTCAACCCCCTTAAGTTTGTATGAAAGTAGAACCCACCTTGTCAATGAATCAGTTAAGTTACTTGGGTCATAGCAGTACCAAGTACCTCTTTATTTCAGTCTTTACTCCTTTCCTCTTAAGGTCTAACCTTGCATAAGCTGGGCCCTAGACTTTACACAATGTTATATTTCAAAGTCTATAAGGAGTAATGTATTACTGGTAGTAGTTGTTGTAAGTCATGTCACTCATTAACTTAACCATAATAGCAACCATGTCTGATATCTTAATAATTCACCTTCCAGAGTCGGTCACACCAACTTCAGCCAGTACTTCTGCACGTGAGTATATTTTGTATTTTCTCGTTATCTTCTTGATGAATAGTGACAATGGAGGGACTCCCTCTTCTTGAGATGCGAAGTAAAAAATGAAATAATATTGTACATTTGGTATCAGGGGATGCAAAAAAATTGTGAGAATAAACAAAGAACATAAGAATATGTATAGAGATGAGGCAGAGAGACAATGACAAAGGTAGAATGTAACAAATAATTGCTCTTATACACACTTCTTAGTTTTCCATGAATAAGACATCTAAATACAGTTCAGAAACGGGAAACTGACTGAAAGAGGAACAATGTGCTTGACAGTATGTCCTTCAATTCCCAGTGACATCACCTAATGTTTTTAACATGTTGACAAATGTCAGTGCAAATCAGCTCCTTGATATTCATTCTATTACCAAAAATGTTCCGAATTGTACTAGAACTTTTAGGCGTCATAAAAATTTAGTCAATAAAAGACCACCCTGATGGAAAGAGACAATTGTACTTCAAGGCATATCCCTAAATTGACAATTGTGCCGAATATTCTTTTTAAAATATAGATTGATGTTGGGGTCCTGCCATTTGCTCTTTGGCCAAAATAGTGATTTTCATGCTTTGTCTTTTATTTAGCATTTTCATTTGGATATATAGTTTCTCTTTATTTTCTTTTGCATTTTAGAGAATTTCATATCCCCTTAAGGAAGGTTTATTGAATTGTTATGAATTTACACTGATATCATTGGTAGAAATCAAACTTTCATTCATGTTATTGCATATTTCAATGAATTGCATATTATAACTTAATTCTGTGGTATCATTTCATGAGGGATTAAATTCAAATCCCTGTGAATATGGGTAACAGTGGTGTGGATAGATCAACAACTAAAACATGTCTTCAACTAGCTGACATACTCCTCCATATTGTAATAAAGATTAAATGTTGTGCCACCTTGTGACCAACCTCGATATCCATATCGAATCACAGAAAATCTCATTTTTATACATCTGTCTCATTAGCCATTTCTATCCTCTTACAGCAGCTGTGGACACAACAACACCTCTCAGCTCTACAGGTAACCATATCTCAATTTCTAGTCTGCGCATCCCTATCATGGTTTAGTAATATTGGTTTGTAATATGAGAAAGTAATCTTTAACATCATCCTTAGTTATTAGTGAAGAAATTGACAAAATTTGAACAGTCACCATTTCCATAAGTCTCCTCCTCCCTGGTGCTTACAGTTTGGCTACCATGCTATGAATGGCATCATTACTCCTAATATCATTCAGCAGAAGTTCCTAGTCTTTTCACAAGGAGCAAGGCACTCTACCGATGATACTCTCAGTTGTTAGTGTCATGAACGGCCTACCTGCATGTGTGAGAGACTGGAAACAGCATTCAATTGGAACAATTTGGTTATCTCCTATTGGCAGTCGTTAAAACTGCCAATGAGAGCACAGAGCTCACAGATGCCAAGCTTGTTATGTCAACCCCCTAAAGTGTGTATGAAAGTAGAACCCACCTTGTCAATGAATCAGTTAAGTTACTTGGGTCATAGCAGTACCAAGTACCTCTTTATTTCAGTCTTTACTCCTTTCCTCTTAAGGTCTAACCTTGCATAAGCTGGGCCCTAGACTTTACACAATGTTATATTTCAAAGTCTATAAGGAGTAATGTATTACTGGTAGTAGTTGTTGTAATTCATGTCACTCACTAACTTAACCATAATAGCAACCATGTCTGATATCTTAATAATTCACCTTCCAGAGTCGGTCACACCAACTTCAGCCAGTACTTCTGCACGTGAGTAACTTTCGTATTTTCTCATTATCTTCTTGATGAATAGTGACAATGGAGGGACTCCCTCTTCTTGAGATTGGAAGTAAAAAATGAAATAATATTGTACATTTGGTATCAGGGGATGCAAAAAAAATGTGAGAATAAACAAAGAAAATAAGAATATGTATAGAGATGAGGCAGAGAGACAATGACAAAGGTAGAATGTAACAAATAATTGCTCTTATACACACTTCTTAGTTTTCCATGAATATGACATCTAAATACAGTTCAGAAACGAGAAACTGACTGAAAGAGGAACAATGTGCTTGACAGTATGTCCTTCAATTCACAGTGACATCACCTAATGTTTTTAACATGTTGACAAATGTCAGTGCAAATCAGCTCCTTGATATTCATTCTATTACCAAAAATGTTCCGAATTGTACTAGAACTTTTAGGCGTCATAAAAATTTAGTCAATGAATAAGAAACCCTGATGGAAAGAGACAATTGTACTTCAAGGCATATCCCTAAATTGACAATTGTGCTGAATATTCTTTTTAAAACATAGATTGATGTTGGGGTCCTGACATTTGCTCTTTGGCCAAAATAGTGATTTTCATGCTTTGTCTTTTATTTAGCATTTTCATTTGGATATATAGTTTCTCTTTATTTTCTTTTGCATTTTAGAGAATTTCATATCCCCTTAAGGAAGGATTATTGAATTGTTATGAATTTACACTGATATCATTGGTAGAAATCAAACTTTCATTCATGATATTGCATATTTCAATGAATTGCATATTATAACTTAATTCTGTGGTATCATTTCATGAGGGATTAAATTCAAATCCCTGTGAATATGGGTAACAGTGGTGTGGATAGATCAACAACTAAAACATGTCTTCAACTAGCTGACATACTCCTCCCTATTGTAATAGAGATTAAATGGAGTGCCACCTTGTGACCAACCTCGATGTCCAAATCGAATCACAGAAAATCTCATTTTTATACATCTGTCTCATTAGCCATTTCTATCCTCTTACAGCAGCTGTGGACACAACAACACCTCTCAGCTCTACAGGTAGCCATATCTCAATTTCTAGTCTGCGCATCCCTATCATGGTTTAGTAATATTGGTTTGTAATATGAGAAAGTAACCTTCAACATGATCCCTAGCTATTAGTGAAGAAATTGACAAAATTTGAACAGTCACCATTTTTATTAGTCTCCTCCTCCCTGGTGCTTACAGTTTGGCTACCATGCTATGAATGGCATCATTACTCCTTATATCATTTAGCGGAAGTTGCTAGTCTTTCCAAATGGAGCAAGGCACTCTACCGATGATACTCTCAGTTGTTAGTGTCATGAACGGCCTACCTGCATGTGTGAGAGACTGGAAACAGCATTCAATTGGAACAATTTGGTTATCTCCTATTGGCTGTCGTTAAAACTGCCAATGAGAGCACAGAGCTCACAGATGCTAAGCTTGTTATGTCAACCCCCTAAAGTGTGTATGAAAGCAGAACCCACCTTGTCAATGAATCAGTTAAGTTACTTGGGTCATAGCAGTACCAAGTACCTCTTTATTTCAGTCTTTACTCCTTTCCTCTTAAGGTCTAACCACGCATAAGCTGGGCCCAAGACTTTACACAATGTTATATTTCAAAGTCTATAAGGAGTAATGTATTACTGGTAGTAGTTGTTGTAAGTCATGTCACTCATTAACTTAACCATAATAGCAACCATGTCTGATATCTTAATAATTCACCTTCCAGAGTCGGTCACACCAACTTCAGCCAGTACTTCTGCACGTGAGTAACTTTTGTATTTTCTCATTATCTTCTTGATGAATAGTGACAATGGAGGGACTCCCTCTTCTTGAGATTAAAAGTAAAAAATGAAATAATATTGTACATTTGGTATCAGGGGATGCAAAAAAAATGTGAGAATAAACAAAGAACATAAGAATATGTATAGAGATGAGGCAGAGAGACAATGACAAAGGTAGAATGTAACAAATAATTGCTCTTATACACACTTCTTAGTTTTCCATGAATATGACATCTAAATACAGTTCAGAAACGAGAAACTGACTGAAAGAGGAACAATGTGCTTGACAGTATGTCCTTCAATTCACAGTGACATCACCTAATGTTTTTAACATGTTGATGAATGTCAGTGCAAATCAGCTCCTTGATATTCATTCTATTACCAAAAATGTTCCGAATTGTACTAGAACTTTTAGGTGTCATAAAAATTTAGTCAATGAAAAAGAAACCCTAATGGAAAGAGACAATTGTACTTCAAGGCATATCACTAAATTGACAATTGTGCTGAATATTCTTTTTAAAATATAGATTGATGTTGGGGTCCTGACATTTGCTCTTTGGCCAAAATAGTGATTTTCATGCTTTGTCTTTTATTTAGCATTTTCATTTGGATATATAGTTTCTCTTTATTTTCTTTTGCATTTTAGAGAATTTCATATCCCCTTAAGGAAGGTTTATTGAATTGTTATGAATTTACACTGATATCATTGGTAGAAATCAAACTTTCATTCATGATATTGCATATTTCAATGAATTGCATATTATAACTTAATTCTGTGGTATCATTTCATGAGGGATTAAATTCAAATCCCTGTGAATATTGGTAACAGTGGTGTAGATAGATCAACAACTAAAACATGTCTTCAACTAGCTGACATACTCCTCCCTATTGTAATAGAGATTAAATGTAGTGCCACCTTCTGACCAACCTCAATATCCATATCGAATCACAGAAAATCTCATTTTTATACAACTGTCTCATTAGCCATTTCTATCCTCTTACAGCAGCTGTGGACACAACAACACCTCTCAGCTCTACAGGTAACCATATTTCAATTTCTAGTCTGCGCATCCCTATCATGGTTTAGTAATATAGGTTTGTAATATGAGAAAGTAACCATTAACATCATCCTTAGTTATTAGTGAAGAAATTGACAACATTTGAACAGTCACCATTTCCATTAGTCTCTTCCTCCCTGGTGCTTACAGTTTGGCTACCATGCTATGAATGGCATCATTACTCCTATTATCATTCAGCGGAAGTTCCTAGTCTTTCCACATGGAGCAAGGCACTCTACCGATGATACTCTCAGTTGTTAGTGTCATGAACGGCCTACCTGCATGTGTGAGAGACTGGAAACAGCATTCAATTGGAACAATTTGGTTATCTCCTATTGGCTGTCGTTAAAACTGCCAATGAGAGCACAGAGCTCACAGATGCCAAGCTTGTTATGTCAACCCCCTTAAGTGTGTATGAAAGTAGAACCCACCTTGTCAATGAATCAGTTAAGTTACTTGGGTCATAGCAGTACCAAGTACCTCTTTATTTCAGTCTTTACTCCTTTCCTCTTAAGGTCTAACCACGCATAAGCAAGGCCAAAGACTGTACACAATGTTTTATTTCAAAGTCTATAAGGAGTAATGTACTACTGGTAGTAGTTGTTGTAAGTCATGTCACTCATTAACTTAACCATAATAGCAACCATGTCTGATATCTTAATAATTCACCTTCCAGAGTCGGTCACACCAACTTCAGCCAGTACTTCTGCACGTGAGTAACTTTTGTATTTTCTCGTTATCTTCTTGATGAATAGTGACAATGGAGGGACTCCCTCTTCTTGAGATGGGAGGTAAAAAATGAAATAATATTGTACATTTGGTATCAGGAGATGCAAAAAAAATGGTAGAATAAACAAAGAACATAAGAATATGTATAGAGATGAGGCAGAGAGACAATGACAAAGGTAGAATGTAACAAATAATTGCTCTTATACACACTTCTTAGTTTTCCATGAATATGACATCTAAATACAGTTCAGAAACGAGAAACTGACTGAAAGAGGAACAATGTGCTTGACAGTATGTCCTTCAATTCACAGTGACATCACCTAATGTTTTTAACATGTTGATGAATGTCAGTGCAAATCAGCTCCTTGATATTCATTCTATTACCAAAAATGTTCCGAATTGTACTAGAACTTTTAGGCGTCATAAAAATTTAGTCAATAAAAAGGAAACCCTGATGGAAAGAGACAATTGTATTTCAAGGCATATCCCTAAATTGACAATTGTGCCGAATATTCTTTTTAAAATATAGATTGATGTTGGGGTCCTGACATTTGCTCTTTGGCCAAAATAGTGATTTTCATGCTTTGTCTTTTATTTAGCATTTTCATTTGGATATATAGTTTCTCTTTATTTTCTTTTGCATTTTAGAGAATTTCATATCCCCTTAAGGAAGGTTTATTGAATTGTTATGAATTTACACTGATATCATTGGTAGAAATCAAACTTTCATTCATGTTATTGCATATTTCAATGAATTGCATATTATAACTTAATTCTGTGGTATCATTTCATGAGGGATTAAATTCAAATCCCTGTGAATATGGGTAACAGTGGTGTGGATAGATCAACAACTAAAACATGTCTTCAACTAGCTGACATACTCCTCCCTATGGTAATAAAGATTAAATGTAGTGCCACCTTGTGACCAACCTCGATATCCATATCGAATCACAGAAAATCTCATTTTTATACATCAGTCTGACTAGCCATTTCTATCCTCTTACAGCAGCTGTGGACACAACAACACCTCTCAGCTCTACAGGTAACCATATCTCAATTTCTAGTCTGCGCATCCCTATCATGGTTTAGTAATATAGGTTTGTAATATGAGAAAGTAACCATTAACATCATCCTTAGTTATTAGTGAAGAAATTGACAAAATTTGAACAGTCACCATTTCCATTAGTCTCCTCCTCCCTGGTGCTTACAGTTTGGCTACCATGCTATGAATGGCATCATTACTCCTTATATCATTTAGCGGAAGTTCCTAGTCTTTCCACATGGAGCAAGGCACTCTACCGATGATACTCTCAGTTGTTAGTGTCATGAACGGCCTACCTGCATGTGTGAGAGACTGGAAACAGCATTCAATTGGAACAATTTGGTTATCTCCTATTGGCTGTCGTTAAAACTGCCAATGAGAGCACAGAGCTCACAGATGCTAAGCTTGTTATGTCAACCCCCTTAAGTGTGTATGAAAGTAGAACCCACCTTGTCAATGAATCAGTTAAGTTACTTGGGTCATAGCAGTACCAAGTACCTCTTTATTTCAGTCTTTACTCCTTTCCTCTTAAGGTCTAACCACGCATAAGCTGGGCCCAAGACTTTACACAATGTTATATTTCAAAGTCTATAAGGAGTAATGTATTACTGGTAGTAGTTGTTGTAAGTCATGTCACTCATTAATTTAACCATAATAGCAACCATGTCTGATATCTTAATAATTCACCTTCCAGAGTCGGTCACACCCACTTCAGCCAGTACTTCTGCATGTGAGTAACTTTTGTATTTTCTCATTATCTTCTTGATGAATAGTGACAATGGAGGGACTCCCTCTTCTTGAGATTGGAAGTAAAAAATGAAATAATATTGTACATTTGGTATCAGGGGATGCAAAAAAAATGTGAGAATAAACAAAGAACATAAGAATATGTATAGAGATGAGGCAGAGAGACAATGACAAAGGTAGAATGTAACAAATAATTGCTCTTATACACACTTATTAGTTTTCCATGAATATGACATCTAAATACAGTTTAGAAACGAGAAACTGACTGAAAGAGGAACAATGTGCTTGACAGTATGTCCTTCAGTTCACAGTGACATCACCTAATGTTTTTAACATGTTGACAAATGTCAGTGCAAATCAGCTCCTTGATATTCATTCTATTACCAAAAATGTTCCGAATTGTACTAGAACTTTTAGGTGTCATAAAAATTTAGTCAATGAAAAAGAAACCCTAATGGAAAGAGACAATTGTACTTCAAGGCATATCACTAAATTGACAATTGTGCTGAATATTCTTTTTAAAATATAGATTGATGTTGGGGTCCTGACATTTGCTCTTTGGCCAAAATAGTGATTTTCATGCTTTGTCTTTTATTTAGCATTTTCATTTGGATATATAGTTTCTCTTTATTTTCTTTTGCATTTTAGAGAATTTCATATCCCCTTAAGGAAGGTTTATTGAATTGTTATGAATTTACACTGATATCATTGGTAGAAATCAAACTTTCATTCATGATATTGCATATTTCAATGAATTGCATATTATAACTTAATTCTGTGGTATCATTTCATGAGGGATTAAATTCAAATCCCTGTGAATATTGGTAACAGTGGTGTAGATAGATCAACAACTAAAACATGTCTTCAACTAGCTGACATACTCCTCCCTATTGTAATAAAGATTAAATGTAGTGCCACCTTGTGACCAATCTCGATATCCATATCGAATCACAGAAAATCTCATTTTTATACAACTGTCTGACTAGCCATTTCTATCCTCTTACAGCAGCTGTGGACACAACAACACCTCTCAGCTCTACAGGTAGCCATATCTCAATTTCTAGTCTGCGCATCCCTATCATGGTTTAGTAATATTGGTTTGTAATATGAGAAAGTAACCTTCAACATGATCCCTAGTTATTAGTGAAGAAATTGACAAAATTTGAACAGTCACCATTTCCATTAGTCTCCTCCTCCCTGGTGCTTACAGTTTGGCTACCATGGTATGAATGGCATCATTACTCCTTATATCATTTAGCGGAAGTTCCTAGTCTTTCCAAATGGAGCAAGGCACTCTACCGATGATACTCTCAGTTGTTAGTGTCATGAACGGCCTACCTGCATGTGTGAGAGACTGGAAACAGCATTCAATTGGAACAATTTGGTTATCTCCTATTGGCTGTCGTTAAAACTGCCAATGAGAGCACAGATCTCACAGATGCCAAGCTTGTTATGTCAACCCCCTTAAGTGTGTATGAAAGTAGAACCCACCTTGTCAATGAATCAGTTAAGTTACTTGGGTCATAGCAGTACCAAGTACCTCTTTATTTCAGTCTTTACTCCTTTCCTCTTAAGGTCTAACCACGCATAAGCTGGGCCCAAGCCTTTACACAATGTTATATTTCAAAGTCTATAAGGAGTAATGTACTACTGGTAGTAGTTGTTGTAAGTCATGTCACTCATTAACTTAACCATTATAGCAACCATGTCTGATATCTTAATAATTCACCTTCCAGAGTCGGTCACACCAACTTCAGCCAGTACTTCTGCACGTGAGTAACTTTTGTATTTTCTCATTATCTTCTTGATGAATAGTGACAATGGAGGGACTCCCTCTTCTTGAGATGGGAGGTAAAAAATGAAATAATATTGTACATTTGGTATCAGGAGATGCAAAAAAAATGTGAGAATAAACAAAGAACATAAGAATATGTATAGAGATGAGGCAGAGAGACAATGACAAAGGTAGAATGTAACAAATAATTGCTCTTATACACACTTCTAAGTTTTCCATGAATAAGACATCTAAATACAGTTCAGAAACGAGAAACTGACTGAAAGAGGAACAATGTGCTTGACAGTATGTCCTTCAATTCACAGTGACATCACCTAATGTTTTTAACATGTTGACAAATGTCAGTGCAAATCAGCTCCTTGATATTCATTCTATTACCAAAAATGTTCCGAATTGTACTAGAACTTTTAGGCGTCATAAAAATTTAGTCAATGAAAAAGAAACCCTGATGGAAAGAGACAATTGTACTTCAAGGCATATCCCTAAATTGACAATTGTGCCAAATATTCTTTTTAAAATATAGATTGATGTTGGGGTCCTGCCATTTGCTCTTTGGCCAAAATAGTGATTTTCATGCTTTGTCTTTTATTTAGCATTTTCATTTGGATATATAGTTTCTCTTTATTTTCTTTTGCATTTTAGAGAATTTCAAATCCCCTTAAGGAAGGTTTATTGAATTGTTATAAATTTACACTGATATCATTGGTAGAAATCAAACTTTCATTCATGATATTGCATATTTCAATGAATTGCATATTATAACTTAATTCTGTGGTATCATTTCATGAGGGATTAAATTCAAATCCCTGTGAATATGGGTAACAGTGGTGTGGATAGATCAACAACTAAAACATGTCTTCAACTAGCTGACATACTCCTCCCTATTGTAATAAAGATTAAATGTTGTGCCACCTTGTGACCAACCTCGATATCCATATCGAATCACAGAAAATCTCATTTTTATACATCAGTCTGACTAGCCATTTCTATCCTCTTACAGCAGCTGTGGACACAACAACACCTCTCAGCTCTACAGGTAACCATATTTCAATTTCTAGTCTGCGCATCCCTATCATGGTTTAGTAATATAGGTTTGTAATATGAGAAAGTAACCATTAACATCATCCTTAGTTATTAGTGAAGAAATTGACAACATTTGAACAGTCACCATTTCCATTAGTCTCTTCCTCCCTGGTGCTTACAGTTTGGCTACCATGCTATGAATGGCATCATTACTCCTATTATCATTCAGCGGAAGTTCCTAGTCTTTCCACATGGAGCAAGGCACTCTACCGATGATACTCTCAGTTGTTAGTGTCATGAACGGCCTACCTGCATGTGTGAGAGACTGGAAACAGCATTCAATTGGAACAATTTGGTTATCTCCTATTGGCTGTCGTTAAAACTGCCAATGAGAGCACAGAGCTCACAGATGCCAAGCTTGTTATGTCAACCCCCTTAAGTGTGTATGAAAGCAGAACCCACCTTGTCAATGAATCAGTTAAGTTACTTGGGTCATAGCAGTACCAAGTACCTCTTTATTTCAGTCTTTACTCCTTTCCTCTTAAGGTCTAACCACGCATAAGCAAGGCCCAAGACTGTACACAATGTTTTATTTCAAAGTCTATAAGGAGTAATGTACTACTGGTAGTAGTTGTTGTTAGTCATGTCACTCATTAACTTAACCATAATAGCAACCATGTCTGATATCTTAATAATTCACCTTCCAGAGTCGGTCACACCAACTTCAGCCAGTACTTCTGCACGTGAGTAACTTTTGTATTTTCTCGTTATCTTCTTGATGAATAGTGACAATGGAGGGACTCCCTCTTCTTGAGATGGGAGGTAAAAAATGAAATAATATTGTACATTTGGTATCAGGAGATGCAAAAAAAATGGTAGAATAAACAAAGAACATAAGAATATGTATAGAGATGAGGCAGAGAGACAATGACAAAGGTAGAATGTAACAAATAATTGCTCTTATACACACTTCTTAGTTTTCCATGAATAAGACATCTAAATACAGTTCAGAAACGAGAAACTGACTGAAAGAGGAACAATGTGCTTGACAGTATGTCCTTCAATTCACAGTGACATCACCTAATGTTTTTAACATGTTGATGAATGTCAGTGCAAATCAGCTCCTTGATATTCATTCTATTACCAAAAATGTTCCGAATTGTACTAGAACTTTTAGGCGTCATAAAAATTTAGTCAATAAAAAGGAAACCCTGATGGAAAGAGACAATTGTATTTCAAGGCATATCCCTAAATTGACAATTGTGCCGAATATTCTTTTTAAAATATAGATTGATGTTGGGGTCCTGACATTTGCTCTTTGGCCAAAATAGTGATTTTCATGCTTTGTCTTTTATTTAGCATTTTCATTTGGATATATAATTTCTCTTTATTTTCTATTGCATTTTAGAGAATTTCATATCCCCTTAAGGAAGGTTTATTGAATTGTTATGAATTTACACTGATATCATTGGTAGAAATCAAACTTTCATTCATGTTATTGCATATTTCAATGAATTGCATATTATAACTTAATTCTGTGGTATCATTTCATGAGGGATTAAATTCAAATCCCTGTGAATATGGGTAACAGTGGTGTGGATAGATCAACAACTAAAACATGTCTTCAACTAGCTGACATACTCCTCCCTATTGTAATAAAGATTAAATGTAGTGCCACCTTGTGACCGATCTCGATATCCATATCGAATCACAGAAAATCTCATTTTTATACATCAGTCTGACTAGCCATTTCTATCCTCTTACAGCAGCTGTGGACACAACAACACCTCTCAGCTCTACAGGTAGCCATATCTCAATTTCTAGTCTGCGCATCCCTATCATGGTTTAGTAATATTGGTTTGTAATATGAGAAAGTAACCTTCAACATGATCCCTAGTTATTAGTGAAGAAATTGACAAAATTTGAACAGTCACCATTTCCATTAGTCTCCTCCTCCCTGGTGCTTACAGTTTGGCTACCATGGTATGAATGGCATCATTACTCCTTATATCATTTAGCGGAAGTTCCTAGTCTTTCCAAATGGAGCAAGGCACTCTACCGATGATACTCTCAGTTGTTAGTGTCATGAACGGCCTACCTGCATGTGTGAAAGACTGGAAACAGCATTCAATTTGAACAATTTGGTTATATCCTATTGGCTGTCGTTAAAACTGCCAATGAGAGCACAGAGCTCACAGATGCCAAGCTTGTTATGTCAACCCCCTTAAGTGTGTATGAAAGCAGAACCCACCTTGTCAATGAATCAGTTAAGTTACTTGGGTCATAGCAGTACCAAGTACCTCTTTATTTCAGTCTTTACTCCTTTCCTCTTAAGGTCTAACCACGCATAAGCAAGGCCCAAGACTTTACACAATGTTATATTTCAAAGTCTATAAGGAGTAATGTACTACTGGTAGTAGTTGTTGTAAGTCATGTCACTCATTAACTTAACCATTATAGCAACCATGTCTGATATCTTAATAATTCACCTTCCAGAGTCGGTCACACCAACTTCAGCCAGTACTTCTGCACGTGAGTAACTTTTGTATTTTCTCATTATCTTCTTGATGAATAGTGACAATGGAGGGACTCCCTCTTCTTGAGATGGGAGGTAAAAAATGAAATAATATTGTACATTTGGTATCAGGAGATGCAAAAAAATGGTAGAATAAACAAAGAACATAAGAATATGTATAGAGATGAGGCAGAGAGACAATGACAAAGGTAGAATGTAACAAATAATTGCTCTTATACACACTTCTTAGTTTTCCATGAATAAGACATCTAAATACAGTTCAGAAACGAGAAACTGACTGAAAGAGGAACAATGTGCTTGACAGTATGTCCTTCAATTCACAGTGACATCACCTAATGTTTTTAACATGTTGATGAATGTCAGTGCAAATCAGCTCCTTGATATTCATTCTATTACCAAAAATGTTCCGAATTGTACTAGAACTTTTAGGCGTCATAAAAATTTAGTCAATGAAAAAGAAACCCTAATGGAAAGAGACAATTGTACTTCAAGGCATATCCCTAAATTGACAACTGTGCTGAATATTCTTTTTAAAATATAGATTGATGTTGGGGTCCTGACATTTGCTCTTTGGCCAAAATAGTGATTTTCATGCTTTGTCTTTTATTTAGCATTTTCATTTGGATATATAGTTTCTCTTTATTTTCTTTTGCATTTTAGAGAATTTCATATCCCCTTAAGGAAGGTTTATTGAATTGTTATGAATTTACACTGATATCATTGGTAGAAATCAAACTTTCATTCATGATATTGCATATTTCAATGAATTGCATATTATAACTTAATTCTGTGGTATCATTTCATGAGGGATTAAATTCAAATCCCTGTGAATATTGGTAACAGTGGTGTAGATAGATCAACAACTAAAACATGTCTTCAACTAGCTGACATACTCCTCCCTATTGTAATAAAGATTAAATGTAGTGCCACCTTGTGACCAATCTCGATATCCATATCGAATCACAAAAAATCTCATTTTTATACAACTGTCTGACTAGCCATTTCTATCCTCTTACAGCAGCTGTGGACACAACAACACCTCTCAGCTCTACAGGTAGCCATATCTCAATTTCTAGTCTGCGCATCCCTATCATGGTTTAGTAATATTGGTTTGTAATATGAGAAAGTAGCCTTCAACATGATCCCTAGTTATTAGTGAAGAAATTGACAAAATTTGAACAGTCACCATTTCCATTAGTCTCCTCCTCCCTGGTGCTTACAGTTTGGCTACCATGGTATGAATGGCATCATTACTCCTTATATCATTTAGCGGAAGTTCCTAGTCTTTCCAAATGGAGCAAGGCACTCTACCGATGATACTCTCAGTTGTTAGTGTCATGAACGGCCTACCTGCATGTGTGAGAGACTGGAAACAGCATTCAATTGGAACAATTTGGTTATCTCCTATTGGCTGTCGTTAAAACTGCCAATGAGAGCACAGAGCTCACAGATGCTAAGCTTGTTATGTCAACCCCCTAAAGTGTGTATGAAAGCAGAACCCACCTTGTCAATGAATCAGTTAAGTTACTTGGGTCATAGCAGTACCAAGTACCTCTTTATTTCAGTCTTTACTCCTTTCCTCTTAAGGTCTAACCACGCATAAGCTGGGCCCAAGACTTTACACAATGTTATATTTCAAAGTCTATAAGGAGTAATGTATTACTGGTAGTAGTTATTGTAAGTCATGTCACTCATTAACTTAACCATTATAGCAACCATGTCTGATATCTTAATAATTCACCTTCCAGAGTCGGTCACACCAACTTCAGCCAGTACTTCTGCACGTGAGTAACTTTTGTATTTTCTCATTATCTTCTTGATGAATAGTGACAATGGAGGGACTCCCTCTTCTTGAGATTGGAAGTAAAAAATGAAATAATATTGTACATTTGGTATCAGGGGATGCAAAAAAAATGTGAGAATAAACAAAGAACATAAGAATATGTATAGAGATGAGGCAGAGAGACAATGACAAAGGTAGAATGTAACAAATAATTGCTCTTATACACACTTCTTAGTTTTCCATGAATATGACATCTAAATACAGTTCAGAAACGAGAAACTGACTGAAAGAGGAACAATGTGCTTGACAGTATGTCCTTCAATTCACAGTGACATCACCTAATGTTTTTAACATGTTGACAAATGTCAGTGCAAATCAGCTCCTTGATATTCATTCTATTACCAAAAATGTTCCGAATTGTACTAGAACTTTTAGGTGTCATAAAAATTTAGTCAATGAAAAAGAAACCCTAATGGAAAGAGACAATTGTACTTCAAGGCATATCACTAAATTGACAATTGTGCTGAATATTCTTTTTAAAATATAGATTGATGTTGGGGTCCTGACATTTGCTCTTTGGCCAAAATAGTGATTTTCATGCTTTGTCTTTTATTTAGCATTTTCATTTGGATATATAGTTTCTCTTTATTTTCTTTTGCATTTTAGAGAATTTCATATCCCCTTAAGGAAGGTTTATTGAATTGTTATGAATTTACACTGATATCATTGGTAGAAATCAAACTTTCATTCATGATATTGCATATTTCAATGAATTGCATATTATAACTTAATTCTGTGGTATCATTTCATGAGGGATTAAATTCAAATCCCTGTGAATATTGGTAACAGTGGTGTAGATAGATCAACAACTAAAACATGTCTTCAACTAGCTGACATACTCCTCCCTATTGTAATAAAGATTAAATGTAGTGACACCTTCTGACCAACCTCAATATCCATATCGAATCACAGAAAATCTCATTTTTATACAACTGTCTCATTAGCCATTTCTATCCTCTTACAGCAGCTGTGGACACAACAACACCTCTCAGCTCTACAGGTAGCCATATCTCAATTTCTAGTCTGCGCATCCCTATCATGGTTTAGTAATATTGGTTTGTAATATAAGAAAGTAACCTTCAACATGATCCCTAGTTATTAGTGAAGAAATTGACAAAATTTGAACAGTCACCATTTCCATTAGTCTCCTCCTCCCTGGTGCTTACAGTTTGGCTACCATGGTATGAATGGCATCATTACTCCTTATATCATTTAGCGGAAGTTCCTAGTCTTTCCAAATGGAGCAAGGCACTCTACCGATGATACTCTCAGTTGTTAGTGTCATGAACGGCCTACCTGCATGTGTGAGAGACTGGAAACAGCATTCAATTGGAACAATTTGGTTATCTCCTATTGGCTGTCGTTAAAACTGCCAATGAGAGCACAGAGCTCACAGATGCTAAGCTTGTTATGTCAACCCCCTAAAGTGTGTATGAAAGCAGAACCCACCTTGTCAATGAATCAGTTAAGTTACTTGGGTCATAGCAGTACCAAGTACCTCTTTATTTCAGTCTTTACTCCTTTCCTCTTAAGGTCTAACCACGCATAAGCTGGGCCCAAGACTTTACACAATGTTATATTTCAAAGTCTATAAGGAGTAATGTATTACTGGTAGTAGTTGTTGTAAGTCATGTCACTCATTAACTTAACCATTATAGCAACCATGTCTGATATCTTAATAATTCACCTTCCAGAGTCGGTCACACCAACTTCAGCCAGTACTTCTGCACGTGAGTAACTTTTGTATTTTCTCATTATCTTCTTGATGAATAGTGACAATGGAGGGACTCCCTCTTCTTGAGATTGGAAGTAAAAAATGAAATAATATTGTACATTTGGTATCAGGGGATGCAAAAAAAATGTGAGAATAAACAAAGAACATATGAATATGTATAGAGATGAGGCAGAGAGACAATGACAAAGGTAGAATGTAACAAATAGTTGCTCTTATACACACTTCTTAGTTTTCCATGAATATGACATCTAAATACAGTTCAGAAACGAGAAACTGACTGAAAGAGGAACAATGTGCTTGACAGTATGTCCTTCAATTCACAGTGACATCACCTAATGTTTTTAACATGTTGACAAATGTCAGTGCAAATCAGCTCCTTGATATTCATTCTATTACCAAAAATGTTCCGAATTGTACTAGAACCTTTAGGCGTCATAAAAATTTAGTCAATGAAAAAAAAACCCTAATGGAAAGAGACAATTGTACTTCAAGGCATATCCCTAAATTGACAATTGTGCCAAATATTCTTTTTAAAATATAGATTGATGTTGGGGTCCTGACATTTGCTCTTTGGCCAAAATAGTGATTTTCATGCTTTGTCTTTTATTTAGCATTTTCATTTGGATATATAGTTTCTCTTTATTTTCTTTTGCATTTTAGAGAATTTCATATCCCCTTAAGGAAGGTTTATTGAATTGTTATGAATTTACACTGATATCATTGGTAGAAATCAAACTTTCATTCATGATATTGCATATTTCAATGAATTGCATATTATAACTTAATTCTGTGGTATCATTTCATGAGGGATTAAATTTAAATCCCTGTGAATATTGGTAACAGTGGTGTGGATAGATCAACAACTAAAACATGTCTTCAACTAGCTGACATACTCCTCCCTATTGTAATAAAGATTAAATGTAGTGCGACCTTGTGACCAACCTCGATATCCATATCGAATCACAGAAAATCTCATTTTTATACATCTGTCTCATTAGCCATTTCTATCCTCTTACAGCAGCTGTGGACACAACAACACCTCTCAGCTCTACAGGTAGCCATATCTCAATTTCTAGTCTGCGCATCCCTATCATGGTTTAGTAATATTGGTTTGTAATATGAGAAAGTAACCTTCAACATGATCCCTAGCTATTAGTGAAGAAATTGACAAAATTTGAACAGTCACCATTTCCATTAGTCTCCTCCTCCCTGGTGCTTACAGTTTGGCTACCATGCTATGAATGGCATCATTACTCCTTATATCATTTAGCGGAAGTTGCTAGTCTTTCCAAATGGAGCAAGGCACTCTACCGATGATACTCTCAGTTGTTAGTGTCATGAACGGCCTACCTGCATGTGTGAAAGACTGGAAACAGCATTCAATTTGAACAATTTGGTTATCTCCTATTGGCTGTCGTTAAAACTGCCAATGAGAGCACAGAGCTCACAGATGCTAAGCTTGTTATGTCAACCCCCTAAAGTGTGTATGAAAGCAGAACCCACCTTGTCAATGAATCAGTTAAGTTACTTGGGTCATAGCAGTACCAAGTACCTCTTTATTTCAGTCTTTACTCCTTTCCTCTTAAGGTCTAACCACGCATAAGCTGGGCCCAAGACTTTACACAATGTTATATTTCAAAGTCTATAAGGAGTAATGTACTACTGGTAGTAGTTGTTGTAAGTCATGTCACTCATTAACTTAACCATTATAGCAACCATGTCTGGTATCTTAATAATTCACCTTCCAGAGTCGGTCACACCAACTTCAGCCAGTACTTCTGCACGTGAGTAACTTTTGTATTTTCTCATTATCTTCTTGATGAATAGTGACAATGGAGGGACTCCCTCTTCTTGAGATGGGAGGTAAAAAATGAAATAATATTGTACATTTGGTATCAGGAGATGCAAACAAAATGTGAGAATAAACAAAGAACATAAGAATATGTATAGAGATGAGGCAGAGAGACAATGACAAAGGTAGAATGTAACAAATAATTGCTCTTATACACACTTCTTAGTTTTCCATGAATATGACATCTAAATACAGTTCAGAAACGAGAAACTGACTGAAAGAGGAACAATGTGCTTGACAGTATGTCCTTCAATTCACAGTGACATCACCTAATGTTTTTAACATGTTGACAAATGTCAGTGCAAATCAGCTCCTTGATATTCATTCTATTACCAAAAATGTTCCGAATTGTACTAGAACTTTTAGGCGTCATAAAAATTTAGTCAATGAAAAAGAAACCCTAATGGAAAGAGACAATTGTACTTCAAGGCATATCACTAAATTGACAATTGTGCTGAATATTCTTTTTAAAATATAGATTGATGTTGGGGTCCTGACATTTGCTCTTTGGCCAAAATAGTGATTTTCATGCTTTGTCTTTTATTTAGCATTTTCATTTGGATATATAGTTTCTCTTTATTTTCTTTTGCATTTTAGAGAATTTCATATCCCCTTAAGGAAGGTTTATTGAATTGTTATGAATTTACACTGATATCATTGGTAGAAATCAAACTTTCATTCATGATATTGCATATTTCAATGAATTGCATATTATAACTTAATTCTGTGGTATCATTTCATGAGGGATTAAATTCAAATCCCTGTGAATATTGGTAACAGTGGTGTAGATAGATCAACAACTAAAACATGTCTTCAACTAGCTGACATACTCCTCCCTATTGTAATAAAGATTAAATGTAGTGCCACCTTGTGACCAATCTCGATATCCATATCGAATCACAGAAAATCTCATTTTTATACAACTGTCTGACTAGCCATTTCTATCCTCTTACAGCAGCTGTGGACACAACAACACCTCTCAGCTCTACAGGTAGCCATATCTCAATTTCTAGTCTGCGCATCCCTATCATGGTTTAGTAATATTGGTTTGTAATATGGGAAAGTAACCTTCAACATGATCCCTAGTTATTAGTGAAGAAATTGACAAAATTTGAACAGTCACCATTTCCATTAGTCTCCTCCTCCCTGGTGCTTACAGTTTGGCTACCATGGTATGAATGGCATCATTACTCCTTATATCATTTAGCGGAAGTTCCTAGTCTTTCCAAATGGAGCAAGGCACTCTACCGATGATACTCTCAGTTGTTAGTGTCATGAACGGCCTACCTGCATGTGTGAGAGACTGGAAACAGCATTCAATTGGAACAATTTGGTTATCTCCTATTGGCTGTCGTTAAAACTGCCAATGAGAGCACAGAGCTCACAGATGCTAAGCTTGTTATGTCAACCCCCTAAAGTGTGTATGAAAGCAGAACCCACCTTGTCAATGAATCAGTTAAGTTACTTGGGTCATAGCAGTACCAAGTACCTCTTTATTTCAGTCTTTACTCCTTTCCTCTTAAGGTCTAACCACGCATAAGCTGGGCCCAAGACTTTACACAATGTTATATTTCAAAGTCTATAAGGAGTAATGTATTACTGGTAGTAGTTGTTGTAAGTCATGTCACTCATTAACTTAACCATAATAGCAACCATGTCTGATATCTTAATAATTCACCTTCCAGAGTCGGTCACACCAACTTCAGCCAGTACTTCTGCACGTGAGTAACTTTTGTATTTTCTCGTTATCTTCTTGATGAATAGTGACAATGGAGGGACTCCCTCTTCTTGAGATTAAAAGTAAAAAATGAAATAATATTGTACATTTGGTATCAGGGGATGCAAAAAAAATGTGAGAATAAACAAAGAACATAAGAATATGTATAGAGATGAGGCAGAGAGACAATGACAAAGGTAGAATGTAACAAATAATTGCTCTTATACACACTTCTTAGTTTTCCATGAATATGACATCTAAATACAGTTCAGAAACGAGAAACTGACTAAAAGAGGAACAATGTGCCTGACAGTATGTCCTTCAATTCACAGTGACATCACCTAATGTTTTTAACATGTTGACAAATGTCAGTGCAAATCAGCTCCTTGTTATTCATTCTATTACCAAAAATGTTCCGAATTGTACTAGAACTTTTAGGTGTCATAAAAATTTAGTCAATGAAAAAGAAACCCTAATGGAAAGAGACAATTGTACTTCAAGGCATATCACTAAATTGACAATTGTGCTGAATATTCTTTTTAAAATATAGATTGATGTTGGGGTCCTGACATTTGCTCTTTGGCCAAAATAGTGATTTTCATGCTTTGTCTTTTATTTAGCATTTTCATTTGGATATATAGTTTCTCTTTATTTTCTTTTGCATTTTAGAGAATTTCATATCCCCTTAAGGAAGGTTTATTGAATTGTTATGAATTTACACTGATATCATTGGTAGAAATCAAACTTTCATTCATGATATTGCATATTTCAATGAATTGCATATTATAACTTAATTCTGTGGTATCATTTCATGAGGGATTAAATTCAAATCCCTGTGAATATTGGTAACAGTGGTGTAGATAGATCAACAACTAAAACATGTCTTCAACTAGCTGACATACTCCTCCCTATTGTAATAGAGATTAAATGTAGTGCCACCTTCTGACCAACCTCAATATCCATATCGAATCACAGAAAATCTCATTTTTATACAACTGTCTCATTAGCCATTTCTATCCTCTTACAGCAGCTGTGGACACAACAACACCTCTCAGCTCTACAGGTAACCATATCTCAATTTCTAGTCTGCGCATCCCTATCATGGTTTAGTAATATTGGTTTGTAATATGAGAAAGTAATCTTTAACATCATCCTTAGTTATTAGTGAAGAAATTGACAAAATTTGATCGGTCACCATTTCCATTAGTCTCCTCCTCCCTGGTGCTTACAGTTTGGCTACCATGCTATGAATGGCATCATTACTCCTTATATCATTCAGCAGAAGTTCCTAGTCTTTCCACATGGAGCAAGGCACTCTACCGATGATACTCTCAGTTGTTAGTGTCATGAACGGCCTACCTGCATGTGTGAAAGACTGGAAACAGCATTCAATTTGAACAATTTGGTTATCTCCTATTGGCTGTCGTTAAAACTGCCAATGAGAGCACAGAGCTCACAGATGCTAAGCTTGTTATGTCAACCCCCTTAAGTGTGTATGAAAGTAGAACCCACCTTGTCAATGAATCAGTTAAGTTACTTGGGTCATAGCAGTACCAAGTACCTCTTTATTTCAGTCTTTACTCCTTTCCTCTTAAGGTCTAACCTTGCATAAGCTGGGCCCTAGACTTTACACAATGTTATATTTCAAAGTCTATAAGGAGTAATGTATTACTGGTAGTAGTTGTTGTAAGTCATGTCACTCATTAACTTAACCATAATAGCAACCATGTCTGATATCTTAATAATTCACCTTCCAGAGTCGGTCACACCAACTTCAGCCAGTACTTCTGCACGTGAGTATATTTTGTATTTTCTCGTTATCTTCTTGATGAATAGTGACAATGGAGGGACTCCCTCTTCTTGAGATGCGAAGTAAAAAATGAAATAATATTGTACATTTGGTATCAGGGGATGCAAAAAAATTGTGAGAATAAACAAAGAACATAAGAATATGTATAGAGATGAGGCAGAGAGACAATGACAAAGGTAGAATGTAACAAATAATTGCTCTTATACACACTTCTTAGTTTTCCATGAATAAGACATCTAAATACAGTTCAGAAACGGGAAACTGACTGAAAGAGGAACAATGTGCTTGACAGTTTGTCCTTCAATTCCCAGTGACATCACCTAATGTTTTTAACATGTTGACAAATGTCAGTGCAAATCAGCTCCTTGATATTCATTCTATTACCAAAAATGTTCCGAATTGTACTAGAACTTTTAGGCGTCATAAAAATTTAGTCAATAAAAGACCACCCTGATGGAAAGAGACAATTGTACTTCAAGGCATATCCCTAAATTGACAATTGTGCCGAATATTCTTTTTAAAATATAGATTGATGTTGGGGTCCTGCCATTTGCTCTTTGGCCAAAATAGTGATTTTCATGCTTTGTCTTTTATTTAGCATTTTCATTTGGATATATAGTTTCTCTTTATTTTCTTTTGCATTTTAGAGAATTTCATATCCCCTTAAGGAAGGTTTATTGAATTGTTATGAATTTACACTGATATCATTGGTAGAAATCAAACTTTCATTCATGTTATTGCATATTTCAATGAATTGCATATTATAACTTAATTCTGTGGTATCATTTCATGAGGGATTAAATTCAAATCCCTGTGAATATGGGTAACAGTGGTGTGGATAGATCAACAACTAAAACATGTCTTCAACTAGCTGACATACTCCTCCCTATTGTAATAAAGATTAAATGTTGTGCCACCTTGTGACCAACCTCGATATCCATATCGAATCACAGAAAATCTCATTTTTATACATCTGTCTCATTAGCCATTTCTATCCTCTTACAGCAGCTGTGGACACAACAACACCTCTCAGCTCTACAGGTAACCTTATCTCAATTTCTAGTCTGCGCATCCCTATCATGGTTTAGTAATATTGGTTTGTAATATGAGAAAGTAATCTTTAACATCATCCTTAGTTATTAGTGAAGAAATTGACAAAATTTGAACAGTCACCATTTCCATAAGTCTCCTCCTCCCTGGTGCTTACAGTTTGGCTACCATGCTATGAATGGCATCATTACTCCTAATATCATTCAGCAGAAGTTCCTAGTCTTTTCACAAGGAGCAAGGCACTCTACCGATGATACTCTCAGTTGTTAGTGTCATGAACGGCCTACCTGCATGTGTGAGAGACTGGAAACAGCATTCAATTGGAACAATTTGGTTATCTCCTATTGGCAGTCGTTAAAACTGCCAATGAGAGCACAGAGCTCACAGATGCCAAGCTTGTTATGTCAACCCCCTAAAGTGTGTATGAAAGTAGAACCCACCTTGTCAATGAATCAGTTAAGTTACTTGGGTCATAGCAGTACCAAGTACCTCTTTATTTCAGTCTTTACTCCTTTCCTCTTAAGGTCTAACCTTGCATAAGCTGGGCCCTAGACTTTACACAATGTTATATTTCAAAGTCTATAAGGAGTAATGTATTACTGGTAGTAGTTGTTGTAATTCATGTCACTCATTAACTTAACCATAATAGCAACCATGTCTGATATCTTAATAATTCACCTTCCAGAGTCGGTCACACCAACTTCAGCCAGTACTTCTGCACGTGAGTAACTTTCGTATTTTCTCATTATCTTCTTGATGAATAGTGACAATGGAGGGACTCCCTCTTCTTGAGATTGGAAGTAAAAAATGAAATAATATTGTACATTTGGTATCAGGGGATGCAAAAAAAATGTGAGAATAAACAAAGAAAATAAGAATATGTATAGAGATGAGGCAGAGAGACAATGACAAAGGTAGAATGTAACAAATAATTGCTCTTATACACACTTCTTAGTTTTCCATGAATATGACATCTAAATACAGTTCAGAAACGAGAAACTGACTGAAAGAGGAACAATGTGCTTGACAGTATGTCCTTCAATTCACAGTGACATCACCTAATGTTTTTAACATGTTGACAAATGTCAGTGCAAATCAGCTCCTTGATATTCATTCTATTACCAAAAATGTTCCGAATTGTACTAGAACTTTTAGGCGTCATAAAAATTTAGTCAATGAAAAAGAAACCCTGATGGAAAGAGACAATTGTACTTCAAGGCATATCCCTAAATTGACAATTGTGCTGAATATTCTTTTTAAAACATAGATTGATGTTGGGGTCCTGACATTTGCTCTTTGGCCAAAATAGTGATTTTCATGCTTTGTCTTTTATTTAGCATTTTCATTTGGATATATAGTTTCTCTTTATTTTCTTTTGCATTTTAGAGAATTTCATATCCCCTTAAGGAAGGATTATTGAATTGTTATGAATTTACACTGATATCATTGGTAGAAATCAAACTTTCATTCATGATATTGCATATTTCAATGAATTGCATATTATAACTTAATTCTGTGGTATCATTTCATGAGGGATTAAATTCAAATCCCTGTGAATATGGGTAACAGTGGTGTGGATAGATCAACAACTAAAACATGTCTTCAACTAGCTGACATACTCCTCCCTATTGTAATAGAGATTAAATGGAGTGCCACCTTGTGACCAACCTCGATATCCATATCGAATCACAGAAAATCTCATTTTTATACATCTGTCTCATTAGCCATTTCTATCCTCTTACAGCAGCTGTGGACACAACAACACCTCTCAGCTCTACAGGTAGCCATATCTCAATTTCTAGTCTGCGCATCCCTATCATGGTTTAGTAATATTGGTTTGTAATATGAGAAAGTAACCTTCAACATGATCCCTAGCTATTAGTGAAGAAATTGACAAAATTTGAACAGTCACCATTTTTATTAGTCTCCTCCTCCCTGGTGCTTACAGTTTGGCTACCATGCTATGAATGGCATCATTACTCCTTATATCATTTAGCGGAAGTTGCTAGTCTTTCCAAATGGAGCAAGGCACTCTACCGATGATACTCTCAGTTGTTAGTGTCATGAACGGCCTACCTGCATGTGTGAGAGACTGGAAACAGCATTCAATTGGAACAATTTGGTTATCTCCTATTGGCTGTCGTTAAAACTGCCAATGAGAGCACAGAGCTCACAGATGCTAAGCTTGTTATGTCAACCCCCTAAAGTGTGTATGAAAGCAGAACCCACCTTGTCAATGAATCAGTTAAGTTACTTGGGTCATAGCAGTACCAAGTACCTCTTTATTTCAGTCTTTACTCCTTTCCTCTTAAGGTCTAACCACGCATAAGCTGGGCCCAAGACTTTACACAATGTTATATTTCAAAGTCTATAAGGAGTAATGTATTACTGGTAGTAGTTGTTGTAAGTCATGTCACTCATTAACTTAACCATAATAGCAACCATGTCTGATATCTTAATAATTCACCTTCCAGAGTCGGTCACACCAACTTCAGCCAGTACTTCTGCACGTGAGTAACTTTTGTATTTTCTCATTATCTTCTTGATGAATAGTGACAATGGAGGGACTCCCTCTTCTTGAGATTAAAAGTAAAAAATGAAATAATATTGTACATTTGGTATCAGGAGATGCAAAAAAAATGGTAGAATAAACAAAGAACATAAGAATATGTATAGAGATGAGGCAGAGAGACAATGACAAAGGTAGAATGTAACAAATAATTGCTCTTATACACACTTCTTAGTTTTCCATGAATAAGACATCTAAATACAGTTCAGAAACGAGAAACTGACTGAAAGAGGAACAATGTGCTTGACAGTATGTCCTTCAATTCACAGTGACATCACCTAATGTTTTTAACATGTTGATGAATGTCAGTGCAAATCAGCTCCTTGATATTCATTCTATTACCAAAAATGTTCCGAATTGTACTAGAACTTTTAGGCGTCATAAAAATTTAGTCAATGAAAAAGAAACCCTAATGGAAAGAGACAATTGTACTTCAAGGCATATCCCTAAATTGACAATTGTGCTGAATATTCTTTTTAAAATATAGATTGATGTTGGGGTCCTGACATTTGCTCTTTGGCCAAAATAGTGATTTTCATGCTTTGTCTTTTATTTAGCATTTTCATTTGGATATATAGTTTCTCTTTATTTTCTTTTGCATTTTAGAGAATTTCATATCCCCTTAAGGAAGGTTTATTGAATTGTTATGAATTTACACTGATATCATTGGTAGAAATCAAACTTTCATTCATGATATTGCATATTTCAATGAATTGCATATTATAACTTAATTCTGTGGTATCATTTCATGAGGGATTAAATTCAAATCCCTGTGAATATTGGTAACAGTGGTGTAGATAGATCAACAACTAAAACATGTCTTCAACTAGCTGACATACTCCTCCCTATTGTAATAAAGATTAAATGTAGTGCCACCTTGTGACCAATCTCGATATCCATATCGAATCACAAAAAATCTCATTTTTATACAACTGTCTGACTAGCCATTTCTATCCTCTTACAGCAGCTGTGGACACAACAACACCTCTCAGCTCTACAGGTAGCCATATCTCAATTTCTAGTCTGCGCATCCCTATCATGGTTTAGTAATATTGGTTTGTAATATGAGAAAGTAGCCTTCAACATGATCCCTAGTTATTAGTGAAGAAATTGACAAAATTTGAACAGTCACCATTTCCATTAGTCTCCTCCTCCCTGGTGCTTACAGTTTGGCTACCATGGTATGAATGGCATCATTACTCCTTATATCATTTAGCGGAAGTTCCTAGTCTTTCCAAATGGAGCAAGGCACTCTACCGATGATACTCTCAGTTGTTAGTGTCATGAACGGCCTACCTGCATGTGTGAGAGACTGGAAACAGCATTCAATTGGAACAATTTGGTTATCTCCTATTGGCTGTCGTTAAAACTGCCAATGAGAGCACAGAGCTCACAGATGCTAAGCTTGTTATGTCAACCCCCTAAAGTGTGTATGAAAGCAGAACCCACCTTGTCAATGAATCAGTTAAGTTACTTGGGTCATAGCAGTACCAAGTACCTCTTTATTTCAGTCTTTACTCCTTTCCTCTTAAGGTCTAACCACGCATAAGCTGGGCCCAAGACTTTACACAATGTTATATTTCAAAGTCTATAAGGAGTAATGTATTACTGGTAGTAGTTATTGTAAGTCATGTCACTCATTAACTTAACCATTATAGCAACCATGTCTGATATCTTAATAATTCACCTTCCAGAGTCGGTCACACCAACTTCAGCCAGTACTTCTGCACGTGAGTAACTTTTGTATTTTCTCATTATCTTCTTGATGAATAGTGACAATGGAGGGACTCCCTCTTCTTGAGATTGGAAGTAAAAAATGAAATAATATTGTACATTTGGTATCAGGGGATGCAAAAAAAATGTGAGAATAAACAAAGAACATAAGAATATGTATAGAGATGAGGCAGAGAGACAATGACAAAGGTAGAATGTAACAAATAATTGCTCTTATACACACTTCTTAGTTTTCCATGAATATGACATCTAAATACAGTTCAGAAACGAGAAACTGACTGAAAGAGGAACAATGTGCTTGACAGTATGTCCTTCAATTCACAGTGACATCACCTAATGTTTTTAACATGTTGACAAATGTCAGTGCAAATCAGCTCCTTGATATTCATTCTATTACCAAAAATGTTCCGAATTGTACTAGAACTTTTAGGTGTCATAAAAATTTAGTCAATGAAAAAGAAACCCTAATGGAAAGAGACAATTGTACTTCAAGGCATATCACTAAATTGACAATTGTGCTGAATATTCTTTTTAAAATATAGATTGATGTTGGGGTCCTGACATTTGCTCTTTGGCCAAAATAGTGATTTTCATGCTTTGTCTTTTATTTAGCATTTTCATTTGGATATATAGTTTCTCTTTATTTTCTTTTGCATTTTAGGGAATTTCATATCCCCTTAAGGAAGGTTTATTGAATTGTTATGAATTTACACTGATATCATTGGTAGAAATCAAACTTTCATTCATGATATTGCATATTTCAATGAATTGCATATTATAACTTAATTCTGTGGTATCATTTCATGAGGGATTAAATTCAAATCCCTGTGAATATTGGTAACAGTGGTGTAGATAGATCAACAACTAAAACATGTCTTCAACTAGCTGACATACTCCTCCCTATTGTAATAAAGATTAAATGTAGTGACACCTTCTGACCAACCTCAATATCCATATCGAATCACAGAAAATCTCATTTTTATACAACTGTCTCATTAGCCATTTCTATCCTCTTACAGCAGCTGGGGACACAACAACACCTCTCAGCTCTACAGGTAGCCATATCTCAATTTCTAGTCTGCGCATCCCTATCATGGTTTAGTAATATTGGTTTGTAATATAAGAAAGTAACCTTCAACATGATCCCTAGTTATTAGTGAAGAAATTGACAAAATTTGAACAGTCACCATTTCCATTAGTCTCCTCCTCCCTGGTGCTTACAGTTTGGCTACCATGGTATGAATGGCATCATTACTCCTTATATCATTTAGCGGAAGTTCCTAGTCTTTCCAAATGGAGCAAGGCACTCTACCGATGATACTCTCAGTTGTTAGTGTCATGAACGGCCTACCTGCATGTGTGAGAGACTGGAAACAGCATTCAATTGGAACAATTTGGTTATCTCCTATTGGCTGTCGTTAAAACTGCCAATGAGAGCACAGAGCTCACAGATGCTAAGCTTGTTATGTCAACCCCCTAAAGTGTGTATGAAAGCAGAACCCACCTTGTCAATGAATCAGTTAAGTTACTTGGGTCATAGCAGTACCAAGTACCTCTTTATTTCAGTCTTTACTCCTTTCCTCTTAAGGTCTAACCACGCATAAGCTGGGCCCAAGACTTTACACAATGTTATATTTCAAAGTCTATAAGGAGTAATGTATTACTGGTAGTAGTTGTTGTAAGTCATGTCACTCATTAACTTAACCATTATAGCAACCATGTCTGATATCTTAATAATTCACCTTCCAGAGTTGGTCACACCAACTTCAGCCAGTACTTCTGCACGTGAGTAACTTTTGTATTTTCTCATTATCTTCTTGATGAATAGTGACAATGGAGGGACTCCCTCTTCTTGAGATTGGAAGTAAAAAATGAAATAATATTGTACATTTGGTATCAGGGGATGCAAAAAAAATGTGAGAATAAACAAAGAACATATGAATATGTATAGAGATGAGGCAGAGAGACAATGACAAAGGTAGAATGTAACAAATAGTTGCTCTTATACACACTTCTTAGTTTTCCATGAATATGACATCTAAATACAGTTCAGAAACGAGAAACTGACTGAAAGAGGAACAATGTGCTTGACAGTATGTCCTTCAATTCACAGTGACATCACCTAATGTTTTTAACATGTTGACAAATGTCAGTGCAAATCAGCTCCTTGATATTCATTCTATTACCAAAAATGTTCCGAATTGTACTAGAACCTTTAGGCGTCATAAAAATTTAGTCAATGAAAAAAAAACCCTAATGGAAAGAGACAATTGTACTTCAAGGCATATCCCTAAATTGACAATTGTGCCAAATATTCTTTTTAAAATATAGATTGATGTTGGGGTCCTGACATTTGCTCTTTGGCCAAAATAGTGATTTTCATGCTTTGTCTTTTATTTAGCATTTTCATTTGGATATATAGTTTCTCTTTATTTTCTTTTGCATTTTAGAGAATTTCATATCCCCTTAAGGAAGGTTTATTGAATTGTTATGAATTTACACTGATATCATTGGTAGAAATCAAACTTTCATTCATGATATTGCATATTTCAATGAATTGCATATTATAACTTAATTCTGTGGTATCATTTCATGAGGGATTAAATTTAAATCCCTGTGAATATTGGTAACAGTGGTGTGGATAGATCAACAACTAAAACATGTCTTCAACTAGCTGACATACTCCTCCCTATTGTAATAAAGATTAAATGTAGTGCGACCTTGTGACCAACCTCGATATCCATATCGAATCACAGAAAATCTCATTTTTATACATCTGTCTCATTAGCCATTTCTATCCTCTTACAGCAGCTGTGGACACAACAACACCTCTCAGCTCTACAGGTAGCCATATCTCAATTTCTAGTCTGCGCATCCCTATCATGGTTTAGTAATATTGGTTTGTAATATGAGAAAGTAACCTTCAACATGATCCCTAGCTATTAGTGAAGAAATTGACAAAATTTGAACAGTCACCATTTCCATTAGTCTCCTCCTCCCTGGTGCTTACAGTTTGGCTACCATGCTATGAATGGCATCATTACTCCTTATATCATTTAGCGGAAGTTGCTAGTCTTTCCAAATGGAGCAAGGCACTCTACCGATGATACTCTCAGTTGTTAGTGTCATGAACGGCCTACCTGCATGTGTGAAAGACTGGAAACAGCATTCAATTTGAACAATTTGGTTATCTCCTATTGGCTGTCGTTAAAACTGCCAATGAGAGCACAGAGCTCACAGATGCTAAGCTTGTTATGTCAACCCCCTTAAGTGTGTATGAAAGCAGAACCCACCTTGTCAATGAATCAGTTAAGTTACTTGGGTCATAGCAGTACCAAGTACCTCTTTATTTCAGTCTTTACTCCTTTCCTCTTAAGGTCTAACCACGCATAAGCTGGGCCCAAGACTTTACACAATGTTATATTTCAAAGTCTATAAGGAGTAATGTACTACTGGTAGTAGTTGTTGTAAGTCATGTCACTCATTAACTTAACCATAATAGCAACCATGTCTGATATCTTAATAATTCACCTTCCAGAGTCGGTCACACCAACTTCAGCCAGTACTTCTGCACGTGAGTAACTTTTGTATTTTCTCATTATCTTCTTGATGAATAGTGACAATGGAGGGACTCCCTCTTCTTGAGATGGGAGGTAAAAAATGAAATAATATTGTACATTTGGTATCAGGAGATGCAAACAAAATGTGAGAATAAACAAAGAACATAAGAATATGTATAGAGATGAGGCAGAGAGACAATGACAAAGGTAGAATGTAACAAATAATTGCTCTTATACACACTTCTTAGTTTTCCATGAATATGACATCTAAATACAGTTCAGAAACGAGAAACTGACTGAAAGAGGAACAATGTGCTTGACAGTATGTCCTTCAATTCACAGTGACATCACCTAATGTTTTTAACATGTTGACAAATGTCAGTGCAAATCATCTCCTTGATATTCATTCTATTACCAAAAATGTTCCGAATTGTACTAGAACTTTTAGGCGTCATAAAAATTTAGTCAATGAAAAAGAAACCCTAATGGAAAGAGACAATTGTACTTCAAGGCATATCACTAAATTGACAATTGTGCTGAATATTCTTTTTAAAATATAGATTGATGTTGGGGTCCTGACATTTGCTCTTTGGCCAAAATAGTGATTTTCATGCTTTGTCTTTTATTTAGCATTTTCATTTGGATATATAGTTTCTCTTTATTTTCTTTTGCATTTTAGAGAATTTCATATCCCCTTAAGGAAGGTTTATTGAATTGTTATGAATTTACACTGATATCATTGGTAGAAATCAAACTTTCATTCATGATATTGCATATTTCAATGAATTGCATATTATAACTTAATTCTGTGGTATCATTTCATGAGGGATTAAATTCAAATCCCTGTGAATATTGGTAACAGTGGTGTAGATAGATCAACAACTAAAACATGTCTTCAACTAGCTGACATACTCCTCCCTATTGTAATAAAGATTAAATGTAGTGCCACCTTGTGACCAATCTCGATATCCATATCGAATCACAGAAAATCTCATTTTTATACAACTGTCTGACTAGCCATTTCTATCCTCTTACAGCAGCTGTGGACACAACAACACCTCTCAGCTCTACAGGTAGCCATATCTCAATTTCTAGTCTGCGCATCCCTATCATGGTTTAGTAATATTGGTTTGTAATATGGGAAAGTAACCTTCAACATGATCCCTAGTTATTAGTGAAGAAATTGACAAAATTTGAACAGTCACCATTTCCATTAGTCTCCTCCTCCCTGGTGCTTACAGTTTGGCTACCATGGTATGAATGGCATCATTACTCCTTATATCATTTAGCGGAAGTTCCTAGTCTTTCCAAATGGAGCAAGGCACTCTACCGATGATACTCTCAGTTGTTAGTGTCATGAACGGCCTACCTGCATGTGTGAGAGACTGGAAACAGCATTCAATTGGAACAATTTGGTTATCTCCTATTGGCTGTCGTTAAAACTGCCAATGAGAGCACAGAGCTCACAGATGCTAAGCTTGTTATGTCAACCCCCTAAAGTGTGTATGAAAGCAGAACCCACCTTGTCAATGAATCAGTTAAGTTACTTGGGTCATAGCAGTACCAAGTACCTCTTTATTTCAGTCTTTACTCCTTTCCTCTTAAGGTCTAACCACGCATAAGCTGGGCCCAAGACTTTACACAATGTTATATTTCAAAGTCTATAAGGAGTAATGTATTACTGGTAGTAGTTGTTGTAAGTCATGTCACTCATTAACTTAACCATAATAGCAACCATGTCTGATATCTTAATAATTCACCTTCCAGAGTCGGTCACACCAACTTCAGCCAGTACTTCTGCACGTGAGTAACTTTTGTATTTTCTCGTTATCTTCTTGATGAATAGTGACAATGGAGGGACTCCCTCTTCTTGAGATTAAAAGTAAAAAATGAAATAATATTGTACATTTGGTATCAGGGGATGCAAAAAAAATGTGAGAATAAACAAAGAACATAAGAATATGTATAGAGATGAGGCAGAGAGACAATGACAAAGGTAGAATGTAACAAATAATTGCTCTTATACACACTTCTTAGTTTTCCATGAATATGACATCTAAATACAGTTCAGAAACGAGAAACTGACTAAAAGAGGAACAATGTGCTTGACAGTATGTCCTTCAATTCACAGTGACATCACCTAATGTTTTTAACATGTTGACAAATGTCAGTGCAAATCAGCTCCTTGATATTCATTCTATTACCAAAAATGTTCCGAATTGTACTAGAACTTTTAGGTGTCATAAAAATTTAGTCAATGAAAAAGAAACCCTAATGGAAAGAGACAATTGTACTTCAAGGCATATCACTAAATTGACAATTGTGCTGAATATTCTTTTTAAAATATGGATTGATGTTGGGGTCCTGACATTTGCTCTTTGGCCAAAATAGTGATTTTCATGCTTTGTCTTTTATTTAGCATTTTCATTTGGATATATAGTTTCTCTTTATTTTCTTTTGCATTTTAGAGAATTTCATATCCCCTTAAGGAAGGTTTATTGAATTGTTATGAATTTACACTGATATCATTGGTAGAAATCAAACTTTCATTCATGATATTGCATATTTCAATGAATTGCATATTATAACTTAATTCTGTGGTATCATTTCATGAGGGATTAAATTCAAATCCCTGTGAATATTGGTAACAGTGGTGTAGATAGATCAACAACTAAAACATGTCTTCAACTAGCTGACATACTCCTCCCTATTGTAATAGAGATTAAATGTAGTGCCACCTTCTGACCAACCTCAATATCCATATCGAATCACAGAAAATCTCATTTTTATACAACTGTCTCATTAGCCATTTCTATCCTCTTACAGCAGCTGTGGACACAACAACACCTCTCAGCTCTACAGGTAACCATATCTCAATTTCTAGTCTGCGCATCCCTATCATGGTTTAGTAATATTGGTTTGTAATATGAGAAAGTAATCTTTAACATCATCCTTAGTTATTAGTGAAGAAATTGACAAAATTTGATCGGTCACCATTTCCATTAGTCTCCTCCTCCCTGGTGCTTACAGTTTGGCTACCATGCTATGAATGGCATCATTACTCCTTATATCATTCAGCAGAAGTTCCTAGTCTTTCCACATGGAGCAAGGCACTCTACCGATGATACTCTCAGTTGTTAGTGTCATGAACGGCCTACCTGCATGTGTGAAAGACTGGAAACAGCATTCAATTGGAACAATTTGGTTATCTCCTATTGGCTGTCGTTAAAACTGCCAATGAGAGCACAGAGCTCACAGATGCTAAGCTTGTTATGTCAACCCCCTTAAGTGTGTATGAAAGTAGAACCCACCTTGTCAATGAATCAGTTAAGTTACTTGGGTCATAGCAGTACCAAGTACCTCTTTATTTCAGTCTTTACTCCTTTCCTCTTAAGGTCTAACCTTGCATAAGCTGGGCCCTAGACTTAACACAATGTTATATTTCAAAGTCTATAAGGAGTAATGTATTACTGGTAGTAGTTGTTGTAAGTCATGTCACTCATTAACTTAACCATAATAGCAACCATGTCTGATATCTTAATAATTCACCTTCCAGAGTCGGTCACACCAACTTCAGCCAGTACTTCTGCACGTGAGTAACTTTCGTATTTTCTCATTATCTTCTTGATGAATAGTGACAATGGAGGGACTCCCTCTTCTTGAGATTGGAAGTAAAAAATGAAATAATATTGTACATTTGGTATCAGGGGATGCAAAAAAAATGTGAGAATAAACAAAGAAAATAAGAATATGTATAGAGATGAGGCAGAGAGACAATGACAAAGGTAGAATGTAACAAATAATTGCTCTTATACACACTTCTTAGTTTTCCATGAATATGACATCTAAATACAGTTCAGAAACGAGAAACTGACTGAAAGAGGAACAATGTGCTTGACAGTATGTCCTTCAATTCACAGTGACATCACCTAATGTTTTTAACATGTTGACAAATGTCAGTGCAAATCAGCTCCTTGATATTCATTCTATTACCAAAAATGTTCCGAATTGTACTAGAACTTTTAGGCGTCATAAAAATTTAGTCAATGAAAAAGAAACCCTGATGGAAAGAGACAATTGTACTTCAAGGCATATCCCTAAATTGACAATTGTGCTGAATATTCTTTTTAAAACATAGATTGATGTTGGGGTCCTGACATTTGCTCTTTGGCCAAAATAGTGATTTTCATGCTTTGTCTTTTATTTAGCATTTTCATTTGGATATATAGTTTCTCTTTATTTTCTTTTGCATTTTAGAGAATTTCATATCCCCTTAAGGAAGGATTATTGAATTGTTATGAATTTACACTGATATCATTGGTAAAAATCAAACTTTCATTCATGATATTGCATATTTCAATGAATTGCATATTATAACTTAATTCTGTGGTATCATTTCATGAGGGATTAAATTCAAATCCCTGTGAATATGGGTAACAGTGGTGTGGATAGATCAACAACTAAAACATGTCTTCAACTAGCTGACATACTCCTCCCTATTGTAATAGAGATTAAATGTAGTGCCACCTTGTGACCAACCTCGATATCCATATCGAATCACAGAAAATCTCATTTTTATACATCTGTCTCATTAGCCATTTCTATCCTCTTACAGCAGCTGTGGACACAACAACACCTCTCAGCTCTACAGGTAGCCATATCTCAATTTCTAGTCTGCGCATCCCTATCATGGTTTAGTAATATTGGTTTGTAATATGAGAAAGTAACCTTCAACATGATCCCTAGCTATTAGTGAAGAAATTGACAAAATTTGAACAGTCACCATTTTTATTAGTCTCCTCCTCCCTGGTGCTTACAGTTTGGCTACCATGCTATGAATGGCATCATTACTCCTTATATCATTTAGCGGAAGTTGCTAGTCTTTCCAAATGGAGCAAGGCACTCTACCGATGATACTCTCAGTTGTTAGTGTCATGAACGGCCTACCTGCATGTGTGAAAGACTGGAAACAGCATTCAATTGGAACAATTTGGTTATCTCCTATTGGCTGTCGTTAAAACTGCCAATGAGAGCACAGAGCTCACAGATGCTAAGCTTGTTATGTCAACCCCCTTAAGTGTGTATGAAAGCAGAACCCACCTTGTCAATGAATCAGTTAAGTTACTTGGGTCATAGCAGTACCAAGTACCTCTTTATTTCAGTCTTTACTCCTTTCCTCTTAAGGTCTAACCACGCATAAGCTGGGCCCAAGACTTTATACAATGTTATATTTCAAAGTCTATAAGGAGTAATGTACTACTGGTAGTAGTTGTTGTAAGTCATGTCACTCATTAACTTAACCATAATAGCAACCATGTCTGATATCTTAATAATTCACCTTCCAGAGTCGGTCACACCAACTTCAGCCAGTACTTCTGCACGTGAGTAACTTTTGTATTTTCTCATTATCTTCTTGATGAATAGTGACAATGGAGGGACTCCCTCTTCTTGAGATGGGAGGTAAAAAATGAAATAATATTGTACATTTGGTATCAGGAGATGCAAAAAAAATGTGAGAATAAACAAAGAACATAAGAATATGTATAGAGATGAGGCAGAGAGACAATGACAAAGGTAGAATGTAACAAATAATTGCTCTTATACACACTTCTTAGTTTTCCATGAATATGACATCTAAATACAGTTCAGAAACGAGAAACTGACTGAAAGAGGAACAATGTGCTTGACAGTATGTCCTTCAATTCACAGTGACATCACCTAATGTTTTTAACATGTTGACAAATGTCAGTGCAAATCAGCTCCTTGATATTCATTCTATTACCAAAAATGTTCCGAATTGTACTAGAACTTTTAGGCGTCATAAAAATTTAGTCAATGAAAAAGAAACCCTGATGGAAAGAGACAATTGTACTTCAAGGCATATCCCTAAATTGACAATTGTGCCGAATATTCTTTTTAAAATATAGATTGATGTTGGGGTCCTGACATTTGCTCTTTGGCCAAAATAGTGATTTTCATGCTTTGTCTTTTATTTAGCATTTTCATTTGGATATATAGTTTCTCTTTATTTTCTTTTGCATTTTAGAGAATTTCATATCCCCTTAAGGAAGGTTTATTGAATTGTTATAGATTTACACTGATATCATTGGTAGAAATCAAACTTTCATTCATGTTATTGCATATTTTAATGAATTGCATATTATAACTTAATTCTGTGGTATCATTTCATGAGGGATTAAATTCAAATCCCTGTGAATATGGGTAACAGTGGTGTGGATAGATCAACAACTAAAACATGTCTTCAACTAGCTGACATACTCCTCCCTATTGTAATAAAGATTAAATGTAGTGCCACCTTGTGACCAACCTCGATATCCATATCGAATCACAGAAAATCTCATTTTTATACATCAGTCTGACTAGCCATTTCTATCCTCTTACAGCAGCTGTGGACATAACAACACCTCTCAGCTCTACAGGTAACCATATTTCAATTTCTAGTCTGCGCATCCCTATCATGGTTTAGTAATATAGGTTTGTAATATGAGAAAGTAACCATTAACATCATCCTTAGTTATTAGTGAAGAAATTGACAAAATTTGAACAGTCACCATTTCCATTAGTCTCCTCCTCCCTGGTGCTTACAGTTTGGCTACCATGCTATGAATGGCATCATTACTCCTATTATCATTCAGCAGAACTTGCTAGTCTTTTCACATGGAGCAAGGCACTCTACCGATGATACTCTCAGTTGTTAGTGTCATGAACGGCCTACCTGCATGTGTGAGAGACTGGAAACAGCATTCAATTGGAACAATTTGGTTATCTCCTATTGGCTGTCGTTAAAACTGCAAATGAGAGCACAGAGCTCACAGATGCCAAGCTTGTTATGTCAACCCCCTAAAGTGTGTATGAAAGTAGAACCCACCTTGTCAATGAATCAGTTAAGTTACTTGGGTCATAGCAGTACCAAGTACCTCTTTATTTCAGTCTTTACTCCTTTCCTCTTAAGGTATAACCACGCATAAGCTTGGCCCTAGACTTTACACAATGTTATATTTAAAAGTCTATAAGGAGTAATGTATTACTGGTAGAAGTTGTTGTATGTCATGTCACTCATTAACTTAACCATTATAGCAACCATGTCTGATATCTTAATAATTCACCTTCCAGAGTCGGTCACACCAACTTCAGCCAGTACTTCTGCACGTGAGTAACTTTTGTATTTTCTCATTATCTTCTTGATGAATAGTAAAAATTGAGGGACTCCCTCTTCTTGAGATGGGAAGTAAAAAATGAAATAATATTGTACATTTGGTATCAGGAGATGCAAAAAAAATGTGAGAATAAACAAAGAACATAAGAATATGTAAAGAGATGAGGCAGAGAGACAATGACAAAGGTAGAATGTAACAAATAATTGCTCTTATACACACTTCTTAGTTTTCCATGAATAAGACATCTAAATACAGTTCAGAAACGAGAAACTGACTGAAAGAGGAACAATGTGCTTGACAGTATGTCCTTCAATTCACAGTGACATCACCTAATGTTTTTAACATGTTGACAAATGTCAGTGCAAATCAGCTCCTTGATATTCATTCTATTACCAAAAATGTTCCGAATTGTACTAGAACTTTTAGGCGTCATAAAAATTTAGTCAATGAAAAGGAAACCCTGATGGAAAGAGACAATTGTACTTCAAGGCATATCCCTAAATTGACAATTGTGCCAAATATTCTTTTTAAAATATAGATTGATGTTGGGGTCCTGCCATTTGCTCTTTGGCCAAAATAGTGATTTTCATGCTTTGTCTTTATTAGCATTTTCATTTGGATATATAGTTTCTCTTTATTTTCTTTTGCATTTTAGAGAATTTCATATCCCCTTAAGGAAGGTTTATTGAATTGTTATGAATTTACACTGATATCATTGGTAGAAATCAAACTTTCATTCATGTTATTGCATATTTCAATGAATTGCATATTATAACTTAATTCTGTGGTATCATTTCATGAGGGATTAAATTCAAATCCCTGTGAATATGGGTAACAGTGGTGTGGATAGATCAACAACTAAAACATGTCTTCAACTAGCTGACATACTCCTCCCTATTGTACTAAAGATTAAATGTAGTGCCACCTTGTGACCAACCTCGATATCCATATCGAATCACAGAAAATCTCATTTTTATACATCAGTCTGACTAGTCATTTCTATCCTCTTACAGCAGCTGTGGACACAACAACACCCCTCAGCTCTACAGGTAACCATATCTCAATTTCTAGTCTGCACATCCCTATCATGGTTTAGTAATATTGGTTTGTAATATGAGAAAGTAACCTTCAACATGATCCCTAGTTATTAGTGAAGAAATTGACAAAATTTGAACAGTCACCATTTCCATTAGTCTCCTCCTCCCTGGTGCTTACAGTTTGGCTACCATGGTATGAATGGCATCATTACTCCTTATATCATTTAGCGGAAGTTCCTAGTCTTTCCAAATGGAGCAAGGCACTCTACCGATGATACTCTCAGTTGTTAGTGTCATGAACGGCCTACCTGCATGTGTGAGAGACTGGAAACAGCATTCAATTGGAACAATTTGGTTATCTCCTATTGGCTGTCTTTAAAACTGCCAATGAGAGCACAGAGCTCACAGATGCTAAGCTTATTATGTCAACCCACTTAAGTGTGTATGAAAGTAGAACCCACCTTGTCAATGAATCAGTTAAGTTACTTGGGTCATAGCAGTACCAAGTACCTCTTTATTTCAGTCTTTACTCCTTTCCTCTTAAGGTCTAACCACGCATAAGCTGGGCCCTAGACTTTACACAATGTTATATTTCAAAGTCTATAAGGAGTAATGTATTACTGGTAGTAGTTGTTGTAAGTCATGTCACTCATTAACTTAACCATAATAGCAACTATGTCTGATATCTTAATAATTCACCTTCCAGAGTCGGTCACACCAACTTCAGCCAGTACTTCTGCACGTGAGTAACTTTTGTATTTTCTCGTTATCTTCTTGATGAATAGTGACAATGGAGGGACTCCCTCTTTGAATTTGACAAAGGCAGAATATTAATTCTATGTACCAAGAAAGCACTAGAACTATCAGACATCATAATTTAGTAGATAAAAGGGAAACCCTGATGGAAAGAGACAATTGTACTTGAAGTCATGTCTTGAAATTGATGTTATTGCCACATAGTCATATCTAAATCATCATTGTTGGTCTCCTGCCATTTGTTATATTGCCAAAAAAGTCATTTAATTTTGTTGTATTTATCATATCAACTTGGCGATTTAGTTCCTTTCAATTTTCATTTACATCTTAGAGACTTTGATATGACCTTAAGGATGTCATATAAACTTCAAGAATCTGTAGCAGTTGCTGGAGTTTGCAATAGACAAAGTGATAGATGCCAAGAAGCATCTTCAGGTGAACACCAAAGGAACGCTTATATATAAAATGGAGGTCACAAGTCTCCGGCTCTACCTGACTCAGGCCAGTTTGATTGTCATATCCAGATTAACTAGAGCTGCAGGTCAGTTTGGGATAGTGTAAGCCGATCAATCCAGTAATCTTAACCACATAACGCACACTGAAAAGGATTTCAATAAAAACAGATTTTTTATTCCCAACCAAGCATATGTACGACCACTGCAGAGAAAGCTGAAGCTCAATCGCTAGGATTTATCACTGGGGAGTGGGACACAATTAACTGAAGTTAAATGGCCCTGGCTCACCCACCGGGAGGGTACAAAAGACTATACAGTATGTATTAAGGGATAAGCCATTCAGAAGAATGCTTTTGGTGGTAGCTAACAGGGTCTATACTGCTAATCATGTCTCTACTTGACTGATGGCCAGTGTTCCTGTTTTAAAACACTCATACCATGCACAAGACAAGCTGGCACAAATACTGCACCAAACTAACCACTTTATAGATGCATGCGCCATGGCGGCAGCACGTATCAGCTGTATAGCAGTTCCGTGTTTTCATGTGTATACGCCTCTAATCCGCACCTGCGTATAAAGCGTATACGAAACTTTGTCCTTGTGTATACAGATGCGACTTGGCTGTATTTCACACCTGGATGAAAATAAAAAAAAGGTTTGCCACCAGATCCCCCCCCCCCGGCCGCCCCCGGTGTTGTGACACGTGAGGTCCCCGGAGCCAGTGCTGAGCGTACGGCGGGACAGCCCGGCGAGTGTCGGCAGTGACCGGGCTTTGATGAAAGCCGGATATCTGTACAGGTTGTCGTGGTAACTCCCGTCCGTGTTGGTAGAGGTTTCTCAATGAGAAACCCTCCCCCCTCATGTGTGAATGCGGCCGCTTCGCCGGGTACGTTTTGAAAAGTAAAATCTATTTTAAAAAACAGAAACAAAAGCTGGGTTTATAAATTTTTTTTTTTTAATGTTTTTTATTTGTACTGGAGGATCCGGTTCGGAGTGGAGCACTCTGTAACAAAGTACATACACAAGTTCCAGGTTTGATATAGTTGTTTAATAGTTGTACTTCTTCGTTGTGTTACATTGTAGTATGTTCTGTGAGAGGCAGCACAGGGCAGCTGTCAGTGCCCTGCCTGTTCCTCTCCCGTGGCCGGCTGGTGTTCAACTCCCCCCCTGGAGAAGGGACGCGGCTCTCTTTATAGGAGGCACATTCCACAATCTCCAGTCGTAGTCACACTCTCCACACATACTACACATTGTAATGGCGTACTGTGTTACAACTCCTATCCTCCACCGTCTCCAGTCTTAGCAGTCCTCAAATTCGCCAATGCCCACTTTATTGGGCTTACAATGGTGGCAAGCTTAACTAAGCAGGAAAGAAAATTAAGTTAACTTGAACAGGATAAATCAGGAGAGATAGTTCCCTCAAATATCGAAATTATCATCACGTATCGGCTTAAAATAAACTAGAGATTTAAGAGACCTTAGTCCCAGTCACCACATAGTCAACCGTGTGACCTTTCTTATGCAGTACGTCTAGTACTAAAATATAATACAAACATAGATATCAAGTGGTGTTCAACAGTTTACAGATGGATAATCTCGCCTGGAGAGCAAGAAAGTGTATGGCTGTCTTTTGTCTTTAAAATTGCGTTTAAAAGTGCTCCAGATGAATTACAAACCCTTTTTAACTCAACTATTTTTCATTCCAAGTTTCCCGACCTCTGGAAGACAGTAACGATAACCCCAATACCCAAGATAGACAATGCAAAATATGCAAATGACCTCCGCCCGATCAGCCTCCTGCCATTGCCTGGAAAACTCCTAGAGAAGATTGTCAATAAGTGTTTAAAGCAATACCTGGAAACAAATTTAATACTTAATGAGTCACAGCATGGTTTTAGGAAAAATCGATCAACTCTAACAGCAATAACAAGTTATCTGAAATTTATTTATGAAAATTCCCAAGATTTTAAATTATCCTCCATGTTCCTGGACTTCAGAAAGGCATTCGATACTATCTCCCATAAACTGCTTATTTATAAATTGTACAAAATTGGATTGTACCTGTTCCTGGTTTAATAGTTATCTCACTAACAGGAAACAATGCGTCAATCTGAACTCAAAATTATCCTCCATACTCCCTATCAACTACGGTGTGCCCCAGGGCTCAGTCCTGGGGCACACCCTCTTCATTATATATATAAACGAAATAGCTACAAAATTGGCTGACCATGAGTGCAATATATTACTCTATGCTGACGACACTGTGGTTATTGCAAAATCATCCCAGCAACTAAAAGAAATAATTCCCTCTATATCAAAGTGGTGTACTGATAACATATTAACTCAAAAACTAAATCAAAAAATGAATCAAAAACTAAATGGCTGGAGTACACTAACCCTAACAATGCTTCCCTTACTGTCCTAAGTATAAATAACAAGATAATAGAGAAGGTGAAAAGTTTTAAATATCTAGGTTTAACAATAGATGCCAAACTAAACTTTAAGGAACATCGCAGTACAGCCATTCGAAAAATCAATCACAAAATATACCTGTTAGCAAAGATCCGCCATTTAATTTACATCCCTACAGCCCTCCAAGTCTATAAATCGACAAAAATACCTTATTTTGATTATGCAGACTTTATTTACACTGACACCACACTCCAAACAGACACTCATTTACAACGCTTACAAAATAAAATATTAAGAATAATTTACAAGGTCAAGCTCCAACCTCAACCTCTGTTTAACACGGATCAATCACATACAAAAGCCGGTGTACGATATCTACACCGGAGAAGAGAAATCCACCTAATCTACTATGCTCATACTCTAACCCAAATTCCCGCCATTGTGACCGACTGCGGAGGTATAATGGACAGGCGAGGAGAACAGACTGGCGCCACCTGGCGCTTTCCAGAGACATTCCGCGCTTTCCGGACACAGCGCCATCTAGCGTATCGCGGCCGTTAGTGACGTCATGCCGCACGCTCTTCAAAGAGTCCTTTGATCATTTTACCTCCCTCCCACCCCACAGGTTCTATTTTGGGAGTATCAAATTTCTGACATTATACTGTTTATACCAGTTTGAGACACTGCACGAAAATCACTATTTTACATATGTATAAGAAACGCGTCTAACAGTAGGATTTTACGTCTAGAAGTTAGACCTGTTATCCGTCTCGTAGACGCCTTATCTAGTGGCATATATACATGTCCATGGTGCGGTCTTATATACGACATATATACGCCTGATTCCGTTGTATATACACCAATCTCAAAAAGTTCCATTCTCTGCCACTTGGGGACACTATTGGTAGCATATTTCATTTGCCATTAACCATCCAAGTCTGTATTATATGAAAATTGCAATCTTATATTACAAATTTATTTCATAAAAACCTAATTAAGTGTAAATTGATTAATTACACATAATAAACCCTGTATTTGTTGTTTTTTTACCGTTTTTCTAATAGATTTGACTTTAAAACACCATGCCTATGTGTGGTCAATCTTGGCTTAGCATATAAGCACCCTCTTCAAGGTTATAGCTAACTACTGAAATCATCTTACCCCCTGCGAATGCGACCGCACAGGTGTGAATGCAGCCGCATTCACACCACATGTCTACCCGGCCCCCGCCGACACCATAACACCTCGCGGCAGGCAGCGGCGGGCATGGGCGGGCGGTGGAGGGTGGGGGAGGGTTTCCCACTGAGTCAACCTGTACAAACGCGGCTGGCGGCGGGCGGTGGGGGGTGGCCGGCGGGCAGCGGGGGTCTTCTCACTGAGGCTGGCTGGGGGTGGCGTGGGGTGGTGGGGGGGCGGTAGGGGGTGGGGTTGGTTGGTCGCGGGTGGCGGGTCAGTGTTGGTGTATCCTCTACCAACACCCACAGGCCTGGGTGGGCCGCGGGTCGCACTTTTTGTTTTTTTGGTATCATATATACGCCTGGCGTATATATATGTTGCGTAGAGTATATTTTATCTTGGATACGCCAGGCGTCAAAGACAGCCAAGTCGCGCACGTCTACATATGGAAACTGTCTTGTAGACGCCCTAAACGTAGACGCGTATAAGAGGTGTATACAAGTATAAACAAGCAACTTAGCAGCCAATACGTGCGTTATCGCGATGGCGTATATATATGTAAAATAGTGCTTTTCGTGCAGTGAGACCTTTGTTCATTCTGGCTTCGTATGTTATACTGTATGATACCGTTTTCCATACTTCCACTCTGGGTAAATAAAATTTACCAAATGCCTTCGACGAGTTGTTGGTCATTATAGATAACCGTAATCTGCCAACACGCAGAAAAACAGGTCTAAGGCTTCTACAACCGCCATTAAAAAATGCAGTATATAATAATTCCTTCTTATTTCGAGGCATCCTACTATGGAACAATCTCAAGGAAATATTTACCACTATACCTGGAAAAGATAAGTTTAAAATCCTAATCAAACAAGCTTACCCCGACTGTTTCCTATAGAGCCAGTTTGTGTTGCAACTGGACACACAACCAAAAAAGTTCAAAAGTCCTGAAAAGTCCCTTTGTAGCTTGAGTTTCAACTACAAAAACCGAACGTATGACATTGTTTGTGTTTCAACTATGTGCTCTCACATGTAGCTTGTGTGTTCCTGGAATGTGCATCCCTCTGTCTCCTGAAATTGGTTACAGTTATGAAAATGGTGAGGTCTTGAAACCAGTTGAGCAATGAGCAATGAGTGTATAGCGGGCTATGTCAAAAGCGTGAATTGATAAATGTGAAATACCCTGTGTAATATTTCATCTTCATTTCATTATATATATACCGGTTGCATCAGTACCAATAAGTATCAGAGTGCATTGAAATTGACCAGTGCTCTGGTCTTGCCATGAACATTGTACTCCACCAAACCCCAGAGGGACTGGGCGGAAGAACGGCTATGCCGAGCCCAGAAAACAAATGTATTTGTCGTAACCCTAATAAAACTGATAAAAAGAAAAAAAAAGACCGTGTTAGCAGTAGTAGTTTAGTACATTAGCCGTTTTGTTAAGAGTTCGTTTTTCTGCCAACTTGAAAACTGACGCTTATCATTGAGGTTGCGAATTGCTGCTGGTAAGGCATTCCATAGTAACCCAGTCTTGTATTCGGCAGATGCCATATATTTTGATTCTGTAATATTCCTGCTTATTGAGAGCACTGGGGCATCATGCCGCCATGTTCGCCATGTTCGGAATGAAAAGATAATAAACAGATCTTAGAACAATTTTATAATAAAAATTGATGACATAACATTGGATTTTCCATATTGACAGGACTTAATGACTAATGGCAAATGAGAGATAGTACAGTGGTGTCCCCAAGCGGCAGAGATCGGAATCATTGGATAGTGGTGTATATTCAACAGAATCAGGCGTATATATGAATCAGGCTTATATATGAATCAGGCGCCTACAGATGAGGCGTATACACACAGGGAATAGGCCGACCTTGTATACACATAAGTATAACTCTATACGCCGTTCGCATATATATGTAAAGTGCTTAGTTTCGTGCAGTGAAATAAACAGGACCATACAGCTCAACCCATGATAGCACACTGCCTCACGCCCCTGCGAGGAGCACTTCTACTGGTCATGAAGTTAGACTGCAAAGCGGTCCTCCATGGGGCTGTCCAACCCCATGAGGTAGCAGTTCACCAACTAAGTGTTTGGCCTTTTCATTAAATCTTATTTACTTGCTAATTATCTTATGAACAGGTCCCTATTCTACTAGTTGTGAAGAAGTTCTATTTTGAACATACTAGTTTGTTGGTTTTGTGATTTAAACTTGCTCACAAGAATACAATAACAGTTTCTACTCTCTCTGACAGAATCACAGATCATCCAGGCAAATTGTACAATAGACGAAACCTACACAGACGAACTTGCAGATCCAACCACAGAGGCATACAAGAACCTGAGTATGGAAGTGTCTCATCAGGCAAGTTTTGATTCAATAATTTTGTAGTATAACCCCTAGTTGCTGAAAGTGTATTACCACTTTCCGCGATTGTCAGTCGACTAAGGTCCCGAGACTATAGTCGCTACCCCGTACTTACCATGTCAGTACGGGTGGGTTCGGATTGACCCACTGGAAAGGGCAGGGAGATGCGGGATCTACAACCTACCGCTACCTATGGACACAAAACCAGACTCTGGACTATTTCAATATACCTGCTTTTATTTTGGTATATGAAGCGTACAATCCGTTGGTGCTATGGGGCACCAACTAGTGCGGGAAGAGATTCTGGTCTCTTCTTCGTTGAAAGATTCCGAGGCAACCTTACCAACTCGTGAGGCTCTAGGCGTTCACTCTACAGAGAGGGACTGTGAGAAGTCCTGTCAACCCGCTGCAGACTCAGTCTTGTATACTGACTGAGTTACGTAATGCGGGCGACCCCGTAGTATTTGCATACACAGGTCCGCCGGCTTTACCGCACAGCAGGGATCGGCACTCGTGCCATCTAGCGTCAAGTGAAACAAAGCTGCTCGACTACCCTGACCCCTACATATTGAACTACTTATCTTTGTTTGGTAGTGAATGTACTAATTTCATTGTCATCCATTCCAGTGGCATGATGTTTATGGAAAAAACTATTCCTCATTGTTTTTGTGCGTTTAGATTTCCTTTGAACTTGGTTTGTCTAAACTCACCAAAGCAACTCAGAATACATATCATTCAGGCACACTAACCCTGACCTAACCCTGATGTAAATTATGCAAATTTAAATTGACTTGTATAGTGTGCCGTAACCACGTTTAGCACAAATTATGGTAATTTATATTGAAAGATTGTTGAAAAGGTGTTTTTATAATGTTTTATTATTTATTATTGTTATACTATAAATAAAGTGTTTATTATGTAACACATTGAAATACTGTGTATTATTGTAATATGTATGGTTTCATGTATATCAAACAGTGTGACAACAAAAGTATTAAGTATCAAGTATTGGTGTTAGTATCAAGTGTTAGTGTTAGTATTAAGTATCAAGTGTTAGTGTTAATCAAGTGTAGCGTATCCCCCAGTCACTGAAAGTATATTACTACTTTCCGCGATCGACAGCCGACAAGGGGTTCCGAGACTCAGTCGCTACCCTGTACTTACCGCGCCAGTACAGGTGGGTTCGTCTTGACCCACTGAGAAGGGCGGGGAGATCCGAGATCTACAACCTACCACGTATTCAGCGAACACAAAACCAGACTCCGGACTGTTTCAATGTACCACTCTTTATTACGAATAACTGGTATAGGTATGCTCAGTGCTACGGGGCACTGGCTAGCACGGAAGAGATAGGGGTCTCTTCAAAGTTGAAGGGTTCCGAAGCAACCCTACCAACACACGAGGCTCCAGGCGTTCACTCTGTGAGAGGCACCGCGAGAAGACCTTTCGACCCGCTGTGGACTAAGCCTTATATACAGGCTGAGTTACGTAATGCTGGCGACCCCATAGCATTTACACACCACGGGTCTGCCAACCTTACCGCACAGCAGGGATCGGCACTCGCACCACCTAGCGCAAAGGTGAAACAACGCTGCTGGACTACCCTAACCCCTACATTACCCCTCCCAGCTTTTATGGGGGGACCGGCAACCATTTTGTCGCAAGGGGACTTCCCGAAAAAGTTAATAACTAAAGTCGAGCAGTTCTGGTGACACTCCTAGCCCTTCAACGTTTAACAAGAATATTCACTGATACCATAGTGTAAAAATGAGATGTGAAATAAAAATGATTATAAAACACACAATGTATAAACTGGATTCTGGAAAAAGAGGACATAGATAAAAGGGTGATGACAATAAAAGAAGGAGTAGCCTCGCTACCACCTTCAGTAACATAAAACAATGTATAACATATCACCCGTTCTTCAACGATGAATTGTGAAGTGTTGTCCATGGCTTCCTTGAGTATCAGGTGGGGAAGACTCACTGGTCCGGTCCTTCTACGTTTAGCCCAGACAAGCGAGCACCCCGCCTCCCACCATTCCGGAGTTGTAAGCCAGGGACGATGAAAATGATGAAATGAGCATCGAGCCCAGCAGACCCATGCGTCGAGCCCAGCGTTGGGGACCTGCTCAATCCAGCCCCCCACCCCCCGGGCGCCAGGCTTCCAGCTGTCCTCAGTTTTCCGATATCAGCTCCAGCGTTGTTAGGGGGAACAATACCTCGAATCCCCCCCACCTTGGTGTAGTGGTGTGTGGAAGGGTAAAGCAAAAGATAGAACATTTCTTTTTACTTCCCCTGGTGGAGTTCCCATCTCCATGGTGTAAGAGTTGGTAGCAGCGTCCTTTTAGCACGACATGCTATTCTATTCTCCGGATAGGAGTTGCAGGTACCAATGAAGGCCCCAACCCCTATCCACTCAGTGATTGACCCTTCCCTCACTGTCAAAAGACCGAGTGAGTCCAGCGTCAATCACTTACCAGGGAACTAAGACCACTTGCCGAAGCCGGGTCCAAGTCCCCATTTGCCATCTACACTCCCACGGAGTCTGATGCAGTCATTCCCCGCGGAAAGTGCCCGCAGGCCGGAGTGTTTCGCAATGGGGCCCTGTTGCCGGGGCTACCATCGAGAGACCCTTCAACCCTCTGAAACCCAAGTTGTGCAGCAAAAATTCACCCGGGGGGGTGATTTTCCGCGGCCCAACTCGGGATCGCTACTTTATCTTGATTCTCCTGTACTACCCTTCCCAGCGACCCCGAGGGCCACTGGTTGAAGCACCACGTTGATGAGGAACCAAGCCAGTCATGTTCCCTACCCGGAATTGAATTTGGGTGTAGGTGATCCCCAGATAAGAACTGCTTTAGTTAATACCTGAGGAGGCGACGGGTAGCAAGGCACAGACAACAAGGGTTAAATGTGTCTCGCCACCTTCTTCGGCTTTACAGTCTCGCTAGATTCAACTCAGGATGGACGGGAGCTGCCTCACCATAGGCCTCAGCGAGCCGGCTTCTCGCCGGAACAACTGGGTTGTTCCACGGTGGAGTCATCAGCTGGAGGGGCGGCTATGGTGCACTGCGGTGCGGGCCCAGTGGTGGCAGCCTGTGGACCCCAATTTGGTGGCAGGCTCAGTGGGTCTGTGACCTTGAACCTCTGCATCACCGCATTGAGATCAGCCGTACTGATGTCGTCAGTCACCCCGGGTGAATCCCAGGACACTGATGTCATGGCAGGTGACTGGTGGCGGTTGCCTCAGAGGAACCTTGGAGAGTCCGTAGAACTTCCACCCGGGGTGCTCTGAGGCCGGGGACATGGCCTGGTCTCCGTAGCCATAGCCTGGGACGACCGTCCATCCTGGGAGTAATCCCGCTCCGGACCCCATTCTAACAAAGTAGCAGCTTGCTCCATTGTCAGGTTTGGGGTATCCACGAAGTCGAGATACCGCCCCCTTCGACGTTGGTGAAGCAACCAGGCCGATTCTGCTGCCGCAATGTTGCTCGGTTCATTATCGAACATGCTTACCCCCATGATGGTACGACACTTGTAGTCATACCTCTGGAGGGCGAGCTCCGACTGCTTCAGTCGCGCCTCAACCCCTGCCAGCTTTGCCTCCATGTTCTCCAGATGAACTTGCAGCAAGCCAGACATAAGGTTGGGTGCGATGACGCACTCGTACTCCGCTAACCGCACCATTCCAGTCCTAAACTGGTTCGCACAGATGATTGCTTGTCTATCTATGCGATCCAGATAGTCCTCATGGTGCTGGGGCCTCCAATCTGTCTTGGCTACACTAGCCAGTGTCAGACGGTCACTCCTGGAGTACGGATCAATCTGCAATCCAGCATGGCCTGGCCCTGGCCCGCCCGCGTGGGGCTGTCTAGGCCGAGTCTCCACCTTAGGGGCCTCCTTAGCCGGGCCTGTCTTCGCGGAATGCAGAACATCCCCCAAAGTTACAGACCCTGACGTCTGGCTACGCCCTGACCGGCTCGACCTTGAGTTGTCATCTGAGTCGCTAGACTTGGACGAGCTCTTGGTCTTCTTTGGAGCAGGCTTCCTGTTCACTGAGTCGTGACTCAGATCCCATTTGGCACTGCTCCCATGAGACAAACCTCGTAACTCCCGCATCCGGTCCATATCTCCCTGGCTTATCCGCCGAGTCGCACCGAAGTCACGATTCCGCTTCCAAGACACCTAGTATTTCCCGTCTACGGCCTTACGCGCAGGTTCTGTCCCCTTCGCTCGGGTCTCAGAAGACAAACCCATGAACTTGTCGAAAAGCTGCATGGTCCTCTCCCTACCCTGAACTGCATCGATGGCATGTTCATCACGCATGTGACGAATCATCCACAATCGGCGGGACAAGTCTGAATCAGCCGAGCACTGTTTCCCGTTACAACGGAACCACGGAAACTCGGCCAAATGCATCTCTACCAGATGCCGCGCATACAATCTCCTGGTCGCGTAGGTAGGTGATGTTTTCACATCCCCGTGTCTGGAAGACACAATGCCCATTAGCAGTAAACTGCTTCAGGACAAACGTGATCTTTTCCCGCTGGAGGGGGCTGTACTTCTGGTAAGAAGCAGACTTAATTCCGTTCACACGGGTGATGTACCACGTGTTGGCGGAACCCTCGTCGATCAGCCACTCCTCGTCGTCAGACACACCATTATCATCTACCAGTTCCGGTATCCAATGGCAGTCTCCAATGCGGAGGTCCTTTAGACAGGTTGCTTTGCACCCAACCAGACAACTCGGTAGCTTGTGAGCTACCTTGCGCTTCTTGGCAGCGGAACTGGAACGCGAGCGCTCGTCGCGGGCCGCTTTGGCTGCTACACCGGTTTCAGGAGACGGGAAGTTTTGGGCTTGGCGGAAGCAGCCGAAGCTGACTTCTGTGGGAATCACCGCTGCCCGGGCCAACCGCAGGGGTCGCGGCCGGAGCCGAGTCCTGGGGTACAGGCCCCTCCCCCGGTAGGAGGTCCCGCGACTCTCCGCACTGCTCAGCCATGCTGGGTCTATGTAATACATTGAAATACTGTGTATTAGTGTAATATGTATGGTTTCATGTATATGTATCAAACAAGGTAACAGCAGAAGTATCAAGTATTGGTGTTAGTATCAAGTGTTAGTATTATGCATCAGGTGTTAAGTGTTAATCAAGTATCAAGTGTTTGTATTTGGTATTAGTATTTGGTATTAGTATTTGGTATTGGTATTAGGTGTTTTGTAGCAAGGTATTGATCATGGTTGTCTACTAAGCTACCTTGTAGACTGTATGTTCTATACAGTGAATAGCCATGCAAGAAGCGATGTTCCCTATACTACTTCGTGACCTTTAGGGAACACCGCGCTTCTAGGGATAGACCCTCTGTCGTCGCTATGACGACGGAGAGTCGGTTCTGGAGTTTCCTGGGAAGTCCCATCTCAGGGTATTCCCGAAGTCTCCGCAGCATTAACATATCCATGCGCTTCTCGCATCCCTGTGAACTCAAATGAGATCCAATTCGGAATTCTCATGATCCTCTAGTAAAAGCTCACTTTCGATCTGCTCTCGAGCTGACCGTATCGTCAGTCTCACCTACCATCTCCTGCTGTCAAGATGTGTTCTGCTCGGCTCCGGATGCCAGTAGAAGTGCGCGAATTCAGTAGCTAAATTCTATCAGATAGGATCATCTAAGGCAACTTGCCTTACGACTTTGGAACATAGAAAAGTGTCTTGGATCGGGACTCTCCAAGTACACACGCATTCAATTGGACTTTAGGAATCTCTGAACTACTCTAGTTCATTCTTCAACTATCACACTACTTCTGTCCTGACGGACTAGTGATTATTGGAATCTTGTGAGTTCACTCCGGACACTCTAGCCTTGGTGAGTTATGCTGCACTTATACCTTGAATTATTATCATGTTATTAAGATCTTATACTTAACTCTGGTCACCCTATCTAAGACACTGCACGAAACTTACCGCTTTACATATGTATCCGAAACGCGTCTAACAGTAGGATTTTGCCTCTAGAAGTTCGACCTATTAGACGTCTCGTAGATGCCTTATCTAGTGGTGTATATACGTGTCCATGGTGCCATCTTATATACGTCATATATACGCCTGATTCTATTTATTTACGCCCCTATCCAATGATTCCGACCACTCCCACTTGGGGACATCAGTGGTAGCATATTTCATTTGCCATTAACCATCCAAGTCTGTATTATATGAAAATTGCAATCTTATATTACCAATTTATTTGATAAAACTTTCATAAAACCTGATAGAGTATAAATTGATTAATTACACATAATAAACCACGCATTAAGTTGTTTTTTTACCGTTTTTCTGATTTTTTAAAACTTTAAAACACCATTTCAATGTGTGAACAGTCAGGCTTACTATATAATCGCCTCCCCCGAGTGTCTATGTGCGCCTGAAGTCCTCCTCCCGACTCCGACTCCGACTCCGACTCCGCCCCCGCCTTGTTAGAAGTAGTGTGAATGGCCGCCACCCTCACAGCCACCCGCTCAGCCGCCCACCCTCAGGACTCAAAGCATCTTACACACGCCGAGCGACCGCTAATCGAGGCGGGGGTCGTGTACCAGGGCTTCACTGTGGGTAGAGTGAGTGTAGGGTGGTGGTGGCGTGGTGGCGTGGTGGGGTGGTGGGGTGGTGGGGTGTCAGGGGGGCGGTAGAGGGTGGTGTTGGGAGGTCGTGAGTGGCGGGTCAGTGTTGGTGCAACCTCTACCAACACCCACAGGACAGGACGGGCCGCGGGTCGCAATTTTTTTTTTTTTGGTATCATGGCGTATGGCGTATATATATCGCCTGGCGTATATATAAACGCAGACGCGGATAAGAGGTGTATACAAATGTAAACAAGGCACGATACAGCCGATACGTGCGTTATCGCAATGGCATATATATATCTAAAATAGTGGTTTTCGTGCAGTGATAGTTAATAGTCTGATTATCATGAACTGTGAACTTTCTATATGAAGATTAACAAACATTGGCTCTTAGCCTTTTCCACAATATTTGTGGCTATTATCGAACACTCTTCAAAGTCTTTACTAATTATGACTTTGGTGTCCGCATCTTCATCAGACTTGTAATTAAGTAATACAACTAGGCATGTTGCCCTACGTTGATTACGTGCATTCTTCATAACCTTTGCCATGCCATGCTATGCTATGTAACACTTTACTTATTTATTAAAGAAATCAAACTTACTTCAATCCTTGTTCTCATCCATGAATAATAAGACACGAATACAGTAGTATCTAGGAAACTTATAGATATGATACTAAATATTTAATAACTTAATTAAGGATCTCATTAAGGTATCCTCGCTGTTAGCACGGAAGGTAATAGATTCTGGTAGCCTGCTTGTGCTATAACCAAAGTTAAGCACAATATATGGATATTTTGAACATGAAAAGTTTGTTAAAATGTATTAAAATATTGATTTATTAAATATTGAAAATAGAATGTAAAATGTTGTATACGTATTGATATTGTTGTATACGTATGGATATTGAAATATACGTATGGTTTGTTGTATACAAAGACACATTGATATCAAGCATGTGTATAAGATATCTAGTTTTATAATAAAGTGTTAGTATTAGTATTGACATTGTATTAAGTATTAGTGTTGAAACATTGGTATTTGTGTTTCAAGTGTTTTCATTGCGCATTTTATATCAAGTGTTATTATTGCGTGTTAGTATTGGTATTTAGTATTGGTGTTGAACATCATACATCAGTATTGAGTGTTAGTGTTAAACATGATATGACAAGGTGTTAATCATGACTGTCTACCAAGCCACAATATAGGCTGAGTGTTCTGTAAGGTAGATAGCCATGACAGAAGCGATGTTCCCTATACTACTAGCTGGTCGTTGGGGAACACCGCGCTTCTGGGAATAGACCCTCTGACGTCACCATGACGAAAATTGGATCCGTGATATTAGTGTTATAGGAATCTTGTGAGTGCACTTCGGACATTCATTATCTGGTGAGTTATGCTGCAATTATCTTGTATTGCTTATAATAATTAGTAGTATATACTGACTATCTCTAATCACTCTCTGTGATGTCTCTCATACTCTTAATCTAACAACATTGTGTTAAGAAGAATTAAGAACATTGACTTGAACATCTATCCACAGATTACGTTGTTTTCATCAGACATCTGATTAATCAGCTGACTTCTAAATGATGCAATACGTATGAACTTGTCGAATCATACTGAGCTTATAGATTACTCTGATACCTTATGCCTTGCTCTTATACACTTTGTGAAACGTTTGACCTTATTAAAGACTTATCAAACTTACTTCAATCCTTGTCCTCATCCATGATAGTCATGACACGAATCTGATAGTATCTAGAATACATTTAATACCAATATTAGTTAATAATTATGTTAATTAAAGATCTCATTAAAGTATCCTCGCTGTGCGCACGGGGTTGCAGAGTCTGGTAGCCTTGTATACACACAGCCTAGAGTTGGTCCTACCTTCCCCACAACGTTACGTAACGAAATAGTATATTAATTATCATAATTATATCATAACTTAATTAATCAATAATGATGATGAATATGTATGCCTTCATAAGGTTAGCGTGAACTATGGAGATAGGCGTAATATCCATCTCTGTCACGATTACATACTTAGTTAATTAGATATAAAATACAAATGAATGCAATTAATTAATGATTGAGTTGCGGTCATTTGTTGGTTACTTCCTGAAGTATAATGAATTTATTACATAACAATTAACAATAGTCGTAATTAGAAGAAAAAAAATATATCAGGAAATAGTACAGGCGAGACATGTATGGAGTATGTGAAGAAGTACTAGTGTTCCCTTCTGGTGGTACACAGGGGAAGCGATCGAGCTGGGTGGAAGCGATACGGCTGCCACCTGGTGAGTCACTTCGAATATAACCCCTTAAAGGGCGTTTTAAGAGTCTCATATTCAATGAATTCCTCAACAATAATTGGCGAAATAGCAGGGAACTCGGTATGCCGACCCCCAAGTCCCAAGTTCAATAAAGGTCCTCAAAGGCTCGAGAGATACTGCGTTCTTTCGCTAGTTTGTTCTCCTGAGTATCCGATAGGTTTATTTGGTTTTTTTTTAGGTTTTTATTTACCCTGGAGTGGACACCTAGGACTATGAATGTCCTATCTTCCGGTGGCTCCAGCAGAACGAATAACTTACCGCGTATTTGCTTACAGAGTAAGCTCACAGAGCATTTGCGGATACCAAGTTGTTATTAAGTCACAGTCATGTCAAGTTCAATACAAACATTATGTCTAGGCTTAAGCCCAAAGGATAGCATGGTCAGAAAACATAGGTAACTCACACACAGTAGATAGGTCCAGATTGGTCACCCCAGACCTTTCCTGGTAGTAGCATTACACATTTGTGGACTTCGGCGGTTGAACTATACAATGTTGAATAGCTTAGGGGGGGGGGGAAGGTTATGCTCAGACATAAGAGCAGTAAAAAGTGGTCAAGTGTGTTAGTTAGTAATGTTGGATTTTCCTGCGTTGTAACTGTTTGATAGCAGTATTGAAGTCATTCTCCGTGGGGGTAAGCCTCAATGTGGGACTCAGTTTATTCCAGTGACTGGCTACTTTGTACATAACTGATTCTTTATACTTGCTTGTGCGTATATGACGTTTAATTTTCATAACCGGACCATCGTGAAGACGTGTTTCTCGTGTTTGTTCTAATAAGTTTCTTTGGATTTTGCTACGTTTGTAGGCTAGTTTTTGTAGTTGGATAATTCTGCGATCATTTAGGTAGTTCAACTTAAACGATTTGTGGAGGATATTGGTGGGTATGCGGTTTTTAGAGTTATAACAAATTCTGAGTGCTTTATTCTGACATCTTTGCAGTTGGGTAAGGAGAGTGCTGTGAGTGTCATGTATTAGTACTCCTCCGTAGTCTAAGTACGGTAGAGTTTTAGTTTTATATATCATGATGGCTTGCTGTTGTGTTAGATATTTACGGATGAACGAGAGCATGTACTTTTTGTGTGCAACCTTTTTGATTATATCCTTGATGTTTTGTGAGTAATTTAACGAGCTATCCAGAGTGACACCTAGATATTTGAAGCTGTGGACTTCGTCTAAGTCTACATTACCAAGTGTTAGCTTGGTGTCGGGCGTGCGGGTAAGGGTGGTTTTAGAACCAAATGTTTGTACCTTTGTCTTCTTCAGGTTGATCGTATGTTTATTTTGATTACACCAGTTATAGACTCTCGACAGGTCGTTTTGTAGCAGTTTGACGAGGTCTGCGTGATTTTCGCCTGTGATATATAAGACTGCATATAACCGATGTGTTTTATATCTTGAAGGGGCACTCCAATGGATGCCAAAAAGGTGGCACCACCACGACGTAAGCTGTGTGGGGAGTACCGGCCTACTAAGCCAATGGCTTGGCATAGTTGCTTGAGTTTTGCGACAAATACTACATAACGGTAAGGCTTTATATTTCCTGGCTTTGAAGCTGGGTCTGGAAATAAAGGATCCGTGTCGCACAGGGAAAATCACACAATGATTTTCTCTATCCATTGGATCGGACACAGAGGTGTGTCAGATCGCACAAGAGGTAGGATAAGGGATCGTTCCTTAAACTGTATAGTTTTTGACGAGTCTATGGAAATCTTTACTCCGAAGTCTGTACAGTCTATAGATCTTTTTTCAAGCATGTGGGGAGAATTCATCACGTGCGATTTGCGTAACAAGGCCCTGAAACATAGGGTGGTAGAGGCCCAAAAAACCAAGTCAGTTGATTTGGATAAATCCAACAAATGAAAAATCTTCAACAGATCCACAGGGAGGATCGTCTCAGCTGGATTAGAATGGTTTCCAAGTAACCTTTTGATACCAACTAAGGTCATCGTTATCTTAAAGCTGGACTTTTCGACGTGAGGGACGTCAAAAAACCGATGCAGGGCCCATACTGAGCTCAGGTAGTTTATGATGGATACATACTTGAGCGATTCAGCTAGGTAAGTCAAATACAAACAGACTGTCTCTGTAGATGCAGGAAGCGGAGTGAAACTGTATAGCTCGCAGAAACTCAGAAATCGCTTCCACTGCGATTTTCTCGTAGTCCATGTGTTATTGGACCATTCTTGTATCTGATACTCCTGACACTGGGTCCTGAGGTCGTCCAGCTCTCCTGAAAGGACAACACAATTGCCTGGGGTCAATAATGTTATCCAGAATCGCGTGATAATCGCTGTCCAATATTTTCGAAAGAGCGTCTGCAAAAATATTGTCAGCTGAAGATACGTAGTGAGACCTGATACGGATGTTATTAAGCGATACAATCCAGAAAATTTCACGTATCCAGCACATAGCTGACTGGCTACTACTACGACCTGTATTAACCATATAGTTCATTTGGGTGTTATCGGAATATACATGGACGATTTTATTTCTGAATAAATGAACCCAGCGATTTAGCGATTTCAGGACTGGCCAAAGTTCCATGACATTAATATTTCTATCGTAGTCCTCGAAAATAGGTCCAGTTTCCGAGTGGGAACAGTCTGAAATCGCACCTGACCAAGTACCTAAAAAATAGTCTGTATCGGTATGTGCACCGAATCCCTTTAGGGACGAGTCGGTGTATACTGTAACATTGTCAAAGTCTGTATCGGGAATGGCAGACCTGTCATTAAAAACCGATACGAAGCAATTCCACCAGTGGAGGTCTGCTCGCACATTATGAGTTAATTTCACTCTACGATTTTCTTCTTGCGATTTAAGGTGATCGTATAACCGACGCATGAAGGTACGTCCGCCAGCAACAACAATAGCACAATGAGCGAGATAGCCCACCATACTTTCAAACTTTTTGTACGATAACCAAGTCTTTGATAAAGATTCCGATACGGATGTCCTTGCTTGGATCACTTTCTCCATGGGTAAAGACAATTCCATAGTCTGAAAGTCTATGTCGATTCCCAGAAATTTCGTTTTCTGTGCTGGTGTAGAAGTTTTCTTGTGGTTAACCACAAAACCACAGATTTCCAATAGCGATATCAAAGTTGATTGATAAACAGAACAAATTTCAAGAGTATCGCTACATATGAAAAAGTCATCGAGGTAATTGATACATGAACTTATATCTCTGTGTGTCAGAACTCGTACGATTAAGTCAGACAATGAGTTGAAAATGAATGGACTCGATTTTCCACCGAAACATAGGCGATTATCTACGAAGAGATGCTCATCTGTATCGTCAACAGACCACCTGAATCCTTGATATAGCCTATGGTGTGGAAGTATATGTACCGTGCGATAGGCCGATTCTATATCGGTCACTGCTCCATAACCGTTTCTTGTCATAACTTTAGTGGCGTCGTCGATGCTGTTATAAGAGAACTTCGGAGCCAATAAGGTCATATGTGTATTGATACTTTGGCCTATAGGTCGGCGACAGTCTGTAATAGGTCTTAAACTACCGTCTCTTTTTTCGATAGCACCTAATGAGTGTATACATTGAGGAATATAAGTCACTTGAGATACTTTGCCAGAGTTCAATTCCTCTTTTATGGTACTACTCATTTCTGTACTGTATGGTTCTTTTTTAATAGAACGTAGTTACTACTATCATAACTATTATTGAAACCATGGTCTACTATACTGAACCCTCTACACACTCCAGTCAAACAATACAAATCATCTTTAGAGAATACGTTCATCTCAAACACTAGATGAGCCCATACACAGGGTTTCAATTGTATTGGTACCGTATTAATGTAGTATGAACAATTATAGTCCTCTTTACAGTTTTCTGATACAGGAATATGTGTATCTTTGACTACAACAATACAAAAACGGTATGAATCAATACAGTTTTTTGCACAACCTGGATCGGAGCAGTCATAGTTTAAGTAAACTGTATCCGAATCAAACTGAAAATCGCTCCAGTCTGGATAGGTGATAGTATATACATTATCGTTGCCATTTTTACACACAGTACAACTCGAAGTTGTTTGGCCCCCTACCTGGGAATGATAATTATCGTTGGTAACATCAATACTTACAAAAGGTTCACTACTTGTGAAGGAAACTACATCATTTTCAACTATAGTGTGATCAACAATACTATTGTTATTTCCAGAGTTACCTGTAACCTTTTGATCAGAAGCATTATCTAAGACATCTTTGTTATTACACAGAAGAGTTCAAAAATCGCTCTCAGTTGTATCGGTTGAGTTTATACAAACCATTGAATCATCATTTACTGGCCTTTGTTTGGCATCGAAGGACATACTATCAGGGATCGGTTCACTCTTGTGAATCCGATCCTCTGCCTCATCCTATTTACTTGGTTTGACTTTTCTTAGGAGATCGCACTCGTTTTGTGGGTGTTCTCCCTGACATACTACATATTTATGATCAAATCTACAGTTAGGCATGACACAGTTGCCGTCCTGGTATGTGATACAGTATCGTTTAGAGTCTTTACTTCTGGACTTAGTAGATTTTACTCTTTGGGGAGTTTTGGTTTTTTGTTTTTCGATACCTCTAGTACCATCGACACCTAAGAAACGGGTGGATAACTCAGAGTCGATACCTGTGAAGTCCGATTTTTCTTTTGCCATCTTGGATCTGCAAGCTTCGTCATAGCGATACAGAGCTTGGTTTGTATAAGTTCTGGTATCAGCTTTTTCTGCAAGATACTTGATGTGTCGTAACATAGCCTCAATATCTTCCCCTTCCTCATACAACTCAACACAACAAGACAAGGAAATATACATCAAAAGTTCGAAACTGGGGGTTTTACCCCTATCTGACTTTTCCATAAATCGCTTGAGACTTAACTTACGCAGTCGTTTCTTTTCCTGCCGACGTTTGGACTTTTTTAAAGACTTTTTTGAAGAATCAGACGATTTTGGGGGCTTGGTCGTCTTGGTCTTTTTCTTTGTGCGTCGGTGCCGATGTCTGGTTGATCCTGAATCGTCCGTATCTGATGAACTTGATGAAGTTGTAGAAGTGTCGGAAAGTGACTCCGATACAGATGACGACGACTCCTCCTCCGTGGTACTTGGCGCTGTAGCCTTTTTCTTGGACATCTTATCGATCGCGGATCTGATGTTCCCTGTAGAAATCGATCGCTGCTCCTCACTGGGTCGGTCAGCTGTTCTTTGTTGTTGGTCGTCACACCTGGTCACGCTGCTGCGGTCTGCCGTCACGCCTCTGGACTTCGGTCGCGCACCACTGCCTTGTATCGTCATTCCACCCAACTTTTGTACTAAAACATTGAGAGAACTCTCGATACTCTCCAAACGCGAGCCAACTGCGGTAAACTCCGTTCGACATTGTTTGCGGACTTCGTTCGCATCACAATCCTCGTCAAGGTCCTTCCAAAGGTCCGAGGTATTGCCTTTCTCCGATGGTGCCTGGTCTCCGCCTTCTGCCATAATTGGCGATTTTCTCTCCGGAAATTCGATGTTTTTTTATCGTTTTTCCGGACCCGGACACTTTTTACCTGTCGGCTTGAAGTGCGATAAACTACACTCGCAAAACCTTTGACAAAAGGCCATCCCCACCAGGATGGAAGCCGATAAATATATCAGGAAATAGTACAGGCGAGACATGTATGGAGTATGTGAAGAAGTACTAGTGATCCCCTCTGGTGGTACACAGGGGAAGCGATCGAGCTGGGTGGAAGCGATACGGCTGCCACCTGGTGAGTCACTTCGAATATAACCCCTTAAAGGGCGTTTTAAGAGTCTCATAAGAGGCGAATCCACGTCCTTTTCAACGACGTTCACCGCTAGGTGTCGCCACTGTCGTTAGAGTTTAATTAAGTTAATTCTGTACTTCACTTCTTGGCCACTACGTGCCGTAATGATTATATTGGAATATTTCTGTAGTTCCTGACATCGCCGCTAGGTGGCGCAAGACGTTATGTAAAGTTTAATAAAGTTTAGAAAGTCTCACACCAGACGTCACTACGTCCTCACGTAGGGTTTTAGGTTTATATGTGTAGACTTACCACTAGTCCTCCCCATCTTACATATTTATGTAATTAACACCATAATTATAACCACAACTACCAGAACATGCTAACACACAGCCAAGAGTTGCCTCTACCTCCCCTCTTCTCTTATCTACGTTATGTAACAAAGTAATAATTATGATTATACTATATCATCGTGATTAGTTAATACTCATAATGAATACGTAAGGTATCATCATATGATTATGGACTATGGAGATAGGCGTAATATCCATCTCTTCCATACGTTGACGTTAGTTGATTGGATAAGGTTCACAGATGAACGTAATTAATTAATGACTTAATTACGGTCATTTATTGGTCTGTCCTTCTTTAACGAATAAGGCGAATCTACGCCCAATTCTATCACGTTCACCGCTAGGTGTCGACTCTGTTGTCGGTTCTTATTTAGTCCCTTCTGTAATTCCTTTCCTGGCCACTACGTGCCGTAATTAGTAATCTAGACTAATTCAGTAGTTCTCTATCAAGCTGCAAGGTGGCGCTAGTGGTTCTACAAAGTTTGATAGAAGTTATGTATTCCTCACTAGATCTCCTCAACGTCCTTATGTAAGGTTTGAGGAGGTATACGTATAGACTTACTACGAGTCTTCTCCCATAAGCTTATTATACAATTAATTAAGACATAATTAAAACCCTACTACCAGAATCTATTACCTTCCGTGCTAACAGCGAGGATACCTTAATGAGATCCTTAATTAAGTTATTAAATGCTTAGTATCATATCTATAAGTTTCCTAGATACTACTGTACTCGTGTCTTATCATTCATGGATGAGAACAAGGATTGAAGTAAGTTTTGATTTCTTTAATAAATAAGTAAAGTGTTACATAAGCATGGCATGGCAAAGGTTATAAAGTATGCACGTAATCAACGTAGGGCAACATGCCTAGTTGTATTACTTAATTACAAGTCTGATGTAGATGCGGACACCAAAGTCATAATTAGTAAAGACTTTGAAGAGTGTCCGATAATAGCCACAAATATTGTGGAAAAGGCTAAGAGCCAATGTTTGTTGATCTTCATATAGAAAGTTCACAGTTTATGATAATCAGACTATTAACTCTTAGAAAGAGTGATCAGAGTTGAGTATAAGATCTTAATAACATGATAATAATTCAAGGTATAAGTGCAGCATAACTCACCAAGGCTAGAGTGTCCGGAGTGAACTCACAACATTCCAATAATCACTAATAAACACTAGTCCGTTAGGACAGAAGTAGTGTAATAGTTGAAGAATGAACTAGAGTAGTTCAGAGATTCCTAAAGTCCAATTGAATGTGTGTGTACTTGGAGAGTCCCGATCCAAGACACTTTTCTATGTTCCAAAGTCGTAAGGCAAGTTGCCTTAGATGATCCTAAATGATAGAATTCGCGCCCTTCTACTGGCATCCGGAGCCGAGCAGAACACGTCTTGACAGCAGGAGATGGTAGGTGAGACTGATGATACGGTCAGCTCGAGAGCAGATCGAAAGTGAGCTTTTACTAGAGGATCATGGGAATTCCGAATCGGATCTCGTTTGAGTTCATAGGGACGCGAGAAGCGCGTGGATATGTTAATGCTGCGGAGACTTCGGGAATACCCTGAGCTGGGACTTCTCAGGGAACTCCAGAACCGACCCTCCGTCGTCATAGTGACGTCAGAGGGTCTATCCCCAGAAGCGCGGTGTTCTCTAAAGGTCATGAAGTAGTATAGGGAACATCGCTTCTTGCATGGCTATTCACTGTATAGAACATACAGTCTACAAGGTAGCTTAGTAGACAACCATGATCAATAACTTGCTATAAAACACTTAATACCAATACCTAATACCAATACCAAATACTAATACCAAACACAAACACTTGATTACCTACTATATCTAAAACGGTAGAATTTTGTGATATCCGCTTGGAGTTGCTGCCGTACATAGAGACAAAGTGAACCAGACCTAGGCATGGAGATTGAAGAGCCACGAGAGTGAGAATCTCGTGCAGTTCTTAACTGAATCCTGCTACTCTTTTTGTATTTCTATACTCAAACATACGTTTTCTCTTATGATTAATTTCGGGCCATGCCGAAATCAAAGTTTAGTATTGCAGTATTCTGATCTACTCTTCTCCTGAGAAACCAATGAGATCTCACTTTCGCTGGTAGCCCCTTCAAAACTCCGCTGATTCCCCCCACCCACCACTACTCCAGCCAGCAGTCTAAGTATTTGACCTCCTCTTAGCATCTGGCTCTATGGAGCAGTCGGTAGAGTATTCGGCCAAGGATGAGGGGGTAGGGAGTTCGGTTCCCGCACGTGCTGCCCGACTATTCGTTTTTCTATATTTTTCCCTCGGACTCGACGAAGTCGCTAGTACTTGATTAACACTTACCACTTGATACTTAATACTAACACTAACACTTGATACTAACACCAATATTTGATACTTTTGTTGTTACCTTGTTTGATACATATACATGAGGCCATACGTATTACACTAATACACAGTATTTCAATGTGTTACATAATAATAATCACTTAATTTGTAGTATAACAATTATAAATAATAAACCTTTTTAATAATCTTTCAACATAAATACCATAATTTGTGCTAAACATGGTTACAGCACAATCTGACAGTTTTCCCTTCCATACCTTATAACAATATAGGTATCAGATGATGTGGTATGTTGTACGCTGTTTAAAGACGTTTATCGCAGGTAATCAATTCAGCATTGATCAGTCGGTAAGTGCAGGCTGGAATGTGCCCTCTGTTAGAGAGCTGGCCTCCTTATATACAGACTACAGATTAGGTGGCAGCTGGCCTTATCGGTCATGCTTTGGAGAGGCATGTCAGAGTACACCTAGTCTTGCTGAACGGCTGCCAGGCACAAAAGGGGATCTAGTGTATGATTAACATGGGAACAATAGCGTGTTACAAAATGGGGGTTTGTGCTGGCACCAGAGGTGTAGACTGGAGGACTAATTTCAGTGCCAGTAGCCTGGTCTGTTTGGAGCTGGGTATAAGTTTTGGAAATCAATTCGGAATATTAAAAGTTTTCACTTTCATACCATATAACAATATAGGTATCACATGAACATGTGTGGCCCAACATAGTTGTGGCACCTGGTGACTATGAGTGTTAATGGGTAATGACAGTACTACAGGTGTAAGATATTGATGGTATAGATATAATGGTTAAGGTAGGTATATGCATGTAGTATAGTGATCATCTGTATATCTTATATGGGGAAGATATGATATGCTGTAATGTTACATAATGTGATACTAGGCATATTGGATAATTACTATTTGAGATAGCAGATAGAGATCGAAAAGATACCAGTAAGTTGTAGCATTGCAGTTCTGCCTATCTGATATGTGGATGCATAATTCATAATAGGTGAAGTGCATATACCTAACAATACTGCTAACCAAAAGGCCACATCCTCTGACCTTTGAAACAATTATGATTCATGGATCTTAGTCAGCTCCCATATCTGAACCGGACAGCTTGCTTGACTGCTACTCGAAAATTATTTTGGTACATTTTAGGTTAGCCTGGATTTCAAGTGATAAAGGGTCTATATGTTTGTAATCCCCAGAAGTCAGACAAGCAGTTAGTTATTGAAGAATAACTCCATTGCATAGACAGATATGCAATATACAGGAGCACAGTATGCATGTCTGTGGGAAGAGGAGCTTTAATCCCATCTACTCTAGTAATTCGTAGGAAACACCTGTACTCCGTCTTCCTAGATAAGAAAGTGTTCTCAGACATCTAGGCAACCTTGAGTTCTGATCTTCGTTCCTCCAGCCATCAGGCTCCAACAATTATCAAGGAACCCATACTTGATTATTTGCTAAATGATACAATGACCCCCAGGATGAATAAAAGCTTTAAAAGAAAAGTAGTCCAGAGGGACATTGTCCCCAGCCCAAACTCTGCATATGACAATCCTTATATTTAACATTATGAAGAACAAAATAATTTCCCATGGTTTTTGCGGATCTGCATTTCTGGTCTGGACAGCCCTTAAAACCTGGTTATTGTCTGTATACATTATGATCATGCCATCCCTGAAAATAGCATTAATGAAGCAGTACAACTATGGGCCACTTTTCCCTGAGATTTATGGAATCCAAATGATGAATGATAGGAATACTGTTACCCCATGTACCTGCAGCCTGGTGACTGGTGCCTCCAAGTGCCTGAGGAGACGAGTCTGTGGCCACTGAACATACCTTGGATGATTCACGTGAAACCATCATTTACCATATAACACCCCCATGAAGGCTGAACACTACCAGGTCTGCCGGTAACTGTTCCGCCAGTCTGCATACCTTGGTATCCTCTGAAAAGAAGCACATTGCTCGCTGCTGAAAGGGATCACATTCACGTTCATCAAAGAAAGCAGATTAAATTGCTTGAGGAGTGCACCAGCTTCATGCTGCTTACAGGACGTGGTTCACTCTGCTTACAGGACGTGGCTTCACTCTGCTTACAGGACGTGGTTCATGCTGCTTACAGGACGTGGTTCACTCTGCTTACAGGACGTGGTTCACTCTGCTTACAGGACGTGGTTCATGCTGCTTACAGGACGTGGCTTCACTCTGCTTACAGGACGTGGCTTCACTCTGCTTACAGGACGTGGTTCATGCTGCTTACAGGACGTGGTTCACTCTGCTTACAGGACGTGGCTTCACTCTGCTTACAGGACGTGGCTTCACGCTGCTTACAGGACGTGGCTTCACTCTGCTTACAGGACGTGGTTCATGCTGCTTACAGGACGTGGTTCATGCTGCTTACAGCACGTGGTTCACTCTGCTTACAGGACGTGGCTTCACTCTGCTTACAGGACATGGCTTCACTCTGCTTACAGGACGTGGTTCATGCTGCTTACAGGAGGTGGCTTCACTCTGCTTACAGGACGTGGCTTCACTCTGCTTACAGGACGTGGCTTCACTCTGCTTACAGGACGTGGCTTCACTCTGCTTACAGGACGTGGCTTGACGCTGCTTACAGGACGTGGTTCACTCTGCTTACAGGACGTGGCTTCACTCTGCTTACAGGACGTGGCTTCACTCTGCTTACAGGACGTGGCTTCACTCTGCTTACAGGACGTGGCTTAACGCTGCTTACAGGACGTGGTTCACTCTGCTTACAGGACGTGGCTTCACTCTGCTTACAGGACGTGGCTTCATGCTGCTTACAGGACGTGGTTCACTCTGCTTACAGGACGTGGTTCACTCTGCTTACAGGACGTGCTTCACTCTGCTTACAGGACGTGGCTTCACTCTGCTTACAGGACATGGCTTCACTCTGCTTACAGGACGTGGTTCACTCTGCTTACAGGACGTGGCTTCACTCTGCTTACAGGACGTGGCTTCACTCTGCTTACAGGACGTGGCTTCACTCTGCTTACAGGACGTGGCTTCACTCTGCTTACAGGACGTGGCTTCACTCTGCTTACAGGACGTGGCTTCACTCTGCTTACAGGACATGGCTTCACTCTGCTTACAGGACGTGGTTCACTCTGCTTACAGGACGTGGCTTCACTCTGTTTACAGGACGTGGCTTCACTCTGCTTACAGGACGTGGCTTCACTCTGCTTACAGGACGTGGCTTCACTCTGCTTACAGGATGTGGCTTCACTCTGCTTACAGGACGTGGTTCACTCCGCTTACAGGACGTGGCTTCACTCTGCTTACAGGACGTGGTTCACTCTGCTTACAGGACGTGGCTTGACGCTGCTTACAGGACGTGGTTCATGCTGCTTACAGGAGGTGGCTTCACTCTGCTTACAGGACGTGGCTTCACTCTGCTTACAGGACGTGGTTCACTCTGCTTACAGGACGTGGTTCATGCTGCTTACAGGACGTGGCTTCACTCTGCTTACAGGACGTGGCTCCATGCTGCTTACAGGACGTAGTTCACTCTGCTTACAGGACGTGGCTTCACTCTGCTTACAGGACGTGGCTTCACTCTGCTTACAGGACGTGGCTTCACTCTGCTTACAGGACGTGGCTTCACTCTGCTTACAGGACGTGGCTTCACTCTGCTTACAGGACGTGCTTCACTCTGCTTACAGGACGTGGCTTCACTCTGCTTACAGGACGTGGCTTCACGCTGCTTACAGGACGTGGTTCATGCTGCTTACAGGACGTGGTTCACTCTGCTTACAGGACGTGGTTCACTCTGCTTACAGGACGTGGCTTCACTCTGCTTACAGGACGTGCTTCACTCTGCTTACAGGACGTGGCTTCACTCTGCTTACAGGACGTGGCTTCACGCTGCTTACAGGACGTGGTTCATGCTGCTTACAGGACGTGGTTCACTCTGCTTACAGGACGTGGTTCACTCTGCTTACAGGACGTGGTTCATGCTGCTTACAGGACGTGGTTCACTCTCCTTACAGGACGTGGTTCATGCTGCTTACAGGACGTGGCTTCACTCTGCTTACAGGACGTGGCTCCATGCTGCTTACAGGACGTGGTTCACTCTGCTTACAGGACGTGGCTTCACTCTGCTTACAGGACGTGGCTTCACTCTGCTTACAGGACGTGCTTCACTCTGCTTACAGGACGTGGCTTCACTCTGCTTACAGGACGTGGCTTCACTCTGCTTACAGGACGTGCCTTCACTCTGCTTACAGGACGTGGTTCACTCTGCTTACAGGACGTGGCTCACTCTGCTTACAGGACGTGGCTTCACTCTGCTTACAGGACGTGGCTTCACGCTGCTTACAGGACGTGGCTTCACTCTGCTTACAGGACGTGGTTCATGCTGCTTACAGGACGTGGTTCATGCTGCTTACAGGACGTGGCTTCACTCTGCTTACAGGACATGGCTTCACTCTGCTTACAGGACGTGGCTTCACTCTGCTTACAGGACGTGGCTTCACTCTGCTTACAGGACGTGGCTTCACTCTGCTTACAGGACGTGGCTTCACTCTGCTTACAGGACGTGGTCCATGCTGCTTACAGGACGTGGTTCATGCTGCTTACAGGAGGTGGCTTCACTCTGCTTACAGGACGTGGTTCACTCTGCTTACAGGACGTGGTTCACTCTGCTTACAGGACGTGGTTAACTCTGCTTACAGGACGTGGCTTGACGCTGCTTACAGGACGTGGTTGATGCTGCTTACAGGACGTGGCTTCATGCTGCTTACAGGACGTGGTTCATGCTGCTTACAGGACGTGGCTTCACTCTGCTTACAGGACGTGGTTCACTCTGCTTACAGGACGTGGCTTCACTCTGCTTACAGGACGTGGCTTCACTCTGCTTACAGGACGTGCTTCACTCTGCTTACAGGACGTGGCTTCACTCTGCTTACAGGACGTGGCTTCACTCTGCTTACAGGACGTGGCTTCACTCTGCTTACAGGACGTGGTTCACTCTGCTTACAGGACGTGGCTTCACTCTGCTTACAGGAGGTGGTTCACTCTGCTTACAGGACGTGCTTCACTCTGCTTACAGGACGTGGCTCCATGCTGCTTACAGGACGTGGCTTCACTCTGCTTACAGGACGTGGTTCACTCTGCTTACAGGACGTGGTTCACTCTGCTTACAGGACGTGGCTCCATGCTGCTTACAGGACGTGTCTTCACTCTGCTTACAGGACGTGGTTCACTCTGCTTACAGGACGTGGTTCATGCTGCTTACAGGACGTGGCTTCACTCTGCTTACAGGAGGTGGTTAACTCTGCTTACAGGACGTGGCTTGACGCTGCTTACAGGACGTGGTTCACTCTGCTTACAGGACGTGGTTCACTCTGCTTACAGGACGTGGCTTCACTCTGCTGACAGGAGGTGGTTCACTCTGCTTACAGGACGTGGTTCACTCTGCTTACAGGACGTGGTTCATGCTGCTTACAGGACGTGGTTCACTCTGCTTACAGGACGTGGTCCATGCTGCTTACAGGACGTGGTTCACGCTGCTTACAGGACGTGGCTTCACTCTGCTTACAGGAGGTGGTTCACTCTGCTTACAGGACGTGGTTCACTCTGCTTACAGGACGTGGTTCATGCTGCTTACAGGACGTGGTTCACTCTGCTTACAGGACGTGGTTTCACTCTGCTTACAGGACGTGGTTCACGCTGCTTACAGGACGTGGCTTCACTCTGCTTACAGGACGTGGTCCATGCTGCTTACAGGACGTGGTTCACTCTGCTTACAGGACGTGGTTGATGCTGCTTACAGGACGTGGCTTCATGCTGCTTACAGGACGTGCTTCATGCTGCTTACAGGACGTGGCTTCACTCTGCTTACAGGACGTCGTTCACTCTGCTTACAGGACGTGGCTTCACTCTGCTTACAGGACGTGGTTCATGCTGCTTACAGGACGTGGTTCATGCTGCTTACAGGACGTGGTTCACTCTGCTTACAGGACGTGGTTCACTCTGCTTACAGGACGTGGCTTCACTCTGCTTACAGGACGTGGCTTCACTCTGCTTACAGGACGTGGTTCACTCTGCTTACAGGACGTGGCTTCACGCTGCTTACAGGACGTGCTTCACGCTGCTTACAGGACGTGCTTCACTCTGCTTACAGGACGTGGCTTCACTCTGCTTATAGGACGTGGTTCACTCTGCTTACAGGACGTGGCTTCACTCTGCTTACAGATCGTGGCTTCACTCTGCTTACAGGACGTGGTTCATGCTGCTTACAGAACGTGGTTCACTCTGCTTACAGGACGTGGCTTCACTCTGCTTACAGATCGTGGCTTCACTCTGCTTACAGGACGTGGTTCATGCTGCTTACAGGACGTGGTTCATGCTGCTTACAGGACGTGGTTCATGCTGCTTACAGGACGTGGTTCATGCTGCTTACAGGACGTGGTTCACTCTGCTTACAGGACGTGGTTCATGCTGCTTACAGGACGTGGTTCACTCTGCTTACAGGACGTGGCTTCACTCTGCTTACAGGACGTGGCTTCACTCTGCTTACAGGACGTGGTTCACTCTGCTTACAGGACGTGGCTCCATGCTGCTTACAGGACGTGGTTCATGCTGCTTACAGGACGTGGTCCATGCTGCTTACAGGACGTGGCTTCATGCTGCTTACAGGACGTGGTTCACTCTCCTTACAGGACGTGGCTTCACTCTGCTTACAGGACGTGGTTCATGCTGCTTACAGGACGTGGCTTCACTCTGCTTACAGGACGTGGCTTCACGCTGCTTACAGGACGTGGCTTCACTCTGCTTACAGGACGTGGCTTCACTCTGCTTACAGGACGTGGCTTCACGCTGCTTACAGGACGTGGTTCATGCTGCTTACAGGACGTGGCTTCACTCTGCTTACAGGACGTGGCTTCACGCTGCTTACAGGACGTGGTTCATGCTGCTTACAGGACGTGGCTTCACTCTGCTTACAGGACGTGGTTCATGCTGCTTACAGGACGTGGTTCACTCTGCTTACAGGACGTGGCTTCACTCTGCTTACAGGACGTGGTTCATGCTGCTTACAGGACGTGGCTTCACTCTGCTTACAGGACGTGGCTTCACGCTGCTTACAGGACGTGGCTTCACTCTGCTTACAGGACGTGGCTTCACTCTGCTTACAGGACGTGGCTTCACTCTGCTTACAGGACGTGGCTTCACTCTGCTTACAGGACGTGGCTTCACTCTGCTTACAGGACGTGGCTTCACGCTGCTTACAGGACGTGGTTCACTCTGCTTACAGGACGTGGCTTCACTCTGCTTACAGGACGTGGCTTCACTCTGCTTACAGGACGTGGTCCATGCTGCTTACAGGACGTGGTTCATGCTGCTTACAGGACGTGGCTTCACTCTGCTTACAGGACGTGGCTTCACTCTGCTTACAGGACGTGGTTCACGCTGCTTACAGGACGTGGCTTCACTCTGCTTACAGGACGTGGCTTCACTCTGCTTACAGGACGTGGCTTCACTCTGCTTACAGGACGTGGCTTCACGCTGCTTACAGGACGTGGCTTCACTCTGCTTACAGGACGTGGCTTCACTCTGCTTACAGGACGTGGTTCACTCTGCTTACAGGACGTGGCTCCATGCTGCTTACAGGACGTGGCTTCACTCTGCTTACAGGACGTGGCTTCACTCTGCTTACAGGACGTGGTTCACTCTGCTTACAGGACGTGGCTTCACTCTGCTTACAGGACGTGGCTTCACTCTGCTTACAGGACGTGGTTCACTCTGCTTACAGGACGTGGCTTCACTCTGCTAACAGGACGTGGTTCACTCTGCTTACAGGACGTGGCTTCACTCTGCTTACAGGACGTGGTTCACTCTGCTTACAGGACGTGGCTTCACTCTGCTTACAGGACGTGGTTCACTCTGCTTACAGGACGTGGCTTCACTCTGCTTACAGGACGTGGCTTCACGCTGCTCGCTGCATCCTCATCAATCTGGGCAGACCTTTCTCCCACAACTCATCGCCACCTGCAGTTCTGTGTGTTACAAAACTTAGGGATAGATTTTAGAACCCAATTTTTTTGTTGTTGGTGTGCATAGTATGAGATATTAAAACTCAACTGTCAAATTATTTTATATGTGGATGATATGGTTCTTTACACCAATGGAAATACCTGTAAAGCTGAAAGGAGATCTTGATAAGTTTGATTTGATACACCAATAGGAAAAAGATGTACTACCAGAAATTACGATCAGAGGCATTTAGTTTTGGTGAATTCAGCTCTAACTTTTTAAATTCTGGAAGATCAGATATCTATCAAATTTTGAAAATAGTCTCAAATAACAAGCAAATGCTATTATCAATCCTCACGATTGTCTTGTCTTGGTGCTGTGATTGTCTCTGCTTCTCTTGGGACGAAGAGGGCCAATATGACCAAGGGATAAAATATACAAAAGTATTAAATGAGGAGCAAACTACTCCCTTTACACCACCTTGAGATTAGAACCTCAGTTAACTCCCTTTACACCACCTTGAGATTAGAACCTCAGTTAACTCCCTTTACACCACCTTGAGATTAGAACCTCAGTTAACTCCCTTTACACCACCTTGAGATTAGAACCTCAGTTAACTCCCTTTACACCACCTTGAGATTAGAACCTCAGTTAACTCCCTTTACACCACCTTGAGATTAGAACCTCAGTTAACTCCCTTTACACCACCTTGAGTGTAGAACCTGTTCGAGCGCACTGCGCCCGTAGTGAATATTCGGGCGCACTGTGCCCATAGGGAATGTATCAGTTCAAAATATACATAAATAATTATATGAAATGACGTTTTTCTTGATATTTAGGTAATGTAATAATAAGAAAACGTAGTGACTGAGCCCGTAGGGATGCCATTCTCGGTCTTTTGATGCTATAAATATGTCCCTCTGCCTGCGGCATCGGGACATATTTATGGCATCAAAAGACCTCGAATGGCCATCCCTTCAGGCTCAGTAACCACGTTTTCTCTTAGTCCTAGGCTAGTTCTATTTTCAATATATTTCTCTAATATGGAAATAACGTTATAACAAACTACTTATGCACAAACCTTGGATACAAAAATATATATGCCACCTTGTCAAGTAAAGCCTCTTCTCACTAATAATTAATTATCAACCTGAAATACCTATTTCCATTTTAATGTTCCAAATTATGCCAGTCTTGTGTTTTAATAGACAATACAATAAGTAAAATGCAAAAGTACATAGATCTATGCATATTTGACTGATATTCGATAAAAGATTAGTAACTTTGATTAATTTGGTGAGTAAACTGCCTAGATGTGTCTAATGTAATTGAATCAATTTGCAGCTTAGAAGTGTTGCGAATGCGACTCTTAATGGAACTGTCGACGAGATTGGTAATCTGACATTCAGTAACGGCAGTGTCATTGTGAGTTTCTACATAATCCTATCACCCCAGGCTCCTGTCAATGTACCGTCCCTTCTGCAACCTCTCTTTACCAATGCGATTCATGGTGGTGTGAGATTCCTCACTGCTCAATTCTCAAGTAAGATTTCAAAACATTCATATTAAAAATGGAAATTGATTTGTACAGCATGTTTGTGTGTCTATCTATGTCAATCTCAAAGTACTACAGCATGTTTGTATATTTATCCATGTCAATCTCAAATCATGTGATTGGGCTTGAGGAGGCAAATGATATTGCCCCCTCCATATGATCTAAGAACATGATAATGATGTCAATATGCACATAAGTAATCAAATGATGGCGTATTGTCATCATCACTGTTTTTATATATCATTATATACCTTAGATTATTTGTAAATCTGTAAAACTTCCCCTAACTTGATGCTGATGTGGGTGTACATCATAATTATATGGCTGTGCAGAGTCACCGAACAGATCTTTACTTCATGTTGTATTGCTATATGTGCCACTAGCAGAACTCGATTAAGATTGAAGAATTAGATGCCCGAATATTACAGTAGTCATTGGGAAACATTTGAGGAGTCTTTTAAATGCCTTTAGTAAGAGCTGTCCACCATTCAAACATTTTTCATCCAGAAGAGAGGTTCAACAAATTAGCAAAGAAGAATGCATTTATTTTTTAAAGCACACAGTATGTCATCCAAAGCCTGGAGTATGTCCACCAAAGCATGCGATATGTAAGTGGGTGCAAAGGTAAATGGCTTACAAAGCAATATAAATGCTGAACCACACATCAGGAAAACACTGAGGACCGGAAAATGACTTGGGAATAGTGGATTCCATAAGGAATGAGCTGGTAGAGATTGACAATGTTCAGGTTGAGAGCAAGGTGGACAGGGTCAGGTGTATCACGTATGACCTATTTTCTAAATTTGGAGAAAAAAGTCTACTTCTTGTTCCCGTCGGCACCTTATCGTAGCCTTGTCGTGAAAAGGGAAGTTCTGCGACAGCGTTGTCGGGGCGTGTCGTAGGCTGCATGCTCCACCTTAATAATAATAATATAGAAAAAAGTCAGAAACAAAATGGCTTCAGTGTATTGCCCTCAGTAAAAACTGTGAAAGGATTGCGGCTGTTCCATTTTACTGATGGTACCTGAATAGTAAATAAGACACTGTGAGAATTGGTACAGATTGGGCCAGATGGAACAGCCCCTCCATGTAGAGGGGTGGGTGTCAAATGGCAGTTTGTTTCTTCTTCACCAGAGGATGTGGTATTGTTTAGCCTAAATACGTAACCAACTGGGTATATAAGGCCAGGTCCACAGCAGGACAATAAAGGCGGGCGTCCACCAACCACTACAAGGCTACGACAATGGCTTTCCAACAAGGTCCACAACAGGCCTACGATTTGAGGCCTTGTCTTAGCCTTGTCGTGGTTGGTGGACCCTAGTTCCCGACAAGAGGCTATGACAAGGCCACGACAGGCTGCGACTGGAAGCTTGTCGGGGGCCTGTCGGGGACCTTCCGACAAGGTTACGACAAAATCAAACATGTTCGATTTTGGAGCCGTGTTGTGGCGTGTCGTGGCGTGTCGGGAGGTTGTCGCAGAGGTCTACGCTAGAATATTTAGGTGGAGCATGCAGCCTACGACACACCCCGACAACGCTGTCACAGAGCTTCCCTTTTCACGACAAGGCTACGATAAGGTGTCGACGGGAACTTTCTTGTCGGGGCTTGTCGTAACCTTGTCGTGGTTGGTGGACGCCCCCTAGTCTCGTGCTACAAATCCAGACATAAGGCCGCGGCAATCAGTATCTACGTCATAAGCCGGCATCCACCGACATGACAGGATTCTTATTAGAACCTCATCAGGGTCATGGGTTCCTACTTCACATGAAACACAAGTCAGTTGAGTATTTACAGAACGACATAATCCCTTCATATTTGCATTTATCAAGTTTTTTAAACAATCTAATCGTCTTTATTTACTTTGTCAGTTGGGAACCTGGTCCCTGGGGTTAACCCGGTGACTGATGTTCCAACTTCAAGTGGCACAGAAATACCGACAGACTCCAGCGCGGCGCCAACTGCTGCCACGGCTCCTGACCTAACCGTCCCCATCGTGTCAGTGGGCACAGGGCTTGGTGTGCTCACACTTATTATCCTGGTAATCCTGATTCTTGTGGGCCTGAAGAAACAACAAGATACTGTTACTGACCACCTGATGCATCAGCATTATGGACCCTACCAGACCAGGTCGCCAACCTTCCGTCCTATGCCACACATGCGCTGGGGACCGAGTTTCCTGAGAGTGGCCGCGCCCATGAGACCAGCACATGCACTTCCACCAGCTGTGCATCGCCTTGCATGGCCTCCTGTGCAACCACGCGTAAGTACTACCATATTAGACACATTCAATTTGATTAAAATACCCATATATCTATTGTTTATTTGAATTTATTTGAATTAAATCTACTTTTGTTGATCAATATTTGTTTCCAGTTATGTCAACAGTGATTATACATGTCACATATTCTGTTTTTGTTAGTGAAGAAACATTGGAGTAATCCCTCCATCACTGGCAGACATTATTTATTACATCATGTACCAACAATTCCCTTTTAGAATGCTCCATGAGTCACTTTGGGCCATAATCAGTTAGAAGGGATCACATGTGTTGTTAATTGACAGATGACCATGTTCACCGAAACCAAAGGCAATTATCAAACCTTTTATTGGTGTAAATAAATAAACATTCTGTGAGGTACAATGTTTTCTCTTGTTTTCATTATCTCCTACAGCACCCCAGGATGGCCTTCCCTAATGCATTCGCAAGTCAACTGGGAAAGCCCTGGCTACTTATATAGGTAAGAGGAGAGTCTAAGAATAGTTAGTTATGTGAATCAAATGTATTTAAAAGCAAAAACTGTTATAACTCCATTCATGTCTTCCTATAGTTAACCCAAATACATAAATGTTTTACAAATGACTTATAGATAGAATGCTTCAAATAAAGTTTAATCAGTGAATTTTGAAGAATTGCTTCTGACTAGATTTACTGTGTGTTTTCCATACAGGCATTTACTGATGGAGAAAGAAGATGGGATACATTGTTGAAATCATGAGATGACGACCTAATATGGGACATCACATCAGCCAGGCATGGCAGATGCACAAATCTACATTAGTTTAAATCAAAAATGAGTAATATCATATAAAACATTGAAAACAGCATGTTATCTTCTATCAATACAATTACCAAGATGAAAACTAAGAAAAATTAGCTTGTTCTAACAGAAAGAAATTATTAAGTAATAAATTAACAAAAGGGAACAAGACATTTTATGTTATGATGATTTTACAAGAAAAGTATATGTAAAATATATATGTAATGGTTGGGTGACGGGTCCAGCCGAAGCTCCTCCCGAGCACCACTAAAGTATTTGGTCCAAGATGCCATCTCGGTGCTGGTCCCACCCGCTAACCCGCAGCTGTGTTTTACCACAACCACCCAGCACCGTGGCTCTGCCCTCGAGGATCACAGGGAGGTCAAACACCTTCACAGAGCAGGAACACAACGAAAAACCTCTCTGGTCGGTGGACACAACCCTGATCGCATCTCTCGGGATCCCAGAACTCTATCCGGAGAAGGGACACACAGGTCCGACCCTCTCCTCCTAGAGAACCGAGATACTCTGACTCCACCCCCTAGGGGACAAGAACCGGTCAACAGCTAGTCCTGAGAACTAGCTCCCGTCGGTGGAGCACAGAGACAGAGCCCTGCAGAGAGACCGCACGTAGTCTCTCCACACCCCAGTGTGTCTCAGTAAGCCACAGCAGGCTGCTTATATACAGCCCATGTCCTCACTGAGCATGTGCAAGAATCCCGCTGATTCTCCAAAGGGGTATTCTTAGTCAGCCTGGTCACCAGCAAACCAGTGGTTCCCGCTAGTTGCCTGGCCAACTCCTCAGGATCAATCCTCACTGCTGGTTCTCAACCTGACAGGTGAGAAACCAGTCTAGACTGGTCCCAACACGGTGTCTATAATAGCCAGCGGCGGGTGGCCTACTCTAAAAGCGCGGGAAAACAAGTTTCATCAACCTGTCCTACACCTTGCTCGGCTGTCCCGGCCGCGGCTTTACTTAGTAGACGTGCCAAGCCTTAGTAGACTTGCACGGGTCCCCTACATATATATATGTTTTTATTTAGTCAATAGTTTATCATCAGTGTATTTGCCAGAAGGCTTCTATACAGCAGTCACAGGTGTTATCATTTTAGAATGCCAGGCACAGTTTCTTGGCAACCTGTATGATTATCAGTGAGACAGGATCTGTTGGGAATTCAGTAAATGTTGACAAGATGGCTGACGTGAAGACAGCCTCTGTTGAGATTCTGTGAATGGTGACAAGATGGCTGACATGAAGACAGCCTCTGTTGAGATTCAGTAAATATTGACAAGATGGCTGACATGAAGACAGCCTCTGTTGAGAATTCAGTAAATGTTGACAAGATGGCTGACATGAAGACAGCCTCTGTTGAGATTCTGTGAATGATGACAAGATGGCTGACATGAAGACAGCCTCTGTTGAGATTCTGTGAATGATGACAAGATGGCTGACATGAAGACAGCCTCTGTTGAGATTCAGTAAATATTGACAAGATGGCTGACATGAAGACAGCCTCTGTTGAGAATTCAGTAAATGTTGACAAGATGGCTGACATGAAGACAGCCTCTGTTGAGATTCTGTGAATGATGACAAGATGGCTGACATGAAGACAGCCTCTGTTGAGATTCTGTGAATGATGACAAGATGGCTGACATGAAGACAGCCTCTGTTGAGATTCTGTGAATGATGACAAGATGGCTGACATGAAGACAGCCTCTGTTGAGATTCTGTGAATGGTGACAAGATGGCTGACATGAAGACAGCCTCTGTTGAGATTCTGTGAATGATGACAAGATGGCTGACATGAAGACAGCCTCAAATTGAATTAAAAACGTTTATTGATGATAGGAGGATACAGTAGGATCAATGAAGGGATTGGCAGGTGATTCGTAATTAACCTTTGTTATTTTATATGGTTGATCATAGTAGGCCTCTGTTATAATCTGTCCCTATTATCATACGGATAAATAATACAGAGTAAAAGGTGGGAGAAAATAGTACCAACAGCTACTGCAGGTAGCACCATCATCTATAAATCATCTAGGATTTATTATCATTCATATTAAACAAGTCTAATGTAGTGCATTTATGGGAATCCATTCTGGAAACAGAAAGAGGCCTAATGATCGTCATAGTACTTCACACACTTCACAAATTGATACTTTCATCATTCAATATTGAGATTTTCTTATCAGTTCATTCATTAATATACTGCACCCACGACACCCCTCAGAGGTACCATCCTGTACGACACTTACAGATAACTTACGACGCTATGGAGATGTTGAACAACACTTAAGCCTCTTCGTACTCTATTATCGCCCAGGGGTGTGGGACAAACGATTCTTAGTGATATCACACGAGCCCCTGCTGTAAGACACTTACTTTTATTGTCTCTAGGAGTTTAAACAGGTGCCTGTAACATTCCCGTTCCCTATTACAGGATGGACACTCTTGGGGGGGGGGGGGTTGTAGCCTGACAGCACAGCAGGGCGATATGCAGTGATTTACATCCAGTGTTTGAGACAGAGGATCTGATGAAACCAGAACATTTCTAGTAGAGTAGAACCCTACTTACAGGGCGCCCTATATCAGCAAAATCCCTGTGTTAGGGGACAGCCTCAGTCAACACATGTCCCCTCATGAGATGTTTGATTCCACCCAGTGTAAGGTACAAATAAGGGCCCTTACACGTGGTTCTAATGTCTTTGACGATCGTTTTGTCACCCTCCTCTGAATGATCCTGGCATGATCCTTTAAAAAGTTAAGGAATACCACCAATGATGAATTTACTCCAGGGAGCTGTTTCAAAAGTCTGGAGGGTGCTAAACGAGAGTACTCACCGCCAAAGCGAGAGCTAAACAACTGCACTTGAAGTATCGCTATCGAGGTGGAGGTGCCGCTCTCTATTGGGTATTAGTAACGGTTTTGCTGCCGCTTTGATTCAAAGTGCCACTCGCTGTTGCCAGCCTCTCACTTTGAAATGCGACGTGCCGCTGGCGAGACCTCACTCGACTTTTGAAACAGCTCCCCAATATCAGCGGCATAATCATACTCACATTTTAAACGACATGTCTCTAGTTATGTTATAGATAACTACATTTTTAAACAGGTATTTTCCTTTAAATCAGCGAAACCTATGTCTGTTGTCTGAAACAATATTTTACCTAATCATGAACATCTTTAACAATATTTGATAGGAGAAATTGAAATAATAAACTTATGTTGACACACTAACAATTGTTGTATTTTGTTGATTTTATTCTTCAACCCATATGCTAAAACCCAACGCAGTTGGAAAAATACCAAATCACTAGAACCAAAAAACACATGACAGGACCGAGGATGTCACAGTCTAAATCCTAGACTACATCCTAGACTACACCCTGGACTACATCCTAGACTACATCCTAGACTACATCCTAGACTACATCCTAGACTACATCCTAGACTACATCCTAGACTACATCCTAGACTACATCCTAGACTACATCCTAGACTACATCCTAAACTACATCCTACACTACATCCTACACTACATCCTACACTACATCCTACACTACATCCTATACTACATCCTACACTACATCCTACACTACATCCTACACTACATCCTAGACTTCCCACACAGACATCCACATGCCAAGGAGGCAGCATGTCTAAGAAATGATATAGAATTCAACTGCATCCGTCAGCTAAAGAAAAATCAAATTGCCTGAAATCCTCTTTTGAATAGTGTAGATAACAGTGTGCCCTGCTACCACTACACACCTCCCTTACCCCTCCCCCTACACCCCCTCTACCTGCCTGCCACCACTACACACCTCCATTACCCCTCCCCCTACACCCCCTCTACCTGCCCGCCTGCCACCACTACACACCTCCCTTACCCCTCCCCCTACACCCCCTCTACCCGCCTGCCACCACTACACACCTCCCTTACCCCTCCCCCTACACCCCCTCTACCTGCCCGCCTACCACCACTACACACCTCCCTCACCCCTCCCCCTACACCCCCTCTACCTGCCCGCCTGCCACCACTACACACCTCCCTTACCCCTCCCCCTACACCCCCTCTCTCCGCCTACCACCACTACACACCTCCCTTACCCCTCCCCCTACACCCCCTCTACCTGCCCGCCTGCCACCACTAAACACCTCCCTTACCCCTCCCCCTACACCCCCTCTTCCTGCCTGCCACCACTACACACCTCCCTTACCCCTCCCCCTACAGCCCCTCTCCCTGCCTGCCACCACTACACAACTCCCTCACCCCTCCCCCTACACCCCCTCTACCTGCCCGCCTGCCACCACTACACACTTCCTTTTCCCCTCCCCCTACACCCCCTCTACCTGCCCGCCTGCCACCACTACACACTTCCTTTTCCCCTCCCCCTACACCACCTCTACCTGCCCGCCTGCCACCACTAAACACCTCCCTTACCCCTCCCCCTACACCCCCTCTACCTGCCTGCCACCACCACTACACACCTCCCTTACCCCTCCCCCTACACCCCCTCTACCTGCCCACCTACCACCACTACACACCTCCCTTACCCCTCCCCCTACACCCCCTCTACCTGCCCGCCTACCACCACTACACACCTTCCTTACCCCTCCCCCTACACCCCCTCTACCTGCCCGCCTACCATTACTACACACCTCCCTTACCCCTCCCCCTACACCCCCTCTACCTGCCCGCCTACCACCACTACACACCTCCCTTACCCCTCCCCCTACACCCCCTCTACCTGCCCGCCTACCACCACTACATACCTCCCTTACCCCTCCCCCTACACCCCCATTACCTGCCCGCCTGCCACCACTACACACCTCCCTTACCCCTCCCCCTACACCACCTCTACCTGCCCGCCTGCCACCACTAAACACCTCCCTTACCCCTCCCCCTACACCCCCTCTACCTGCCCGCCTACCAACACTACATACCTCCCTTACCCCTCCCCCTACACCCCCTCTACCTGCCCACCTACCACCACTACATACCTCCCTTACCCCTCCCCCTACACCCCCTCTACCTGCCTGCCACCACCACTACATACCTCCCTTACCCCTCCCCCTACACCCCCTCTACCTGCCCGCCTGCCACCACTACACCTGCCCTTACCCCTCCCCCTACACCCCCTCTACCTGCCTGCCACCACTACACACCTCCCTTACCCCTCCCCCTACACCCCATCTACCTGCCTGCCACCACTACACACCTCCCTTACCCCTCCCCCTACACTCCCCTCTCCCTGCCTGCCTGCCACCACTACATACCTCCCTTACCCCTCCCCCTACACCCCATCTACCTGCCCGCCTACCACCACTACACACCTCCCTTACCCCTCCCGCTACACCCCATCTACCTGCCTGCCACCACTACTACATACCTCCCTCACCCCTCCCCCTACACCCCCTCTACCTGCCCGCCTACCACCACTACACACCTCCCTTACCCCTCCCCCTACACCCCCTCTACCTGCCCGCCTACCACCACTACACACCTCCCTTACCCCTCCCCCTACACCCCCTCTACCTGCCCGCCTACCACCACTACACCTGCCCTTACCCCTCCCCCTACACCCCCTCTACCTGCCTGCCTGCCACCACTACACCTGCCCTTACCCCTCCCCCTACACCCCCTCTACCTGCCTGCCTACCACCACTACACACCTCCCTTACCCCTCCCCCTACACCCCCTCTACCTGCCCGCCTACCACCACTACACACCTCCCTTACCCCTCCCCCTACACCCCCTCTACCTGCCCACCTACCACCACTACATACCTCCCTTACCCCTCCCCCTACACCCCCTCTACCTGCCTGCCACCACTACACACCTCCCTTACCCCTCCCCCTACACCCCCTCTACCTGCCCGCCTACCACCACTACACACCTCCCTTACCCCTCCCCCTACACCCCCTCTACCTGCCTGCCTACCACCACTACATACCTCCCTTACCCCTCCCCCTAAACCCCCTCTACCTGCCTGCCACCACTACACACCTCCCTTACCCCTCCCCCTACACCCCCTCTACCAGCCCTGCCTGACACCACTACACCTGCCCTAACCCCTCCGCCTACACCACCTCTACCTGCCTGCCACCACACTAACATACCTCCCTTACCCCTCCCCCTACACCCCCTCTACCTGCCCGCCTACCACCACTACACACCTCCCTTACCCCTCCCCCTACACCCCCTCTCCCCGCCTGCCACCACTACACACCTCCCTTACCCCTCCCCCTACACCCCCTCTACCTGCCCGCCTACCACCACTACACACCTCCCTTACCCCTCCCCCTACACCCCCTCTACCTGCCCGCCTACCACCACTACACACCTCCCTTACCCCTCCCCCTACACCCCCTCTACCTGCCTGCCATCACCACTACACACTTCCCTTACCCCTCCCCCTACACCCCCTCTACCTGCCCGCCTACCACCACTACACACCTCCCTTACCCCTCCCCCTACACCCCATCTACCTGCCCGCCTACCACCACTACATACCTCCCTCACCCCTCCCCCTACACCCCATCTACCTGCCCGCCACCACTACTACATACCTCCCTTACCCCTCCCCCTACACCCCATCTACCTGCCCGCCACCACTACTACATACCTCCCTTACCCCTCCCCCTACACCCCATCTACCTGCCCGCCACCACTACTACATACCTCCCTTACCCCTTCCCCTACACCCCCTCTACCTGCCTGCCTACCACCACTACACACCTCCCTCACCCCTCCCCCTACACCCCATCTACCTGCCCGCCTACCACCACTACACACCTCCCTTACCCCTCCCCCTACACCCCCTCTACCTGCCCGCCTACCACCACTACATACCTCCCTTACCCCTCCCCCTACACCCCATCTACCTGCCCGCCTACCACCACTACACACCTCCCTTACCCCTCCCCCTACACCCCCTCTACCTGCCCGCCTGCCACCACTACACCTGCCCTTACCCCTCCCCCTACACCCCCTCTACCTGCCCGCCTGCCACCACTACACCTGCCCTAACCCCTCCCCCTACACCCCATCTACCTGCCCGCCTACCACCACTACACACCTCCCTCACCCCTCCCCCTACACCCCCTCTCCCTGCCTGCCACCACTACACACCTCCCTTACCCCTCCCCCTACACCCCCTCTACCTGCCCGCCTACCACCACTAAACACCTCCCTTACCCCTCCCCCTACAGCCCCTCTACCTGCCCACCTACCACCACTACACACCTCCCTTACCCCTCCCCCTACACTCCCCTCTCCCTGCCTGCCTACCACCACTACACACCTCCCTTACCCCTCCCCCTACACCCCCTCTCCCTGCCTGCCACCACTACACACCTCCCTTACCCCTCCCCCTACACCCCCTCTACCTGCCCGCCTGCCACCACTACACCTGCCCTTACCCCTCCCCCTACACCCCCTCTACCTGCCTGCCACCACTACACACCTCCCTTACCCCTCCCCCTACACCCCATCTACCTGCCTGCCACCACTACACACCTCCCTTACCCCTCCCCCTACACTCCCCTCTCCCTGCCTGCCTGCCACCACTACATACCTCCCTTACCCCTCCCCCTACACCCCATCTACCTGCCCGCCTACCACCACTACACACCTCCCTTACCCCTCCCGCTACACCCCATCTACCTGCCTGCCACCACTACTACATACCTCCCTCACCCCTCCCCCTTCACCCCCTCTACCTGCCCGCCTACCACCACTACACACCTCCCTTACCCCTCCCCCTACACCCCCTCTACCTGCCCGCCTACCACCACTACACACCTCCCTTACCCCTCCCCCTACACCCCCTCTACCTGCCCGCCTACCACCACTACACCTGCCCTTACCCCTCCCCCTACACCCCCTCTACCTGCCTGCCTGCCACCACTACACCTGCCCTTACCCCTCCCCCTACACCCCCTCTACCTGCCTGCCTACCACCACTACACACCTCCCTTACCCCTCCCCCTACACCCCCTCTACCTGCCCGCCTACCACCACTACACACCTCCCTTACCCCTCCCCCTACACCCCCTCTACCTGCCCACCTACCACCACTACATACCTCCCTTACCCCTCCCCCTACACCCCCTCTACCTGCCTGCCACCACTACACACCTCCCTTACCCCTCCCCCTACACCCCCTCTACCTGCCCGCCTACCACCACTACACACCTCCCTTACCCCTCCCCCTACACCCCCTCTACCTGCCTGCCTACCACCACTACATACCTCCCTTACCCCTCCCCCTAAACCCCCTCTACCTGCCTGCCACCACTACACACCTCCCTTACCCCTCCCCCTACACCCCCTCTACCAGCCCTGCCTGACACCACTACACCTGCCCTAACCCCTCCGCCTACACCACCTCTACCTGCCTGCCACCACACTAACATACCTCCCTTACCCCTCCCCCTACACCCCCTCTACCTGCCCGCCTACCACCACTACACACCTCCCTTACCCCTCCCCCTACACCCCCTCTCCCCGCCTGCCACCACTACACACCTCCCTTACCCCTCCCCCTACACCCCCTCTACCTGCCCGCCTACCACCACTACACCTGCCCTAACCCCTCCCCCTACACCCCCTCTACCTGCCTGCCTACCACCACTACACACCTCCCTTACCCCTCCCCCTACACCCCCTCTACCTGCCTGCCACCACTACACACCTCCCTTACCCCTCCCCCTACACCCCCTCTACCTGCCTGCCTGCCACCACTACACACCTCCCTTACCCCTCCCACTACACCCCCTCTACCTGCCTGCCACCACTACACACCTCCCTTACCCCTCCCCCTACACCCCCTCTACCTGCCCGCCTACCACCACTACACACCTCCCTTACCCCTCCCCCTACACCCCCTCTACCTGCCCGCCTACCACCACTACACACCTCCCTTACCCCTCCCCCTACACCCCCTCTACCTGCCTGCCATCACCACTACACACTTCCCTTACCCCTCCCCCTACACCCCCTCTACCTGCCCGCCTACCACCACTACACACCTCCCTTACCCCTCCCCCTACACCCCATCTACCTGCCCGCCTACCACCACTACATACCTCCCTCACCCCTCCCCCTACACCCCATCTACCTGCCCGCCACCACTACTACATACCTCCCTTACCCCTCCCCCTACACCCCATCTACCTGCCCGCCACCACTACTACATACCTCCCTTACCCCTCCCCCTACACCCCATCTACCTGCCCGCCACCACTACTACATACCTCCCTTACCCCTTCCCCTACACCCCCTCTACCTGCCTGCCTACCACCACTACACACCTCCCTCACCCCTCCCCCTACACCCCATCTACCTGCCCGCCTACCACCACTACACACCTCCCTTACCCCTCCCCCTACACCCCCTCTACCTGCCCGCCTACCACCACTACATACCTCCCTTACCCCTCCCCCTACACCCCATCTACCTGCCCGCCTACCACCACTACACACCTCCCTTACCCCTCCCCCTACACCCCCTCTACCTGCCCGCCTGCCACCACTACACCTGCCCTTACCCCTCCCCCTACACCCCCTCTACCTGCCCGCCTGCCACCACTACACCTGCCCTAACCCCTCCCCCTACACCCCATCTACCTGCCCGCCTACCACCACTACACACCTCCCTCACCCCTCCCCCTACACCCCCTCTCCCTGCCTGCCACCACTACACACCTCCCTTACCCCTCCCCCTACACCCCCTCTACCTGCCCGCCTACCACCACTAAACACCTCCCTTACCCCTCCCCCTACACCCCCTCTACCTGCCCGCCTACCACCACTACACACCTTCCTTACCCCTCCCCCTACACCCCCTCTACCTGCCCGCCTACCACCACTACACACCTCCCTTACCCCTCCCCCTACACTCCCCTCTCCCTGCCTGCCTACCACCACTACACACCTCCCTTACCCCTCCCCCTACACCCCCTCTCCCTGCCTGCCTACCACCACTACACACCTCCCTTACCCCTCCCCCTACACCCCCTCTCCCTGCCTGCCACCACTACACACCTCCCTTACCCCTCCCCCTACACCCCCTCTACCTGGCTGACACCACTACACACCTCCCTTACCCCTCCCCCTACACCCCCTCTACCTGCCCGCCTGCCACCACTACACACCTCCCTTACCCCTCCCCCTACACCCCATCTACCTGCCCGCCTACCACCACTACACCTCCCTTACCCCTCCCCCTACACCACCTCTACCTGCCCGCCATCACCACTACACACCTCCCTTACCCCTCCCCCTACACCCCTCTACCTGCCCGCCTACCACCACTACACACCTCCCTCACCCCTCCCCCTACACCCCCTCTACCTGCCCGCCTACCACCACTACACACCTCCCTTACCCCTCCCCCTACACCCCCTCTACCTGCCTACCACCACTACACACCTCCCTTACCCCTCCCCCTACACCCCCTCTACCTGCCCGCCTACCACCACTACATACCTCCCTCACCCCTCCCCCTACACCCCCTCTACCTGCCTGCCACCACTACACACCTCCCTTACCCCTCCCCCTACACTCCCCTCTCCCTGCCTGCCTGCCACCACTTCACACTTCCCTTACCCCTCCCCCTACACCCCCTCTACCTGCCCGCCTACCACCACTACACACCTCCCTTACCCCTCCCCCTACACCCCCTCTACCTGCCCGCCTACCACCACTACACACCTCCCTTACCCCTCCCCCTACACCCCCTCTACCTGCCCGCCTACCACCACTACATACCTCCCTTACCCCTCCCCCTACACCCCCTCTACCTGCCCGCCTACCACCACTACACACCTCCCTTACCCCTCCCCCTACACCCCCTCTACCTGCCTGCCTGCCACCACTACACACCTTCCTTACCCCTCCCCCTACACCCCCTCTACCTGCCTGCCTACCACCACTACATACCTCCCTCACCCCTCCCCCTACATCCCATCTACCTGCCCGCCTACCACCACTACACACCTCCCTTACCCCTCCCCCTACACCCCCTCTACCTGCCCGCCTACCACCACTACACACCGCCCTTACCCCTCCCCCTACACCCCATCTACCTGGCTGACACAGGCAGTCTAGGCTGGATCTTGACTGGAAGCCTTCGCCCCCTAAGATGATGCCAAGTCTTCTGCCTCCACTCATTATCAGAGTATTCTGTGTTGGTGGGCAGGCGTATGGCTGTATGCTGATTGGTAGTGACGGGTGTGAAAGCGGCGGGCATGAAAGCGGTGGCGGCAGAGGTGTTGGTGTTGGCGGCAGCAGCAGTGGTGTTGGCGGCGACTGTGTGCCCGACCCAATGTCAACCTCCTACAGCCTGTTAAAGAACCCGACAGAAGAGTGGTGTTTTGAAAATAAACTCTTTCTAGAAAACTTGTTAAAAACAAAGAATGCCTGGTTTATTACGTATTTAATTAAAAGATAATAAATTGGGTTTTAGAACGATTTTTTAATCAATATTGATAATATAACATTGGATTTTCCATATACTAAGGACTTAATGGCATAAGAAATGATAACAACAGTTGTGTACACTAGGTGCACAGATAGGAATTATTGGATAGATACAACAGAATCAGGTGTATATCTGACATATATATATATGACTGCAACATGGCCACTTATATACGTCTATAGATGAAGCGCATACATGATGGGAAATAGGACTTACTTATTTACGCAAAATCTAGCTGTATATTATTATATAACCATGATTATATAAATATAAATTAATAACCAATACTACACTCGCAAATATTCACTGCGATACTCTTGTGGTTGTTGGGCGTCACACCCACTCTTCTTGGTATCCCGGTTACTGATGCGGTATCCGGAGGCTACTTGGTGATGCCCGTGGTTTCAAATGCTCATTCCGCTGTGATTTGCTCAACCGAGCAGTTCAGTTTCAATCTTACTTGTATTTTCAGGCTTCAAGCTTTAGCTTACCTTTATTTCTAGATGTTTAGGCAGGGGAAGGTCCCAATGTTACTTCATTAATAAACCCTGTTTTGTATATTATTCCGCCATCCACGCCTTTGTGTCAATTATTTCCAGATGACATTATTCACTTATTCACTATTTATTGGTTCAATGATATTATATATATATATGCTGGATGTATACATATGTAAATCAGGGTTATTCGCGCAGTGAAGGACTTTTTCAAGGTTGTATTGTGTAGTTATTGTGTAGTTAGGTCCTATTTGCGTCGTTAGTGTTACTCAATTACTCATCATGCAGTAATGTTAGTTAGAGGTCGTGATTATCAGGTTAGTGCTGTCGTATCTGATGGTCAGTTAGTAGTGAATAAATTGGTACCTCATTAATGACACTATTTATGTTCACCAGTTTGGCTTTGTACCTGGCAGATCCACACAACAGACTATTTTTCACTTGACCAAATATGTACAAGAGGCCCTTGACGATAACAATAATGAAATAGGAATCTTCTTTGGTATAAAAAAAAACCTTTGATTGTGTAGGCAAATAAATACTGATAAATGAATTAATAGAACTAAATTAAGAATCTTCGTATGAATGAAAATTGTTGCAAGCTTCTTGATTCTTTTTGAGAGTATATCTGTCACGAGTGCCTGTCTCGTCTATCTCTTGTCCTCTAGACCAGTCTGAGCAGAATACCTTGTTGCTGAACGAGGCCTGTCTCGTCTATCTCTTGTCCTCTAGACCACTCTGAGGGGAATGCCTTGTTGCTGAACGAGGCCTGTCTCGTCTATCTCTTGTCCTCTAGACCAGTCTGAGGGGAATACCTTGTTGCTGAACGAGGCCTGTCTCGTCTATCTCTTGTCCTCTAGACCACTCTGAGGGGAATACCTTGTTGCTGAACGAGGCCTGTCTCGTCTATCTCTTGTCCTCTAGACCACTCTGAGGGGAATACCTTGTCGCTGAACGAGGCCTGTCTCGTCTATCTCTTGTCCTCCAGACCAGTCTGAGCAGAATACCTTGTTGCTGAACGAGGCCTGTCTCGTCTATCTCTTGTCCTCTAGACCACTCTGAGGGGAATACCTTTGTGAAGATCTGAGGTCATCTTAATATAATCCGGTGGATATTTCTACCCAAGAAGAACACTCCTAAAAATGATTTATTAAATATAAATATATATTTCTCTTTGCTGCTATATCTCCTATTCCGAAATTAACCGCAAAACAAAATGGCCGCCGCTAACGGTCAAAGCCAGGCTATCGATATCACTCGAGAGCCTGCGCTGATTATTAAACCCACCCCCCTTGTAATTTAATCTACGATCCTCATCCCGCTAGGTTCAAAGCAAAGATATCGGCGCCACTATCAAGGTACCACTCAAACCTGTATACCTAGCCTATCGTATCTACCCGATGGTTCAATGGACTCGCCCGCACTTGAGGAAGGTCTCCACCCGGGCCCCGGGTCCGGACCCGCCCCGGGCGCGTGGTCTTTGGACCCGCGGCCCACCTTGATGATGATTGGATAGCTTGAAAATGAGGCTTCCCTCAGGTGTAGGCCAGCCTACCTAGTAAGCCCCTCCCTCAAGGAACCGCCCCCTTCTCTCTATTTTGAATAAAATAGAGGATCCGATTGTCCTCGGCAGTCTATTGCTTGTGTACTACAATCTACCACACGACTCTTTGAGTTCCTCTGTGAATCTTACCTTAGCTACACTCGCGCATTGCTTGATATATATAGACGAACTTTACAACTGGTGACCACGACGAGACCAGCACGGGTGGTAACCGTTTTATTCTTTCAATCATCGACCATGCCACTGGATACGTTGATTGTTATCCACTACCGGATAAAACGGCCCAGTCGGTGTACTTAGCACTATCCCGACAACACATCCCCCGCTACGGCCCACCTTCCGTGGTGATATCAGACAACGGCCTCGAGTTCAAGAATGCCACCGTGGAGGGCTATCTTCAGGAACTTGGGACCGAAGTCAGGCACACCACCCCCTACCATCCCCAGTCCAATGGAAGGATTGAGCGATTCCACCGTTCATTGAAGGATATGCTCAGGAAAGTAGTCAACGCCCGTGCAAGCGAGTGGGAGGACCACCTCGGAGATGTCCTGCTCGCCCACCGGACGACCCCCAGTGATGTCACCCAATTCTCCCCCTACTTCCTGATGTTTGGTAGGCATCCCCCTGGTCCCTTCCCCCGCCTACGCTTCCGCCACCTGGGGTCTCATGCCGAGCGGATGGCCCTAAGGGTGGACGAGCACTCCCATGCGCTGAAGGAAGCTAATAACAATGCAGAAATCGCTCGCCAGAGGAACATCGAGTGCCTACAGAATCGTGCCAATGCAGGCCCTCTGAAGGTAGGCGATCGTGTCTTTGTGCGAGTGACGGAGCCCGGACCCCTCGATCCCCGTTGGGACCCCGGACATATCGTAGTTCGGATTCAGGGAAATGTTGTTACAGTGGTAGGTCCAAACAACAAAAGGCAAAATTTGAATCGCGATAAGCTGCGAATTGCTCACGAGCATCTCGATTGGAGCAGCTTACGCCCTCGCCTCACCCGCACCCAACGAAGAAACGCCCTCCCATCCAAACCTCTCCATCCTCCCATCTTCCTCCCCCGAGACGATCCCCCTCCCCTCCCGCCGGTAGATACATCTAGACCCCCACCCCCACTACCTAGCGTAGAACCCAACCCTCCATCTTGCAGCGTGATCCCCCCTACCAATCCTACCTATACCTTTATGGCCTTGCGCCCGCCTCCACCACTTCCCCCTACGGTAAGCATGACTCCTGATCCTGTCCACCGCCCTACCAGAACTCTCACCAAACGCCCAGCTCCTCCTACCACTCCCCCAAAAATTGCGGCAAATCGCCTACGCCTACCCCTTCCTCCCCCAGCAAACCCTAACCGAGGACCCCTCCTCTCCACCCGCACCGCCCCCGTGAAACGCTCCCTACCTCCCCCTGTAAGTGAATTTACCAGAGAAACTCGCTCTCTCACGAGGTCAATGGAGGCAGAGGAAGCCAAACGCCTACGCTCCAGGCCTACGGAGGACGCGATCGCAGCAGAGAAACGGCTCTGTATCGCTGCTGTGGCTCTTTTCCACTCCACCCCTGCCTAAGATTCCCTAATACCCCTACCCCCCTAAGATTGTGCTACGTGGATATGGTTAGATAACCCCTCACTATTCCTCTGTATAGGAACTGTGACTGGGGAAAATTATTTCTGAAATGAAGACGACCCTGATATTCTGACGGATGACGAGTAATGAACGATGATTTAAGACGATCTTGGAAGTGCCTCCTGTTGTCCATAGGCTCGTACGGTTCGAAGACGTATGGTGTCCTAGCCCATCTGCACTACTGGAGCCTTTGCGGCCGCACTGCTTCGGTAGTCTTGCACTGGGCACGGGGGAGGCATATCGACTGTGTTGCCCGAATGTTGAACGACTTGTCCGAATGTTGACCGATTTGTCCTAATGTTGACTGGATTGCTTGTTGATTGAAGTATTAAGTGATGGTTTGTGGATTTTGTTTTGGTAATGGAATTTTGGAATTAAGACAACGTGACCAATGGGTATAATGGTCACATACTTTCTGTTTTAGACGTGCTATATAAGTTGTTTTTTTTAACTTTGCAGGTTTCTAAATAATTTATAGAAGTGAAATTGATTAAGTTTTTCCTTTTCCCACTAAGCTTAAGATGTGGGGGGCCAACGCGCCCGGTGCTCCATTTTCTGCCCTGGCGCTGAATATATTCTTTGGGTCCCAAAGACCAACCAACAATGTGTATTCACCTTCATCTACTCAGCACTAATTCTGCTTGGGAGGTGGGCGCCTTTCAGAGAGTGGTCCTTACAATTATTGACGACTATTCCGGAGTATTTTCCCTTAAAATTTTAGCTACGCAAAATTTTGGTTGGTTGGGGAAGAGTTTGTAGTTAAGTCTAGTTCTTAAGCAACTTCCAACCTATTTCAGACCACTCTCTGTGTTTGCCTGCCCCCCTATACTCAAATCACCCTGATTAAGTCCCCTACACTTATAATTAATCATTAATTTCATCTATTTTTAAGAATTTTTCATGTCTTTTTCATTTATCTGACGAGCTCCTGCCTAACTACAATATTCTCATTTAATTATAATTTATAAGGAACCAACAATACTATAATCAAAGCCCTACGCTACTTACAGCTTAGAACTAATAACATGATTCGCTTCAAGGTGGACCTGAGACCGGATTGGGTTAGTAACATAAATATTCAAAATTTCATATTCAACGTCTAGTGCATACCAGCCTCGTGCGAGTAATTATTACGAAAAATGTCGAGAGTTGTTAGAAATTGTCTTTAAATAGAAAAGAATTGATCATTAGAGTCTGAAAAGCTATGATATTAAATGATAATTACTATAGGCCAGGTATGCAATGGTCGGAGACACCAACAAAAGCCTATTAAAATGGTCTATAAATCGGAAATGAATCAGGAAGGACCCTACAGTTACTTTTTTAGGCCACAGTGGTTGTCTCACTTATCCTTGGCACTTGGGATAATTGAAATCTGATGGGAAGATTGTCGGTGACCATCTGGCAGGAAACGCTGGAGCAGGACTGATCCCCCTGTGCCCATAAGAAGCTGGGTGCTAGCCACAATCATAGTGTAGTGAATGGCAAATGTCCAAACCTTAGGGAAGTGCTCAGATCCACGCTGAAAATCGAGATTATTTTAACATTATTTCATATTACCTCAAATTATTTCACAATAATTGGTAGATTATTTCTAAGCAATTTGCCACAATTACCTGTATATATTCATTGAATTATTAGAATTTAAGGCATAAAGTTACTACGTATCAGGAGCTCGTCCTAAAAAACTCACATTTTTTACTACCATTCATTAACTAACGGTGACGACCGGCTATTAATGGATATTTCATACATGTTGTTATTCTTCGCTCATTTCCGCCTATACAGCATAACCTTGTAAAATTTTCCATGTTTTAGCCTAAAACGGCTCATTATAACTATATTGTCACTTTTTTTGCCCTAAGCGGCTTTTCACCAATTATGTACCAGCGTAACGCTGAAACGGATATGCGACCAAGGAAAGTGATAACCAACTTGGCGTTCACACTGACTGTGTGTGGTCGCCTGGGTTCGAAATTTTGTAGACTTGTCCAAAATTCACAACATGCCGTGAAATTACCCGATCCGGCTCGTTATGACTTTTTATTGTAGGTATTTGAACCGTCGTTGTTTGGTAGTGTGCTTAGTATTTTCTTTTTCACTTATTTTTCATACCCTCTGATGATCACGGGCCTACGCTCCCAGGATCTACGTAACCTCAGGGCCACCGATCCAGTTAGGCCCTGCACTCCGCGACGCCACGGGGCCCCCCGCTCCCTACGCTGGATATGATGTCGCCCCTACCCGATGACTACAAAATTCGACGAAATCAGGATTAATCGGCAGCGACAACAACATATTTTCACTAAACCATGGTGAAATTTCTTCAAATCTAAGATGGTGGCGGTTGCCCTGTGAGGCCAAAGACATTAGAACACTACGGGTGACCGCCCCATTACACATCAGTGAGCGTGCTGCGCCAACCTATTAAATCTTAATCTGTGCATCTATGAGGAAAAGACACTATTCCCGGATCATTCAAATAATGCCAAAGAGACAATGCTGCGGCTTATTCGCCATTTTGAAACTAAACTGACACTGTGTGTCCAGAACCCACCCCAGTCGGGTGCCACTTTTCGACGTGGCCACTGCACACCGCTCCATAGACACTCAACTTTTATTTTAATCCGTATATCTTGCATCAATTTGCTTCTTACTTGTCGCCTACGATATCTACGAATGTCCATTTAATTCCTACCTAAAGTACAAGATTGTGATTATGACTTACTTGTTGATTTCGGTGTAATGTACGATGTCTGTCTCCTTCCCCATCTTCCTGGTTCCAGCAAGGGTTCCCCGCAGTGAAAGTTTTCCCGTGTTCTGATTGGTCAATAATCCAGCGAGAGTGCTGCCTGTGGCACCCTCTACATAAACTGACGAACTAACTTTTCCCGCTGGGATCTTGAGCAGAGGCACGCTGCTTAGGTACCGACGGTTGGGTTAGACATTAACATGGCTTCCGATCTTCTTTATTATCATTTGAGTTTTCTGTATAATTTGTAAATATACTTCAAACTAGAATGGCGGGGACGTCTGTGAAGATCTGAGGTCATCTTAATATAATCCGGTGGATATTTCTACCCAAGAAGAACACTCCTAAAAATGATTTATTAAATATAAATATATATTTCTCTTTGCTGCTATATCTCCTATTCCGAAATTAACCGCAAAACAAAATGGCCGCCGCTAACGGTCAAAGCCAGGCTATCGATATCACTCGAGAGCCTGCGCTGATTATTAAACCCACCCCCCTTGTAATTTAATCTACGATCCTCGTCCCGCTAGGTTCAAAGCAAAGATATCGGCGCCACTATCAAGGTACCACTCCAACCTGTATACCTAGCCTATCGTATCTACCCGATGGTTCAATGGACTCGCCCGCACTTGAGGAAGGTCTCCACCCGGGCCCCGGGTCCGGACCCGCCCCGGGCGCGTGGTCTTTGGACCCGCGGCCCACCTTGATGATGATTGGATAGCTTGAAAATGAGGCTTCCCTCAGGTGTAGGCCAGCCTACCTAGTAAGCCCCTCCCTCAAGGAACCGCCCCCTTCTCTCTATTTTGAATAAAATAGAGGATCCGATTGTCCTCGGCAGTCTATTGCTTGTGTACTACAATCTACCACACGACTCTTTGAGTTCCTCTGTGAATCTTACCTTAGCTACACTCGCGCATTGCTTGATATATATAGACGAACTTTACACCTTGTTGCTGAACGAGGCCTGTCTCGTCTATCTCTTGTCCTCTAGACCACTCTGAGGGGAATACCTTGTTGCTGAACGAGGCCTGTCTCGTCTATCTCTTGTCCTCTAGACCACTCTGAGGGGAATACCTTGTTGCTGAACGAGGCCTGTCTCGTCTATCTCTTGTCCTCTAGACCACTCTGAGGGGAATACCTTGTTGCTGAACGAGGCCTGTCTCGTCTATCTCTTGTCCTCTAGACCACTCTGGGGAGAATACATTGTTGCTGAACGAGGCCCAGCTCGAGAGAACCTTTGCCCACCGCGTTCCACTCTGGGAAGAATATCCTCAGATGACAGTTTGTGTCCTCGTATATTTGTTCAATTTAATAAAAGAATACCACGAGAGTATGGAGCCCCAGGAAACCTCTGTGAGGATTACTCTTGAATGGCATAATATGTATGGGTAGTGAGTTTGAAGTTGACTATTTATATATCTTTATGTGAGCATTCTTTGGTACACATCCGCTAATGTTGCAGTGTACACAGATTCTGTAGGCTGCTGTCTGGTCGAGGCTTTCTTCTCATCAGAATGGATCATGATGTGTAAAGTGGGTTCTTTCTGGTTGGAAACGCGAGATGGACAAATAAAGGCCCAGTTGGTGCATTTTCCCCGACATTCTGTCTTTTGGTTTCACTTCCAGATAAAGTAGACTTTATGGATCCACTCACCACATGATAAGTCGAACTTTAGTTCCCCTCTTGTCTCATTAGGTTCTGTTTTGATGGTTTACTATCACCTGACGTCTTTCATACTTATGTCAACTTAGCTAGATGATCGATTATATCTGAAATTGATTATGTTCAGAGTTTAAAATAAGCTTTTCTGTTTGATAATGTTGGCTTGAAGTGCACAGGTATGTGCCTAGAGTTCAAGTACATTTGTTCTCCAATGTTTTAAATTAGTTTCATTATCATACATGGCGCACTTAATGAATCCTACTACAACATAGATAGATGAACTTTACTGCCTCTTATCTCAGAACCGTTTTGATGGTCGCTATCACATACTTTCACGAGTGTTACTGATGTCAATGTAGCTAGGTGATCGAGTTATTTTATCTGAAATTGATAAAGTTCATAGTTCTAAAATCAATTTTCGGTTTGGCAATGTTGCCTGGAAGTACACAGGTCTGTCCTTATAGTTCAAGTACATTTTTTCTCTATTTTTGTAGTTTAGTTCCATTATCATATATGGGGCACTTTATTAAACCTACCACAACCTCAACTGCCCCTCTTGTCTTGTCGGAACCATTTTAATGGTTGGTATCACTTACGGTCACCAGTGCTTCATACTTTTGTCAACACAGCAGGTGATCAATTTATTTCATTTGAAATTGAAATAAAAGTTAAAACAGAGGTTCCATTATCCTACAGTTTCCTTTGTGCTTCTATATATTCTTCATACATTTTGAACAAGTTCAGTCATCTTTAATCTGATGTTCCGTCAAGTAGGAATCCTTAAATTGTGTACATTCCTCTTCCATGTGAAGTTTCAATTCCGACTGCTTTTTAAGTAACACCATTGACCACTGACGTAAAGATGGTCTTGAGTGAATTCGGGTTACAGAATCGACCCGTTTTCATCTGAAATATGAGCTGACATGTAGGTTAATACTCTCACAGAGTATCACATCTTATCTCACCCCGGTATTTTTCTCCATAGGCTTAACATTAGGAACTCGTACTCCATGGCCGTGAGGTTCGTGTACTCAATACTCAATGGGTAAATCGGTGACTCATTTCATCAATAAAAGGTGTTATACGAGGTGAGATAAAATCAGAAACCCACTCGATGAAAATAACTGGAGAGATATACCGACCACAGAGTAATTAACTCAGCTTCGCTTCGTGAATTACTCTGTGGTCAAACTCAATGGAGTACGGACCAAGCTTTTGTCATCTCCTGGGTTTCCTTCTAATAGTCACTGGAGAGACGTACCGTCACAGATCTCAGCTGTAGTTAACACTCTCACAGAGTATCACATCTAGTCACCGGAGAGATGTACCGTCACAGATCTCAGCTGTAGTTAACACTCTCACAGAGTATCACATCTAGTCACTGGAGAGACGCACCGTCACAGATCTCAGCTGTAGGTTAACACTCTCAGAGAGTATCACATCTAGTCACTGGAGAGACGTACCGTCACAGATCTCAGCTGTAGGTTAACACTCTCACAGAGTATCACATCTAGTCACTGGATAGACGTACCGTCACAGATCTCAGCTGTAGTTAACACTCTCACAGAGTATCACATCTAGTCACTGGAGAGACGCACCATCACAGATCTCAGCTGTAGTTAACACTCTCACATCTAGTCACTGGAGAGACGTTCCGTCACAGATCTCAGCTGTAGTTAACACTCTCACAGAGTATCACATCTAGTCACTGGAGAGACGTACCCTCACAGATCTCAGCTGTAGGTTAACACTCTCACAGAGTATCACATCTAGTCACTGGAGAGACGTACCATCACAGATCTCAGCTGTAGTTAACACTCTCACATCTAGTCACTGGAGAGATGTACCGTCACAGATCTCAGCTGTAGTTAACACTCTCACAGAGTATCACATCTAGTCACTGGAGAGATGCACCGTCACAGATCTCAGCTGTAGTTAACACTCTCACAGAGTATCACATCTAGTCACTGGAGAGACGTACCATCACAGATCTCGGCTGTAGTTAACACTCTCACATCTAGTCACTGGAGAGACGTACCATCACAGATCTCAGCTGTAGTTAACACTCTCACATCTAGTCACTGGAGAGACGTACCGTCACAGATCTCAGCTGTAGTTAACACTCTCACAGAGTATCACATCTAGTCACTGGAGAGACGTACCGTCACAGATCTCAGCTGTAGGTTAACACTCTCACATCTAGTCACTGGAGAGATGTACTGTCACAGATCTCAGCTGTAGGTTAACACTCTCACAGAGTATCACATCTAGTCACTGGAGAGATGTACCGTCACAGATCTCAGCTGTAGGTTAACACTCTCATAGAGTATCACATCTAGTCACTGGAGAGACGCACCGTCACAGATCTCAGCTGTAGGTTAACACTCTCACAGAGTATCACATCTAGTCACTGGAGAGATGTACCGTCACAGATCTCAGCTGTAGTTAACACTCTCACAGAGTATCACATCTAGTCACTGGAGAGAAGTACCGTCACAGATCTCAGCTGTAGGTTAACACTCTCACAGAGTATCACATCTAGTCACTGGAGAGACATACCATCACAGATCTCAGCTGTAGGTTAACACTCTCACATCTAGTCACTGGAGAGATGTACCGTCACAGATCTCAGCTGTAGTTAACACTCTCACAGAGTATCACATCTAGTCACTGGAGAGACGTACCATCACAGATCTCAGCTGTAGTTAACACTCTCACAGAGTATCACATCTAGTCACTGGAGAGACGTACCGTCACAGATCTCAGCTGTAGTTAACACTCTCACAGAGTATCACATCTAGTCACTGGAGAGACGTACCGTCACAGATCTCAGCTGTAGGTTAACACTCTCACATCTAGTCACTGGAGAGACGTACCGTCACAGATCTCAGCTGTAGTTAACACTCTCACAGAGTATCACATCTAGTCACTGGAGAGACGCACCGTCACAGATCTCAGCTGTAGTTAATACTCTCACAGAGTATCACATCTAGTCACTGGAGAGACGTACCGTCACAGATCTCAGCTGTAGTTAACACTCTCACATCTAGTTACTAGAGAGACGTACCGTCACAGATCTCAGCTGTAGGTTAACACTCTCACAGAGTATCACATCTAGTCACTGGAGAGATGTACCGTCACAGATCTCAGCTGTAGGTTAACACTCTCACAGAGTATCACATCTAGTCACTGGAGAGACGTACCGTCACAGATCTCAGCTGTAGTTAACACTCTCACAGAGTATCACATCTAGTCACTGGAGAGACGTACCGTCACAGATCTCAGCTGTAGTTAACACTCTCACAGAGTATCAAATCTAGTCACTGGAGAGACGTACCATCACAGATCTCAGCTGTAGTTAACACTCTCACATCTAGTCACTGGAGAGACGTACCGTCACAGATCTCAGCTGTAGTTAACACTCTCACAGAGTATCACATCTAGTCACTGGAGAGACGCACCGTCACAGATCTCAGCTGTAGTTAACACTCTCACAGAGTATCACATCTAGTCACTGGAGAGACGTACTGTCACAGATCTCAGCTGTAGTTAACACTCTCACATCTAGTCACTGGAGAGACGTCCCGTCACAGATCTCAGCTGTAGGTTAACACTCTCACAGAGTATCACATCTAGTCACTGGAGAGACGTACCGTCACAGATCTCAGCTGAAGTTAACACTCTCACATCTAGTCACTAGAGAGACGTACCGTCACAGATCTCAGCTGTAGTTAACACTCTCACATCTAGTCACTGGAGAGACGTACCGTCACAGATCTCAGCTGTAGTTAACACTCTCACAGAGTATCACATCTAGTCACTGGAGAGACGCACCGTCACAGATCTCAGCTGTAGGTTAACACTCTCACAGAGTATCACATCTAGTCACTGGAGAGACGTACCGTCACAGATCTCAGCTGTAGTTAACACTCTCACAGAGTATCACATCTAGTCACTGGAGAGACGTACCGTCACAGATCTCAGCTGTAGGTTAACACTCTCACATCTAGTCACTGGAGAGACGTACCGTCACAGATCTCAGCTGTAGTTAACACTCTCACAGAGTATCACATCTAGTCACTGGAGAGACGCACCGTCACAGATCTCAGCTGTAGTTAATACTCTCACAGAGTATCACATCTAGTCACTGGAGAGACGTACCGTCACAGATCTCAGCTGTAGTTAACACTCTCACATCTAGTCACTAGAGAGACGTACCGTCACAGATCTCAGCTGTAGTTAACACTCTCACAGAGTATCACATCTAGTCACTGGAGAGACGTACCGTCACAGATCTCAGCTGTAGGTTAATACTCTCACAGAGTATCACATCTAGTCACTGGAGAGACGTACCGTCACAGATCTCCGCTGAAGGAGATGATCTCGGCTGTACGCTCCATGCTACTCGACCACTGTGGATATCGCGGATAGGGTCGTGGAAGATCCAACTCTAGGAGATCCAATGATGGATGTCAGGATGAGTGTTTGGGAACAGGGTGCCATGATCTGCTCTAAGCACTTACTGCCTGGACATCTACAGTGTCTACAATGGCTTTGCCAGCGTTCAAGGCATCTTGGTACTCTTGAACGGGTTTCCCGGTTTATAGTACTGTAGCGGTCACCGGCTCTGGCTTCTTCAGGTTTAAGAGGCTACCCCATGAGAACTCACATAGGTCAGTTTGTTAGTTTTCAGTATATAAGTTGGATGACTATTTTCATAGGATTCACTTAAAGTCATTCTGCAAGTGAAGGTGAATTTAACTTTTTTTCTATGTCACTTCCTCTTTTGATTTTGGTTCGCAAAGAATCTCAAAGTTTTTTTGTTTTTTTTGTTTTTTTTATTATTATGCACATAATTCGCCCCGAGGGAGGGTCTTGCATTACGGCGTATCCTCCTCCATGTTTCTCGTGTGTCATACAATGGCAAATCTTGACGTTGTTTTACTAGTATTACATAACAAGTCATTATCTCAATATGTTTCATTTCAGATTCATAGTGATCCAGCAATTTAGCTGTTACAGATAACCGAGTAATAGTGATGTGATGTAATGAGGATGAGATGAGCTGATTTATTACAAGTTCATTAGATTCTATATTCATGCGTAATACAACAGATGGTTAGGGATTACACGCAGCACTTGTGGATACATGCTATGTGGCACGAAGACGGGGCTCAGCTTTCACTGCCTTTTTGAAGGCTGCTTTACTATCGAGATTTTTAACATTATCATTCTGTCCATTCCATAGACTTTCGCCCCTATACTTGGGGGAATTTTTGTAAAACTCACCAAGGGGGCATCTCTTTTTAAATAACTTTTTATCGCCTGACCTTAATTTTCTACCAGTCATTTCTACTGGATGTTCGATGTTTTCCTCATCAATGTCTCCAGTATCCGCGCCTCATATATCCAAGCAACAATTCATCACGACGGCGTACAAGTGGTACCACCCCAGTCAGACCATGGAGCTCATTGACAGTGTGTGCCATACGGTAGTCCCTCAGGCAGATTCGCAGTGATCTGTTCTGGAGTCTTTGTAGTTTATCTAGCCAATATTTGTTTGTTCCTCCTAGGAAAATAGCACTATAATCGATACAGGGTAATATGGCCTGTATATAGAACTTTATTGCTACCTGACGTGACATCAAAGGTCTAATTTTATTGAACGTAAAAAAATTTTGATTGAATTTTTTAATCGTTACTCTAGATTGTTTTTCAAGACTAAGAGCAGAATCTATTTCAATACCTAGATATGGTTAGGTGTATACATGGTCTAGTTTATGTAGATTTACAAAAATATTTACATTTTCTCATTTTTTCATTTTGTTTGGTGGGCCATACCAACAAATTTTCGTTTTCATCTTATTCGCCGTCACTCCATGTCATAAAGCGATCCATGTTCTGTTGTAACGTATCTGTTACCACTCGTGAGTCTACTGATGAACAGTAAATTACAATGTCATCAGCATATAGTGCATAGTGTATGTTCTGGAAGTGGATGCATACGTCATTAGTATAATATATAAATAACAAGGGTCCCAAGACGGGCACCTGTGGAACACCGTATGTGATTTCATTCCAATCCGAGTGTTGTTGGGGAAACCACATTCTCTGTTTGCGATGGGTAAAATAAGACTGAAACCATCTCATAAAACTATCTGGCAGACCCAACCCCTTAATCTTGTAAAGAAGTCGAGTATGGCACACACTGTCAAAGGCCTTGCGAAAATCTATATAAATGGCTCCCGTTATTTCCTTTTTGTCCCATGCTAGGTAAAGTTCATTCATAAAATTGTAGATGGCATCGATCGTGCCTTTCTTTTTTCGGTGACCAAATTGACAATCAGTTAGAAGATTATTTTATTCCAGAACTACTGCTAAGAATTCATGCATTATTTGCTCTGCTATTTTGGCGGGGGCAGTTAATTGGGAAATCAGTCGCCAATCATTAGGGTCTTTTTTACTGCCAGATTTTGGTAGGGGAGTAGCATTTGCTACTTTCCATTGATCTGGAAATTTGCCGGCATCAAATGACCTACGGTAGAGATATTCAAATTCTTCTAGAGCTATCAACATAAAGTCCTTCAACACTGAGCTCCTTATATTCTCGAGCCCCGATGACTTGTTTATGTTGATATTGTTTATTAAATGGTATAGCTTATCCTTATCTAAATCAATCCATGATGGAGTACGTTCAGGATCTGTAAGCGTTTCCTCCAGTTCTAGATTAAGCCTATTTTCAGACTGAGTGTCTACATCTATATCAGCGGCTAAATTTTTGCCTACATTAGTGAAAAACATGTTTAAATAGTTTGGAGAGTTATCTGATGATATCTCCTCTTTCGTAACAGGATCCACTAGGGTTGGGGGGTTCGAGGTTATTTTAGGATCAACTATTTTATTCAACTCAAACACTGATTTGTGGGGACTGTTCGGGTCATTGATATCAACCAGCAGGTCATACATTTATTTTATGGTCAGTAGTAGCATAAATGACGCGGGAGGCCCAGCTGAGCCTCCCAACAAGGGACTCCAATTGTCTCTTTGAGACCTCCAGCTGATAGACCTTCTCCTTGGGGTGCCTAAACACATGAGCTTTGGTGTCTATTTCTACCCCGGGAAACGTGAGGCACAAAGTGGACATCAGCTCCCTTACGACCATCATTACCATATTTAGTGTGTCTAGACAGTCCTTCTTGGTTTCTCCCCTTGTGAGGAAATCATTTAAATAAGCACAGACATAAGGGTAGCCTCTGTCCCTCTAGTATATAGGTCGTGTCCTCGTCCTACGCTGGAATCCTGGGAGCGGTTTTATAGTCAGAGATATTTAAGGTTGAGATCATCCTGAGACATAGGCACGTACGTGAGACCATTTGCCAAGATAATTCCTGCCCTGTGTTGCATAGTTAGGGTCGCAGCTCAGCTGTCTGGTCTCAGCTGAAATTGGCAATTACAGAATTATCTCAGCTTAAGATAATTTTTCTCTTGCTTGTGCAACGGACGAGATTCACGTCTTCCACCGCGAGATCATGACGTGTTTATAGCCAGTGCCAATGTAAACAACACACTAGCGACTTCGTCGATTCGTATTTGGCTAGCACCTACCCACTCTGCCCTTCCCCCTACTCTGACTGTCCTTGGGACCCCTAGCGGGAAACCATCGTAAACTCGTGGTCATCATTTCGTACGACACAGGGACCCGTTTCAATAGAATGTGTCACTAAGCCACTTAATGACTTGTTTAGTGACCCCAATAGTGACTTGAATAGCAGAAAATCTTCGGTCTCGTTTCAGAAGGCATGTCACTGTAGGGGAGGTGTGTCTTGTCACTGTTGTGGATGTGTCCCTAGTTTGGGACAACACATGTGGGGTACCCCATCTCTCATACTCATGTCCTACTGGGAACAAGTGCTATCAAGGTGAAGGTCACTGCATAAATTAGGGACAGACATGGAATAATCCTACACTGGCCATCAGAGTAACATTTGCTATGAGAAAATTCACATGTGAATATTGTTGGATTTCCTGGGCCGATCTCCTTCATATTTGACATGTTTATAAGTTGTATGCGTCCCCAACTGGGGTTAAACGTAACTTAATTCCTACAGGAAGTAAAGTTACGCATTTGTGACAATAGAAACGAGAGGGTATACCCTCTCGCTATTTGGGACACAACAGTGACACCAATAGTGACTGGACATCGGTCTTATGAAATGGGACAAGCTATTTGCGCCTGTCTATTATCCTATGTCCCACAAACGGTTGTCCCTTAACTACTGCAACGCGAAGTACCACTATTGTGTCACTAAACCCAATAACGGACGTCCTACAGCCTATTGAAACGGGTCCCTGGGGGGTGTTGCATAAACCGGGAACGAAAAAACATGTAAATTTAGTTTAAGAACGATAGTACAACGAAAACACAACGTAACTTTTTTCATTGTGTTGCACAAAAACCGGGCCGGGGATCGAACCGGGCCGGGGATCGAACCGGGCCGGGGATCGAACCGGGCCGGGCCGGGTGCGGGCGGTGTCATGTATCGAACTCTCTAGTGTAGTGGTTAGCGCATCTGTATTGATATCTGTGGGTCGAGTCGGGTGTGGGCGGGCCGGGTGTGGGCGGGTCGGGTGTGGGCGGGCCGGGTGCGGGCGGGCCGGGTGCGGGCGGGTCGGGTGTGGGCGGGCCGGGTGCGGGCGGGTCGGGTACGGGCGGGTCGGGTACGGGCGGGTCGGGTGTGGGCGGGTCGGGTATGGGCGGGTCGGGTGTGGGCGGGTCGGGTATGGGCGGGTCGGGTACGGGCGGGCCGGGTGTGGGCGGGTCGGGTGTGGGCGGGTCAGGTACGGGCGGGTCGGGTGTGGGCGGGTCGGTTATGGGCGGGTCGGGTACGGGCGGGCCGGGTGTGGGCGGGTCGGGTACGGGCGGGCCGGGTGTGGGCGGGTCGGGTGTGGGCGGGTCGGGTGTGGGCGGGTCGGGTGTGGGCGGGTCGGGTATGGGCGGGTCGGGTGTGGGCGGGTCGGGTGTGGGCGGGTCGGGTGTGGGCGGGTCGGGTACGGGCGGGTCGGGTGTGGGCGGGTCGGGTGTGGGCGGGTCGGGTATGGGCGGGTCGGGTGTGGGCGGGTCGGGTATGGGCGGGTCGGGTACGGGCGGGCCGGGTGTGGGCGGGTCGGGTGTGGGCGGGTCGGGTACGGGCGGGCCGGGTACGGGCGGGCCGGGTGTGGGCGGGCCGGGTGCGGGCGGGCCGGGCCAGGGCTCAAACCGGGCCGGGCCGGGGCTCAAACCGGGCCGGGGGTGCGGGCAGAAAATTGTAAAAACTACCATCCTTCCTATCGCAGACCACTGCTCGTTCCTTGTAGAGGGATCCTCTTTGGAAAACAAGATCAAGCTAAACAGATGTATATATAGAGCACTTCATATTGCATTAGGTGTAGAGGCATACAATGATAACACCTTTATAAGTAACGATGATCTGCTAAAAAGTGTTACTACTTGGTATAATAAAAAGCCTGGTTGGCATTTCAATGATTAAGCTGGAAAAGGATATGGAAGATAGGCCTAGGACTCGGTCAAGGGAAAAATCTGTATACAATTATCAAGGCCTAGAAAGGAAAGGTATGGGAAATCATCTGTATATTTTGGTATCAACTTATGGAATTCTCTAAATCATGATGTACAAGAAGGGTGTTCTAAATATTTGTTCAAAATGGGGTCAGACAAAAATTAGCTAGCTTATCTGCATAGATACGATCCATGGTCAATAAATGCCAGAAAAGAATATGAATGACACTGTAATACCAAATACTGTAACACTTTCTGCACCAGTTTAATTGTGTATCATCAGAGAGATTATATACTTGAGCGGTTAGTAAGAATGTAATGTACAGTAAATTCACGATTTATTTGTTTGTGAACGTAATTCATACAACCGAATAATGTAATTATGAAAATAATGCGTTCATCACGTCTGGTATACAACCACGACGGCCTCATTGTACATACCATCTGTTGATATATCTGTCAGTCAATTATTGTATTGGAAGATCGATTGCGAAATCGAAAACAATAAAGACGCCTATTAAAAAAAAACAAAAAAAAAACAACAGTATATACGGAAAAATAACTTTAAATTTTGAAGATAGATAGATAGGGAATGATAGAAAGTCTATTAAGAGTTATTTACACACAAACAGCTATACACACCAACACACCTACACCTACACCTACACCTATATACACACACACACACACACACACACAAACACACGACATGTGCTCGAAGATAGTTGTTGTCTCACAGCTGACTGAGACCTAGCTGAGACACCTCTAAACTGGTCTCAGCTGAGGACCATTTGGGACCAATTGGGAGACTATTTAAGGAAAAATTGCCTAAGATAATCATGACTATGCAACAACACGGGCGACTCTAAGAGATCTTTGAATCATCTCAGGTCTGAGATTTATCTTAGGTTCTAAGATATTTCGACTATGAAACAAAACTGTCTCTAAACGGTCACTATTAGAAGATATCTCGACTATGAAACAGCTCCCTGGGCCTTGTTTTTTGGTCAAGATAATCTTTGGCTAAGACCGTCTTAAGACCAAAGTGTGCTATAGACAAGATATCTTAGAGGATCTTTGATATATCTTGGGCTGAGACGTCAAGAACCAATCTAATGGATATCAATGTCTATGCTGAATCCAATTACTGCAATAGAAGGTTAACCATGGTAGTATTGTCAGATTTGTCACCAAATATCCAAAATTTTATGGTTGACCTTGGGAATATGACTTTGACGCTGGGTCAAGGTCATTATCTGGGTAGATTTTGGAACTTTAGCTATGCAGCCTTCATCATGTCCAATATGAAACCCATACTTGTAATAGCTAATGAAATATTCACAATCTAGTTTAGAAGATGAATTTCACTTTTGCTGTTTCGCTAAGGATTTCTATACAGTTTTCATCAATTGGTGAGCATCCAATTCTTTCTTAAGTGGATTAGGTATATGTTTTATATGGTCTATATGGGTGAATAGCATACTAGATTGAAGCTATTGGTTCAGGGAATAATACTGAACTGTTTCTTTATCAAGTTTCTAATATGTATGGTTGCCATGGCAACTGAAACATACCCATGTGCAAAAAAAAGGCAAAAAATTGATGTTTGACCTTGAAATCAGTGACCTTGACCTTGACCCAAGGTCATATACATTTGCATACTTAAGGACTTTGATGGGGTATGTATGTTTATTTTATATCAACCTCCTAGCTCATAAAGGGTCAGAGTAGGGAGCACATTTGTCTTAAAAATTGAGATCTGTCTAATTTTAGTGACCTTGACCTTTGACCTCAGATAGAATAGTGATGCTGAAAGGTCTGCAATGCCAGAGCACCCACACTAGAAAGTAGAGAGTCTCTAGAATCAAAATCAACTCTGATAACCATTGTGGCGAGCCGGCAAGGAAAATCCTAAATTTTCAGATCTGCTCCTCTACTAATTAGATGAAGTATTCTCACATGAAAATTTAAATCACAATTATTACATACAAGCACTACAGTTCATGTAGAATGGAAACGAATCCTATCATTTCTCATGTAACAGGGAAAGTATCTGTATTGTAGTATCACCAGATGTGTCACAGTGCTAATTAAGTATCCCAGAAGAACACTTCTATCAAGAACTGTTGGTTTTTGATGATTCAAGCACTATTGATAGATTCGATTTGATGATAAATGCACTCACATATTATGCTTATTGGGCACAGATCTTATTGGTCGTCAAGATAGAGCTTGGTAGATCCAGACATCAACCTTTATGACTAAGTACGATCAAATATGAGACATCGAATGCGCAATCGATGCTTTCACGTGACAGACAATGACTTCAGAGTATGAGTAAACAGGTTTTGACATTTCTCAGACACGCCTTGATTAAGTGTCCTCAGGCTAAGTGAGGACCTGTCGTCACTCCCTCCTCAGCCTTGATAAGGCTGCTGCATTCTGTTTTTAAGCCGTTTAGATCCTATATCAGTGAACAAACACAGTGAACTACTTGACTCGATAAGACTTTTGTATATATAGATATTAAAACATGAGCGAATTATGTTTCGATTTAGTCGTCCCAAGTAGCGCCTTTATCGTCGATCTTCAGCGGGAGGGCGAGGACACTTAGTTCTGTCAAAGTGACCTGACATTGAATATCTGGTGAGTTTTCATTTACATATGTATAATACAACAGTTCGTTTCCTTTGGTTATACCTTAACTATACATGATTTGCTCACATTGTGTGTTTCTGGTGGTCTGTGTTCAAGCTCCCATACTTTTTTTTATATTTTGGTATTATATTGACTAACTAAGATGATGTTCAAAAAGCTTGACTGTCTACTTACTAAGCTTCAGTTTGCCATCATTTAATATTCTCTACTTGACAAGTCTTTACAGTTTCCATTGCTTCATTTGATACACTCAATGGTTCTGAGAAATAGTTCTTGATATGCCATTTTCTTGGTCCTGAGAAGGAAATATGGCCGGAAACAACTCAATGAACAGATAAAATATGATGGACATATAACAGAACATAAACACACACGGAACATACATGCTACATGCCATGGTTACAGTACGGGTCCTGGTAACGAACCTGCAAAACCTGTAACATTCTGCAAAAAAGTTAAGAACTGTGTCTTCTTTGACACAAAAGTTACATTCAGATGAATCTACAATTTAGGTATCTATTGCATGTAATGGTTATATTAATGACTCTAAATTGAAAGGATTGCACCTTAGTTTCTTTGGAAACCTCATCAGGCAATGAACATATTTTAAATAGAAATTTATTTCAAGACAGAATGAATTTTAATGCCAGGAGGCATAAGGGAATAAAGCCCTATAAGAAGGAGAATCTGTGTGGGTGGGTGGGTTCAAAACGGAGCGGGTGGCCCCTGACTTGCCGGTGGCCACCTCTGGTCAGCGCCCGTCTGCCAAGACCTGTGCGTCCCATGGGTGTTAGGGGGCAGCATCTTCCTCAACTCGTGAGCTGGAGACTCTGAGTCAGGAGTCAGAAGTCAGAGTCAGGTGTCAGAGTCAGGAGTCAGAGTAAGGAGTCAGAGTCAGGAGTCAGAGTCAGGAGTCAGAGTCAGGAGTCAGAGTCAGAATCAGAGTCAGGAGTCAGAGTCAGGAGTCAGAGTCAGGTGTCAGAGTCAGGTGTCAGAGTAAGGAGTCAGAGTCAGGAGTCAGAGTCAGGAGTCAGAGTCAGAATCAGAGTCAGGAGTCAGAGTAAGGAGTCAGAGTCAGGAGTCAGGAGTCAGGAGTCAGAGTCAGGAGTCAGAGTCAGGAGTCAGAGTAAGGAGTCAGAGTAAGGAGTCAGAGTCAGGAGTCAGGAGTCAGAGTCAGGAGTCAGAGTCAGGAGTCAGGAGTCAGGAGTCAGGAGTCAGGAGTCGGGGGTCATAGTCAGGAGTCATAGTCAGGAGTCATAGTCAGGAGTCAGAGTCAGGAGTCAGAGTCAGGAGTCAGAGTCAGGAGTCAGAGTCAGAAGTCAGAGTCAGGAGTCAGAGTCAGGAGTCAGAGTCAGGAGTCAGAGTCAGGAGTCAGAGTCAGGAGTCAGAGTCAGGAGTCAGAGTCAGGAGTCAGAGTCAGGAGTCAGAGTCAGGAGTCAGAGTCAGGAGTCAGAGTCAGGAGTCAGAGTCAGGTGTCAGAGTAAGGAGTCAGAGTCAGGAGTCAGAGTCAGGAGTCAGAGTCAGGAGTCAGAGTCAGAATCAGAGTCAGGAGTCAGAGTCAGGAGTCAGAGTCAGGAGTCAGAGTCAGGAGTCAGGAGTCAGAGTCAGGAGTCAGGAGTCAGGAGTCAGGAGTCAGGAGTCAGGAGTCAGGAGTCAGGAGTCAGGAGTCAGGAGTCACAGTCAGGAGTCAGAGTCAGGAGTCAGAGTCAGGAGTCAGAGTTAGGAGTCAGAGTCAGGAGTCAGAGTCAGGAGTCAGAGTCAGGAGTCAGAGTCAGGAGTCAGAGTCAGGTGTCAGAGTAAGGAGTCAGAGTCAGGAGTCAGAGTCAGGAGTCAGAGTCAGGAGTCAGAGTCAGAATCAGAGTCAGGAGTCAGAGTCAGGAGTCAGAGTCAGGAGTCAGGAGTCAGGAGTCAGGAGTCAGAGTCAGGAGTCAGGAGTCAGGAGTCAGAGTCAGGAGTCAGAGTCAGGAGTCAGGAGTCAGGAGTCAGGAGTCGGGGGTCATAGTCAGGAGTCATAGTCAGGAGTCATAGTCAGGAGTCAGAGTCAGGAGTCAGAGTCAGGAGTCAGAGTCAGGAGTCAGAGTCAGAAGTCAGAGTCAGGAGTCAGAGTCAGGAGTCAGAGTCAGGAGTCAGAGTCAGGAGTCAGAGTCAGGAGTCAGAGTCAGGAGTCAGAGTCAGGAGTCAGAGTCAGGAGTCAGAGTCAGGAGTCAGAGTAAGGAGTCAGAGTCAGGAGTCAGAGTCAGGAGTCAGAGTCAGGAGTCAGTCAGGAGTCAGAGTCAGAAGTCAGAGTCAGAAGTCAGAGTCAGGAGTCAGAGTCAGGAGTCAGGAGTTGGGGGTCAGAGTCAGAGTCAGGAGTCAGGAGTCAGGAGTCAGAGTCAGGAGTCAGAGTCAGGAGTCAGGAGTCAGGAGTCAGGAGTCAGGAGTCAGGAGTCAGAGTCAGGAGTCAGAGTCAGGAGTCAGAGTCAGGAGTCATAGTCAGGAGTCAGAGTCAGGAGTCAGAGTCAGGAGTCAGAGTCAGGAGTCAGAGTCAGGAGTCAGAGTCAGGAGTCAGAGTCAGGAGTCAGAGTCAGGAGTCAGAGTCAGGAGTCAGAGTCAGGAGTCAGAGTCAGGAGTCAGAGTCAGGAGTCAGAGTCAGGAGTCAGGAGTCAGAGTCAGGAGTCAGGAGTCAGGAGTCAGGAGTCAGGAGTCAGGAGTCAGGAGTCAGGAGTCAGGAGTCAGGAGTCACAGTCAGGAGTCAGAGTCAGGAGTCAGAGTCAGGAGTCAGAGTTAGGAGTCAGAGTCAGGAGTCAGAGTCAGGAGTCAGAGTCAGGAGTCAGGAGTTGGGGGTCAGAGTCAGGATTCAGTGTCAGAGTCAGGAGTCAGAGTCAGGAGTCAGAGTCAGGAGTCAGGAGTCAGGAGTCAGAGTCAGGAGTCAGAGTCAGGAGTCAGGAGTCAGGTGTCAGGAGTCAGGAGTCAGAGTCAGGAGTCAGGAGTCAGAGTCAGGAGTCAGAGTCAGGAGTCAGAGTCAGGGTCAGAGTCAGAGTCAGGACTCAAGGTCAGAGTCAGGGGAGAGGGCTTCAGTGTTGGTGAAGGTGCACAGGGAGTGTACAGGGAGACTGATATGTAGGAAATGTTGTGAAGGTCTGGAGCCATGTATTAATGACTTTCAAGAGGGCTCTAGGTGGGACAATGTAAAGTGTTACTTCCTTGCTTTTCTTGGTTTACAGCAGGTTGACGGGTCTCTGGGTACAGTCAGATATATAAGGCCGGGTGTACAGCAGGTTGACGGGTCTCTGGGTACAGTCAGATATATAAGGCCGGGTGTACAGCAGGTTGACGGGTCTCTGGGTACAGTCAGATATATAAGGCCGGGTGTACAGCAGGTTGACGGGTCTCTGGGTACAGTCAGATATATAAGGCCGGGTGTACAGCAGGTTGACGGGTCCCTGGGTACAGTCAGATATATAAGGCCGGGTGTACAGCAGGTTGACAGGTCTCTGGGTACAGTCAGATATATAAGGCCGGGTGTACAGCAGTTTGACGGGTCTCTGGGTACAGTCAGATATATAAGGCCGGGTGTACAGCAGGTTGACGGGTCTCTGGGTACAGTCAGATATATAAGGCCGGGTCCAGGTTGACGGGTCTCTGGGTACAGTCAGATATATAAGGCCGGGTGTACAGCAGGTTGACGGGTCCCTGGGTACAGTCAGATATATAAGGCCGGGTGTACAGCAGGTTGACGGGTCTCTGGGTACAGTCAGATATATAAGGCCGGGTCCAGGTTGACGGGTCTCTGGGTACAGTCAGATATATAAGGCCGGGTGTACAGCAGGTTGACGGGTCCCTGGGTACAGTCAGATATATAAGGCCGGGTGTTCAGCAGGTTGACGGGTCTCTGGGTACAGTCAGATATATAAGGCCAGGTGTACAGCAGGTTGACGGGTCTCTGGGTACAGTCAGATATATAAGGCCGGGTGTACAGCAGGTTGACAGGTCCCTGGGTACAGTCAGATATATAAGTAGCTTAATCTCCATTAAGGTATTATATTATAGAGCCCCTCTCGGATTCTACATATAACGGTTTGGCTTTGTGTTTTGATGAATTTGTTGGTAATCAGAACAATTGCAATGTCGATGGTTGTAAGGAAACTGCAAAAGACGATTGTATTGATACATACAGTGGTTACAGTGATGGATCTTCAATTATTAAATGCGATGATGTGTGTAGTAACGATCATTCCCAGGTTAATATTGATACTGAAGTCTTGGCCAATCGTATTTCCCCCTCGACACTGGAAAGGGGTATCATCAATACAGGATCCATACGTATCTACGGTGATTTGGTAAATGGTAGATTGCCTCAGCGCTGTTATGATGAATTTAATCCTAGTCATACTGTGAATCTTGCCTTTGATTGATCGTCACAAGTCATTTCTGTATTTTTACAGGATGCACCCATTACCCAGGAGACGGTTGTTTGTTGCTATGCCTGTACTTCGGCTACTTGTCCTATGGTACATGATATTGATCACTATTTGTACTGCGTGGAAATCGTTTCAGGTATACATTACCCGGTTTTTGACTACTGTAGGGAGGGAACTTGTTATTGTTCTTATCTCCTGAATAATGCTCCTGTACAACTAAAACCTTGTAGATGTGCGATTATGTACAATTCCCAAACTGAACCCTCAGAAAATGCATTATTTGTGTTTACTGGCGTTTGTAGAGGTGGTTATGATGGTTATAATTGCTCCAATTATAAATTGATACAACAGGAACCATTTTATACAGAAATGTGTACCAGAGCACGGACGGAATGGGCAGAGGGAAAAATCTGTGTTCCAGACTCACCTCCTACTTGTATTCATTCTATGGGGGCAGTGACCAAAAAGGATGGTACTTTACGTCCCATCACAGACTGCCGCAGACCTTTAGGTCTGAGTATCACCAACTGGATGGACTCAGTGCCCCCCATTTAAATACAAACACGTAGACATGGCGGCAAACTTGGTGACAAGAGACGGTTTTTCAGGGATTTTGGACATAAAAAATGCTTATCGTGCGGTACACATAAATCCCAACCATAGACGATACCAGGGTTTCTCCTGGCACATGGACGATGTTGATTATGTTTTTTGTGATAATCGCCTTTGTTTTGGCGCTAAGAGTAGCCCTTTTATTTTTAATTCTTGCTCTGATTTTGTTGTGGAATGTTTATCCAATATTGGTTATAACAAATGTGTGAACTATTTGGACGACTTTTTCGTTTGTGCCGACACTCTGGAAAGATGTTCAGAGATCCAGGGAGCCTTGAAAAATCACTTGGAGTTTTTAGGTTTTGAAATCAATGCCAAGAAAGTTGTATAAGCTTCTCAAGTAACAACCTTTTTAGGTATTGACTCACGTTCTATGGATCTCTCTTTACCACCTGATGAAGTGTGAAGAGCTCACTCTGAAATCAAAGAAGTTCTAGGAAAAACTTGGTTGACATTCAAATCCTTTGAAAAAGTGGTGGGATATTTATCTCACTGTGCCGTTGTTGTCCACGGTGCCCGTATCTTTAGGCACTCAAGTTATGAACTCCTAAAACATTGCAGAGGTTATCGTAGAATCAAACTTGATGACGCGGTTATTGCGGACCTTCATTGGTGGTTGGTTTTTACGTCCATTTTCAATGGGAAATCTTTCACTGTAAAAGCTACTGAATGTGATTTCTTGGTGACCGATTCTTCAATGACGGGTTTCTGTGGATTCGTGGACAATGATTATTTTTTCGGTTCTTGGTCAAACGAGTTTGACAAGTGTATTCATGTAGAGGAACCTCCATGTTTTGACAACTATGATATGGTTATGGTGGTAATGGAATTGTGGCCGGTAGTTCGGGGTATATCTCGCTGGTTGAAGCGATTCAAGAACAAAATTGTTCATATATATATACGGACAATACTCAGGTTATGTCCATGCTTCGAACTGGTAAAACCCGTAACACATCTGCTATAAGATGGGTCGGTGAGTTGTTTTGGATTTCCGCAATATTTAATATCCATTTTATTTCTCACTACATTCCAAAACATTTTTGCTTATACATTATCCAGACTCTCATCTGCAGATCACAGAGTACTGGCTAACAAACTGGTCCACTCAGACTGTCGTTGTTGTTTTTTCAGAAGACAGTGTAACCGATTACAAATATCGGGTTGGTCTTTGAACACTTGGAGAACCAAGAACTCCTAATGGCGGAGATATTTATCTTTTTGTGAGATCTACGAATTTTCTCCACTCCCGGCTACGGTCGATATGATTTGTTTGAACATTACACATTTATCTTCCACCCTGTGTTATTCATCCATTTGTAACTACCTCAGTTCGGTATGGTCACTCCATGATTACCTAGATTATACCCATGTGGAAAAACTGTCATTTAAAATCAAAATGGCATTACGAGGGGCCAGGAGGCTCTTGGGAGATGCTCCGAACAGGGCAGAGGTAATAACGCCAAATAGTTTGGTGAAAATTTGTTATACTCTTGACATCTCTGATCCTCAAGATCTTCTTTATTGGTTTGTCATATGTTTGTCATTCAGATGTCCTCTCAGGAAGTGTCATGTGACACTGTCCCCCCATACCTTATGTTTTTCAGATCTCATAATCACTGATTACGGTATGAAGATTATCATCAGGTCATCAAAAACCATTCAGTATTGAGAAAGATTGTGGAATAATGGTACATTATTTTTTAATTTGTGATGTGACACCTCAAATATTATACGAAGTAAGATGTATGAATAATTCATGACCTAAAGCGGGAAAAACCGCGCATCTGTTTTTCCGAGGCAACGACATACCTCAACTATATAACAACCCTCTCAATCCCCTGAGTCAGCACTTTCTAAAAGGCCACTCAGACGCACAACGATTCTATTGGCTGCCATCATGCTAGATTGGCTGCTGAGTATTACAATGGCATACTTATATAGATGAGGCGTTTACAAGACGTCTAATAGGTCGAACTTCTAGATGCAAAATCCTACTGTTAGACGCGTTTCGTATACATATGTAAAATAGTGGTTTTCGTGCTGTGTACACCACTATATTGGATTTTAAATAGATTCACATATGCAAAATGTTAATGTATGTTGACCTAGATAATACTAGTTCCGGTCCAAACCAGGTGGTCTTCACCCAAAATCATAATACTTACAGCGCCATCTTGAATTCCTCTCTGCACTAAGCAACCCCACATGTAAACAAACCCATGTAGTTTTCACCACGTGGTCCTGAATCATCATATTTACACCACGATCTTGGTTTTTCAAAGTAGGTCAAGCTCTCGACCAATCAAAATGCTCTATTTCCCTGCCTCCATCTTGGATTTTTAAAAGTAAGTCATGACCTATTTATTTAGGCCACGCCCCCTTTCTAGGTTAATGTATGCACAAGTTAATGTATGTTGACCTAGATACTACTTCCGGTCTCTCGACCAGTCATAATGCTCCATTTCCGTGATGATGCAATATATGCAAATTACTTGACCTAGATAATACTACTTCCAGTCTATCAACCATTTAGAATGCTCCATTTCTGTGATGTCACAGCACTTCCGTTCTGCAAGTAGGTAAACCGGAAGTTGCACCTTTAATCATACACCCTCAAATACACCTACTATACTACTCTTAGTCTAGTACTCGGAAAGGGATCTGGAAAAGAACAAGGCCCTGTTTTTCAGTCAAGACATAATCCCCCAACAATACCCTAAGACATCTCCGCAATTGGAAGACAGTTTGGAAGACACAAAATGGCGGGTGTACTATAGACAGTGTCTCCGTGCAGCACATTCGATCGCCGCTAAAAATGTCCTTGTCTAAGACAAGTATAGAATTGTCTTAGGCTCTATCAAACCTCACTGTGCGAATATAGAGGATTTCCTGTGCTTCCCATACGAATTTAGCGATGAAACTTTAACATGAGTAAGGCATATATATAACCTATAATTATACCAAATATGTACTCTTCTGTCAAGGTCGCTGCATAAATTAGCGGAGGCGTGCTCTGATGGTTTGGGAGATGGGAGATAGACCCTGGCCACCAGAGCAGACGTTTGCTATGACGAAATTCAAACGCAAATAACGGCGGAACGGTGCGGCCAATCTTCTTCAGATTTGGTACGATTATAGGTCATATGTATCCCTTACCCGTGTTAAAACCGTTTAATTCCTATGGAAAGTGAAGTTGCGCATTCGGTACGACATGTCCATAGGTGTCTTAGGTCTAAGACAGTTTGTAAGAGATTTTGAACCACGTGACCCTAAGATTGTCGTGACTATAGCACACATTGAGCGACAATCGTTGGCCGATCCCCTAAGATGTCTTCTCTATAGTACACTGACAGCTCTGAGATGCCTTACATATCGGTTGTCTTGACTGAAAAACAGGGCCCAGGACCGGCGGCTCACTACACTATGACTGTGCTTGTTATAACGCCTCTGCTTAGAGAGTGAGCTGGCTCTGGAATGTGTATGATGGTGTCAGCCACAGGTCCAGAAGAGGCGCCCACTGTGCTCGGGAGGACTCGCTCCCTGACGCTCACCGAGACCAGAGTGTCAGGATACATCATCAGCAGTCACGTGTTAGAACACAATGAGGAATGCAGTAAAGTTATATCCAAAAGAACCTATTGGGTACTAAGTGGCAATACTATGCAAGTATTGCCCTTTATATTTGATTATTTCATTCTGATCTGAGTCAATGCATCCCCTGACGACCTCTGTGTACGTTCACACTGTAATCTGTACGTCATCTCTACATTGAGTTCCTGACGACCTCTGTGTACGTTCACACTGTAATCTGTACGTCATCTCTACATTGAGTTCCTGACGACCTCTGTGTACGTTCATACTGTAATCTGTACGTCATCTCTACATTGAGTTCCTGACGACCTCTGTGTACGTTCATACTGTAATCTGTACGTCATCTCTACATTGAGTTCCTGACGACCTCTGTGTACGTTCATACTGTAATCTGTACGTCATCTCTACATTGAGTTCCTGACGACCTCTGTGTACGTTCATACTGTAATCTGTACGTCATCTCTACATTGAGTTCCTGACGACCTCTGTGTACGTTCACACTGTAATCTGTACGTCATCTCTACATTGAGTTCCTGATGACCTCTGTGTACGTGTGTAATCTGTACGTCATCTCTACATTGAGTTCCTGACGACCTATGTGTACGTTCACACTGTAATCTGTACGTCATCTCTACATTGAGTTCCTGACGACCTCTGTGTACGTTCACACTATAATCTGTACGTCATCTCTACATTGAGTTCCTGATGACCTCTGTGTACGTTCACACTATAATCTGTACGTCATCTCTACATTGAGTTCCTGATGACCTCTGTGTACGTTTACACTGTAATCTGTACGTCATCTCTACATTGAGTTCCTGACGACCTCTGTGTACGTTCATACTGTAATCTGTACATCATCTCTACATTGAGTTCCTGATGACCTCTGTGTACGTTCATACTGTAATCTGTACGTCATCTCTACATTGAGTTCCTGACGACCTCTGTGTACGTTCACACTATAATCTGTACGTCATCTCTACATTGAGTTCCTGACGACCTCTGTGTACGTTCACACTGTAATCTGTACGTCATCTCTAGATTGAGTTCCTGACGACCTCTGTGTACGTTCATACTGTATCCCGGAGAAGCCCATTTGCCAATATCGTCACTAGATTGAGTTCTCTAGGCTCGCTACTGTCCTTTGCTCTATAAGTCCATCTACCAATGGCATTTCAATAGAGCCAACATTCAATCACTCACATATCCTAATACAAGTGTTAGGTAAGGAACACAGGAACTGGACACAGTTGACTGAGGTTAAGCAGCCCAGGATCAACCATGAATGAGTTTGGAAGATTGATAGCCCAAGTAGGCCAGTAGCAAGAGCCCTGTCGACCTGCTGCAGACCCGGCCTCATATATATCCGACGGATGTCGAAGTAAGAGTAAAATCCATATCCATTCTCATTGGTTTTTTTGTAAAGTCTTTATCGGTTCACTATGAATTGACAGTTAGGTAATCTGTCTTGTTCATTAAATCATTTCCAACAAAGGAGCAGCCCCATCGGGTAGTGAATTGATTCCACCCTCTTTCCCTGAGAAACTTAATACCCAGCGGGTGAAAAGGTGTGAAGTACACCAGTCTCAGTTACATTTGTCCATACGCGTGAATCCCACTTTAAGGGTATTGCACACTATGGAACTGTTCTTTTCCTGAGATACGCTTGAGGTTTTGCATCGAAAGATATTGCAAGGGGGTCGGCGAAAAAATCTGCTCGAGGGTCGGTCACCCCTGTAGTAGGTGGGTTGAAAATGTCTAGGCAAATCTTAGAGATATTTCCTGGGATTTTCCTCCTTTTACACTGTGAAATAAATCTTAACCAAGGATAACTGGAAGTTCTATTATAGATATACAAAATCTAGAGAATGTTAAATCCTATTCTTGTGCCTTTGGTTGGAGATTATTTGCTCTGTCTGTTCTGACAATAGTCCCTGGGCCAATCTGGAAAAGAGGCCTATTTAAGGAGTTGGCTGCCCCCTCCTGGAAACATTTGTTTTATTGTTTTATCTTGTAGATCCATCCTTCTAGTTAACATTTCCACTTGTTGTCACTCTGGCAAGTGGTCGGATTACCATGACAACAGCTGTTGAAGAGACCTCCCGTCAAAATGCCTGAACGCCTATAATTCTGAGTGCTGAAAACCATTACTTGGTTCTGTGTTCTTCTAAGTATTACAATGACTCATTAGATTAAACTTTGGTATTGGAATCCATAGTCTGGTCCTTTGTGGACTGAATTCAGCAAACAGAATCAAAATATGTCTTCTCAGTGGCCTACAGCAGCCTTTTTCATGTGTGTACCATTAATGTCCCCTTTACACATCTGCAATTTTCCACATATTTGTTTCCTAAATAATTCAAAGGCTATATAATCTTTTCGTATGCAGTTTTTTGCTATCTGGCTATATTGTAGTATCCCTTAGGAACATTTTGAGCTATTTTTAGTATTTTGTGATATCAGTTTTCAGGTATATTACCGATTTGCTACCCCTGCCGCTCATGTTGTTTGACATATCTGACAGTCAGTACTAAAGACATATAGTGTCTAAGGGCTATATGACCTTTATATGGCATGTATAATTATATCACCTGTATTATTATATGGATATATATTACTGGAGACACAGGACTAAGAAAACATGAATATTTATGAGATCACATGGTACAGGCTACATGTTTTGGCGGGCATTCACATGCTCCGCGGCCGCCATTGTGTTCGGGTCTCCAGGTACGATCACAATCTTTATATATGCAGGTTTTTGCTATGTTGCCATGTTCTGGCATCCCTTAGCCACATTTTAAGCTAATGTTTAGTGTTCTGTGATCTCAGGATCCAGTTATATAACCAGTTTTTCTATCACTACCATCACCATCATTTGACATTTTTGACACCTAGTTCCAATGACAGAGTGCCCGAAGGCTATTAAATCTTTTCATATTCTGTTTTTTGCTATCTGGCTATATTGTAGTATCCCTTAGGAACATTTTGAGCTATTTTTAGTGTTTTGTGATATCAGGTATCATACCGATTTGCTACCCCTGCCGCTCATGTTGTTTGACATATCTGAGAGTCAGTACTGAAGACATATAGTGTCTAAGGGCTATATGACCTTTATATATGCAGTTTTTTGCTATGTTGACATGTGCTGGCATCCCTTAGAAACATTGATCGGATGGGGCTGAGAGGGACTCAGAGGTGGACTGACAGCACTCCTAGTGTCCCTCACAGTGTCCCTCAGCAGACTGCCCTCACAGTGCCCTCACAGTGTCCCTCACAGTGTCCCTCACAGTGTCCCTCACAGTGCCCTCACAGTGTCCCTCACAGTGTCCCTCACAGTGTCCTCACAGTGTCCCTCACGGTGCCCTCACAGTGTCCCTCACAGTGTCCCTCACAGTGCCCTCACAGTGTCCCTCACAGTGCCCTCACAGTGTCCCTCACAGTGCCCTCACAGTGTCCCTCACAGTGTCCCTCACAGTGCCCTCACAGTGTCCCTCACGGTGCCCTCACAGTGCCCTCACGGTGCCCTCACAGTGTCCCTCACGGTGCCCTCACGGTGTCCCTCACAGTGTCCCTCACAGTGTCCCTCACAGTGTCCCTCACAGTGCCCTCACGGCGCCCTCACGGTGCCCTCACAGTGCCCTCACGGTGCCCTCACAGTGTCCCTCACAGTGTCCCTCACGGTGCCCTCACAGTGCCCCTCACAGTGCCCTCACGGTGCCCTCACGGTGCCCTCACAGTGTCCCTCACAGTGTCCCTCACTGGGCCCTCACGGTGCCCTCACAGTGTCCCTCACGGTGCCCTCACAGTGTCCCTCACAGTGTCCCTCACAGTGTCCCTCACTGGGCCCTCACGGTGCCCTCACAGTGCCCTCACAGTGCCCTCACGGTGTCCCTCACAGTGTCCCTCACAGTGTCCCTCACAGTGTCCCTCACAGTGCCCCTCACAGTGCCCCTCACGGTGCCCTCACAGTGTCCCTCACAGTGTCCCTCACAGTGTCCCTCACAGTGCCCCTCACGGTGCCCTCACGGTGCCCTCATAGTGCCCTCACGGTGCCCTCACAGTGTCCCTCACAGTGTCCCTCACAGTGTCCCTCACAGTGTCCCTCACAGTGCCCTCACAGTGCCCTCACGGTGCCCTCACAGTGTCCCTCACGGTGCCCTCACGGTGTCCCTCACAGTGTCCCTCACAGTGTCCCTCACAGTGTCCCTCACAGTGTCCCTCACAGTGCCCTCACAGTGCCCTCACGGTGCCCTCACAGTGTCCCTCACAGTGTCCCTCACGGTGCCCTCACGGTACCCTCACAGTGCCCTCACGGTGCCCTCACAGTGTCCCTCACAGTGTCCCTTACAGTGTCCCTCACGGTGCCCTCACAGTGTCCCTTACAGTGTCCCTCATAGTGCCCTCACGGTGTCCTCACGGTGCCCTCACAGTGTCCCTCACAGTGTCCCTCACAGTGCCCCTCACGGTATCCTCACGGTGTCCTCACGGTGCCCTCACAGTGTCCCTCACGGCGCCCTCACAGTGTCCCTCACGGTGCCCTCACAGTGTCCCTCACAGTGTCCCTCACGGTGCCCTCACAGTGCCCTCACGGTGTCCCTCACGGTGCCCTCACAGTGCCCCTCACGGTGCCCTCACAGTGTCCTCACGGTGCCCTCACGGTGCCCTCACAGTGTCCCTCACAGTGTCCCTCACAGTGCCCCTCACAGTGTCCCTCACAGTGTCCCTCACGGTGCCCTCACGGTGCCCTCACGGTGCCCTTCACAGTGTCCCTCACAGCAGCCCTCCCAGCGGGAAGTTGAAAGGAAAAACATAAAAAGGAAAAACATAAAAATTAGCATGGGTGAAATGGGGGGTAAAAGTGGGGCTGGTACAATATCTCAAGGACAGATATTGTACACCAAAAATATCACAAGGGGAATTTTGCGCCGACATTGCCACTAAAAACTGAAAAGTCGCAGAGTGTGCGTTCCCTTTAAGGGACTTTTGACTCAGACTCTGTACCAGGGTCTCCTTCCATGTGGATCCAATCTGCCAAGAAACTGGGAACAGCTTCTCTTTTTTCAAATTGGTGCTTGATCAAGTTGTTCTTGTCATAGAAATTTCGTGCTATCACTTAAGTGAAACCCAAGATATCCTCTGATTGGCTGAAATAGTGTGGGCAGAACCTATCAGCAAATGGATGAACTAAACATTGTGTCTGACAGAGCAGGTGCCATGGAGCAGGGTATAGGCCAAGGCCAATCTTTCTTAGATAAAGTCACAAATTAAAAAAATATATCGCACCTTTACTCTTATATCGATATTCACAGGAAAGCCCAGAATCTCAGCTTTCAGGAGGTATATTTTGATAGTAGATGTGATAAACGGGCGCTTGTGGGGAACCATTTGAAGAGCAATGATTGAGAAAAGTCTTGTTATCGCACTGACTGACGGCCACCATGTGTTGCTACTTGATACACCAGGGACCTGTTTCAGTAGTTTCGTGACATGTCTAGATGGCGTCTGTGACACCATACGGACAGATCACAAGATTGCAATCGATAACACCCGGAGTTTCACTCACTTCTCGTAGGAATTAAACAATGACACTTTAACATGAGTAGGGGATACATCTAATCTATAATCGTTCCAAATATGAAGAAGATTGGCCACTTCGATCTTCTGATATTTGCTAGTCTTTTTCCGCTGTTGCTAACACTGTTGATGCCGCTGTTGATGTCTGTCTAGGCCTAATGTCACAAGACTACTGAAACAGGTCCCAGGCCACGTCCCCAGATCATCTAGACCAGGGCCCTGTTTTTTAGAGACGACCATCGTTACGGGCGACATGTTTTTGCTGTCAGTGTACTATAATCGGGATAGTTTAGGGGGTCGGGTAATTATCACTGCTCTAAGAGACTAAGGGTGGTCTGAGGTGTGCTATAGTCACGAGACATGTAAGGTCTCGTGGGTAAATTTGTCTCCCAAACTGTCTTAGACCTAAGACATCTATGGACATGTAGCAAATGTGGAAATTCACTTCCCGTAGGAATTAAGTCCTGAAACTTTTACACGAATAAGGTATACTTATAATCTATAATCGTACCAAATATGGAGAAACCGTTCCGAAGATATCAGCGTTTGAATTTTGTCATAGCAAATACTGCTCTGGTGACCAGTGTCGAGCATTTCACGCCGGCCTTCCTGGGGGGGGAGACAAAAAGAACAGCCGAAATGCCGCCGCACTACGGAAGGAGTGAAAAAGAACAGCGACCAACGCAAACGCATGGAGGGAGTGAAAAATTCAAACGCCAATATCCTCAGAACAGTACGGCCGTTCTTCTTCATATTTGGTACGATTATAGGTTATAAGTATCCCGTACTCCTGTCAAAATTTCATTGCTTAATTCGAATGGGAAGCATGGGAAATCCTCTATATACGCACAGTGAGGTTTTATAGAACCTAAGACAGTTCTATACCTGTCGTGACGGCTGACAGTTTTAGCAGCGATTGTCCGTGGCGCACTACAACACCGTCTATAGCACACCAGCCATCTTTTGTCATCCAAACTGTCGTGAGATCGCTGGTAGGTTGTGACAATGGTTGTGACTAAAAAACAGAGCCCAGGGCCCTGTTTTTCAGTGACGACAATCGTTGATAATGACATCGTCCAGGTTTGCGTGTCCTATAGACGCGACATAATCGGCGATGGGCGACATATCGCGGCTCTACGACACGTAGGGCGGTATGAGGTGTGCTATAGTCACGACAAATGTAAGGTTACGTGCGTAAATTTGTCTCCCAAACTGTCGTAGCCCTAAGACATCTATGGACATGTCGTACCTAACGCGGAAATTCACTTCCCGTAGGAATTAAGCTATGAAACTTTAATACGAGTAAGGTATACTCAGAACCTATAATCGTACCAAATATGAGAAAATCGGTTGCACCGTTCCAAAGATATCGGCGTTTGAATTTCGTCATAGCAAATGCTCTGGTGGCCAGTGTAGCTCTACCCTCACTTGATCTAATACTTCACTCTCCCAGTCAGTTCTCGTAGTGCTTTAGAGGCAAGTTCCGCAGAGTCGTCCGTGGTGTTGAGTGACAATGGGGGGTATGTAGAAGATGCACGCTTACCAGTGTGAAGCTTTGATATAGCACACACAGGCTCTTAAGATAGGGTTTATCCGTCTACCAGCAGGGTTGACGGCGATTTGGCTCCGTGCAGTTTGAGGAATCCAAGGTTATAACTCTGCCCGAGTGTAAACGCGTCTACCAGCTCTCTACTCCATAGTCTCTATGTGCTATATATAGGTCTGATACTTGTTAAAACACAGAATAGGTAGTTGGTACCTGCTCGCACACAAAGTATGTCATCACCCCATCCCTCGATGAATGAGAGGAGGCCAGTGTTGGGCAAATACAATGTTATTGAATTTTATATGAAATAAGGATTTTGTTTGTCCTTATATGTGAATATTGATTATCAATTATGTAGATATTAATAATTGATAAAATATGAAATAATGATTGACTAATAGAGTAGGGAGTCAATTTTATTGAACATATAATATAATAAAATATAAGACGGCCTTCTCAGATGTGGCCTGGGTAGCTCATGACTCCGAGACCTAAGGTTTCACTTTCGGAATACCACACTTTTTTCTGTCATATCTCATACATCGTTATCATTCTTTGATATGATTCAAACAAAGTATTCCTCCAATGATGTTTGTTCTGTCCCTGCATATTGCTCTGCACACTCCATGCAATGTGTGGTTTAGTACAAAGTAAATAATGTTGATGATTCATAAGGCAATGATGTGTGCACATGGTTTACGCATCACAGTGATAAATGGAGGTTTTATGATGCTGAGAGACACAGCGTTATCAGTATGATAAATGGAGGTTTAATGATGCTGAGAGACACAGTGTTATCAGTATGATAAATGGAGGTTTAATGATGCTAAGAGGCACAGTGTTATCAGTATGATAAATGGAGGTTTAATGATGCTAAGAGGCACAGCGTTATCACAGTGATAAATGGGGTTTAATGATGCTAAGAGGGACGGTGTTATCAGTAGGCTCTAGGCCAAAGTACACATCCCAGTTCCTGATGGGGAGGAAGCAAACAATGAATTTATATCAAAAGGCAGTATTTAAAGCCTTTGTCTGTGGGTGTGTAAGAGCCCAGATGCTGTCTGCCTAACATCACATCAACATCATTCGTGTGGCACAAGAACACAACCAAGAGGCAGCTGCAGAGGCTCCGTGATAACGACTGAAGGTAAAGAGTGTCAGAACGTTAAGGTGAGTTGATGGGGGTGGTGGGGGGGGGGGGGGGAGTCTGGGGGTGACGGGGGTGGTGGGAGTGACGGGGGGTGGTGTGGGGGCATCTCACACACGCCGAGCGGCCGCTAATCCGTCCACACACACTGCAGGGAGGCGGGGGTCGTGTACTAGGGCTTCACTGTGGGTAGAATGAGTGTAGGGTGGTGGGTTGGTGGGGTGTCGGGGGGGTGTGGGGGGGGTGGTAGGGGGTGGGGTTAGGAGGTAGCGGGTGGCGGGTCAGTGTTGGTGCATCCTCTACCAACACCCACAGGACGGGGTGGGCCGCGGGTCGAATTTTTTTTTTTTTGTATCATATATATACGCCTGGCGTATATATATCGCACAGAGCATGTTTTATCTTGGATACGCCAGGCGTGAAAGACAGCCAAGTCGCGCGCGTCTACATATGGAAACTGTCTCATAGACGCCCGAAACGCAGACGCGTATAACAGGCGTATATAAATATAAACAAGCCACTTTACAGCTGATACGTGCGCTATCGCGCTGGCGTATAGATATGTAAAATAGTGGTTTTCGTGCAGTGTACGTAGTTAGTAGTATGAGAAAACGTGGTGACTCAGCTCGTATACATTGGGTTGGCAGTTTGAAAATAGGAAATATAAAGAAAAATGACCACCACCCCCATGAATTATTAAAATCCCCCCCCCCCCCCTAAGTAAAAGTAGCCCTCCCCCTAACATTTACCAAAATTAGTCCCCGCCCTCATAAATAAATGAAAAAAAACTCACACCCTCCCTCCACAGAACCACCTGAAAAGGATTGCCGACTGTCAAAATCGGTGGTTTCTGACTGTAGATCGGCGACGGGAAATCGGCCAATGGAAACAGGCCTTATGCTACCCTATGTGGTACTACATAGGTAGGTTCGGGTATTCTTTTGTAAGTAATGAGATGTCAAATCAAATTTAAAAAAAGAATTTTTAGTGACTTAGGGTCATAGACATTTATATTATTGTCTTCCAAGCTCGGCTAGGCCGATCTTCAGCTTGGTCCTTTACGATGTAGAAATACATTAAAAAGTAACAGTGGTGGGGAGGTAGTCCCAATAGCGTTACTACACTAGTAGTAAAATAGCTTTCTCTTCAATTTGTGCAACCAGTAATTCAAAGATGAGATAAGATGGGATGTTTGGTGAATATGTGAGTCATTTTCGTCTCTCACACGCATCATGTTAGGAGTTCATTTTGGACAACTACTGCTGTTCCTATTGACCACAAAACCAGACACCGAGATCTTAGGTTATGTTCTTTTATCATACCTTCTGTATAGTACCTTGACACCGGGACAGTAAGTCCACAAGCCAGAGCAAGTTCCCTCACTCAACCGCCGAAAGGGTTCGGAGAAACCCTCAACAGTGAGGCTCAAAGGGGTCCGCTCGAGGCGGAGGAACACACAGAGTAACTGGTCTTCCCGCTGGGGACTCGGCCTTAAATACAGACCACGTAATCCAGGTGAACCCAAAGCACTCTCATGCACGGGCCCACCGGAATCACCACACAACAGGGATCGGCACCCGCGTCCTCTAGCGTAAACCGAACACACCACTGGTCGACTGACCGACCCCCAAACTACCCCTCCCAGTTTTTACTAAGGGGGCTCCTTATTGACATTATGCTGCTGGGGGACTTCCCGTAGAAATTACTTTGAAGCTGAGCAGCTCTTGGTTTACTCTCCTACCTTTCGGTGTTTACAAAGATTTCACTGATGCCAGTTGTGTAAAATAATGTGGATAATATGAGGAGTATAAAAAGTACAACAATATGATAAACCACTGGAATGAAGACAGCATAAAAACGAGGGTGTAAATACAATTAAACAAAGAGATAGCCTCACTATGATCTTCGGAGAGTATATAGGGATGGGCAACCAAATAAAAATGTTAATGAACAAGAATAAAACTACATTTTCTGAAAGCTCTCATCAATACGCATGCAATTCTGTAATCATTTTTTCTTTCTCTTGAAACACTGAAAGAAAAAAGGGTACACGGACGTTTCGCCCCCTTCGACACCTCGGCCCCCGTTTCGCGGTGTTATCTCGGCCCCCTCGCGGCCGTGTTTCGCGCTCCCTTAGCAGGGTCACTGGACAGGGTCAAGGTTAGGGAAAGGGTTAAGGTTAGGGATAGGGTTAGGGATAGGGTTAGCGTTGGAGATAGAGTTAGGGGAATGTTTTTCTGTTTTCTTCCAAGTAATCGCAATGGAAGACATTCACCGTTTTCGCGTATGAAGGTGTGAAAGCTGTGAAAGCGGCGCCGACATGTCGATGGGTCCGAAGTGTCGTAGGGGCCGAGGTGCCAAAGGGGCCAAGACATCTGGGAATCGAAAAACGAACAGCTGCCACTGCTGCCACCCCTTCGGGAGTGTATTGGAGGCACTAGCCCCACGGGCACCTACCACGGGCAGCTACCACGGGCAGCGTCGCATGCCGGGTGTACCACGTCTGTGCGAGGGCAGGCGGCAGGGGGACTCCTTAGCCTGGAAGCCTGGCCTAGTTAGACTATAGGCCAGGTAACGGGTTCCATTTTTGTGTTGCATTATCGGTAACGCCTCCTGGTTCCCTGGTCATCCGCTAGAGGGCTCAGCGGAATTAGGTGTATGACAAGCGGATACCAGCCAAACCACTAGGCTGGTTCCCGGGGTATCCGCTAGTCACAGGCAGGTACCAGCCAAAGTTGAAGGTCGTGCCTGTGGAACCCGTTACCTGCCCCTTATTCATATGGGCAGGGAACCAGTCTAGGGGACTCCTCTGCGTACAACTTTACGCTATTCTCTTTACAGGCTTCTGAATTGGTAGAGAACAACTTTATTTGTAAGATCGGCATCGGGACAGGTGCGAAATATGGCTATATTCATTTTACCGTTCATCACAGGTAAAATATAACACACAGGGCGTAATCTGTGGGGCTTTATAAAATTACGAGCAGTGGAAGTGTCCAAAATGTATCTTTGAAAGGGATTCACTTTACTATAGTAACGGAATGACAGGCGGCCAACAAATCATAGGTGTGGATGCAAACAGTCTACATCTAAAATGCTTGCTTTTTTCTTTTTTTTTATTCAGAAAAAGGAATATACTATCACCCTGAGCGGGCGTTTTTCATCGAAATTCCACAATGAAATGGACGTAACAGATATTTACCTACCACATATAAAACGTGTAATTTTCCGTACTATCCGCTTGGAGATCTTCCCGCACATAGAGACAGAGTGAACACGACCTATGTTTGGAGACTGAGAGCCCACGAGAGTGAGATTCTCGTGCAGTGAAAAACTCGAACCTGTTCTTCTTTTTTGTATTTATATACTCAGACAAACTTCTTCTCTTATGATTCATTTCAAGCCATGCCAAAATCAAAGTTTAGTATTGTAGTTTTCTGATCTATTTTTCTCGTGAGAAACCAATGGGATCTTCTGGCTGGTACCCGCCTGTGTCTTACGACTTATGGGATCTTAACTTTCGCTGGTAGCCCTTTCAAAACTCCGCTGATTCCCCCACCCACCAACAGCTTAAGTATTTGGCCTAGTTAAATCATCTGTCTCTGTGGAGCAGTTGGCAGGGCCTCCGGCTTGGGATGTGGACGGCGGGCGTTCGAACCCCGCTGTCGGTATTTTCATTTTTTCATTTTTCTATGTTTTTAGTACTCTGACTCGACGAAGTCGCTAGTACAGGACAAAAACAATACATTTCAGTACAACATCTCGCTATAAATAACAAGCCATTTGGCTGAAATACGCTCGATAGGTACTTCCTACAACTATATGTTGTGTTTATGCGTGTGCCGGACCGAGGAAAAAAGAGAACCAAACTATCTCCATAAATTCTGATTTTTCAACAAGAAATCTTTAATATATATCTTATAAAAGGAGTTATGTTTAAATAACTGTAGAGAATTCGGTAACATATCCCATATTTTATTTCCTATATAAAGGGGTGATCTGCGGTATTTCTCAGTTCGAGGCATTTAAGTAATGAGAACAGTCTTGACTTGGTGCCTGGTTGTTCTTGTAGGTAGTTTACAGTGTGCCGGGTCATCTGACCACTGCCGCATCATGACCATCAATTGAGTAGTCCATCGATAGTTAAGCTGTCTAATTTTGCACTGTGCATGGAGTGTTTCTATGTCAATGTCCCGATGGTTCCGAATTCCAGTCGCAGTTCGTAGACAGTGGTTTAGCAGCGTTTGGAGTCTTCTGTTTTCTTGTGGAGTACAGCTCAATTATATAAATCCCACATAGTCAAACTTAAGTAAAATCATCTGTTTAACAATTTCAATACACCCTGCTTTGGGTAATACATGTGTGGTGGTCGCCGCCTGTCTAGCAGGTTGGATGACCCCAATCCGGAACGCTAGTTCCAGGCAGGATCCCACCCTACGCACTTACGTAGGTTGGTTCGGTTTTCGGTTAGTTTGCACAGACCTAATCACACACAACACAACAACGTCATTTAATAAACAGGGATGTTTATTAATCACTTACTTCCTGGAAAGATCTGGAAGATCTTCCTCACAAGTACAGTACCCTAACACATGGGTGCTAGGTAACGCTGGATAGGCTAATCCGGAGGATTCGCCTAACCACCAGGAAGGTTACAAGAACCCGCCTGCAAAGTGAGGGCCCAAGGATCCGTTCCGTAGAAGGGACGCGCTAGGACAGCCTGTCGACCTACTGTGAACGCTGAGTATATATACTAAGCGTTATGTAATCCCGGTCTCCGCCGCGCCACTCTCGTGTGCGGCGCTGCCCGGAATCACTACACAGTAAGGATCGGCATATCGCGCCACCTTCCGTGAAACAAACGAACACTGCTGGATTCCCGTCCCACTACACATGTTTTAAAAGTCGTAATTTATAAAGTTTTTGCCTGACATCATGAGTAACTTTATTCATATGTTATTATTTATATCTTATAATTTAACTTAGTGTCCAAAGCAACACCCAGGTAGTTAAAACTTGAGACAAAATCTAAATCTTCACCTTGTATCTGACAAACCAAACTGTTATCATCTTTTGGTGTTTTCCCAACCCACATTACTTTTGTCTTCTTTATATTTATCAGCAGTTTGTTTGTCAGACACCAATCCGAGATGTTATTAAGGTCTATTTGCATTTTTTCAATTGCAGCAGTAGGTGTATTTGCTTTGGACACCAAAACAAGGTCATCAGCATACATCATCGGGGAACAGTACTCAAAACAGTTAAAGATGACATTTGTGAGCTTAACGGACCCTTGCGGTAAGGTATCAGATTTAACACCTCCCATCTTTAATGATTGTGTTCTGTTTGTAAGGTAACCTTTAATTAATTCAATAGTATTATTTTGTAACCCAAATTTTGTTAACTTCCTAAAAAGAATCTTATGTGAAACGCTGTCAAAAGCTTTCTTTACATTGACAAAAGTACATAGACAATACAGTCCCTTGTTCATTCCGGAATATAATTCAGATAATAGATGAAATACTGCCTGTCCCGTTGATCGTTCTGGCATAAAGCCGTATTGGTTTTTATTTATACCATTTATTTCCATAAGATGATTCATTAATTGTTTTTGGATTATTTTTTCAATTAGTTTGGAGAGCATGGAGACGACAGTAATCGGTCTCCAGTTTGAGTAAGAATTTAAATCGCCTGATTTCGGAATTGGGCTTATAATTCCATTTTTTTGTGATTGTGGGAGTTAAAGATAGTCTTGTTCACTAGATCCGTTATGAGATGTACATTATTTATTAGGATTTGTTTTAACAGGCCAGATCTTAAATGAGGTATACCAGTTGCTTTATTCGTTTCTATCGCTTTTAGAATAACCAGTAGGTCATTTGACCGTATAAAGTCTATTTTCAGTTCTCCAATCGGGTCAGATCTCTCTCCGGCAGTATCTGGGTCAACAGGCGCTTGGTTATTGGCAGTTTCGGGCCCAAGGACAGACAATATCTTTGGACCTATATTGGCGAAAAAATGATTCATTTTGTTGGCTTCTTCCCTTTTTTCGTCTCCAGTTTTACTCGCCAAATTTGGAAACTCATCAGGAGTTGATTCAGGATTCCGTGTGTTATTTAGTGTTCTCCAGAAACGCCTACAATCATTCTTGTTTTCTGTTAGAAGTTTATCAAGCTTGTATGCTTTATGTTCATGAATTTGAGTTTTTATTAACCTTTTTAACCTTCGAATTTCGACCAGGTCATTTGTATCGTGGGAATGTGATTGCATAATTCATTTTAATAATTTTGATCGGGCATCAATATTTCTTATAATATAGGCAGGGAGCTCAACACCATCTTTAGTGCGTATTTCGTAGTTTCTTATGGGAGCCATTTCATTTATTACATTTACTAAGTGTGATTCAAAGTCGCCTATAACATCTGTGCCAATGTATTCATTTGTTTCGTATTCCCCAATTTTGTTGTGGAGGGCTGTAAAATCAACTTTATTGAAATTTCTACCGGTTATAGTTCTTCTTTCAATTTTTACTGATTTATGTTTTCTTACTGCGTAAACAGGGATATGGTCGGTAAAGTATAAATTTATTGTTCCTGAACTGCTAACATGCTTACAATTAGTATAAAAGTGATCTATGGTACTTTTACTTTTTTCAGTGATATAAGTGCTTTCAGTTAGTAGTAAGTTAAGGTCATTATGAAACAGGAAATTATGGAGAGTTCTAAATTTTGTGCTCATTTTACATACAACATTAACATTAAAATCACCCTGAAGCCAGATTTCATAGCTTTTAAAACGTGGGTCTTGCACAATCGTTTGCAGGAAATTATAGCACAGTTTTGTATTTTTAGAAGGTGGACGATATACAGATATTATTAACAGTTTTTTATGATTAGGTTCAGTTATTTTGCAGGTTAATACTTCATAAGCTGGGGTCGAGACACTGTACTCGTCTATAGGTGACACATATGGGTTAACTCTGTTTATTGCGTATAACGCCACCCCTCCACCGATCTTTTCCCATTCATACTTTCTATCCAATCTAGTTAGAAACATATTGTCTATTTGTAATAAGTTGGGGGCATGTTTTTCTTTCAGCCATGATTCTGTAATCGTTATATAGCTACATTTGTCTGAAATCATTTTTAATTGGTCTAGTTTATAATAAAGACTATGCACATTTATATTCAAAAATATTTCTCCTTTTAATCTGGCAAATTCATCACAACTTATAAAAGACATGGTATATAGATGGCAAAGACCTCTGTTCTCAATAGTTTTGGTATAACCTCGGCCACGGCACAGCATTGCAATTGGTAAGTATACAAACAACATAAAGTTTTATACAGCAGAACATATATGTGCAGAACAAAATGAGAACATCCTTGACGGTCGTCTGACTAAGCCTCTTTAGGAGCAGGACCTGAGGCATAGTTACATAAGTGCATACAGTTATGTTTACAATAACAAAAAACAATGTAAGTGTTAGATACATAGGAGCTAATTATATAATCCAACATTAAGTTTTGTAATAGATATAATTTATAATGGTTGGCAAGCGCAAGTTAAATTTCATAATATTATAGGATTTATTTCATAAATCAAGGTAAATCATGGAAACTTTATCAAAATATAATATGGTTTAACAGTCAAATAACAAGCATATCATTTATAAAATTCGTGTATAATGTTAACTTGGGTAAGCTGGTCATTTGACCTAGTATTTACTCTCATTTGGTCATATGACCTATAAGTCAGTCAGTAGGTCATTTGACCACTCAGTGTAGATTGAATTCTTGATTTTACTTAAGGTCATTTGACCAAGTGGTCATTTGACCATAACTTGACTTCTTGTTATAGTGGTCATGTGACCCGTTATGCTTCATCTAAAGGTGACATCCGTCATGTATGTTCTTCGCCATGGCGATACCGCGTCGAGCTCGATAGCTTGCATGAACTCCATCACGAAGTCTGTGATATCGATGGACCGTTCTGCGATGGGGACGATTTCCGTGGATTTCCCGGGCAGCATATACTGTGTGAACGTCTTCTTTGTTGTTGAGCGAAGCAATACCTTCGTTGATCATGCGGATTTGGGCGTTTAAATATCGTTGATCTGGAGATGGATAATAATATCTGTTTGCACTCATTAAGGAAACTCCATTCACTGTGCTCAGAACCACTTTGGTCCCTGGGGAGATAGCATGTATTGCCATGGTGGCATCTTCAAAGAGGTCTACGATGTTATCAGCTGCAGCACTATTATCCAGGGAATTTAACGTGGTCCCTCCAGTGGATTGATCCTTTGATGTTGAATTGTTGATACCACACATAAGGTAAACCGCATAGTATCATTGACCGAGTTATCTCTTACTCCTGAGAGCCAGTACTGCCTGCCTTATAACTTTTTGAATTTTTGCTCCCGGGTAAAATTCTATTTTAAAGTCATTGTTTCGCCATGGAGATAAATGATAATCCAGGTGTCGAAGCTGGGAGTCACCCACACTAAGATAGCGAATATGCGCCATGTTGGAGAAGAGTGAGTGTGTGCTCTGGCTCAGTGAGGCGTAGGACCAGTTGACGGTGTATTTCTATCGGGGAAGCTCTCTGCCAAGCTCCGTTCGCAGGTCCATGAGCAGCACTCCCAGGTGTTATATCCATAATAATCTCCGAGGTCATTCAGTGCGTCGTCGACATCAGCACCGCCTCCCCAGTAACTATCCCGGGTGCCCTCAATCAACTTATGTGGGTGCGTTGATAGTAACTCTGCTTTGATTGCCTCGTTTTGTCTGAACTTTGCATTGATGATTATCTTCATTACATCATCCCTTTTAGTGATCCAGAGTGGGGTCTGTCCACTTTGTTCCGCGATTTTTTTTCGCGTTAAATCCTGAGGGTGCCTTTTTTTATTGATGATAATAATTCTCGATGCCCACAGAGTTTTACTCTCTCGCTTTGGAAAGCGTGTTCACTTGACTTGAATTTCTCGCCATTCAGATTAATTTCTACAGGGTAGAAATTACTCAATGCCGTCTGGGGGCCCTTGAAGACAATACCTGCCTGAGTCGATCGTTGGTCATGTTTTTGTTTTGCTGGACGTTGAGTGGTGACAACGGTTTGTTTGGTCAAGACATTTGGGGTCTGGGGCATAATCACTTCCACACATTTTTTTTTTTTTTTTTTTTTAGGTTTTTATTTATCCTGGAGTTATATCGTAGGAGGTATAATAACCTCCTATCTTCCCGATGCTCCAGTTGTAACACGATCCTCTGCCTTATTTTGCCTACTGGGTAGGCTTACAATCAGTTGCGGCAGTAATAGTCAAACAAGCAAAAAAGCTCTTAGCATCCTGTAACATTAGTTGCTTTTACAGTCAAGTATACAAATATAAATATGGTCAATACACAAGTTTTCAGATATCTACAGAAAATAAATGGGTTACCCTATCCCCCAGCTTAAAATTAGAGTTCTTCGTTCGTGCGATAGTACAATGTGTTTCAAACTGGCTAGGCTCTTAAGTCGTCATATACAATCTATGTTATTTCAAGTATGGTTATGACCTAAGCTGACCTGTCAGTTGAGTTTCTTATATCATAGTACACGTATGGGCGACCATCTTTAGCACTTGGCCCTTGCTCGTTTTTACAACACTACTTTGCTAATATTTCTCTATGTCTTCTTTGAGCATATTTTTCAGGATTTTGTACATGTTGTCTTTGTCTGGTATGCGACGTATGGAGGGTGGTAGCTGGTTCCAGGATTCTGCCGCCTTAAATTCGACCGAATGCATATACTTGGTGCATGATATTTGGTGTCTATATTTTAGCACTGGGCCTGTAAAGAGGCGGGTTGGTCTCAGTTCAGTTTCTAGATATTCGATCTGTTTTATGCGGGCATGTGCCAATTTTAATAGTTGTACTTCTCTTCTTTCGGACAAATAATTCACCTTGAAATACCTATGCAGATATGCCGTTGAGGCTGGGATGTTCTCATTGTAACAAATACGAAGTGCCCTGTTTTGGCAGCGTTGTAAACGTGTAAGCATAGTACTATTAGTCTTATGCACTAGGACTCCTCCGTATTCGAGGAACGGTAACACTTTGGTCTTGTATATACATATTGCTTGACTTCTTGTTAGGTACTTTCTAATGAATGATAATAGGTAAGTTTTATGTGATGCTTTGCTAATCATTGAGTTAATCTGTTTGTTGAAGCTTAATTTTTGATCTAGAGCTACCCCAAGGTAATTGAACGATTTAACTGTGTCAAGAGATTGACCACGAATTTCAAGGTTGATGTTCTTCACCTTTTCTAGAGTCTTACTGGTGCCAAAGCACATTGCTTTTGTTTTTTTTGCATTTAGTGTAAGTTTGTTTAATACACACCATCTCTGTAGGGCGTTCAAGTCTTCCTGCATTAACAACTCCATTTCGTCATTATTTTCACACGTCAGAAAGAGTACGGCGTCATCGGCGTAAAGTTTTACTTTCGAGTTCTGGATGGCCCTTTCGAGACTGTTGATATACACTAGGAACAATAACGGGCCTAATATTGACCCTTGAGGAACGCCCATCACTATACCTCGAGGTTCAGATGTTATGTTGTTTACTCGGGTGGATTGCGTTCGGTTAGTGAGGTAGTCCTTTATCCATATCAGTAAGGGGTTGTTTATGCCTAACATATTAAGTTTTTTTATGAGTATTTCGTGGTTAACCGTATCAAACGCCTTACACATGTCTATGAAGACGGCCATGGTAGGCGATTTGTTGTTAATGTTTTTAAGAATCTCATCCGTGAACTCAGCCGAGGTGGTTATAGTAGAATGGTTTTTGCGGAAACCCCCTTGGTTTTTTGATAATAGGTTGTTATTTTCCAGGTAAGTGATTAAGTGTGTGTGGATAATCTTTTCCAGCAACTTGCCCGGAAGGGGCAGTAAAGATACTGGCCTCAGGTTGCCTACTTCCTTTACGAAGTTAGGTTTGGGAATGGGCACTACTGTTGCTCGTTTCCATTCATTTGGAAAAGTCGACTTAGTTAAGCTTAGGTTAAATATATAAGTTAGTTCGTAGGGCAGTGATTTGAAGCAATGTTTAAGTACTTTGGTAGGCAGTCCTTCCATGGCTGACGATTTCGATATGTCGATATTATCTATTACATCAATAACTTCTTCGACACTGATTTGGAAGTCTGGCATGTTAGATGGTATATGAATCTGTTCTTCCTCCCATTCGTCAGTAAAGTCATGTGCAAGTTTTGTTCCCACGGTTGTGAAAAATTCATTTATATAGTCGGCAACCATGCTCTCTTCTATGTCTTCCTCCGTGATTTCATTTGTAAGATTTATAGTTTTAGAATTTGGGGATTTGGGGAGAAGTTTGTTGATATTCCTCCAGAATTTGTTCACATCGTTTTCGTTCTGGTCCTGGATGTAGTTTCTTTTTGCCCGCAGGATCAGAGCCTTAGTTTGGTTTCTTAGTGTTTTTGCTTGCAACCAGTCCTCGGCTTTTTTAGTTTGTTGGGCATATCTCCATACTCTATTTTTTTCTATTATAGATTGTATCACCTCATCGTTTAGCCATGGCTCGTCTCGGTATCTAATCTGGTGATTTCGCTTAGGACATATCTCATCTAGAATTGCGCTTATCTTAGATTGCATGAATTTCCACGCTTGGTTTGGGTCGTCACATATATAAATCGGGGTCCAGTCTACGTTTAATATTCTGTTAGTCATGATTTCCTCAGAGTATCGTTTATAAGATCTAGCAAAGTATTGTTTGTTTTGGAAGACATCTTTCTCTTTTTTCTTAGAAATGAATATCGAGGAGTGGTCGCTTAAGTTGAGGTTCATTAGTCCGGCTCCCTTCACATGGTTCATGTTTGTGAAGATCAGGTCAATTTGATTGTTGAACCGGGTAGGTTCATTGATCATTTGTCTGATACCGAGTTCTGCTTCTAACGTTTTTAGCTTCATAGTACCTATGTCGTTTTTGTCAGAATAATTAATATTAAAGTCCCCAAGAATAGTCAAGTCGGCGTTGGTTATTGCTTTTAACGCTTTAGCTTGTGTTATTAAAGTGTCGACAAAAGCGTCAACATTCCCATGATTTGGCCTGTATACCACACAGATTAACTGGTCTCTCTGGTGATCAAGTTTAGCATGTACCCACAAGGTTTCTTCGTCGGGAGTGCTTAGGCTGTAATTCTGTATTACTTGATAATTTATCTCCTCGCTTATGTATATCCCTACTCCGCCCCCAATTTTTATCTGACCGTCTTTGTTTTCCCAGGATCTATCATTTCTAGCAAAGTTATATCCCTCTATTTTAAACATGTTTTGGTCGAACTGCTTAGTCAGCCACGTTTCTGATACAGTGAAAAGCTGTGCTCCTGTGTTTTTTATGTTTAGGCTAACCATGTCAAACTTGTTTCTTAAGCTTTGCAAGTTCGCATGTGCTAAATGGAGGCCTTTGCCCAAATGACTAGGGTTATCTATCATTGCATGTTATATCGGTTGGTGTATCAGCTGGGTGGGTTTTTGAGTATGCTATGTTTGTGTCTAGTTTGTTTAAGTTTCTAACATCATTTGCAGGCATGGTTCTCTTCCTTGGTTGTGGGCTGAACATAGTGGCCCTGCCCTTCGTCTTGGCAGCATATTATTTCAAAGTAGAGTGTGATTTTAACTTACAGTTTTGTAGAGTGTCATGTAAAAAAGTACGCAGGGGGGTCTGTGTGTCGCCTCTGACTCCTTTTGGTTGGCGTTCAGGAGGTGAGGTGACATAGGAGCTGCGATAAGAGACATTAGAAAATTATTATCATAGGTATCTACTTTTCTCTGTATATGGGTGTCGCTGTGTCTAATACGATAGTAAACATGAACTCCCCACATCCACTCAGTGTATATAGACCTTCATATCTATCATTGGTATCTGCTGCATATAAGTAATTTTGCAATTATATCCTAGTCTGGGCCTGGGGGGCGTCGATCGGCGGTTGTCTCCTGTTATTACATGAGTAGATAATCACATGTCTTACCGATAACAAGTAACAAGTAACATGGCAATTTATGAAAATAACTGAGAACAGAATTTTATAAATGCAACTGTGAACAGAAATTCTTGTCGGGTCGAGGTTACATCAAGTTACACTACCTGTTCACCTTTTGGTGTGCCGATCCAGTATAACAGTCAGTCACCTTTATCGTGCTGTGCACAAGAAAGAAGTAAATTGCTCAGGGTATGCATAACATTGTTCATTACCTTTTGTCGGTTGTAATATAACATTTCGATTTTTGTTATTGTTTTTACTAGAGCGTAACTGCCCACGCCCGTCATGTATAGTAGTATATCGTTCTCTGCTAAATGCGATAGAGATATTTGTTGAGGTTCCCCCTGGTCCCCGGGGCATGATTACCCACATCCCAGGTCGACCAGAGGTGGGTCTCGACAGTTACAAGTTAGTTGCAAGTCAGGTGAATATTGTCTAATATTGTATACACGATATTTCTGGCAAATTTATCCTTCGTTGCTATTGTATAGTGAATACCGTCTGTCATAGTTCCACTATATCGATGACCCATTTTCCCGTGACGTGATTTGTGTACATGCTGGTGCATGTGGGGTGTCGCTATATCATCAATGTCATTTAGTACTTTTATTGCCTTGTTCACTTCGACAGCGGCCAAGTTCATAGCCATTTGGTCCTCTAGGAAAGGTTCCCCTTGCGTGTTGTAGAGTTTGTAGGATAGGCCTATAAATTCGCAAATTACAACAAGTTTTGAATAGGCGGCAAGCCATAGTTTCGCCTGTCCCAGTTCAGCCATTAGATGATTTACAATCTCATCAGCCTTTTCGAAGTTGGGGACAATATTCCTAGCCTGTAATTTAGTCGAACAATTGTTTATGCCTGCCATCAAGTATGTCACGTCATATCTCTTTCTTCGCTTAATCACTGGCTCAGCACGGTTTAGAACTTCACTTATGCGAGCTCCTCTAAAGTAGAGGACATCTATGAATACATTGTTTATGTTCTGCGTCATCATTTGTGAGTCCAATTTTGTTTTAAAACCAGCGACTCTCGAATCACCGAGTACTAGTACTCGAAACATAGCGATTGTTCTTGGGATATGGTATGAAGCGTTTCTCAAACAAGTCAATGCAGTGAACAGGCCAGTACTCACTTATTGGTCTTGAACTTAGCGATGATTTCTCCCATCACATTAGCGAAGCCTTGCTTTGTTGACTTTGGCGTGTCGATGTGTCTCAAGTCAAAGATTGAATAACCGCAGCCGTAGATACTGTCACGAGTTGCTTCGTAGAATTTCTTCGCCGGTGTTTGTTGAATGCGGTCTTCAATCCACTTGTTTTGCTCCAGTTTCATTTTAACAACCTCCTCTAGTTGAGCTCTCTCAATCTTACGCCAGGATTGCTCTTTGTGGATCCGTTTTGAGATGTTTTTGATCGTGTATGGGTTTTCTGTCTCGAGTATCAACTTGTATGTCGCTTTGTCATCATGGTGGCGAGCCATGCGTAGTGCATAGATCTGTTCCGCGCTGGTGCCCCTTACGCCACTAACAACATCTTGTACCGGACAGATAAACATGTTTGAAAGCGGACTTAGATGTCCCTGAAAGAATACTGACTCATCTTGGAGTACCGTTGCGGCGTTCTGGGGTGTAATATCCCTTGGAAGATCCTTGAAAGTTTCTCTTGTGTACGATTTGTCATCAATTATAACCGCTTGGCCTCTGATTTTCGTGTTTAGTACGCCGCATCTCCGTGCGGCTTCCGCGATGAGTTGGAGTTCCTTCTTGTCTTTCAGTTCATCGTCGTTCAGGTCTTCATAAATTAGGGCCTTGTCAAAACGGGTACCTTTCAGGTTGACCTTTAGTCCAAATATTTCCGACTTTTGTTGCTTTGAGATAAGTTTGACCTTAATCGGCCTGGGCCACGTTGGTTTGTTTACGTTCTGGGCTTGCGCCTGTGTTTGTGTTTTGAGTCGGCCGACCCGGAAGGCCCCATGCGTCATCGAGAAAGGGAAGCTAACTCGGAGCTCCCTAAAGACAGCGTTTAACGTTTCATGAATCTGTTCGTTTGCGATTTCGTCGATGCCTTTGATAATTATGTTGAGGTGTCTGGCTTGCTTATTTGTGTTATCGATGTGACTTTTGATGTGTGCTACTTCCTCTTTGGTGCAAATTCTCCCAACCCGCCTTCGGCGCCCTTGCACTCTTCGATGTGAGTTGACAATTTGACACTTAGTGCATCGACTTTATCACGATTCTCTTTCGATTCAAGGATTATTTTGTCAACTTTGTCGGTCAGTCCTGAGTTAGAGAGTTTTATATCCCCTATTTCCTGTCTCATCTCCATTAGTTGATTTTTTATCCAGTTAAGGGAGGAGGCGATGTCATCATTAGGCTCGTTCGGAGGCCCCGGTGGCTTCGTTGGTTGCCATGCTAGTGTTGTGTTGTATGTTTTCGCCGGGCCCTTGGTTACTATCTACTTTTTCGCTCACCTGAGAGTCTTTCCTAGCCGTTCTTTGCGTGGTTTGACGTAAGTTCATCGACATAATTTGCTCAGAGGCTTTTAGGTCGTTAGTTCCAACCTCACACCACTTTTTGTAGGCGTACGTTTGGTAAATCCGTGCATTTTAGCTGTCGCGACTCGGAGCTCGTCACCGCTACGTCTGCTCTAGCCGACCATTGGAATTTCTCGGTCATGTTTCGATTAGGGTAGTCATTTGACTTAGTAGTGTTTATTTCTAGACCTGCTGGTGGTGGGTCAAGTACCTGGGTGGTTGTGTTAGTCGCAGTGCTGGCTGCTGAAATGCCGCGGTTGTCGCTATTATTGTTGTTATTTCCAGACCAAGGGGGATGCACGTTGACCACCGGGACAACCCGATTCACGGTCGTGACCACGTCCTCCTCACAGTTTGTAGGTACTCGTGGAATCTCATTATCAATACTGTGCACTTCAGGCCGGGGGGGTACTTGCAAATCATTTCCAGACACTTTATTTTGGTACTTTTGCTCCGGTTTTCTGGCATTATACCAAGTATTATCAATACAGACCTCTTCGCCTTTCAGGGTTACATGTAGACCTTCCTTCCTGCAAAAAGCAGCTATAAGTCGAGCCTTTGATTTAGCTTTTCTCGTTTCAGCATCTTCATCAGGGTTGATGCATACTTTTTCAAAACCGACTTGATTTTTCAGATTTCTTTTACTTCTGAGAATATGGTCTCTCATTCTGAGAGAGGAGAAACAGGCGAGAATTGATGCATTTTCTTGATCTCTACCTTTTCGTCGGATACAGGTTGCAAAGTTTATATCCCTGATTTCTACATCTGGCTCAATCTTACCAAGGACAAACAGGACACTTTCATAGATATCCTCGTTCATGGATGGGCGTAGTCCTTCTGTGTATAGATTTAGTCTGCGAGGTGAGTGGAATCGGTTTGCATTTGGGCCCCCCCCCCCCCCAGCGGCTGCGTTATGCTCTGGTATCTGAGTAATCTTACTTTCTAGTTCAGCGAATTTACTTTCAAATTTTGCATGCTTTTCCTGTACTTGTTTCTGTAGATTATCTTCTTGTTGTTTTATTTCTGCTAGTCCCTTCATCTGATTTTGTTCTACCTCAGAGAGTTTTTCTTCAATCCCAGTAATTCTATTGACTTAGCCTTATCCTGCTCATGCACCTGGTCAATTGGGATAGCAGAGCACCTGTGTTGGGATTTACTGACCACCCAGTACTTGCCAAACTGTTTTTGTAGGAAAGAAGGTAAGGCCTTCATATCACATATGTGGATTGATATCCAGCGGCTATAGCTGCAGTGATCTAGGGCAAAGAATAGAAGCATTAGTGCCTCCAGGGACTGCACATAAAATGGTAGGTTCCTTTCTCTGTGTGCTCTGATGAACACAAGTACCAGTATCTCGCAAGATAAGATCCCAGAATTGGACTCTGCTCTACCATTTTCAGTCTCCAGCTTTCAAAGCCACCGGTTTCATCAGTCCTCACCATCAAGGTATCTTTCTGCAGTTTTGAGAATGTCATGGCAGTGACCTAGTGCACATGGTGAGTCTTTGTTATATGGGTTGCTATCAGAAACGAGTCAGCAGTACCAGATGTTGCAACATTTGCATCTATGATGGCAGCTGCCCAGCCAGAGCCTTCAAGTAGGTTGCCAAGGGTATTCCACAAACTTTTCTCCAGGTACAGGCCCCCAAACATAATAACAAGTTTGTGTTCCCCATATAGGTCAGGCCATTTTCATTGAATGGACGAAAATCATGAAAGTGCAGCAATTGACGAAAAAAATCAAAATTAAGAGGATCATTAATTCCTTTTGCAAATATCATCTTTATATATTGGAGGACTTATGTCCCAAATTGGGAACTCTAACTATAACAAATAGCTTTAGTACAGGGCTATTATTGAAATAAAAACATCATGTTACGACCCCCCCCCCCCTAAATTGGGTTATATTGGGTCATACTGTTATTCCTATTATTTTGCTATACAATTTGGGGGTATATAAATTTTTTTTTTTAAATTCCAAATATTGGACAGTCAGGATTAAGAATGTTTTTTGTGCCTCTGAGAATGTCTAAGCCAAGCTTGATCATAGCTTCAGTGTCAACTTTCTCAAAGAACAGAGGTAACATAGCTATGATGGAAGGAGGAGGTCAATAAGTCCAGGCTGTAGTGATGCATTATAGGCTGCCCATGATATTGCCTGACTCTTTTCAAGTTCTTTCACCTGAAGGAGTGGTATGCCTTGTTCAATCCAGCAAATTTCCTTGCTGATCTCTAAAGGTAGGTTTCCATCAAGTGGCTTTTGGAAGAGCTGTTGATGCTGGCTTCATGTAGACAGCATGAACTATTGTATAAGAAGATGGTAGAGGAGGGATAGAAGCTGTGTTGTTAAGTGGTATTTAGTAGAAACTGAACTCGAGTTAGACTTGTCAGTGTTTATGCCACGATGGGAAGGTCGTGTATTACTACGCGAAGCGTTAGCTGAGTGTAGTGAGGAACAGACCTGACCAGAGTGGCATAGACACTGACAAGTCTAACTCGAGTTCGGTTTCGTATTTATCCTGCCCCGTTTCTACGCTTTTGGATTACTATAATATAAATATCGATTAAACAACCAACCGAAGTCCAACTGTTATGCCTATGGACCGTTTTTATTAGGGGTAGGATAAAGTAGATATCTCTCTGCTGGTCAGCCATTCTCATTTGTAGGAAACTGAATAAGACTTATAATACAGTTCCATGGAAGGATCACTGCACAATGGTAGATGAACAATTATGGTTGATATTGTCTAGAGCTCTAACTGCAAATAAATCCTTCTTTAGACTAGAAGGGCACACTAGTTTATCTACCCCAAATTGTCTACACATAGAATGTGGCGAGTCATTCTCTAATTGAATCACCCGCATATAGGAAATACTGGATGCTGAATATGAAATTCAGTTCATCCCCATCATAGAATGTGGGTACCATGGCAACCAACTTCAAGAATGTGAACATAAGTGATGGGAATAAGTAACCTTTACCATGACTATGTTCTAGAGGGATTATATATATTCATAATGAATAAAATCTAAGGAAACCATGTTTTGTCTCTATGGGGGCAGATATTTGGTTGCTATGGCAACAAGGTTCATCAGGCATGTGTGAAAATGATAGCAACCATTAGACCTCATCAAGTTGGTCATTTTGAGGTGCCACATGCATTGAAATATTTTGTGAATTTTTGTTCCAATATTTGGTGGCCATTTTGAACTTTGGCTTATACCCAGGTTGGACCCAGGTAGAATGAAAGAGGAGTCAAACTGTACTAAAAACAATTCTCAAAAATTTGTAGGCTCAAAATGATTATGGGGCTGATAAAATGACCTCCTACTAATTAACAAGCAGCAAAGCTAAGGCCTGACAAAATTGGGGTCTTCTCAACTGAAATGATAAGATAATGTGTGATTATCTTTGGCTTCACTGCAGTCCTCTGATGTATATTATCTCAGTAAAGATTCAAATATAGCCTGCTGTGAATGGAAGAAAATATACTCACAAAAGTTCCAGGCAGGATCCCACCCTACGAGCTATTACGTAGGTCGGTTCGGTTTTCGGCAGGTTTGCACGCACCTAGTCACACACAACACAATTCACGAGTTTAATAAACAAGAATGTTTATTAACAGCTACTTCCCGGAAGGATATGGAAGATCTTTCCCACAAGTAAAGTACCCCAGCACGGTGTGCCGGGTAGCGCTGAAGAGGCTAATCTAAAAGACTCGCCGAACCACCAGGAAGGTTACGAGAACCCGCCTGCCAAGTGAGAGCCCAAGGGTCCGTTCCGAAGAAGAGACGCACAGGGACAGCCTGTCAACCTACTTTGAACGCTGAATATATATATACCCAGCATTACGTAATCCCGGTCTCCGCCGCGCCACTCTCGTGTGCGGCGTTGCCCGGAACCACTACACAGTAAGGATCTGCTCTCCATGCCACCTTCCATAGAACGTTCGAACACTGCTGGATTCCCACCCCACTACAGACCTGACTAAAGCTTTATCTGCTCTATGTATTTTGGTTTATTGTATACAACCTTATTTTTTCTTTACTATTAATAACTCAATAAGTGTCATCTGAAAAATTATGAGGAGTACAGTTGAAGGTGAGGAGCATCAAGGAACTCAGCTAGACCCTAGAGGTACTCAGAAATACAATGGGCATTATTTTCCAGGTAACATCATCGGGCAGCGTTTCTTCATTGTGAGTCGTCAAAGTGGTAAAGTGGTAGATGCCGAGGCGGAGGGCAAGTCACCTGGTACGAAACTCATCATGTGGGATAGGAAGAATCCAGATGCTGCCAAGAACCAGCTCTTCTATCAGGATGACAAGACAGGCACCATCAAGTGTATCGACAGTCATCTCTGTATAGAATCTCATGGTAAGTGTCACATAATAGTGTTGTACAGTGGCATAAGGGAGCTGGGGATTCATTTACCCCATTTCTATCTAAAAATGGAGATGGCAGTTCTGCTTTCTGGAGTATCCTTCTATATAGATATGTAATATCTAGTGTCTGGCCTCTATCAAATTGTTACTATTAACATGACACACCTACTGTAAGGTGCTGCCATCTGTGAGCAGCTCTAAACACTACTCATGTATGACCTCATACATTACTTCCACTGCGCAAAAACCATCAGTTTATTGCTATATACGCCATCATAGAAGTGCATGTATAACAAAGGTGGTTCCTCCACTAAATATAACACTGGATGTTGTGTGGGTAAAACCATACTTTGTTAAGGTGGGGATATAGATGATGAACCCAGGAGCTGTTTAGTTTAGGTTGTATTTAATATCCTGAAGAATTCACAATTTACAAGTATGATGCCAATATGGGGAGTAACAGTTATCAGTTGATGTACAGGATCTTCTGAAGGAAATGTTACTGTGATTTAGTCCACTGTTAGCAAAACATGCTGTGCACTCCTGTAGGTGAGGATCCTTAACTCTAGAGCCTCACATCATGTGACTGCTCTGAGTGGTGGCATAATGTTTTTTCCACATCCCAGCAGCGCAGGGCCTCTCTGTCATCTCTACATCATGGTGATAGTCCTGAGTCAGTCTCCAGATTACTGACTCCTGTGTGTTGTTGTGTGAGCCAGGCTCAAGCCAAGTCTTTGACCGAATCCTGACTGACTGGAGATGAGTCCAACTCAGTCTTTAATACAAACTGGAAAGATGTCAGTGTCTAAAAATAGAAACAGTGTAAGGGAAATACCTGAGTACGTCCAATCAGGCCTCCGAGCATAACATGGCATGGGAGTGGGACATGAGTGTCCTGCTCCCGATAGGCTACATGTTAATGCACATGAATATATGGATTGCTGACACAGTCTGGATGATGTGGGAAAGTGACCTCACAGCTTGTCACAAGATGAATGTCTTTTCCCTCAACTAATGCCTTTCCAGTATCCTGGTTTGTTGAGTGCAGATCTTTAACTAAGATATAGAGAAATACAAATCACAATATAGAATATGTAGTACATATGCAGGTAAAGCTATGACACATGTATCGGCTGTATATTGACTTGTTTTCATATGTATACGCCCGTATTTCAGGACTGCGTATGAGGCATATACAATACTGTTTCCTCTTAGATACGGACGCGTCTTGGCTGTATATCACCTCTGGTGTATACGAGAGAAAATATCCTCTGCCTGACATACATGGGGTCGGCCGCATCGACAGGGCCTTTATACACTGGACCTAGCCTGACCACACATAGAACTGGTGTTTTAAAGTAAATTCTATAAGAAAAATGGTAAAAAAAAACCAACATAATGCAGGTTTTATTATATGTGTAGCAGACCACTGATCAATTAGAGTGTATGATCACTCTCTGCGGTATTCCTACCTTCCCAGTGGAGGAGACAAAGTCGCTACCCCCTGCTACTGCTTCCGCACAGGTTGGTTAGGATTGATCCGAGGTAGGCTGGGTGATGTGGGATCTACTATACCAAGCTTAGCCTAGGACAGAAAACCAGACTCCAGACTATTTAGGTATAAAGGCTTTATTATACCTGGAGAAGTTACAGTCCCTTGGTGCTGCGGGGCACCAAGTAGTGCAAGGGAAGAGATTCTGGTCTCTTCACCGTTGAAAGGTTTATGGGGAAACCTAACCAACACTGAGGCTCCAGGAGTTCACTCAACAGAGAGGCACCACGAGAAGACCTGTCGACCTGCTGCAGACTCAGCCTATTTAGTGACTGAGTTACGTAATGCGGGCGACTCCAAAGTATTTGCATACACGGGTCCTCCAGCCTTACCGCACAGTGGGGATCGGCACTCGCGCCACCTAACTAGAAGTGAAACAAAAACAGCTTGACTACCCTGACCCCTACATATGTAATTGATCAATTTATACTCGATCAGGTTTTATAAAGGTTTTATAAAATAAATTGGTAATATAAGATTTTTCATATGATACAGACTTGGATGGTTAATAGAAAATTGAATATGCTACCAGTTGTGTCCCCAAGTGGCAGATATCGGAACTATTCAATAGTGGCATAAATACAACAGAATCAGGCGTATATATGATGTATATTTGACTGCACCATGGCCACTTATATAAGCCTACAGATGAGGCGTATATACACAAGGAATAGGACGACCTTGTATACGCAAAAGCATACCTATATACACTGGGCACATTCATATGTAAAATGGTGGTGTTCATGCAGTGTTCTAAGAACAGTACCTTGTGACATACCTTTTTATTAGAATTGAAGAGGTGTTAATCACACACACACAAAAAGAGATATGAAGAGTTTCAGTGTGGGATGTTATTAGTAAACAAGTTGAATGATGCAGAGTTCATGTTGGTATCTTTTTAGTAACTCATACAACATTTCTCCAGAGTTTCTCTGTATACTCTCTGTATCTATTCTTTGTTTGAATAACAATTTCTTTAGATGACGGACCGTCTCACTTATTGTTTCTTTTTTCCAGGTAATGGTACTGGGAAACTTACCTTAGAGACCCACCAGCCTGGCAATGATAAACAGTTGTGGGCTATCAAAGACAACACCATAGAATCGTCGAGGTGGCCAAATGTGGTGATGGATGTCGACCAAGACACATGCTTTCCACAAGGTGTTTGTGCCTCCCAGAACAATAGGGGAGCAAACCAGCAGTGGGATTTCGATTATGTGGATGTCTAGGACAATTCCGTCAACCTAGAATTGCCCAAGTCTTTGATTGTGAACTAATTTTCAATGACCGATTTTACCTGATTCAATAGCTTTTTCCTGTTACCCATCAGTGGCACCCATATAGCCGCCTAGCACTGGGCCTAGGCTGGTGCCATCTGGTGCTGGAATCAGGGCCTGTGGAACACCTGCCTGTGCAGTGACAGGTGTTGGTTAAATGTTCCTCTAATCTTCATAACTCGCTGTTCCTCTTGGCAGGTCTCATGCCAGACCTCAAATTTGGGAATGCCTGCTATAACAAATTTGCATATTATCCCCACCATTGGCAAAAGACTTGATTTGGTTTTTACGAGTGATTCGCGTGTTGAATACCTGGCCCCCCTCATTAGGGCAAGATAACATAATTTTAAGTGGTGGTTTGTTTCTTCTTTGAAAGAATGAAAATATAACATTGAAAATGTAACTAGATGATAGAAGGAAATCCAGTAGTCGGATGGATGGGTTGATGTAATTGCAGCTGTGAATGTATGTAATATGATACAAAGTTATAGTCATATGTCAAAACAAATTGATTTCTAGAGCAACCAAAGAAAACCAGCCAAAGGGCTGGTGGCCACTCCTTTATTGGAAATGATTTAATGTACAAGACAAATTACCTAATTGTCAATTCATAGTGAGCCAATAAAGACTTTACAAAAAAGAATAAATCAAAGAAAATGGATACGGATTTGACTCTCATTACGTAACTTATCTGATATATAAGGCCGGGTCTCTTGCTACAGGTTTCTTGCTACTGGCCTTTTTTGAAGAAGGAACATCTAGGGATATCAATCTTTCATACTTATTCATGTTTGATCTTTAGCTACTTAACCTTAGTTAATTGTGACCAGTTCCTTTCTCTTCAATAGATGTATGATGAGGCGTAACAGCACTTTAATCTCCCACCGCTTTGTGACCACGAATAGAGAGAACAGGGAAGTGCACTGGGGGAGGTTCCTGCGCTCTCATCTCCATGGTTGAAAAAAAATTCCAACTGGGGCCCTGTACTCTACAGTATGGACCGCCAACGGAACGAAAAAATTTAACCTACAGATCCTTTCTGTTCCTTACCTAACACTTGTATTAGGATATGTGAGTGATTGAATGTTGGCTCTAATGAAATACCATTGGTAGATAGACTTATAGAGCAAATGACAGTAGTGAGCCTAGAGATGTCATCTAGAAACACACACAATCTAGAGATGACGTACAGATTACAGTATGAACGTACACAGAGGTCGTCAGGAACTCAATGTAGAGATGACGTACAGATTACAGTATGAACGTACAGAGAGGTCATCAGGAACTCAATGTAGAGATGACGTACAGATTACAGTGTGAACGTACACAGAGGTCGTCAGGAACTCAATGTAGAGATGACGTACAGATTACAGTATGAACGTACACAGAGGTCATCAGGGGATGCATTGACTCAGATCAGAATGAAAGTTTTGTTAGGAAAGACCAACATATGTGTGAGAAGGATTCCAGCAAGAAGGTGAAAGCAGAATGTGGAGTCTAATAATGAGAAACACAATGTCTTAATGCTGATGTGATTACAAATAAAATCATTTTGGGGAAGTGCATGACATGTAACAAGTGAGTGAACAGTGTTGTGTAGCCATTTGGTTTTATGTAGATAACCAAAGTCTTGGTCTCTTATATCAAGACTTTATAATGATATAAAAACAACTCTCAGCTCGGCGTGGTGCATGGTGCGTCTGCCTCAGGGGATCAGTGGAGAGTGAGGTGAGGACCCGGTCTTCGCTCAACAGCGCTCCTTGACTCACGCTCCCTCTGTGGACTGGTCACGCAATTACTGGAATACCCCCTGTTGTGCGTATTCTAACTCTGATACGGGCTTAAGTCCCTGTACCCCTCCACCTACCCCACCCCTCCTCACTGTGATACAGGCTTCAGTCCCTGTACCCCTCCACCTACCTCACCCCTCCTCACCGTGATACAGGCCTCAGTCCCTGTACCCCTCCACCTACCTCACCCCTCCTCACCGTGATACAGGCTTCAGTCCCTGTACCCCTCCACTACCTCACCCCTCCTCACTGTGATACAGGCTTCAGTCCCTGTACCCCTCCACCTACCCCACCCCTCCTCACTGTGATACAGGCTTCAGTCCCTGTACCCCTCCACCTACCTCACCCCTCCTCACCGTGATACAGGCCTCAGTCCCTGTACCCCTCCACCTACCTCACCCCTCCTCACCGTGATACAGGCTTCAGTCCCTGTACCCCTCCACCTACCTCACCCCTCCTCACTGTGATACAGGCTCCAGTCCCTGTACCCCTCCACCTACCTCACCCCTCCTCACCGTGATACAGGCCTCAGTCCCTGTACCCCTCCACCTACCTCACCCCTCCTCACCGTGATACAAGCTTCAGTCCCTGTACCCCTCCACCTACCTCACCCCTCCTCACCGTGATACAGGCTTCAGTCCCTGTACCCCTCCACCTACCTCACTCCTCCTCACCGTGATACGGGCCTCAGTCCCTGTACCCCTCCACCTCCCCTGCCCCTCCTCACTGTGATACAGGCCCCAGTCCCTGTACCCCTCCACCTACCTCACCCCTCCTCACTGTGATACAGGCTTCAGTCCCTGTACCCCTCCACCTACCTCACCCCTCCTCACTGTGATACAGGCTTCAGTCCCTGTACCCCTCCACCTCCCCCGCCCCTCCTCACTGTGATACAGGCCTCAGTCCCTGTACCCCTCCACCTACCCCACCCCTCCTCACCGTGATACAGGCTTCAGTCCCTGTACCCCTCCACCTACCTCACTCCTCCTCACCGTGATACAGGCTTCAGTCTCTGTACCCCTCCACCTACCCCACCCCTCCTCACTGTGATACAGGCTTCAGGCCCTGTACCCCTCCACCTACCCCACCCCTCCTCACTGTGATACAGGCCTCAGTCCCTGTACCTCTCCACCTACCCCACCCCTCCTCACAGTGATACAGGCTTAAGTCCCTGTACCCCTCCACCTACCCCACCCCTCCTCACTGTGATACAGGCTTCAGTCCCTGTACCCCTCCACCTACCCCACCCCTCCTAACTGTGATACAGGCTTCAGTCCCTGTACCCCTCCACCTACCCCACCCCTCCTAACTGTGATACAGGCTTCAGTCCCTGTACCCCTCCACCTACCCCACCCCTCCTCACTGTGATACAGGCTTCAGGCCCTGTACCCCTCCACCTACCCCACCCCTCCTCACTGTGATACAGGCCTCAGTCCCTGTACCTCTCCACCTACCCCACCCCTCCTCACAGTGATACAGGCTTCAGTCCCTGTACCCCTCCACCTACCCCACCCCTCCTCACTGTGATACAAGCTTCAGTCCCTGTACCCCTCCACCTACCCCACCCCTCCTCACTGTGATACAGGCCTCAGTCCCTGTACCCCTCCACCTACCCTACCCCTCCTCACTGTGATACAGGCTTCAGTCCCTGTACCCCTCCACCTACCCAACCCCTCCTAACTGATACAGGCTTCAGTCCCTGTACCCCTCCACCTACCCCACCCCTCCTCACTGTGATACAGGCCTCAGTCCCTGTACCTCTCCACCTACCCCACCCCTCCTCACAGTGATACAGGCTTAAGTCCCTGTACCCCTCCACCTACCCCACCCCTCCTCACTGTGATACAGGCTTCAGTCCCTGTACCCCTCCACCTACCCCACCCCTCCTAACTGTGATACAGGCTTCAGTCCCTGTACCCCTCCACCTACCCCACCCCTCCTCACTGTGATACAGGCCTCAGTCCCTGTACCTCTCCACCTACCCCACCCCTCTTCACAGTGATACAGGCTTAAGTCCCTGTACCCCTCCACCTACCCCACCCCTCCTCACTGTGATACAGGCTTCAGTCCCTGTACCCCTCCACCTACCCCACCCCTCCTAACTGTGATACAGGCTTCAGTCCCTGTACCCCTCCACCTACCCCACCCCTCCTAACTGTGATACAGGCTTCAGTCCCTGTACCCCTCCACCTACCCCACCCCTCCTCACTGTGATACAGGCTTCAGGCCCTGTACCCCTCCACCTACCCCACCCCTCCTCACTGTGATACAGGCCTCAGTCCCTGTACCTCTCCACCTACCCCACCCCTCCTCACAGTGATACAGGCTTCAGTCCCTGTACCCCTCCACCTACCCCACCCCTCCTCACTGTGATACAAGCTTCAGTCCCTGTACCCCTCCACCTACCCCACCCCTCCTCACTGTGATACAGGCCTCAGTCCCTGTACCCCTCCACCTACCCTACCCCTCCTCACTGTGATACAGGCTTCAGTCCCTGTACCCCTCCACCTACCCAACCCCTCCTAACTGATACAGGCTTCAGTCCCTGTACCCCTCCTCTACTGGGGGGTTCAACTCCAAGCAGATCCTCTCATCTACGCTGCCTGAAGGTGAGAGTGATCACGTAATTTTGTGTAAGCTCCATATTCTCCAGCCTTGCTGACCATGACCAATCACTATAGACTGACATTAACCCACTTGGTGTTGATATATTTGGATACCAGAAAAGCAGTGGTGGAAAGTTGACTGGGTGCAGGTGTGTTACAGAAAATAACCCATAGAGTGAATACAACACAAACATTTTAATTGTTATTTTATTTATAATTTCACACTCATTCATCAATGGAGAACATACCATTTGCTCCTTGTTATATAGTATGTCACTATTTCCAACAGATACCTGTTCTATTCCAAAGGCCAATTTTGTCATGCGGGCTACGTTTGAAGGCATCAAATAAAAGCTAATTAGGTTTCTTGGGCAGTCGCCCATTACAGTGCAGTGTGACTGACACTGCTGAGCGTGTGGCCTGCTCCACTACACCGATCCCTCTACCTGCCTGACACGGGGCCGCCATGTTGTAGTCGTGCAGTGTGACTGACACTGCTGAGCGCGTGGCCTGCTCCACTACACCGATCACTCTACCTGCCTGACACGGGGCCGCCATGTTGTAGTCGTGCAGTGTGACTGACACTGCTGAGCGCGTGGCCTGCTCCACTACACCGATCTCTCTACCTGCCTGACACGGGGCAGACGTGTCGTAGCCGTGTAGTGTGACTGAGACTGCTGAGCATGCAGCCTGCTCCACTACACCGATCCCTCTACCTTATTGAGACACGGCGGACGTGTTGTAGTCGTGTAGTGTGACTGACACTGTTTAGCGTGTGGCCTGCTCCACTACACCGATCTCTCTACCTGCCTGACACGGGGCCGCCATGTTGTAGTCGTGTAGTGTAACTGACACTGCTGAGCGCGTGGCCTGCTCCACTACACCGATCTCTCTACCTGCCTGACACGGGGCAGACGTGTTGTAGTCGTGCAGTGTGGCTGACACTGCTGAGCGCGTGGCCTGCTCTACTGCACCGATCTCTCTACCTGCCTGAGACACGGCCGCCATGTTGTAGTCGTGTAGTGTGACTGACACTGCTGAGCGTGTGGCCTGCTCCACTACACCGATCTCTCTACCTGCCCGACACACGGCAGACGTGTTGTAGCCGTGCAATGCTCTTTTGTGGTCATGCAGTCAGCCCAGTGGAAGACCCTCTTTAGACGACAGTCATCGGACAAAACATAGAGTTTCCTGATATAGGACTGTATTTCCAGCAGGCATGTTACACATACCATCCAATGTATTGACCATCATATATACATCAGTTTATGCAAATGATGCATTGTATACGCTGGATATATATGGACATTATGGCGTCTATACGAAGGCTGACAATATGGGCGTATCTATGAGAAAAGATTAGAAAACGCAGCCTCTAGTCGTAGATATATCAAGATGGATACATGAATAAACTCAAAGTTTTGTCCTGTGAGTAGATCGAGAAATCACTGCGATGGGAGTTATCGTCATTGGTTTCACTGTGGTCCTCCGCACAAGACAAAATCTAAAAGACGACTTAACAGACTGCTGAAAATCCTTGTTCCAGAAGGCATAAATAACAGGGTTCAAACAAGAGTTCAAACACCCCAACAACAGCAAGTAGGTGCCCACGAGGTCCTCCAGGTGGCAGGCGGCCCCGCACGCATTCTGCACCAGCGACGTGATCGTAAAGGGAAACCACGTCACCACGAAGCAGCCAATCACAATGCCCAGAGTCCTGACGGCCTTGAGGGTTCTGCGCAGGCGTGAAACGCGCCGGCGGTGTTGTACTTCCGGGTAGGGGTTTCTTTTCGCCCCTTTCTCGACGTCCATGGAGAGGTTTTGTGTAGCCAAGTTCTCCGAGGTGAACACAGACTCTTGAGTGCTGATCTTCTTGATATGAGTCCTTGTCACTACAAATATTTTAGAATAAATGACGATGATACAGATCAGAGGTAGTAAATACCCGATAGTGAAGGATACCCAGATGTAGTCTCTATGGACGACATACATATAAGAGCACCGTGTGAAGCTCCTGTTTCGTCCTCCCATCAGAGGCCCACATCCAACCAGAAACGCGTAAATCCAGGTCAAGGTCACCACCACACACGCTCGTGGACGTGTGACCTTTTGATGGTAGGTTAATGCGTTAGAAATAGCCACGAGGCGATCCACGGCTATCCAGAACATGAATAACATGGAGGCACATGCAGGTGCCATGAAAAAGGCCATATAGACAAGGCACAATTGCTGTACTTTATCCAGAGGCAGGGCCACCTTGGCCAGGCAGCTGAGGGCGACTGAGATGTCGGCGAAGGCCAGCGCGAGGAGGAAGATGAAGGCCGGGTTGTGGAGCTGTCTGCTGAGGGCCAGGGACACCACGACCGGGATGTTAAACGAGAAGTTCACCACAGACACGCAGACCAGCCCCACGTTCAGGAAGTCATAGTGCTGCTGGCCCGGCCGGGGCAGCGTGACCGCATCACCTACAGCTGTGAGGGGTATGAGGGAAGTCATCTTCTGTTACAGAGTCACCGCATCACCTACAGCTGTGAGGGGTATGAGGGAAGTCATCTTCTGTTACAGAGTCACCGCATCACCTACAGCTGTGAGGGGTATGAGGGAAGTCATCTTCTGTTACAGAGTCACCGCATCACCTACAGCTGTGAGGGGTATGAGGGAAGTCATCTTCTGTTACAGAGTCACCGCATCACCTACAGCTGTGAGGGGTATGAGGGAAGTCATCTTCTGTTACAGAGTCACCGCATCACCTACAGCTGTGAGGGGTATGAGGGAAGTCGCCATCTTCTCTGAGTCAGATGTTACAGAGTCACCACATCACTACAGTAGTGAGGGGTATGAGGGAAGTCGCCGTCTTCTGTTACAGAGTCTCTATATCACTACAGTAGTGAGGGGTATGAGGGAAGTCGCCGTCTTCTGTTACAGTCTCTACATCACTACAGTAGTGAGGGGTATGAGGGAAGTCGCCGTCTTCTGTTACAGTCTCTATATCACTACAGTAGTGAGGGGTATGAGGGAAGTCGCCGTCTTCTGTTACAGTCTCTATATCACTACAGTAGTGAGGGGTATGAGGGAAGTCGCCGTCTTCTGTTACAGTCTCTATATCACTACAGTAGTGAGGGGTATGAGGGAAGTCGTCTTCTGTTACAGAGTCTCTATATCACTACAGTAGTGAGGGGTATGAGGGAAGTCGCCGTCTTCTGTTACAGTCTCTATATCACTACAGTAGTGACGGGTATGAGGGAAGTCGCCGTCTTCTGTTACAGTCTCTATATCACTACAGTAGTGAGGGGTATGAGGGAAGTCGTCTTCTGTTACAGTCTCTATATCACTACAGTAGTGAGGGGTATGAGGGAAGTCGTCATCTGTTACAGAGTCTCTATATCACTACAGTAGTGAGGGGTATGAGGGAAGTCGCCGTCTTCTGTTACAGAGTCTCTATATCACTACAGTAGTGAGGGGTATGAGGGAAGTCGCCGTCTTCTGTTACAGAGTCTCTATATCACTACAGTAGTGAGGGGTATGAGGGAAGTCGCCGTCTTCTGTTACAGAGTCTCTATATCACTACAGTAGTGAGGGGTATGAGGGAAGTCGCCGTCTTCTGTTACAGAGTCACCACATCACTACAGTAGTGAGGGGTATGAGGGAAGTCGTCTTCTGTTACAGAGTCTCTATATCACTACAGTAGTGAGGGGTATGAGGGAAGTCGCCGTCTTCTGTTACAGAGTCTCTATATCACTACAGTAGTGAGGGGTATGAGGGAAGTCGCCGTCTTCTGTTACAGTCTCTATATCACTACAGTAGTGAGGGGTATGAGGGAAGTCGTCTTCTGTTACAGAGTCTCTATATCACTACAGTAGTGAGGGGTATGAGGGAAGTCGTCTTCTGTTACAGTCTCTATATCACTACAGTAGTGAGGGGTATGAGGGAAGTCGCCGTCTTCTGTTACAGTCCCTATATCACTACAGTAGTGAGGGGTATGAGGGAAGTCGTCTTCTGTTACAGAGTCTCTATATCACTACAGTAGTGAGGGGTATGAGGGAAGTCGTCTCCTGTTACAGTCTCTATATCACTACAGTAGTGAGGGGTATGAGGGAAGTCGCCGTCTTCTGTTACAGAGTCTCTATATCACTACAGTAGTGAGGGGTATGAGGGAAGTCGTCTTCTGTTACAGAGTCTCTATATCACTACAGTAGTGAGGGGTATGAGGGAAGTCGCCTTCTGTTACAGAGTCTCTATATCACTACAGTAGTGAGGGGTATGAGGGAAGTCGCCGTCTTCTGTTACAGAGTCTCTATATCACTACAGTAGTGAGGGGTATGAGGGAAGTCGCCGTCTTCTGTTACAGTCTCTATATCACTACAGTAGTGAGGGGTATGAGGGAAGTCGTCTTCTGTTACAGAGTCTCTATATCACTACAGTAGTGAGGGGTATGAGGGAAGTCGCCGTCTTCTGTTACAGAGTCTCTATATCACTACAGTAGTGAGGGGTATGAGGGAAGTCGCCGTCTTCTGTTACAGTCTCTATATCACTACAGTAGTGAGGGGTATGAGGGAACTCGTCTTCTGTTACAGAGTCTCTATATCACTACAGTAGTGAGGGGTATGAGGGAAGTCGCCGTCTTCTGTTACAGAGTCTCTACATCACTACAGTAGTGAGGGGTATGAGGGAAGTCGCCGTCTTCTGTTACAGAGTCTCTATATCACTACAGTAGTGAGGGGTATGAGGGAAGTCGCCGTCTTCTGTTACAGTCTCTATATCACTACAGTAGTGAGGGGTATGAGGGAAGTCGCCGTCTTCTGTTACAGTCTCTATATCACTACAGTAGTGAGGGGTATGAGGGAAGTCGCCGTCTTCTGTTACAGTCTCTATATCACTACAGTAGTGAGGGGTATGAGGGAAGTCGCCGTCTTCTGTTACAGTCTCTATATCACTACAGTAGTGAGGGGTATGAGGGAAGTCGTCTTCTGTTACAGAGTCTCTATATCACTACAGTAGTGAGGGGTATGAGGGAAGTCGCCGTCTTCTGTTACAGTCTCTACATCACTACAGTAGTGAGGGGTATGAGGGAAGTCGTCTTCTGTTACAGAGTCTCTATATCACTACAGTAGTGAGGGGTATGAGGGAAGTCGCCGTCTTCTGTTACATAGTCTCTACATCACTACAGTAGTGAGGGGTATGATGGGAAGTCGTCTTCTGTTACAGAGTCTCTATATCACTACAGTAGTGAGGGGTTTGAGGGAAGTCGTCTTCTGTTACAGTCTCTATATCACTACAGTAGTGAGGGGTATGATGGGAAGTCGCCGTCTTCTGTTACAGTCTCTATATCACTACAGTAGTGACGGGTATGAGGGAAGTCGCCGTCTTCTGTTACAGTCTCTATATCACTACAGTAGTGAAGGGTATGAGGGAAGTCGCCGTCTTCTGTTACAGTCTCTATATCACTACAGTAGTGACGGGTATGAGGGAAGTCGCCGTCTTCTGTTACAGTCTCTATATCACTACAGTAGTGAGGGGTATGAGGGAAGTCGTCTTCTGTTACAGTCTCTATATCACTACAGTAGTGAGGGGTATGAGGGAAGTCGTCTTCTGTTACAGAGTCTCTATATCACTACAGTAGTGAGGGGTATGAGGGAAGTCGCCGTCTTCTGTTACAGTCTCTATATCACTACAGTAGTGACGGGTATGAGGGAAGTCGCCGTCTTCTGTTACAGTCTCTATATCACTACAGTAGTGACGGGTATGAGGGAAGTCGCCGTCTTCTGTTACAGAGTCTCTATATCACTACAGTAGTGAGGGGTATGAGGGAAGTCGCCGTCTTCTGTTACAGAGTCTCTATATCACTACAGTAGTGACGGGTATGAGGGAAGTCGTCTTCTGTTACAGAGTCTCTATATCACTACAGTAGTGAGGGGTATGAGGGAAGTCATCTTCAGTTACAGAGTCTCTATATCACTACAGTAGTGAGGGGTTTGAGGGAAGTCGTCTTCTGTTACAGTCTCTATATCACTACAGTAGTGAGGGGTATGATGGGAAGTCGCCGTCTTCTGTTACAGTCTCTATATCACTACAGTAGTGAGGGGTATGAGGGAAGTCGCCGTCTTCTGTTACAGTCTCTATATCACTACAGTAGTGACGGGTATGAGGGAAGTCGCCGTCTTCTGTTACAGTCTCTATATCACTACAGTAGTGAGGGGTATGAGGGAAGTCGTCTTCTGTTACAGTCTCTATATCACTACAGTAGTGAGGGGTATGAGGGAAGTCGTCTTCTGTTACAGTCTCTATATCACTACAGTAGTGAGGGGTATGAGGGAAGTCGTCTTCTGTTACAGTCTCTATATCACTACAGTAGTGAGGGGTATGAGGGAAGTCGCCGTCTTCTGTTACAGAGTCTCTATATCACTACAGTAGTGAAGGGTATGAGGGAAGTCGCCGTCTTCTGTTACAGTCTCTATATCACTACAGTAGTGAGGGGTATGAGGGAAGTCGTCTTCTGTTACAGTCTCTATATCACTACAGTAGTGAGGGGTATGAGGGAAGTCGCCGTCTTCTGTTACAGTCTCTATATCACTACAGTAGTGAGGGGTATGAGGGAAGTCGTCTTCTGTTACAGTCTCTATATCACTACAGTAGTGAGGGGTATGATGGGAAGTCGTCTTCTGTTACAGTCTCTATATCACTACAGTAGTGAAGGGTATGAGGGAAGTCGCCGTCTTCTGTTACAGAGTCTCTATATCACTACAGTAGTGAGGGGTATGAGGGAAGTCGTCTTCTGTTACAGAGTCTCTATATCACTACAGTAGTGAGGGGTATGAGGGAAGTCGCCGTCTTCTGTTACAGTCTCTATATCACTACAGTAGTGAGGGGTATGAGGGAAGTCGCCGTCTTACAGAAATACCCCGTCAGTGCAGATAGAATATATCACCGGGTTCACCCCAACACCTCGCAGTGTCACGGGTCGTCAGTCGCTGCCCGTCCTGATATCTTATCGGCACATTTTCCGTCGACAGGTGCAGACTGGGCCTAATTCTGTTCGTACTCCACTGCGGCGTGGAACACGAGACCTCACTTGTGTCAACAAATCTCGTGGTTATAATAAAGTGCACTATTCCAGCCTCCTTTATGGCGTATATGGAGAACGCCTTCCCGCTACCTCTTCTAACACCTAGCAGTCTCAAAGAGATCAAAGAATTCCACCAGATGTAAGCCGATCTGAGCCGATCTGAGCCGATCCTGGCCGATCTGCGGATGCGCATGACAGGATGAATGGTGAGTGATAATATGGGGCTCTACACAGATCGGTAAAGAGTCAAGTAGATCTTACGAGATGTGGTGCGATCTAACAGGATACAGCCCGACCCTGCCCGTCTAAAGGACCAGGCTGATGTGTCAGTGTTTTAAACTTCCTAAGGCATCCTGTTAGGAGCAGGTTCACAAAGGTCCCTTCTCAATTTTGCTTGCATTGATGAGGTGCCAGGTGTAGAACATTTAGTGGTGTTAGCTGGGACCTGAGAATCACTGCAAGACCGGTGTCATGCCAAATACCGACCCCCGCAAAATACTGACCTCCTTCAAGTGCTAACGTCCTATGACATACTGCCCACCTCTATGAAATGATGACACCCTGTGAAATACTAACCCCTGTAAAATAGTGACACCCTGTGAAAAACTGATGCCATACAATATACTATCCCCTGACAGGGTTTCAGCGGGTCAGTATTTCACACGAGGTCAGTATTTCGCAGCACACCGGTGACTGGCGCGTTCTTTGCGCCACCTGCTGAATAATCAAGAGACCACTAACCGGAAGTTAAATGCAGCGTCCCATTTTATCTGTTGTTTAGCAACCATCACATGGAGTGGCTACTCCACACTGAGGCCTTCTGGGAAACACTTGGAGCGACCAACCAGCTTATTCAGAAACAATTAGTCTCTGGGAATACTTTTGTGTACAATCTCCGAGTAGTTGATGCGTATCAATATCCGAGAGTCAGAGAGGATATTACATTGTCAATCAGGAAGAGATTAGAGCCACTTGTACACAAAACCAGTCGTTACTGTATTTAGGCCACTAAAAAAAAAAAATTGTTTCTCATCACCAAGCCATGAAAAATATGACGAGGGCGTTGTTTTTTTTTGTTTTTTTTTTTGTTTTTTTTTTTTGCTATATCAAAGATGGCAGACATACAGTAAAACCCCACATAAGCGGCCACCCTCCGATCCGGGCCAAAGTGGCTGCTTACGCGGGGTTTCCAGATTTTTACTGGCTATACATTTAATGCATCCCTGACATCAGGAGCTTTAATTTGATACTAAATACACATACCTTTCATAATATATCAAGATTCATCTTAAAAAAAAAAAAAATCTTCTAAAATCGTTTTTTCTGATGCGCGCGGTGATGAGAAACAAGTTGTTTTTTTTGAGTGGCCTTATCATCCACTTACATTATTGGTGATAAGAATGAACCATGTATCTGTATATAGGCCTCTGGGATGACTTCACTTGTACAGCCATAGCAAAGTAATTTAGTGTGGACTTACGCAGTCTATAGTTCCCTGTTGCATAATAACAGGTGACGGAGGGGTCCCTCACGTAATAACAGGTGCAGGAGGGGTCCCTCACGTAATAACAGGTGCAGGAGGGGTCCCTCACGTAATAACAGGTGACGGAGGGGTCCCTCACGTAATAACAGGTGACGGAGGGGTCCCTCACGTGACAACAGGTGCAGGAGGGGTCCCTCACGTAATAACAGGTGCAGGAGGGGTCCCTCACAAAATAATAGCTTCAGGAGTGGTCCCTCACATAATAACAGGTGCAGGAGAGGTCCCTCACGTAATAACAGGTGCAGGAGGGGTCCCTCACGTAATAACAGGAGCAGGAGGGGTCCCTCACATAATAACAGGAGCAGGAGGGGTCCCTCACGTAATAACAGGAGCAGGAGGGGTCCCTCACGTAATAACAGGTGCAGGAGGGGTCCCTCACATAATAACAGGTGCAGGAGGGGTCCCTCACGTAATAACAGGTGCAGGAGGGGTCCCTCACGTAATAACAGGTGTAGGAGGGGTCCCTCACATAATAACAGGTGCAGGAGGGGTCCCTCACGTAATAGCAGGTGCAGGAGGGGTCCCTCACGTAATAACAGGAGCAGGAGGGGTCCCTCACGTAATAACAGGTGCAGGAGGGGTTCCTCACGTAATAACAGGTGCAGGAGGGGTCCCTCACGTAATAACAGGAGCAGGAGGGGTCCCTCACGTAATAACAGGTGCAGGAGGGGTCCCTCACGTAATAACAGGTGCAGGAGGGGTCCCTCACGTAATAACAGGTGCAGGAGGGGTCCCTCACATAATAACAGGTGCAGGAGGGGTCCCTCACGTAATAACAGGGGCAGGAGGGGTCCCTCACGTTATAACAGGAGCAGGAGGGGTCCCTCACATAATAACAGGTGCAGGAGGGGTCCCTCATGTAATAACAGGTGCAGGAGGGGTCCCTCACGTAATAACAGGTGCAGTTGATGAGCCCTCCATGTATCCATCTGTGCAGAAAACCCTCATCTCCTACATGTTACGTAGAGGTGGAGTGTGCCAGGTCTGTGCCTCCTTTATCTTGCTACCTGTGTCTCCGATAAGACCCGCTATCATGGAGAAGTTAACAGCCCCACGCAACTTGGGTGTCGATTAAACCCGAAAACAGCTATTTGTTTGGTTCACAGCCTTGTGTTAACTCCTGCACCCTTACAGTTCCATCTTGCACTGCCCTGAGCATAATTCTGAAGCGACCCCTCGAGTTATGAACCTGTATGTACTGATGTCACACATTTTACATGTATAACCATGGAACCCAGGGTTTTATCCTACCCCTAATAAAAAAACGCCATCGGCTTAACATGGGATTTGTTTATGTCACGGGTAGTGACATAAAGTGTTGTTTATGCCACTACTTTCTGATACTGAAAAAATATGGAAACGGGGTAGGATAAAATCTAGACGCCACTCGTTTGAGTTTGAGCTTATTTATGCCACTCATTTTGTTGGCTCCGTAATGTCACTCGTCTTCGACTCGTGAAATTATGGAGCCAACAAAATGAGTGGCATAAATAAGCTCAGACTCAAACTCGTGACGTCTCTTGATATTCCTGAATACAATATTCTAACCCACATTCAATTAGAATGAGAATAGAGGGAAACTATGTTCCGGTGAAAGGAAGTCAAAGTTACGAGGTAAGGCTTGGAAAAATTACTGCCCAAGGCCCTGGCCGCGGGCAGTAATTTTTCCAAGCCTTACCGAGTAATTTTGACTTCCTTTCACTGGTACTTGGTTTCCCTATTCCTATATACCTTCAAATGTGGTTTAATAAGAGACAATCTGATTGGTCTAAATGTCAACCTTGGGTAGTATACGGCAACCTTGGGTAGTATCAGATAGTTACTCCACCCCCCAGAGCGTGGTGTAAGCATAGAGTGTACAGCCATAGGTATATACGAATATTACTTTCTATCTATAGTGAAAAATTCACGAAATAGAAGGGACAGTGTTAGGAGATGTTTCTTTCCTGGATAGAACTCTGCTCTCCCTGTTATTGTATGCACTGAGCGTTAGTTAAGGGTTGAGTTACTATAGAGCAATCCTATAAACGTTCATGGTTCTATTAGACGTCTGAGTTCACCCCGTGTAAGAGTCCACCCTGCTCAATATGGTTCTATTAGACGTCAGAGTTCACCCCGTGTAAGGGCCCACCCCGCTCAGTATGGTTCTATTAGATGTCTGAGTTCACCCCGTGTAAGGGCCCACCCCGCTCAGTATGGTTCTATTAGATGTCTGAGTTCACCCCGTGTAAGGGCCCACCCCGCTCAGTATGGTTCTATTAGATGTTTGAGTTCACCCCGTGTAAGGGTCCACCCTGCTCAGTATGGTTCTATTAGATTTCTGAGTTCACCCCGTGTAAGGGCCCACCCCGCTCAGTATGGTTCTATTAGATGTCTGAGTTCACCCCGTGTAAGGGTCCACCCTGCTCAGTATGGTTCTATTAGATTTCTGAGTTCACCCCGTGTAAGGGAACACCCTGCTCAGTATGGTTCTATAAGATGTTTGAGTTCACCCCGTGTAAGAGTCCACCCTGCTCAGTATGGTTCTATTAGACGTTTGAGTTCACCCCGTGTAAGGGCCCACCCTGCTCAGTATGGTTCTGTGGTGGTCGCCGCCTGTCTAGCAGGTTGGATGACCCCAATCCGGAACGCTAGTTCCAGGCAGGATCCCACCCTACGCTCTCTGCGTAGGTTGGTTCAGCTTTCGGTGAGTTTACACAGACCTAGTAACACACAACACAACACACGCGTTTAATAAAGAAGAATGTTTATTAAAAATACTACTTCCCGGAAAGATCTGGAAGATCTTTCCCACAAGTACAGTACCCTAGCACAGGATGCTAGGTAACGCTGGAGAAGCTAATCTGAAAGACTCGCCTAACCACCAGGAAGGTTACGAGAACTCGCCTGCCAAGTGAGGGCCCAAGGGTCCGTTCCGCAGAAGAGACGCATGGGGACAAACCTGTCTACCTACTGTGAACGTTGAGTATATATACCCGCCGCGCCACTCTTGTGTGCAGCGTTGCCCGGAACCACTACACAGTAGTGATCGGATCTCCGCGCCACCTTCCGTAGAACGTATGAACACTGCTGGATTCCCGCCCCACTACAGTTCTATTAGATGTTTGAGTGCACCCCGTGTAAGGGCCTACCCTGCTCAGTATGGTACTATTAGACGTCAGAGTTCACCCCGTGTAAGGGCCCACCCTGCTCAGTATGGTTCTATTAGATGTCTGAGTGCACCCCGTGTAAGGGCCCACCCTGCTCAGTATGGTACTATTAGACATCAGAGTTCACCCCGTGTAAGGGCCCACCCTGCTCAGTATGGTTCTTTTAGATGTCTGAGTGCACCCCGTGTAAGGGCCCACCCTGCTCAGTATGGTACTATTAGACGTCAGAGTGCACCCCGTGTAAGGGAACACCCTGCTCAGTATGGTTCTATTAGATGTCTGAGTTCAGCCTGTGTAAGGATCCACCCTGCTCAGTATGGTTCTATTAGACGTTTGAGTTCACCCCGTGTAAGGGCCCACCCTGCTCAGTATGGTTCTATTAGATGTCTGAGTGCACCCCGTGTAAGGGCCCACCCTGCTCAGTATGGTACTATTAGACGTCAGAGTTCACCCCGTGTAAGGGTCCACCCCGCTCAGTATGGTTCTATTAGATGTCTGAGTTCACCCCGTGTAAGGGCCCACCCTGCTCAGTATGGTTCTATTAGATTTCTGAGTTCACCCCGTGTAAGGGCCCACCCCGCTCAGTATGGTTCTATAAGATGTCTGAGTTCACCCCGTGTAAGGGTCCACCCTGCTCAGTATGGTTCTATAAGATGTCTAAGTTCACCCCGTGTATAGTATACAGTTTGCTCGGAATGGAGGTTCTACTGTACTTGTCATCGGGGCTGGATGAAGAAAAGAATATTCAGGTACGTTTCGCTTTGGGGATGACTCTGAAACTGCCGTTCTCATTTTGTAAGGAATGTCTCATAGAAGATGTTGAAAAATAAACAATACAATTCACATTTTTCTTGTCTTTATTAATAATCGCCTATTTTCAAGTTTAAAGTCTCTTCTGTGAGGCTGAGCAACAGACAAGCTGAGGTTTGGAGCTTGAAAATAGGAACAGAAACTGGTGGTGAGACAAATCTTATACAGCAAGGTGTCCAGCAACACTCACCAAGGATTGGCTACATGCATGAATCCCACGTATAAATACCAGACCGACAAGCTAGCAGCAGAAACCCCCATCATCAGCCATTCAACATCTCAACACCAAGAATATTCAACGACCACCCACAGTATTTACATCCACCACAAAATACATGCAACTTTGCTGAAATACATTGACAACCAACCCACAGGCCACACAGTGACGTATTAATCGTGTTCGGGCTCACCGTGACGTACTGAATAGTTTCACATCAGTTTTAGGCGCATAATAATTAGAAAACGTCGTGACTGAGACGGAGTGGTGCCGTTCTCGGCCTTTTGTCCAATTAATTCCTCCCGACGCCTGACCCTCCCTACGTGATCAGTAACCATGTGTCCCAGTACCGCTACTGTCCGCCAGGGACAAGTTCCAGTATGAGCCGTGAAGGTGGCGCCACTGTTGTCGTTATCAGGGTCTGTTATAATCCATTGATAACCGCACCGCCACCTGGTCTTTTGTTTGGCATCGTTGACAAGATGGCCGCCCACATTGACCTAGTTTGGCAACCAACCCCTGATACGATATAGGGGTCGGCCAGGTTAAATCACACACGGGATCAGTTGGGGTGTGACTCAAACGGAATACATTTGATTTATGCCGGCTCTAAAAGCAGAAATACTTTATAAGTAAAATCATAGCTTAAAAAATTGATAATGGAATCTAGTTTTATGGTGGTTCTATTCTAAAAATACACACAAAAGGAAATAGCAAAATTGTAAATTGGCTTTGAGGTTATGCCTAAACACACTCTCCAAGGAGTACAAAAAATCTGGTAGGAGAGTAACAAACAAGTCCCGCTACTGGGTCAAGGCGTCCCTTATTTAATCCGACCAGAGCTAATTTTGTGTAGCTCTGGTTGCCAGTGTAACATTGACCCTATACAACAATCCCACAGCTAAGTGTAACGGTGTCCATTCATAAAAACCTCTCATATGGCATTAACCAGACTAACACTCAAAATACTGCACGACAAAGCCACATGCATACCAGAAATAATTTCAAAATCGTTTAAAATTACCAAACACTTCATAGAAGAAGATATGAGTGAGAAATAAATGCATATAACAATGGACCCATCAGAAGTCGTTTAACAACTAACCTAATATTATTATACACCTGTGGCCATATGACCAACGTATACTCCTACCCATGTCGCATTTATGGCCGTACTTCACACTGTGACCGTATGGCCTATACGTATACCACCCAGTCCTACCCATGTTGTATTTATGGCCGTACGTCACACTGTGGCCATATCACCGACATATACTCCTTCCCATGTCGTATTTATGGCCGTACGTCACACTGTGGCCGTATCACCGACGTATACTCCTACCCATGACGTATTTATGGCCGTATGTCACACTGTGGCCGTATCACCGACGTATACTCCTACCCATGACGCATTTATGGTCGTACGGCACACTGTGGCCGTATCACCGACGTATACTCCTACCCATGACGCATTTATGGTCGTACGTCACGCTGTGGCCATATCACCGACGTATACTCCTACCCATGACGTATTTATGGCCATACGTCACACTGTGAATTTCATCACTTTCCATTTAAAGTTTGCATTCATCACAATGTTTACAGTTACATACATCGCTGTCTTTATGGTACAAGTTGAACCATAAGAATAACATAACAAAATATACACAACGTTCACCCACGTCAAGTGACTACGTAAATACTACGCCATGGTCGTGACAGAGTGATGTGTGGTGACGTCATCAATAACTGGCCAATCACCAGCCAGGATTTCAGAAAGTAGGTCAAACATCAACAAGAAGGTAAATCCAATTCAACATCAGTTAGCCCAGGCCAGGTGACAAGGTATATTTACATCTCACTTCAATGTCTATTTATCAACTGGGACTCTTTAGAGGATCGATTTAGCAAGGGTACAAAGGACTTCCTGCGGATCGCTCCTTTTGGACATTTTAACATATCACCGAGGTGTTAAAACACAAGATGTATCACTCATCTTTGCTCACACCCTCTCCTCTTTCTGAGAATAAAATCAAATTTTGTGACGTTTTGTGGTCTTCACAAGATCAAACTGAACCAGACGAATGTAAGCCACACTCCCCCTCTCAGTAGGGTATTTGGACACTACGCTAAATGTCATTAAGATGTACAAAAGAAGAGAATGTTTTCTGACGTCATCATATCCAACGCCAATGGGGTCTTTCTTTTTTATGCCACTCGAAGATTCCTACATTAAGTCTATAAAGGGATGTCTCTAAACAAGATAAAACACTACGATTTGCGGAGGATTTCTAATGTGTATAACACCAATATCACATAAAAACATAGCAGACAGTAAGGTACATGGAACTAACATCGAGACACCAGACACAGAATTTGAACAAAACAAAACATTACAATGCAAGGTTGTCAGATGTACATCAGTTCTTACAAATATATTTATCTAGTATCTATGATGTTGATGCACTGTATACACTGGACTGCAAAAATGGACATTACGCCGTATACGTGGGGAAACAATATGGGCGTATCTAAAAGAAAATATCAGAAAATGCAGCCTATAGTGATAAATACACGAAGATGGATACATGAATAAACTCAAAGTTTCGTGCTGTGATGGAAACTAGCGCTGTACAATCTACCAACTGACAAACATCAAAGGGGGACACAGAATTTGAACAGAACAAAACGCCCAGACAAAGTGCTGGGCATCTGGGAGCTTCCATTCTCAGCCATTCTAAGTGATTTCTGAAACTGACAGCTAAAGACCTTAAGGGGCCTTTTTTATCTTGTTCACTTGTTTTCTCCTTGGATGTACACTGAAGATTGACCCTTGATGTAAAGCAGTCTGGAATTCTGTAAGATCTCGATGCTTGACACTCCCCCATCTCTCCAGCACAACAGACAACCGAGTCTCAGCGCCCAGACCCCACCATACGTCTGTCTGCAACCGAGTCTCAGTGCCCAGACCCCACCATACGTCTGTCGGCATCCGCGTCTCAGTGCCCAGACCCCACCATACGTCTGTCGGCATCCGCGTCTCAGTGCCCAGACCCCACCATACGTCTGTCGGCAACCGCGTCTCAGTGCCCAGACCCCACCATACGTCTGTCGGCATCCGCGTCTCAGTGCCCAGACCCCACCATACGTCTGTCGGCATCCGCGTCTCAGTGCCCAGACCCCACCATACGTCTGTCGGCATCCGCGTCTCAGTGCCCAGACCCCACCATACGTCTGTCGGCATCCGCGTCTCAGTGCCCAGACCCCACCATACGTCTGTCGGCAACCGCGTCTCAGTGCCCAGATCCCACCATACGTCTGTCGGCAACCGCATCTCAGTGCCCAGACCCCACCATACGTCTGTCGGCAACCGCGTCTCAGTGCCCAGACCCCACCATACGTCTGTCGGCAACCGCATCTCAGTGCCCAGACCCCACCATACGTCTGTCGGCAACCGCGTCTCAGTGCCCAGACCCCACCATACGTCTGTCGGCATCCGAGTCTCAGTGCCCAGACCCCACCATACGTCTGTCGGCATCCACGTCTCAGTGCCCAGACCCCACCATACGTCTGTCGGCAACCGCGTCTCAGTGCCCAGACCCCACCATACGTCTGTCGGCAACCACGGGAACCAATTCTATGGCACTTTACAGGAAATACTGCTGAATGCACAGACCGAAACTTTGAGTTTCCTGATATATAATTTCAGCGTAAACACGGCAATGCAAGCGTATATATCATCTTATGTATTGGTTGTCATATACATTTCTATTTAGTATCTATTACATTGATGCACCGTTTACACTAATATACAGATATTACTTTGTATGTGCAGGCAGAAAATATGCGCGTATCTATAAGAAAAGATCAGAAATGAAGCCTTTAGTGATTAACAGGCCAAGATGGATACATGAATAAACTCAAAGTTTCCTGCTGTGATGGGAACTAGCGCTGTACAATCTACCAACTGACAAACATAAAGCGGAGCCCATATTTCTTGTCAGGAGAGAACAGAAATCAACAACGCACAAAGTGGCAGTGAAACATCGAAATAGGAACACCTCGTGACCAAATGATACCTCTATCAAATGGGAATAGGGTTCCTTAAGTGGGAGTCACGCTGAGTGGGCTCCCTGTTGTTCTGTAGCGGTACAGGGGCCCGTTTCATAACCCAGGATCGTACACGTAGACCCTTTTCTTTACGCCATAGACACCCAGGGACAATGCGGGTGAATTTCATTCAACATTTATGGACGACCTTATGGACGGCCAATATTGTCTTAGCCAACAGACTTACATATTATTAGACGATAACCCTTGTACGAGGTACAGAAAAGGTTCTTCATGTACGATCCTAAATTATGAAACAACCCCCAGGTTCGCTTAGTGGGACAATTTCTGGGGCACCCCTCGTCAAGAGGAAATGTTGGATATTTTCTGGAGGCCCTCCATGTGATTCCTGTACCATCCTGCGGTGCGGCCACAGGGCATTTATTGGGAGATGTGCCGCGTTACTTCTCATCCGTGATATCACATCAGTGTGAACCCCGCTTTACTAGACACCACTGGGAGATGTGCCGCGTTACTTCTCATCAATATCACATCAGTGTGAACCCCGCTTTACTAAACACCACTGGGAGATGCGCAGCGTTACTTCTCATCCGTGATATCACATCAGTGTGAACCCCGCTTTACTAAACACCACTGGGAGATGTGCCGCGTTACTTCTCATCAATATCACATCAGTGTGAACCCCGCTTTACTAAACACCACTGGGAGATGTGCCGCGTTACTTCTCATCAATATCACATCAGTGTGAACCCCGCTTTACTAAACACCACTGGGAGATGTGCCGCGTTACTTCTCATCAATATCACATCAGTGTGAACCCCGCTTTACTAAACACCACTGGGTGATGTGCTGCGTTACTTCTCATCCGTGATATCACATCAGTGTGTTACAAAGTTTAATAATAAGTTTCAAATCAGCCCCAGACATACAAACATTGGACACTTTAAAACATTCTCACATTTGTAAAATAGATTTCACAAGCAAACAAGAAAACCCCCACAAAAATACAATGCGAGTAAAGCTTTGCTTCACACAGTTTTCTGTCACATCTTGACGATGTTCGGCGATAAAGACGATCCTTCACCCCGTGAAGTGACAGCCCGAGACAAAGCTCAGTAATTAACTTTTATCATCAGACTTAACAACACCTCGTCAGACTGTTCTGTAAACAGCTGAGAAACTTGAGAGAAACTGTCTTTACTCAGCTGCCCACTCACCCTAACTCACACACACTCACTCTCACGCACTCACTCTCACACTCACTCACACTCACTCACACTCACTCACTCACACGCACTCACACACACTCACTCGACCGGAGGCGAACTACAACACATGCGCACTCACCTCCTATGACGTCGGTACACTTATATCTATGACGTCATGTTACTAAGGCGCAGTGACGTCATATGAGTGTGTGATCACTTCAGTGTGTGACCACTTCAGGCGAGTTTTTGATTATCTCACTTAGCCTCTACGTACATGAGAAGTATAGGCATTTAGCCGTATCTAAAAGCATGTCTAGCGGTTCTCTGTTTTTGAATACATGTAGACCTTTTTTTATCTTCATTATACACCATAATAAGAACTCCAAAGATAGCATGCACCACACAAAATGAACAAACTGAAGAACGCCTGTCAGTATCACCGACTGCTGTAAGGAGAATAAGTGTAATACGGTGATCCCCACCCACGTTAACACCAGGTGGCGGCACCGCTAATTGGGGCAAAACACTCTTTTATCGCCCATTTCACCCACAATACAATCCACATGTTTAGCACACAGAGAACCGTTTCGCCATATTTAAGTGATACCTTTGCTGAGGAGTCAGAACGAACCCACTGAAACGACAGATACCCGTGCTCACCACTACTTCTGGATACAACCGCGAACCAGGGATTTCCGACTAAAATCAAGTTGGGTTTCAGTTGCTACTACTGAAGTGTAATTTACTACAATCGTCTCTGAGCTTGTCACGAAGTTACCATGATAGTTGTTGAGTGTATTAGATTGAAGCATTTAAAAGATTGGAGAATGAGACATATAATCTCACACCTCGTAGTCTCCAGAAATAGTGTTTTGAGCGCGGGTATCTACTGTTTTATTGGTTATGCTTTAGCCGTCCTACACCCAGCCTTAGAATACAGGACACCGATGCCAACGTCCCCTGGTTATATCTATACAAACAAAGTGTCCCGATGCCTGAATACAACTAAAGGTGGCATTCCATTTGCATGATTTAGTGGCGTTCATATTCGTGGTGTGTTCATCTTAAATCTCCATCTGTGTCTTATCTCGTTTGTGGCTGTAAGCCTACCTTCCCGATGCATGTGTAGCCGTTCCACTCCCACTCCACTTGCACAACTAGGACACGATCACCTGTTCTCGTGCCATGCGCAGCATCATCGCCGCTAAACTTGTGTGAATGAAATACCACCTTAAGACGTACCTACATATGACGGCAACTATTGTAGTTGATATGTGCATACATTATAATAACAACTGAACACCATTGTACTCACAATACTAAACCAGTAACCAAAGAATCTACTTATCAACAGTAGGAATGTTTTGTATTCTGTGAAAATAAATAACTTAAAACTACCACCCCAGTGCACATGGCCCCGGGATATATGCTTTATAGAGATTTATATACATATAGAGCTACAGAAATATACATCTATGTCTGTTTGTACATTGTACATATGCATGCATATATATGTATGTATTATTCATTTTTTCTTGTCTGTAAACCAAAACAAAACAAAATAAATGCCTGCATGTACACTGGATGCAAAGCCACCTTTTAGGTCGAGGCTTGTGCTTCTGGTTCGAGCCTTGATGAGTCCTGACCAGTATCAGGATGGAGGTATCGCGACACGCTGCAGCATGTTAGATAAGACCTGACCAGCGGTGGAGGTATCGCGATATGCTGCAGCATGTTATATAAGACCTGACCAGCGGTGGAGGTATCGCGACACCCTGCAGCGTGTTAGATAAGACCTGACCAGCGGTGGAGGTATCGCGACACCCTGCAGCGTGTTAGATAAGACCTGACCAGCGGTGGAGGTATCGCGACACCCTGCAGCGTGTTAGATAAGACCTGACCAGCGGTGGAGGTATCCCGAGCACGCTGCAGGGTGTTAGATAAGACCTGACCAGCGGTGGAGGTATCGCGACACCCTGCAGCGTGTTAGATAAGACCTGACCAGCGGTGGAGGTATCGCGACACCCTGCAGGGTGTTATATAAGTCCTGACCAGCGGTGGAGGTATCCCGAGCATGCTGCAGCTTGTTATATGAGACCTGACCAGCGGTGCAGGTATCGCGACACGCTGCAGGGTGTTATATAAGTCCTGACCAGCGGTGGAGGTATCCCGACCACCCTGCAGCCTCCTTCTGTGCGGCATCCTCCTTCCCTCCTACAACATCAAAAATAAACACGTTTTATATTCACATACTCAATAGAACAGTCAGAGGGGTTAGTTTGTGTCAGCCAAGAACAGCAGAGATATTTGTCATGTGGAATTTACTGCCTCAGAGAGACTGAGAAAACATGGAAAACACACCTATAAGCATTGGTCTGTGGGAAGGTTCAAACCACTGTTCTATTGGCGTGAATGAGGCTAAGTTAGTATCATCTTTGGTTTAACTGGGTGTTCCATTGGGCTGGCCATGAATCTGATACCGTCAGATGTCTGTCAATCAAGCCGATAGTGTACAAACCCAGAGGGGAGTTCAAAGGCCAATGCCGCATGGCTGCCATGCGAGCTACCACTGTAGGCAAGCAACAAAAGCTAATTTATAAGGTTTTGTGGCAGTTGCTATGTGGCTGTCATTGGGCGTGTCGATTCCTTCACTACACCGATTGCTACAACCACCTGACAAACGCCAATTCTATGGTCATACCTATCAGCTCAATAGAACATGCCCTTAACCTGGGAAAACTATTTTCCTAAACTGAGAATGAAAATGAAGGCAGTAAATCTACCACTGCTGGAGATAAAGGAGAAAGGTGGCTGTACACCACACCACACAGACATGGTATGAGAAGGACTGGTCTTTGATATAGCAGTAAGTCTACCACTGCTGGGGATGAAGGAGAAAGGTGGCTGTACACCACACCACACAGACATGGTATGAGAAGGACTGGTCTTTGATATAGCAGTAAGTCTACCACTGCTGGGGATGAAGGAGAAAGGTGGCTGTACACCACACCACACAGACATGGTATGAGAAGGACTGGTCTTTGATATAGCAGTAAGTCTACCACTGCTGGGGATGAAGGAGAAAGGTGGCTGTTCACCACACCACACAGACATGGTATGAGAAGGACTGGTCTTTGATATAGCAGTAAATTTAACACTGCTGGAGATGAAGGAGAAAGGTGGCTGTACACCACACCACACAGACATGGTATGAGAAGGACTGGTCTTTGATATAGCAGTAAGTCTACCACTGCTGGGGATGAAGGAGAAAGGTGGCTGTACACCACACCACACAGACATGGTATGAGGAGGACTGGTCTTTGATATAGCAGTGCCTTAACCACTGGGTGACATCTGTGACCGTTACTTACCTCTTGCGATAGACATGAGCGTGCTCTTTTCGTCGGGACTCAGTCGGAGCATTGTGACCAGCACCGGGATCAGCTGCTTCCTCTCATCTTCTGTCTCAAGGGTTAGGAACTGCAACAAGCAACATCCATCAACTCACCATAGACTTAACAGTGACAGCTCGTACTCAACACCCATGGAGTATTGTAAAGAAATACTCCATTAATCAATGATAGCAGTGAGATCAAATCTGAACCGCACTCGGTCTGTAGCTGCTGAAAATATACCATTCATTTTTATTGTGCAACGATCCCATGAGGGAAAACTGAGCGAGGTTACTCCCAACCAAGACTCATGGAGTATTTTCAGCGTCTACAGATCTTGATGCAGTTCTTTCTGTTTACTCCTCACAAATCAGGAGTCCAGTGAGCTCCCGCTGGCGTTACGATAGACGTTACGATGCACTACGACAGGCGTTACGATGCACTATGATAGGCCTTACGATGCATTACAATAGGCCTTACGATGCATTACAATAGGCATTACGATGCATTACAATAGGCCTTACGATGCATCACAATAGGCCTTACGATGCACTACCATAGGCATTACGATGCATTACAATAGGCCTTACGATGCATCACAATAGGCCTTACGATGCAATACGAAAGACGTTACAATGCATTACAATAGGCCTTACTATGCACTACTATAGGCCCTACGATGCACTATGATAGGCCTTACGATGCACTACTATATGCATTACGATGCATTACAATAGGCATTACGATGCATTACAATAGGCCTTACTATGCACTACGATAGGCCCTACGATGCACTACCATAGGCATTATGATGCACTATGATAGGCCTTACGATGCACTACCATAGGCTTTACGATGCACTATGATAGGCATTACGATGCACTATGATAGGCCTTATGTTCCCAATGTCAGTGCTGCATCGTAGGCCATGTCAGAAAATCGAACATGTATAGGAGTGCCTCAATACCTTTCGTAGGGTGCTACGACACGAATAGTCGATGGAGCAGGCTTAACCGATGCAGAACCAACACACTATGATTCAGGAAACTTTGCGTCCGAAGTTATTATTTTTAGATCATAGTAGGCGGACAACCCCCTTAGACATTTACAGGGTCAGTAACGAGTGACATTTGAAAATAGAACTAGGTTTTGGGCCTATTTCAATATTGCCTGGTGAGGTTTTTTGACATAAAATTTGAATATAGAATGTTGCCTTGTGAGATTTTTTTACTCAATATTTGAATAGAGAACTGTGTCCTGATGACATTTATTGGCTCGGTCTTTGTGTCTAGAACTGGCTTGGTAAGTTGTTTGGGCTCGGTCTTTGTGTATAGAACTAGCTTGGTTAGTTGTTTGGGCTCAGTCTTTGAGAATAGAAATGGCTTGATTTGTTGTTTGGGCTCGGTCTTTGAGTATAGAACTGGCATGATGAGTTGCTTGGGCTCCGTCTTTGAGTATAGAACTGGCTAGTTTAGTTGTTTGGGCTCGGTCTTTGAGTATAGAACTGGCTTGGTAAGTTGTTTGGGCTAGATCTTTGAGTATAGAACTGGCCTGGTTAGTTGTTTGGGCTCGGTCTTTGAGTATAGAACTGGCCTGTTTAGTTGTTTGGGCTAGATCTTTGAGTATAGAACTGGCTTGGTTAGTTGTTTGGGCTCGGTCTTTGAGTATAGAACTGGCCCGGTTTTCTGACTATCATTGACTATAGAATGATGCGAGGCTATTTGTGTGTAAAGCTGTGACGACTCACTTTGAGGATGATGTTCTTCAGGTACTCGGCTTTCTCCACGTGCTGGTTTCGCTCCATGTTTCGCTCCTGTCGCCGGATCTCCTCCTTGAGGATGCGCGCCTGCTCAGTGAGGCGCAGCACAGTGGCCTCGCTCTCGTTCATCAGCCCGGTCAGGTGGTCGATGCGCCGGTGCGCTGTGTCCAGACTCACGCGCAGCATCGACTCATCCAGCATGTCCAGGCTCATCGGAGCTGCACAATTAAGAGGTATATTTTAATTTGTTGGTTTGATTTAACATCCAGCCAACCATTACATGTCCTTACCAGACCTTCTCAAGGTTCTTTTACAACACAAGGGTAGTGATCGAATCTATGAGATGAATTCAGTTAGAAATCTCACCCCTACACATTCACTGAGGTGAGAGTTCTTTTACTTCCCACACCACATAGACATGGTATGAGCACTGACCTTTGATATCGCAGTTTATATTAAATCTACATGGGGGATTCCACTGTTACTTGTCATTGGTCAGTCCATGGGAAATCTCATCTTACATTAGCAGTTCTGATTATAAAGTATTTCTAACACTTGTTTTGTTATAGATTGATTAATTACGTATGATAAAACCAACATTTTTCAATTCTTATGAGTTTTTAACTTTGAAAACACCATTGTTCTGTGGGCTTCAGCCTAGCCTTGTTTATATAGTACAAGTTGTCATAGGTTTGTATTGGGAGACTATCAGGTAACAGACAGGGAGTTAGTGTTGTGACAGGCAGCTGGCAGCCTGTCGGGGACCTGATCAGAGGGGTAGGCAGGTCAGTGTTGGTGTGTGGGGACTGTGGCAGTAGTGAGGGGTAGGCAGGTCAGTGTTGGTGTGTGGGGACTGTGGCAGTAGTGAGGGGTAGGCAGGTCAGTGTTGTTGTGTGGGGACTGTGGCAGTAGTGACAGAGGGGTAGGCAGGTCAGTGTTGGTGTGTGGGGACTGTGGCAGTAGTGACAGAGGGGTAGGCAGGTCAGTGTTGGTGTATGGGGGACTGTGGCAGTAGTGAGGGGTAGGCAGGTCAGTGTTGGTGTGTGGAGACTGTGGCAGTAGTGACAGAGGGGTAGGCAGGTCAGTGTTGGTGTATGGGGGACTGTGGCAGTAGTGAGGGGTAGGCAGGTCTGTGTTGGTGTGTGGAGACTGTGGCAGTAGTGACAGAGGGGTAGGCAGGTCAGTGTTGGTGTATGGGGACTGTGGCAGTAGTGACAGAGGGGTAGGCAGGTCAGTGTTGGTGTATGGGGGACTGTGGCAGTAGTGACAGAGGGGTAGGCAGGTCAGTGTTGGTGTGTGGGGACTGTGGCAGTAGTGACAGAGGGGTAGGCAGGTCTGTGTTGGTGTGTGGGGACTGTGGCAGTAGTGACAGAGGGGTAGGCAGGTCTGTGTTGGTGTGTGGAGACTGTGGCAGTAGTGACAGAGGGGTAGGCAGGTCTGTGTTGGTGTATGGGGACTGTGGCAGTAGAGAGGGGTAGGCAGGTCAGTGTTGGTGTATGGGGACTGTGGCAGTAGTGAGGGGTAGGCAGGTCTGTGTTGGTGTGTGGGGACTGTGGCAGTAGAGAGGGGTAGGCAGGTCAGTGTTGGTGTATGGGGGACTGTGGCAGTAGAGAGGGGTAGGCAGGTCTGTGTTGGTGTATGGGGGACTGTGGCAGTAGTGACAGAGGGGTAGGCAGGTCTGTGTTGGTGTGTGGGGACTGTGGCAGTAGTGAGGGGTAGGCAGGTCAGTGTTGGTGTATGGGGGACTGTGGCAGTAGAGAGGGGTAGGCAGGTCTGTGTTGGTGTATGGGGGACTGTGGCAGTAGTGACAGAGGGGTAGGCAGGTCTGTGTTGGTGTATGGGGGACTGTGGCAGTAGTGACAGAGGGGTAGGCAGGTCTGTGTTGGTGTGTGGGGACTGTGGCAGTAGAGAGGGGTAGGCAGGTCAGTGTTGGTGTATGGGGGACTGTGGCAGTAGAGAGGGGTAGGCAGGTCAGTGTTGGTGTATGGGGGACTGTGGCAGTAGAGAGGGGTAGGCAGGTCTGTGTTGGTGTGTGGGGACTGTGGCAGTAGTGACAGAGGGGTAGGCAGGTCTGTGTTGGTGTGTGGGGACTGTGGCAGTAGTGAGGGGTAGGCAGGTCAGTGTTGGTGTGTGGGGGACTATGGCAGTAGTGACAGAGGGGTAGGCAGGTCAGTGTTGGTGTGTGGGGGACTGTGGCAGTAGAGAGGGGTAGGCAGGTCAGTGTTGGTGTGTGGGGGACTGTGGCAGTAGTGAGGGGTAGGCAGGTCTGTGTTGGTGTGTGGGGACTGTGGCAGTAGAGAGGGGTAGGCAGGTCAGTGTTGGTGTGTGGGGGACTGTGGCAGTAGTGAGGGGTAGGCAGGTCTGTGTTGGTGTGTGGGGGACTGTGGCAGTAGTGACAGAGGGGTAGGCAGGTCTGTGTTGGTGTGTGGGGGACTGTGGCAGTAGTGACAGAGGGGTAGGCAGGTCTGTGTTGGTGTGTGGAGACTGTGGCAGTAGAGAGGGGTAGGCAGGTCAGTGTTGGTGTGTGGGGACTGTGGCAGTAGAGAGGGGTAGGCAGGTCTGTGTTGGTGTGTGGGGGACTGTGGCAGTAGAGAGGGGTAGGCAGGTCTGTGTTGGTGTGTGGGGACTGTGGCAGTAGAGAGGGGTAGGCAGGTCAGTGTTGGTGTGTGGGGGACTGTGGCAGTAGTGAGGGGTAGGCAGGTCTGTGTTGGTGTGTGGAGACTGTGGCAGTAGTGAGGGGTAGGCAGGTCTGTGTTGGTGTGTGGGGACTGTGGCAGTAGTGACAGAGGGGTAGGCAGGTCAGTGTTGGTGTGTGGGGACTGTGGCAGTAGTGACAGAGGGGTAGGCAGGTCTGTGTTGGTGTGTGGGGACTGTGGCAGTAGTGACAGAGGGGTAGGCAGGTCAGTGTTGGTGTGTGGGGACTGTGGCAGTAGTGACAGAGGGGTAGGCAGGTCAGTGTTGGTGTATGGGGGACTGTGGCAGTAGTGAGGGGTAGGCAGGTCAGTGTTGGTGTGTGGAGACTGTGGCAGTAGTGACAGAGGGGTAGGCAGGTCAGTGTTGGTGTATGGGGGACTGTGGCAGTAGTGAGGGGTAGGCAGGTCTGTGTTGGTGTGTGGAGACTGTGGCAGTAGTGACAGAGGGGTAGGCAGGTCAGTGTTGGTGTATGGGGACTGTGGCAGTAGTGACAGAGGGGTAGGCAGGTCAGTGTTGGTGTATGGGGGACTGTGGCAGTAGTGACAGAGGGGTAGGCAGGTCAGTGTTGGTGTGTGGGGACTGTGGCAGTAGTGACAGAGGGGTAGGCAGGTCTGTGTTGGTGTGTGGGGACTGTGGCAGTAGTGAGGGGTAGGCAGGTCAGTGTTGGTGTATGGGGGACTGTGGCAGTAGAGAGGGGTAGGCAGGTCTGTGTTGGTGTATGGGGGACTGTGGCAGTAGTGACAGAGGGGTAGGCAGGTCTGTGTTGGTGTATGGGGGACTGTGGCAGTAGTGACAGAGGGGTAGGCAGGTCTGTGTTGGTGTGTGGGGACTGTGGCAGTAGAGAGGGGTAGGCAGGTCAGTGTTGGTGTATGGGGGACTGTGGCAGTAGAGAGGGGTAGGCAGGTCAGTGTTGGTGTATGGGGGACTGTGGCAGTAGAGAGGGGTAGGCAGGTCTGTGTTGGTGTGTGGGGACTGTGGCAGTAGTGACAGAGGGGTAGGCAGGTCTGTGTTGGTGTGTGGGGACTGTGGCAGTAGTGAGGGGTAGGCAGGTCAGTGTTGGTGTGTGGGGGACTATGGCAGTAGTGACAGAGGGGTAGGCAGGTCAGTGTTGGTGTGTGGGGGACTGTGGCAGTAGAGAGGGGTAGGCAGGTCAGTGTTGGTGTGTGGGGGACTGTGGCAGTAGTGAGGGGTAGGCAGGTCTGTGTTGGTGTGTGGGGACTGTGGCAGTAGAGAGGGGTAGGCAGGTCAGTGTTGGTGTGTGGGGGACTGTGGCAGTAGTGAGGGGTAGGCAGGTCTGTGTTGGTGTGTGGGGGACTGTGGCAGTAGTGACAGAGGGGTAGGCAGGTCTGTGTTGGTGTGTGGGGGACTGTGGCAGTAGTGACAGAGGGGTAGGCAGGTCTGTGTTGGTGTGTGGAGACTGTGGCAGTAGAGAGGGGTAGGCAGGTCAGTGTTGGTGTGTGGGGACTGTGGCAGTAGAGAGGGGTAGGCAGGTCTGTGTTGGTGTGTGGGGGACTGTGGCAGTAGAGAGGGGTAGGCAGGTCTGTGTTGGTGTGTGGGGACTGTGGCAGTAGAGAGGGGTAGGCAGGTCAGTGTTGGTGTGTGGGGGACTGTGGCAGTAGTGAGGGGTAGGCAGGTCTGTGTTGGTGTGTGGAGACTGTGGCAGTAGTGAGGGGTAGGCAGGTCTGTGTTGGTGTGTGGGGACTGTGGCAGTAGTGACAGAGGGGTAGGCAGGTCAGTGTTGGTGTGTGGGGACTGTGGCAGTAGTGACAGAGGGGTAGGCAGGTCTGTGTTGGTGTGTGGGGACTGTGGCAGTAGAGACAGAGGGGTAGGCAGGTCAGTGTTGGTGTGTGGGGACTGTGGCAGTAGAGAGGGGTAGGCAGGTCAGTGTTGGTGTGTGGGGACTGTGGCAGTAGTGAGGGGTAGGCAGGTCTGTGTTGGTGTGTGGGGGACTGTGGCAGTAGAGAGGGGTAGGCAGGTCTGTGTTGGTGTGTGGGGGACTGTGGCAGTAGAGAGGGGTAGGCAGGTCTGTGTTGGTGTGTGGGGACTGTGGCAGTAGAGAGGGGTAGGCAGGTCAGTGTTGGTGTGTGGGGGACTGTGGCAGTAGTGAGGGGTAGGCAGGTCTGTGTTGGTGTGTGGGGGACTGTGGCAGTAGTGACAGAGGGGTAGGCAGGTCTGTGTTGGTGTGTGGGGACTGTGGCAGTAGAGACAGAGGGGTAGGCAGGTCAGTGTTGGTGTGTGGGGGACTGTGGCAGTAGTGAGGGGTAGGCAGGTCAGTGTTGGTGTGTGGGGACTGTGGCAGTAGTGAGGGGTAGGCAGGTCAGTGTTGGTGTGTGGGGACTGTGGCAGTAGTGACAGAGGGGTAGGCAGGTCTGTGTTGGTGTGTGGGGACTGTGGCAGTAGAGAGGGGTAGGCAGGTCTGTGTTGGTGTATGGGGGACTGTGGCAGTAGAGAGGGGTAGGCAGGTCGGTGTTGGTGTGTGTGGAGACTGTGGCAGTAGTGAGGGGTAGGCAGGTCTGTGTTGGTGTGTGGGGACTGTGGCAGTAGAGAGGGGTAGGCAGGTCAGTGTTGGTGTATGGGGACTGTGGCAGTAGTGAGGGGTAGGCAGGTCAGTGTTGGTGTATGGGGACTGTGGCAGTAGTGAGGGGTAGGCAGGTCAGTGTTGGTGTGTGGGGACTATGGCAGTAGTGAGGGGTAGGCAGGTCAGTGTTGGTGTATGGGGACTGTGGCAGTAGTGAGGGGTAGGCAGGTCTGTGTTGGTGTGTGGGGACTGTGGCAGTAGAGAGGGGTAGGCAGGTCTGTGTTGGTGTGTGGAGACTGTGGCAGTAGTGAGGGGTAGGCAGGTCAGTGTTGGTGTGTGGGGGACTGGCAGTAGTGAGGGGTAGGCAGGTCTGTGTTGGTGTATGGAGACTGTGGCAGTAGAGAGGGGTAGGCAGGTCAGTGTTGGTGTGTGGGGGACTGTGGCAGTAGTGAGGGGTAGGCAGGTCTGTGTTGGTGTACGGGGGACTGTGGCAGTAGTGACAGAGGGGTAGGCAGGTCAGTGTTGGTGTGTGGGGGACTGTGGCAGTAGTGACAGAGGGGTAGGCAGGTCAGTGTTGGTGTGTGGGGGACTGTGGCAGTAGTGACAGAGGGGTAGGCAGGTCAGTGTTGGTGTGTGGGGGACTATGGCAGTAGTGACAGAGGGGTAGGCAGGTCAGTGTTGGTGTGTGGGGACTGTGGCAGTAGTGAGGGGTAGGCAGGTCAGTGTTGGTGTATGGGGGACTGTGGCAGTAGAGAGGGGTAGGCAGGTCAGTGTTGGTGTGTGGGGACTGTGGCAGTAGTGAGGGGTAGGCAGGTCTGTGTTGGTGTACGGGGGACTGTGGCAGTAGTGAGGGGTAGGCAGGTCTGTGTAGGTGTATGGGGACTGTGGCAGTAGAGAGGGGTAGGCAGGTCAGTGTTGGTGTGTGGGGGACTGTGGCAGTAGTGAGGGGTAGGCAGGTCTGTGTTGGTGTACGGGGGACTGTGGCAGTAGTGACAGAGGGGTAGGCAGGTCTGTGTTGGTGTGTGGGGACTGTGGCAGTAGAGACAGAGGGGTAGGCAGGTCTGTGTTGGTGTGTGGGGACTGTGGCAGTAGTGAGGGGTAGGCAGGTCAGTGTTGGTGTGTGGGGACTGTGGCAGTAGAGAGGGGTAGGCAGGTCTGTGTTGGTGTACGGGGGACTGTGGCAGTAGTGACAGAGGGGTAGGCAGGTCTGTGTTGGTGTGTGGGGGACTGTGGCAGTAGTGACAGAGGGGTAGGCAGGTCAGTGTTGGTGTGTGGGGACTGTGGCAGTAGAGAGGGGTAGGCAGGTCTGTGTTGGTGTGTGGGGACTGTGGCAGTAGAGAGGGGTAGGCAGGTCAGTGTTGTTGTGTGGAGACTGTGGCAGTAGTGAGGGGTAGGCAGGTCTGTGTTGGTGTGTGGGGACTGTGGCAGTAGTGACAGAGGGGTAGGCAGGTCAGTGTTGGTGTGTGGGGACTGTGGCAGTAGTGAGGGGTAGGCAGGTCAGTGTTGGTGTATGGGGACTGTGGCAGTAGAGAGGGGTAGGCAGGTCTGTGTTGGTGTGTGGAGACTGTGGCAGTAGAGAGGGGTAGGTAGGTCTGTGTTGGTGTGTGGGGGACTGTGGCAGTAGTGACAGAGGGGTAGGCAGGTCAGTGTTGGTGTATGGGGGACTGTGGCAGTAGAGAGGGGTAGGCAGGTCTGTGTTGGTGTGTGGGGACTGTGGCAGTAGTGACAGAGGGGTAGGCAGGTCTGTGTTGGTGTATGGGGACTGTGGCAGTAGTGAGGGGTAGGCAGGTCTGTGTTGGTGTGTGGGGACTGTGGCAGTAGTGACAGAGGGGTAGGCAGGTCTGTGTTGGTGTGTGGAGACTGTGGCAGTAGAGAGGGGTAGGCAGGTCTGTGTTGGTGTGTGGGGACTGTGGCAGTAGTGAGGGGTAGGCAGGTCTGTGTTGGTGTGTGGGGGACTGTGGCAGTAGAGAGGGGTAGGCAGGTCAGTGTTGGTGTGTGGGTACTGTGGCAGTAGAGAGGGGTAGGCAGGTCAGTGTTGGTGTGTGGGGACTGTGGCAGTAGTGAGGGGTAGGCAGGTCAGTGTTGGTGTGTGGGGACTGTGGCAGTAGTGACAGAGGGGTAGGCAGGTCTGTGTTGGTGTGTGGGGGACTATGGCAGTAGTGACAGAGGGGTAGGCAGGTCAGTGTTGGTGTAAGGAGTTAGCTGATAATGTATACACAGATTTTGGACTGTGACAGTAAACACTTTTTTGTTTACTGTAAAGGTGATATTTCTGCTGATGTCTATTTGAGTAAATATTAGAAATACATTTGGCACAACTTACCCGCGACGGCAGGGGCAGAGTTCAGTAACTGTTCGAATGGTACCATCGTCTGAGGACTGGACATTGAAGTCCTCTGTAAACAGGAAAAACGCACATTTTATTATCCATCTAAATACAGAGTCTCCGTACTAAACCTATAGGGAGTGTGTATTATCCATCTAAATACAGAGTCTCCGTACTAAACCTATAGGGAGTGTGTATTATCCATCTAAATACAGAGTCTCCGTACTAAACCTATAGGGAGTGTGTATTATCCACCTAATACAGAGTATTCATACTAAACCTATAGGGAGTGTGTATTATCCACCTAGTACAGAGTCTCCGTACTAAACCTATAGGGAGTGTGTATTATCCACCTAATACAGTCTACATACTAAACCTATAGGGAGTGTGTACCACCCACCTAATACAGAGTCTCCATACTAAACCTATAGGGAGTGTGTATTATCCACCTAATACAGAGTCTCCATACTAAACCTATAGGGAGTGTGTATTACCCACCTAATACAGAGTCTACATACTAAACCTATAGGGAGTGTGTATTACCCACCTAATACAGAGTCTCCATACTAAACCTATGGGGAGTGTGTACCACCCACCTAATACAGAGTCTCCATACTAAACCTATAGGGAGTGTGTATTATCCACCTAATACAGAGTCTCCATACTAAACCTATAGGGAGTGTGTATTACCCACCTAATACAGAGTCTACATACTAAACCTATAGGGAGTGTGTATTATCCACCTAATATAGAGTATCCGTACTAAAACTATGGGGGGTGTGTATTATCCACCTAATATAGAGTCTACATACTAAACCTATAGGAGTGTGTATTATCCACCTATGATAGAGTGTCCATACTAAACCTATGGGGAGAGTGTATTATCCACCTAATACAGAGTATCCGTACTAAACCTATGGGGAGTGTGTATTATCCACCTAATATAGAGTGTCCATACTAAACCTATGGGGAGTGTGTATTATCCACCTAATATAGAGTATCCGTACTAAACCTATGGGGAGTGTGTATTATCCACCTAATACATATGGTATGAGAAGGATTGCCATCCCTGTCCTGACCGAGATGGAAACCACTCTCCTCGCAGCAGCAATAATCTGCTCGGAGACTGTGGTAAGCAGTCAATACAATCTGGTGTGTATTACTACCAGAGCACTGTATCACAGGGCATTTACTGACCTAAATCACAACACAAAAATCTTAACAACTGATATTGAAAGTATTTTAGCTTGTACATCATAAACTTGTACATGACAAAAACTAACCGGTACATTTCAAATCTCGAAGACTACATACATCGAAGATTCCTACATTAAGTCTATAAAGAGATGAAGATGGCATAACTTCTCTAAACAAGATAAAACACTACGATTTGCGGAGGAGTATCCATGATTTCTAATGTGTATAACACCAATATCGCATAAAAACATAGCAGACAGAAAGGTACATGGAACTAGCATCGAGACACCAGACACAGAATTTGAACAAAACAAAACATTACAATGCAAGGTTGTCAGATGTACATCAGTTCTTACAAATATATTTATCTAGTATCTATGATGTTGATGCACTGTATACACTGGACTGCAAAAATGGACATTACGCCGTATACATGGGGAAACAATATGGGCGTATCTAAAAGAAAATATCAGAAAATGCAGCCTATAGTGATAAATACACGAAGATGGATACATGAATAAACTCAAAGTTTCGTGCTGTGATGGAAACTAGCGCTGTACAATCTACCAACTGACAAACATCAAAGGGAGCCCCGCCCCGTTGTCGGCAACTGGAAATCCCGCTACAGACTACAAAAGCACAAAGTGGTGGTCAAATATTGAAATAGGAACACCTGGTGACCAAATGATACATACCAATATCACAGCGTTTTAACCTCGCACCCCATAAACTTGTGCATCACAAAAACTAACCGGTACATTTTATGCAAATCTCCGAGACTACATACCTTACACATTTCTGGTTCCGGAAGCTCCATTCCCTGAAAAATAACATGCAGAAATTTGGTCAAATTCACAACAAGTCACAGGCTGCACCGGCTGTATCATGAGTGGTCAGGTATCTGCACACCACACAGACATGGTATGAGAAGGACTGGGCTTTGATATAGCAGTAAATCTACCACTGCTGGAGATGAAGGTGGCTGTACACCACACCACACAGACATGGTATGAGAAGGACTGGTCTTTGATATAACAGTAAGTCTACCACTCCTGATGATGAAGGAGAAAGATGGGTGTACACCACACCACATAGACATGGTATGAGAAGGACTGGTCTTTGATATAGCAGTAAGTCTACCACTGCTGGGGACTCACGAATCTTTACTGTAGTATGAAGGCCTACCTCAGCAGCCTGTCGCTCCTCGCTCCGCACGTCCAGTCTCTGTCCGTCCAAATCGGTGTCCGATTCGTGGCTCGGCGACTTGGCAGTCGGTGTTTCGGGACGCTGGGACAGCGCGAGGGACGCGCGCTCGAGCTGAGACTGCAGAGCGTCCACCGTGCGCCGGTGTTCCTCCTGCATCGTCCGAATCTGATCCTGTGGCGATCAGGAACGTGAGAAACATCAGTGGAGAATCTCTATTCACGGCAATATAAGGTACCTTGCTAACATTGTGTAAAGTCTCACAACCTACTTGCGTAAGGAGTAGACCTTAAGAAGAGAAAGTCAGAACACAACACAGAAGTACTAGGTATTACTCTGAGTCAGAACCTGAGACTAACTGTTTATTGACAAGAAGGGATCCTTGTTTTATACCCTTAGCAGGGGGTTGACATGACAGGCTTGGCATCTGTGAGCTCTGCGCTCTCATTGGCTGTTCCGTTCCGTTCCGGTTGAGCGCCCGTTCCGGTCTGTCGCACATGTCAGGAGGCCGCTCATGACACTGAACAACTCCAAGTGTCATTGGTAGAGCGACCTGCCCTCATGTGGGCAGACTGGGAACTAGAGCTGAGCGACAATAGGGGTATTATATGCCATTCAAAGCATGGCAGCCATACTGTAAACATCAGGGAGGAGGTTACTAACCAAAATGGTGACTGTTCCAATTCAGTCAATTTGTTCCTCAATAATTAGGGGTAATTTAGATGATTACTTTCTTCTCATAGAAACCAATATTACATGGCCATGATAGGGATGTATAGACCAGAACTTTACAATTGGTTGAGTGGTTGAGTGGCAGTACGAACCCCCTTCTCGGCATGGTCTGTCTGATGGGAATGTGGCTCAATCACCTTACCTTTACACAAGGTGAAACCACTGACTATAATGGAACGGAAACATCTGTGCGCCTACCTTGAATGACGAGGTGAGGGTCTCGTTCTGCAGGGCGAGTTGTCGCACCGTCTCGTCGTGCTCGGTGTGCGAGGCGGTGCTGTCTGCCGTCACGCGGTCCAGACGACTCTTCCAGGCCGCCTCCTTCTCGGCCAGGTCCTGCAGCAGTCGCGTGTGGCGCGCCTGTAGTCGGTCATGATCCTCCTGTAGGACATCACTGTCCGACACCGTCACCGACAACTGCTGACTGAAAAAAACAAGTTTGTTTGTATAGTCTTACACCCAATATCTTCTATCATACTTACTACAGTTAGGTAGTGATGGAATCTATGAGATGAATTTAGGTAGAAATCGCACCCTTACAAATCTTTGTTTGTTTGTTTGGTTTAATTTAATGTCCAGTCAACTATCATAGGTCCTTACCTGACTTTCTCAAGGTTATTTTACACCACAAGGGTGGCGATCAAATCTATGTGATGAATTCAGGTAGAAATCTCACCCCTACACATTTACCGAGGTGAGAGTTCTTTTACTTCCCACACCACATAGACATGGTATGAGAAGGACTGGTCTTTGATATAACAGTAAGTCTACCACTGCTGGAGGTGAAGGAGAAAGGTGGCTGTACACCACACCACACAGACATGGTATGAGAAGGACTGGTCTTTGATATAGCAGTAAATCTACCACTGCTGGGGGTGAAGGAGGAAGGTGGCTGCAGTGGGACTCAAACCTACAGGATTACGGTCTAGTGCTCTTAACCACTAACGCCCTTGAGAAATGCAGAGCTGCCTTCTTTGTGTACCTTACGAGGACTTCAGATGATGTCTCACTCAAGCTGAAGACTGAAGCTCAATCTTACCTCAGGTCTTGAACTTTAGATTTTAGCTGTTCAACGGCATCTTCAAGTCTCTCCCTGCAATAAATACCAGTAAACGTTAGGCGGCCATTCAAACAAATTACTACATACCTGTGTGCCAATGTCTATGAAATACTATACACCTATGGGCGAACGTCTATGAGTTACTTCCCGCTGCTAGGCATATCGTATAAATAACGTTCGGGCCCACCGAGATGTAGGACGTATGGATTCCCATAGGCTTAAGCATTGCAAAACGTTCGCAATAGCGTACAATATCGCAATAGTGCGAGAGCATTGTCCGTGTCAAAAACAAACAAAAAATGGCGGTTCTCTCCCATTTATAACTTTAGAGACATGCTAAGCCTTACCCGTATGAACTGGTAGTGTATATTGTCCAAATATCGAGGTAAATAGCCTATAGCTTTCACCTAAGACAGTTTTAAATGGTTTAACTCTGCGAGATTGATCAATATAAACAAGTCCGACCGCTTTCCGCGTTGTCGACGTCATAATTACGTTGGCTACCAGAGTTCCAGGTCGTCCTGTGTCGTACATTTCATAGTCGGCACCACGTCGAACGTTGCCGGGTTTTCCCGCTAGCGGGACGTAGTGTATGGCAGTGGTAATATACGGGAAGAGGGGGTTGAATCACGGACCAGAAAAGTTAATAAAACGGCATTTTAAACGAGTTCCGCCGCTCTGTGTGTTCGACGTCATAATTTCGTTGGCAACCAGAGTTCCATGGCGCCACACATTTCATAGTCCGCTACACGCCGCAGTTGCCGGGTTTTCACCCTCCCACCTCCCGGTGTGCAGTGAATGTCGAAGTCAAGGTCGATATCTTCGGATTAATGCAGCCGATCTTCTTCATATTTGGCATGATTATAGGTTATATGTATACCGTACTCGTGTTAAAATTTCATTGCTTAATTCCTACAGGAAGTGAAGTTCCAGCGTCATCTGTTTCTACACAATTCATAGATCGCACTGCGTCAATCGTTGCTGGGGCTTTCTACTCGCGGGCCCGTAGTGAATGACAGTGATATTGTTCGGAAACGGGGGGTTGAATCTGGGACCAGGAGAGTTAATAAGACGGCAGTTTAAACGAGTTGTAGATGTATAGTAATAAGAATACATAGTGACTGAGCCCGTACGGGTGCCGTTCTTGGTCATTTGATGAAAATATACGGCCCTCCCGCCTATGGCGTCGGGCCGTATATTTTCATCAAATGACCTCGAACGGCCACCCGTACGGGCTCAGTGACCACGTTTTCTCATAATACTGCCTGCTGCTAGGGGTGTGGTATAAATAATGTTCGTGCCCGCTGTGACAGCGGGCCGTAGTGAATGGCAGTGGCCTTTTGTGGAGCAGGAAAGTTCATAAAACGGGTTTTTAAACGAGTAGGAGTTATATAGTAATAAGGAAACGTAGTGACTGAGCCTGTACGGTGTCTGTTCTCGGCCATATGATGACAAAATACAGCCCTCCGGCCTGCGGCATCGGGCCGTATTTTTTCATCAAATGACCTCTAAGGGCCACCTGTACAGGCTCAGTAAGCACGTTTTCTCACATTACTGTTCAGTCAGGATGTGTCTGAACGTGGCACCCCGTTCTGACCTACAGACACCCACCTCTCCTGTTTGTCCGTTTTCTCACATTACTGTTCAGTCAGGATGTGTCTGAACGTGGCGCCCCGTTCTGACCTACAGACACCCACCTCTCCTGTTTGTCCGTTTTCTCACATTACTGTTCAGTCAGGATGTGTCTGAACGTGGCACCCCGTTCTGACCTACAGACACCCACCTCTCCTGTTTGTCCGTTTTCTCATATTACTGTTCAGTCAGGATGTGTCTGAACGTGGCACCCCGTTCTGACCTACAGACACCCACCTCTCCTGTTTGTCCGTTTTCTCACATTACTGTTCTGTCAGGATGTGTCTGAACGTGGCACCCCGTTCTGACCTACAGACACCCACCTCTCCTGTTTGTCCATCTGCGCTGAACTGTCGCTGGGCGCTCGCTCTTTCTGCTGTTTGAGAACATTGTGGACACGTATCTGAAAAACACGGAACAGAAAATAATACCACAAAAGATTTCACTGACAGTGGAAGGAATGACTAAACAACTTTATAAGGGCTATCCGTATGGGTCAGAAAGGAGGAGATAGGTTAGCCCCGTGTTAGAATGACGTGTGTGCTGCACTATGAAATACAAACTAATGTAACCGACATGAATGAAGCTTAATAAGTATTTGTCTGACAGAATACATGGAAAGGTAGAAGCAGTTTTCAGAGTGTGCTGAGTGGGCCTTGGTAGAATATCGGTCAAATCAGAGTATGGTGGTAATTTAGAATACTGAATCTACAGTAGAGACTGGTATCTGTAGGATTCCTGGACATGTATGATGTCAGATCTATCTTGTTTGTGTGGTGTAGTTATCTAAGATGAAGTACTTAAATGATTATATAGAACAACCTGACCATGCTGTACAAGCGATAAAACGAGATGGGAATTTAGGTCCATGTGGAACGAGGCGATTGGCCGAGCTCCGTTCGAACCATCAATTCCCATTGAGTATTGTAGCTTGTACAAGCATGGTAGGTTGCTCTATATTCATTGTATACCTGAAGTTAGCAATCACTGAAATTTGCCCTAAGAAAACATGTTTTAGTCACGTCGTATGTTACAGAGAATGTCCGGCTGAGGTTATCCTGCTCATATACGCTATGGGGATATAACAATCAATGATTTAGAAATACCTTCTACATCATCCACATAGTACTTACCTTGTAACTGTCGTACTCCGTCTGGACAGAGTCTAACTCGGTTTTCGTCAGGTCAAGGTCACCTTGTAGAGAGGAAACCTTCAGTTCCAGGGACCGCACTGACCTCTGGTGATTATCTGTGGAACCACGCACTTTCTCCACCAGTTTCTGGTTCTCTGCTACCAGACCAGCGATTTGAATCTGTGTCGATAAAAGAGTCAAGTTATATCTGTAATTCTCTCCGCTACCAGACCAGCGATTTGAATCTGTGTCGATAAAAGAGCCAAGTTATATCTGTAATTCTCTCCGCTACCAGGCCAGCGATTTGAATCTGTCGATAAAAGAGTCAAGTTATATCTGTAATTCTCTCCGCTACCAGACCAGCGATTTGAAGCTGTCGATAAAAGAGTCAAGTTATATCTGTAATTCTCTCCTACCAGACCAGCGATTTGAATCTGTGTCGAAAAAAGAGTCAAGTTATATCTGTAATTCTCTCCGCTACCAGACCAGCGATTTGAAGCTGTCGATAAAAGAGTCAAGTTATATCTGTAATTCTCTCCGCTACCAGGCCAGCGATTTGAAGCTGTCGATAAAAGAGTCAAGTTATATCTGTAATTCTCTCCGCTACCAGGCCAGCGATTTGAAGCTGTGTCGATAAAAGAGTCAAGTTATATCTGTAATTCTCTCCGCTACCAGGCCAGCGATTTGAAGCTGTGTCGATAAAAGAGTCAAGTTTTATCTGTGATCCTCTCCTACCAGACCAGCGATTTGAAGCTGTGTCGATAAAAGAGTCAAGTTTTATCTGTGAGTCTCTCCTACCAGACCAGCGATTTGAATCTGTGCCGATAAAAGGGTCAAGTTTTATCTGTGAGTCTCTCCTACCAGACCAGCGATTTCAATCTGTGACGATAAAAGAGTCAAGTTTTATCTGAGATTCTCCGCTACAAGACCAGCGATTTGAATCTGTCATGAAAAGATTCACATTTTAAGGATACAAATTTTATCTCCAATTTTGCGCTACCAAACCAGCAATTTGAACTGTTGCAAAATGATTCACACTTTATCTATGATGCTCCAATACCAAACCACCAATTTGAAACTGTCATGAAAAGATTTTCATTTTATCCCTATTTCTCTCCTACCATACCAGAGCTGCGTATGTACTTTATGGATTGCCCGCTTGGTGAACAACACAGAATTAGGAAACCCGGAGAAAGACGCACCTTCTGTTCCTCGGCCTGCTGCGTCAGCATCTCCAGTTTCCCGCGGAGATGGGCGTCTGTCGCGCGCTGCTCACCTTCCTGAAAGAGTGGATCCAGACTTGTTTACGTTGGTTCGCTGATGATGATTTATTATCCATCGTATACAAAGAGAATGTATGGGGATTCAGTAAACCACGACCCATTGTTTATTATCCATCATATACAAAGAGAATGTATGGGGACTCAGTAAACCACTACCCATTGTTTATTATCCATCGTTTACAAAGAGAATGTACGGGACTCAGTAAACCACTACCCATTGTTTATTATCCATCGTTTACAAAGAGAATGTACGGGGACTCAGTAAACCACTACCCATTGTTTATTATCCATCGTTTACAAAGAGAATGTACGGGGACTCAGTAAACCACGACCCATTGTTTATTATCCATCGTATACAAAGTATGGGGACTCAGCAAACCACTACCCATTGTTTATTATACATCATAGACAAAGAGAATGTATGGGGATTCGGTAAACCATGACACATTGTTTATTATCTATGGTATACAAAGAGAATGTACGGGGATTCAGTAAACCACCACCCATTGTTTATTATCCATCGTATACAAAGTCCCCGTTGAGAATGTATGGGGACTTAGTAAACCACTATCCATTGTTTATTATCCATCGTATACAAAGAGAATGTATGGGGATTTGGTAAACCACGACCCATTGTTCATTATCCATTGTATACAAAGTCCTGATCAAGAATGTACGGAGACTCAATAAACCACTACCCATTGTTTATTATCCCTTGTATACAGTCCTGATTGACAATGAACGGGGACTTAGTAAACCACTATTCATTGTTTATTGTCCTGACTGACAATGTACAAGAACTCAATAAACCACCACCCATTGTTTATTATCCATCATATACAAAGTCTCCATTGACAATGTACGGGGACTCAGCCAACCATTTCCCATTGTTTATTACCCATCGCATACAAAGTCCTGACTGACAATGTACAAGAACAAATAAACCACTTCCCATTGTTTATTATCCATCATATACAAAGTCTCCATTGACAATGTACGTGGACTCAGTAAACCACTACCCATTGTTTATTATCCATCATATATAAAGTCCTGACTGACAATGTACGGGGACTCAATAAACCACTTCACATTGTTTATTATCCATTGTATACAAAGTATGGGGACTCAGTAAACCACTACCCATTGTTTATCATCCATCGTATACAAAGTCTCCATTGACAATGTACGTGGACTCAGTAAACCGCTACCCATTGTTTATCATCCATCATATATAAAGTCCTAATTGACAATGTACGGGGAGTCAGTAAACCACAACCCATTATTCAGAAACAGTCAGATACCATATCCCTTATATATGGATTTTAAATATATTGTGTATATAGACAATAATTATTGATAGGTTGGATGGACAGCTGCAAACCACAAGAGGTTGATAGCAAGTGTATAACATTGTCAACCTCTGGTTTACAGAGCTGACCATCTAAGAACCATCAATTGTTGTGTTTATTATCATAATTTCTATCCCTAGAATTGATAATGGTGTGACTCTTTACATGGGGCGACCCCATACTCAGAACTCACAGAAGGGTGCACCCGGAAAGTAAGAACTGAACAACTTACAGTTTTCTTACAGAACTCACAGAAGGGTGCACCCGGAAAGTAAGAACTGAACAACTTACAGTTTTCTTAGAGAACTCACAGAAGGGTGCACCCGGAAAGTAAGAACTGAACAACTTACAGTTTTCTTACAGAACTCACAGAAGGGTGCACCCGGAAAGTAAGAACTGAACAACTTACAGTTTTCTTACAGAACTCACAGAAGGGTGCACCCGGAAAGTAAGAACTGAACAACTTACAGTTTTCTTTGCGTCTGCCAGATCTTTCTTGGACTTGACGAGCAGTTGTTTCAGTTTATTTGCTCTTTCCTCAGACGCTGTTGATTGTCCCTCCGCAAGGTCTGTATGAAGTGAAAGGCATGTTTATCAATCCCTTCATTACATAGTTCATCAGTACTCAATTCTAAACCGCAACAATTAAAGCTGAATTAAAGTATTTTAGGTATGATTTATAAATCAAACTGTCGTTAATCAATTTTTCAAAACACTTTTAATCTTTTATTAGTAAGGTATTTACCGAGTTGTTTCCCTATAGCAGTGGCCTTCTGTCTATCTCCGTTATACACAATTACTACCACTATTATTATCATTAATATTTACCGAGTTGTTTCCCTATAGCAGTGGCCTTCTGTCTATCTCTATTATACACAATTACTACCACCATTATTAATACTAATATCAATATTTACCGAGTTGTTTCACTATAACAGGGTCCTTCTGTCTATCTCCGTTATACACAATTACTGCCACCATTATTAATACTAATATCAACATTTACCGAGTTGTTTCACTATAACAGGGTCCTTCTGTCTATCTCTGTTATACACAATTACTACCACCATTATTAATACTAATATCAACATTTACCGAGTTGTTTCACTATAACAGGGTCCTTGTCTATCTCTGTTATACACAATTACTACCACCATTATTAATACTAATATCAATATTTACCGAGTTGTTTCACTATAACAGGGTCCTTCTGTCTATCTCCGTTATACACAATTACTACCACCATTATTAATACTAATATCAATATTTACCGAGTTGTTTCACTATAACAGGGTCCTTCTGTCTATCTCCGTTATACCCAATTACTACCACTATTATTATCATTAATATTTACCGAGTTGTTTCCCTATAGCAGTGGCCTTCTGTCTATCTCTATTATACACAATTACTACCACCATTATTAATACTAATATCAATATTTACCGAGTTGTTTCACTATAACAGGGTCCTTCTGTCTATCTCCGTTATACACAATTACTGCCACCATTATTAATACTAATATCAACATTTACCGAGTTGTTTCACTATAACAGGGTCCTTCTGTCTATCTCTGTTATACACAATTACTACCACCATTATTAATACTAATATCAACATTTACCGAGTTGTTTCACTATAACAGGGTCCTTGTCTATCTCTGTTATACACAATTACTACCACTATTATTATCATTAATATTTACCGAGTTGTTTCCCTATAGCAGTGGCCTTCTGTCTATCTCCGTTATACACAATTACTACCACTATTATTATCATTAATATTTACCGAGTTGTTTCCCTATAACAGGGTCCTTCTGTCTATCTCCGTTATACACAATTACTACCACCATTATCAATACTAATATCAATATTTACCGAGTTGTTTCACTATAACAGGGTCCTTCTGTCTATCTCCGTTATACACAATTACTACCACTATTATTATCATTAATATTTACCGAGTTGTTTCAGCAGAGCAGCCACCTTCTCTTCTTGTCGTGACACCTCGGCTTTGCTGGCCTCGATCTGAGCATCGCGCTCTGCGATCTGCTCGTTGAGGGTCTGCACCGTCCGCTCGTAGTCTGCGATCTCCAGGTCCATCATGGAGCTCTGCTGCGCTTCCTGAAACCAAAGATAAGACGGTGAGATAAAATGGTGAGTTCATCTTGGACGAATGAGAATGGAATTCTAAATGTAAACGATGAGGAGTTTGCAGTCAGTGGGTCGTTGCTGTGCACGCTGCACCCAGGAAGGTCTACACTCGCCGTAACAATGACCAGATACGTCAAGCACCACTCACTCTGAGGTGACCGGTCACGGTCCACTGGGCACTCTGGAGAGTCTATGTACGCAATCCCTGCTTTATGCAGCGTATCTGAGCACGTCCCACGCTCAACACGATGAGGCCCTCTAACAGTGAAGGCTCAGTCTGTGCCCAGTCCGGTCTAAGTACGAGCCTCCCTGTGTCAGTGTCAGACTAACTCTATCTGTAGACACCTCTAACATTGAAGGCTCAGTCGGTGCCCAGTCCGGTCTAAGTACGAGCCTCCCTGTGTCAGTGTCAGACTAACTCTATCTGTAGACACCTCTAACAGTGAAGGCTCAGTCTGTGCCCAGTCCGGTCTAAGTACGAGCCTCCCTGTGTCAGTGTCAGACTAACTCTATCTGTAGACACCTCTAACAGTGAAGGCTCAGTCTGTGCCCAGTCCGGTCTAAGTACGAGCCTCCCTGTGTCAGTGTCTGAATCCGTTAAGTGACTGGCCTATACGGTTTAAATACAACCTCCGTGTGTCAGTGTCAGAGTAACTCTATCTGTAGACACCCAACACCAACCCCGCTAATTACCAATGGACCTGGTCACGTGATTGTTTGGCAACAGCAGCATCCGGGACCTGCCCTGGTGAGAGAGACCGAGTGAAACATCTCCACGGGCTGTGGGTGGGGTTTTTTCCGTCTTTTTTCCGTAGTTAAACATCCAACATGTTCTGTTAGACTTAATTTGGTTTAATGGTGATCGAATCAATGACATGAATCTAGGTTAGTTCGTAACCTCTCCCATAGAGGGATCCAGAACCTACAGCAGATCAGTTCCTATCCCTGACACCAGGGGCCTGTTTAATAATCCAAGCTCGTTCATGTAGACCCTTTTCTGCATGCCATAGAGACCCAGGGACGATGTGGGTCAACTTTAATCAACACTTATGGACGCCCTTCTGGACGGCTGAGACTGTCTTAGCGAACAGACTTCAATATTAATAAAGGATAACCCTTGTTCGAGGTACAGAAAAGGGCCTTCATGGACGATCCTAGATTATTAAACGGGCCCCAGGATTCAGAGCCCTGAAATGCCCACCACGGCGGAAGGTGGCGCCACAGGTAGCAGCGAGCCTCGGCCGGATCTGAACACCAGACGACATTCAAATCTCCCGCCGCGCTGTGTTCAGGCGACGAACCAATGAAAACGGGGCAAACACGCCATGTGATCACGATTGTCCAATGAGGGTCAAACTCTGTGAAAGTAATTAACATAAGCAGGCGGCGGATCGCGGGCCACACGGCGAATACGGTCACGAGATGGATAGTCGCGTAGTCGTCGTTAGCTGTATAAGTGTAGGTAGAAATCTCACCTGTACTCATTTAACACCACACCATATAGACATGGTATGAGGAGAAAGGTGGCTGTACACCACACCACACAGACATGGTATGAGAAGGACTGGCCTTTGATATAGCAGTAAGTCTACCACTGCTGGGGGTGTTGGTTGGTTGGTTGGTTGGTTGGTTGGTTGGTTGGTTGGTTGGTTGGTTGGTTGGTTGGTTTGATTTAACGTCCAGTTAACCATTTGAGGTTCTCACCAGACTTACTCAAGGTTCTTTTACACCACATGGGTGGTGATCGAATCTATGTAATGAATTCAGATAGAAATCTCACCCCTACACATTTACCGAGGTGAGAGTTCTTTTAGTTCCCACACCACATAGACATGGTACGAGAAGGACTGGCCTTTGATATAGCAGTAAGTCTACCACTGCTGGGGGTGATGAAGAAAGGTGGCTGTACACCATACCACATAGACATGGTATGAGAAGGACTGGCCTTTGATATAGCAGTAAGTCTACCACTGCTGGGGGTGAAGGAGAAAGGTGGCTGTACACCACACCGCATAGACATGGTATGAGAAGGACTGGTCTTTGATATAGCAGTAAATCTACCACTGCTGGGGGTGAAGGAGAAAGATGGCTGCAGTGGGACTCAAATCCACAAAGTCCCATAACCTTGGTGTTACAATTGCCTCAATTATTGAACTCCCCATCCCCTCAGAGACTGAGAAAACATGTGAATGAGGCTCAATCAATATGGACTTACACCAAAAAAACTGAATTTTACCAACTGAAAATGAATATGGCGATTTGCCTGAGAAACTGGAAATGTGGAGAAGTTGCCCGGCTCACCTTCTGCGCGTTGCTGAGTTGACTCTGGAGAGCGGCGAGCTCATTCTGGAGTGTTCGGATCGACGCGCCATGCTCTCCTTCTGATTTCTTCATCTCCCCCTGTAGCCGCGTCAACTCACTTTCCATCTGGTGGAAACGGTCAAATTGCACACCGAGTTTACAATTGGAGTACACAGAGTACGGATAAAGTTTTCTCCTACTCTAGCAGGTTTATGTATAATGTATAGCAAAGACGCAGTATTAGAAAGGACAGGAGAAAACATCGAGTTTCCTGGTATATAATTCACAAGTAAACATGGCACTGTGGGCGTATATATCATCCAATGTATTGGCCATCATTTAAGCATCATTATATTTATTTAGTATTCATTACATTGATACACTGTACATGCCAGGCCTGACATACAGACATTATCTGCCGGTTGACAACATGGGTGTATTTATGAGAAAAGGTAGGAAAACGCGGCCTATAGTGGCAGATACGGACATTACGTTGTTTATGCTGGTTGACAATATGGGCGTATGAGGAGAAAACACTGAGTTTCCTGATATATAATTCACAAGTAAACCATCCAAGGTATTGGCCAGGTAAACATCATTATATCTATTTAGTATTCATTACATTGATACACTGTATATGCCAGGCCTGATATACAGACATTATCTGCCGGTTGACAATATGGGCGTATCTATGAGAAAAGATCAGAAAAGGTGGACTTTAGAGGTAAATACGCCAAGACGATGAAGCCTGTGAAACATTCCACACCTGTTGTTTGTCCTTGGCGAACTGGTCTCTCTGGATACGCATCGCCTCCACTTCCTGGACCACCCGACTCCGCTCGGCCTCCGTCGCTTCGCACTTCTTCCCCGACTCGACGAGCTGCTGCGTCAACTCCTCGTGAGCCTCTTCCATCTCGCGAATCTTCTCCTCCACACCCTGTTTCTCTTTCTGTAGCGAGAGAAGCTCTTCAACCTTTTTCTGAACGTGTGCATTGGCATCTTCCGTAGCAGCGTCTGCCTTGTCTAAGGCCACTTGTAGTTGCTTTTGAAAATAAAAAGAAGATATACTTGTATGTGGTGGTCGCCGCCTGTCTAGCAGGTTGGATGACCCCAATCCGGAACGCTAGTTCCAGGCAGGATCCCACCCTACGCACTTACGTAGGTTGGTTCGGTTTTCGGTTAGTTTGCACAGACCTATTCACACATAACACAACAACGTCACTTAATAAACAGGGATGTTTATTAATCACTTACTTCCCGGAAAGATCTGGAAGATCTTCCCTACAAGTACAGTACCCTAGCACATGGGTGCTAGGTAACGCTGGATAGGCCAATCCGGAAGATCAGCCTAACCACCAGGAAGGTTACAAGAACCCGCCTGCAAAGTGAGGGCCCAAGGATCCGTTCCGTAGAAGGGACGCGCGAGGACAGCCTGTCGACCTACTGTGAACGCTGAGTATATATACTAAGCGTTACGTAATCCCAGTCTCCACCGCGCCACTCTCGTGTGCGGCGTTGTCCGGAATCACTACACAGTAAGGATCGGCATATCGCGCCACCTTCCGTGAAACAAACGAACACTGCTGGATTCCCGTCCCACTACATTACCCCTCCCAGTTTTTACTAAGGGGGGAACCAAGGCAGCCATTTTGCTGCTAAGGGACTACCCAATTAAAAATTACAACATATATCCAGCAGTTCTTGGTCTACTCTCTAGCTTCCTGGTGTTCACAAGAATTCACTGATACCAACGTATAAGTGAAAAAGGTGGAATTGTAAGATGGAGAAATTATTAAAAATATGGAAGATATGACATTTAGGAAAGAGGAGACGACATTTGAAAAATGAAGGACTAGCCTCGCTAGCACCTTGAATAAATGTGATATTCACCCATCTTGAGCCGGGGAGCGGGTTCTTGAGCGTTGGGCAGAGAAGACTCGACAGTCGCGGACCTACAGGTGGTCAGCCCGGCCTGTCGAGCACTCTGCCTCCAGCCGTTCCGGATCTTGTTGAAGTCCTCTGTTAGCTCCCGGCGAGTGAAGTGTCGTTCTCTTTCTCATCTTAAAGTATCGAGCCCAGCTGGCCCATCGGCGTAGCAGACCTACTACATTCAGCCCGATGCCGACGGGTGCTGGGCTTCCCACTGTTCTTCAAGTTGGAAGACATCCATATGTAGAGAAGGGTTAGCCTCGCTAAACACCTTCCGAGTTGAAAGTTTCCGAATACGGAAATAACGGCCAAAAAGGCAAAACAATTCTCCATCCACCTGGTAAGAGTGTGTGGTATCAGTGTTCTTTCATTTTGACTCCAGCTATACTGGCATATTTCTCGGCTCGAATCGAGTACCAATTAAGGCCCCAATTCTAAGCCGGCTTCAGAACTTACGATCACCGACCCAAGGTAGAAATAGCCGGCGTAATCCATCAGATCAGGGGTTACGCCTACTATCTCACTATCGAGTCGATGAACTCAGTTCCGACATAGACCTGGTAAGTCAGATCTGTACCCGAAAGGCACAATCTTCCTTACCTGGTACCACACCACAGGCCGGAGGTTTTCGTGATGGGGGCCTATTACGGGCCTGACCATCGAGAGAACCTTCAGCCGTCTGAAACCAGGGTTGTGCCTTAGGGAAGTCATTTTACTGACTTTCCCCAGCCCCAACCCAGGATCGCTTATTATTGGTTACTCCTAACTTTCCCTCTACCCCTCCCAGCGATCCTTGCGGTTCGCCGAGAAAGTGCAGAATTCTGGCTAGGAGGCCACATTCTGGAAGTAGCTAGGTCGAAAAAAAAATTTTCCTCCCCGGGACTTCCCATACCCGTCTGACTTCGGATCCAGGAGAGTTGTTGGCTCTGCCGGTTCCGAGTTTAGACGGCGTCTTCCTGGCTTGTTAGGCACCAGCCGAGTTGGTCATTGTCAACCCCTAAATATCCTCGTCGGAGGATATCCTGAGGTCGAGAAGGTCCGACTGGCTTGGTGCACTAGCCGTCGGTGGAACCGACGTTGCCAGGGCGGTCCTCTCTGGTCGCAGTGGACTCAGCGCAGACGTAGGCTGCAACTGAGACATCAACTGCTGTAGAGAGGTTGGTCCGGTATCTAAAAAGATTCCAGACTCCAACGGGATGATGTTGGCATTCACCCCCAGTGCCCCACTTGGTTCCTCGGGCTGATCTACCGGCTTAGCCCTGGAAGGCTTTGCTGATTTTTCAGCCCGTGTCACGGCGGGAGGCCTCCTCGGCTGTAGGACTTCAGTCTGATCCTGGGGGGTCTGACCGGGTCCTGACAGCGGAGTATCTACACTGACATCCATGGGCTGAGCCGCTATGGATGTAGTGTCCTGTTGGGAAGTTTCTTCCACGGGTGACCATCCCAACATGCCAGCGAGTTGCTGACGTGTCGAGTTTGATTCTTCCGTGGTGAACTGAAGAAATCTTCCCCGGCTCCTTTGACGGGCCAACCACGCTTCCTCAAGGGCTTGCGGGTCGTCACCGATGTCATAGAGCGACATACCCAAGTGCCGAAGACAACGTTCATCTTGGCGATGGGTCTGGGCTTCCGCCCGTGCAAACCTCTACTGGGCCGTGGTTTTCGCAATACGCGCGTCCTCTAAGTCCAACGCGTATTGTTTAGCCAGGCCTTTCGTGGCTTCTCTTACCTCGAATCGGGCTAGGTTCACTAGCTCCTTAACGAGGCCTTCATGGAGAGCATGCGCGCCCGTTCGGACACGGCCCTCCAAGGTGCCACCTATATGCGACTCTAGCTGATCCGCCCGTTGGACGTATTCAACCGACATCGCACAGGGAGAAGAAGTCACCTTCGACGCAACGGGTGGTTGTGTCGTTGGTTTCTTCTTTACCTCAACAACCGGGTTGGCTGGTGGAGGGAGTGCCGGAAAGGCCTCTTCTTCCTCAACTTTCCCGGGTGCTTGGGTAACACCTCTGTTGAGTGGGGAAACTCCCGAGAGACTTGAGCTAGGACGAGTCCTAGCTGGTTTTTCTGCGGGTCCGCGGGCTTTTGAAGCCGTTGGAACGTTTCCTTCACTCAGGTCTGAGAGGACTTTCAATCCCCCAGACAACTTTGGCCCTACCTGGTAAGCAGCTTCCACCACGTCAGCGATGGTGTGCTTACCTGGAGCCAATTTCTTTCTGGGCTTCCGACTGGATCGCTCAGAAGTGTCAGTCTCGCTGGACGAGGACGATGACAGCTTCTTGACCCGTCGTTTAGCCTTCGAGGATTTATGAGACGGTTCCCGGCTAAGGGACCGTTTCTTCCTCGACTCCTTTGACATCTGTCGATGTTTTGACGCGGATAGCATTAGAGTCCCGAACCAGCCAGGATTCTTCTTCCATCCGATCTTAAACAGTCGACCGTCTGTCACACAAGTCTCGGGTTCCGGTTTGCCTCTCTGAGTCTCGGAACCTAAGTCAACGAATCTCTGCCACAGATTCATGACCCGTTCCCGAGCAGCAGCACCAGCAGTCCGGTGTTCCCGGGCAATGTGTCTAACTAGACACGAACGCCTGGAACTGGCACACCCAGCCTGACAAGAACCACCCTTCTTGCCAAGGCACTGTAGCCATGGTCGTTCGGCTAAGTGTACCTCTACGAGGTGCCTAGCGTAACGACCTTCAGTCGCGTAGGTCGGTGACAATTTCTTGTCCCTCCCATGGCAACTCAAGAAGACACAATGATTGCCGTTCCCAAACTTGTGCCATGCGTACGCGATCCGGTCTTTGACCTGATCCTCGTACTTCAGCCGGCTAACTCGGGAAACTCCTTTCACCCGGTCTATGTACCAGGCGTTGGGAGAACCCTCGTCAACTAGCCACTCCTCATCGTCTGAGGTTCCATCTAAACCGACACCATCGGGGATGTAATGCCGGTTTCCATGACGGAGATCTTCTAGGCAAGTGTAAGTCTTGCCCAGCAAAGAGGCGGGTATCTGTCTAGCTACCGTTCTCTTCCCAGCCCGCTTTACGCCAGGTTGGAAATCACCGTCATCATTGTCGGGGTTGGATGGGACCAGGGGTTTAACCTTGTCCATCTCCGTTCCCCAACACTTGACCTCTCCGCCACCCGTGGCACCTGTTGAGGTACTCGGTATAGCGTCAGCCACTCTAGGTCCAGCCTGTGCCGCGGGTTTGTCCGAGCCTTTCGACTCAGCCCCCTTCGACTCCTCACGCTTCCCGGTTTGAGGTTTCCCTTTCTCCGAGTCACGTGATTTCGGCTGACCTCCGGTCCTTTCTAGCTCCGCCTCAGCCCGTTTCCGGGCTGCTCGACGGAGTCGCTTTCGGTTCTGTTTCGAAAGCTGCGGCTCGGTCTTGTCAGCTTCCCGAGGTTTTGACACCTCAGTCTTACTGACAGACTTCCCCGGCGCGGGTTTAGCCGGTGTTGACACCGGTTTCTCACCTTTGCTGGACGACCCTTTTACAGAGTCGTCCCCAACTGACGAATCAGTCTCCATAGCCGTCTCTGTCCCAGCCTCAGACTTTCCGGGTTTTGCTACCGGACCCGGGGCCAAAAAGGTCCCGGCTTCCGCCAGCTCCACTCCGGGTGGAGTCCAATTTTGGTACATTGACTGTACTATGGCACGCGTTTTGGGATCTGGGATCCCAGCTAGCATTTGTTCCAGGCTCTGGGTTGAAACCTCATGCCTGGAACCCATCTCTTCGGAGGACTTCCTCGGAGAGTGACGACGCGGGCGGGCTCGGCCTCGCCTTGGCGTATCATGCTCCGATTCGGAACCTTCGGCCATGAACACATCCGAGTCAGAGGCCTCAGTTTTCACTGAGCTCGTCTTCGGACGGGCACCAGAAGAGCCCTTAGCGGCCGGGGCCGCCTCAGACTTCTTCCCGGTGTGACTTTTTCCCTTTCCGGGTCGTTCATCTCGGGTTTCCCCAAGAAGAACAGAGTCCGCAGACTCGTACCCTTCCAGGTCAAAATCACCATCATCTGACCCGATGAGCAAAGCATCATCGTCCAGATCTGCCCCCCGCTCAGCCGAAGCTGAGGATCCGGGCAGGGGTGAGGGGAGCTCGCGCTCACCCTCCATAGACGGGGCACGGTCAGCCATGCTGCTACAGCCCGACTCCTGTGGTGCTAGGCACCACTCCGATCACAGAGTGAAGACTACTGAAAAAACAGGGTCTTATATACTCCTAAGTGACCTAGATTCACTGTCGCGAACCAATCAACCGTGTCGAGACTGGCTCATCTTGAGCGTCTCAACACCGCATGCGTGAAGAAACCAAAGGTCAGCGTTACGCTCGACTTGATTCGTTCACGCCTTCAATCACCCAGCACAGGTTCCGGAACCCGGGGAAACCCCTTTTCGAGCTCCACCCCGAGTTCTCTGTAGTGTGGGAATTCTTATCGCCGTCGTGTATCTCGCTGATAGTATGGGAGACTTGTCTAATTTCCATGTAAATGGATCAGACCTTTCAGAGCGTTCGACAATTCTGCAGCCTCTAGAGGGTCCTCGACGGGGTCCCTTAGAGCAACGTCTGGGCTGCGGCACATAACGACTGATTTTAAGGTAACTATTTGATCAACATTCATGTATAATCGACATGTCACTGACTACCAACGATCTACATTTCGTACCATTGCTTCTCGTTGTGTTTTCGACAACCCCGGCACCACTACTCTTTGTAGTTAACCACAGCCTTTGATTTTACTCGAGAGCTGCGGCGGGGTTTTGAGTCTATTTTAGACTCCATTCTACATCTCGAACCATGTTTATTATATACGGCTCGATCTGTAGCAAATTTAGACTTTTCCGTGTCAGGTTTTTCTTCTACCCACACTTCCCTTTTTAGGTTGGCGTAAGTAGGAATCACCTTCCGCGGACGTCCCGGTTTTCGCCGTGTAGGCGAGCACCCACTCGGAACCCCGGTAACCTTTGACCGGGACTTCCCTATCGGGGTCTGCCTCCGCCGTGTTGACGGGGGTTTGACGCCCGGCTTCCCGGCTCTTTGAACCCGGGACCTCCCTGGTTTCCCAGTAGGACCCGTGTTCAGTGACACATCTCGCTTTGTAGCAGGGTGTGAAACTTCAAAGTCGGAACATTCACGCTTTCCTTCCCATAGTCGTAAACGAGCTACATGGGATTTATAACGCCTTCTTGACCATTCGTCTTCTATCACTACTGTCATTTCTGACAATAATTGAACAATTCTGAATGGTCCGTCCCAGTTAGGAGCGAGTTTTACATTTACCAACGGAGTGTGGTATCGTACAACCCGGTCTCCTACTCGGAACTTACGTGGTTTAAGATTGACGTCATGTCCAGTCTTTTGCCACTCTGCTGCTTTCGTCAGATTTCGTCTCGCAAGGTAATATCCCTCTACAAAACGTTCTCTGAGTTTTTCGACAAATCCTATGGGACAAGGATCATCCGTAGACATTCCAGGAACCCCATAGACTATGTCCGCGGGCATTACTATTTCCTCGCCAAAGACGAGTAAATTAGGTGAACACCCCGTGCTTGAATGAATGGTCCCATTATATGCGTGAGCTATAAATGGTGCTAATTCATCCCAATTCTTCCGATTTTCATCTACCAGGATCCGAAGACACTGGATCAATGTCCGGTTGAATCTCTCTACCATACCATCTGATTGGGGACGATATGGATTTGTATGTGTCTTTTTAATCTCGAGTATCCTACACATTTCTTTCCAGATCTGGGATTCAAATTCCCTTCCTTGGTCGGAATGTAGTACGCTCGGAGTTCCAAAAGGCAACATCCAGTTTTTCACTAAAGCTTCCGCACACGTGGCAGCTTTGTGATTTTTCATGGGATAGATCTGCACATATTTTGTGTAATAATCCATCACCACCATCATACAGGTATTTCCTTCCTCTGACTCGTCGATACCAGACATGATATCTAGAGCGATTCTGGCAAACCTGACACCAAACAGTTCCTGTTGTAACAGCATCTTTCCGAGTCCTACCCCGGGTTTGACTTTGCTACATATGGAACATCCAGATATCCATCTTCGAATATCTGCACCCATTCCAGGCCAGTAGTAACGACGCCTTATTCTGGCTACCGTTCTTTTCCGTCCTAGATGAGCTGCACTCCTATGTTCATGACATAGGGTCATTAGTCCGGATCGTAATTCTCGAGGGACCACTAGTTGTAGAGCACGTTTAAGTGGTTGCAATGTGGTTCTCCATCGATATAATACTCCATCACGGACCTCTAGCTCTTTCCATTGACCACATAGATTCCGAAATTCTCGGTTTTCAGGCGAGATCTCGGGTCCTGTTGGCCTATGGAGTCCATTAGCTATCAGTTTAGTTAACCGGAACAAATCTGGGTCAGCCTGTTGACTTTCCTTAATCTGTTCTAGTGTCCACTGATAGTTTAATGGCGGCTTCACTTTCTGGGAACGTAGAGTAGCTATGACTGCTCTATGCTCGCCACAATCCCGGCAATCTGGTCGTCCACATTTCCGCACTGGTCTCCTTGAGAGACAATCCGCATTAATGTGTGACTTTCCAGCCCGGTGTTCAATCTGGCAGTTAGTCAACCCGAATTCGGAGAGAGCTGCCAGCCATCTTCCAATCATTCCCTCGGCGTCTTTAAAGTTAAAGAGCCATTTGAGAGAAGAATGGTCAGTACGTAGGATGAAATCTCCACCTGCTAAGAAGTGTCGATATTTTCTTACATACACCACAACCGCTAAGAGTTCCCTCTTAGTAGTACAGTAGTTCCGCTGACTTTTACTTAAGCTGTTGCTGGCAAAAGCTATTGGAACTTCTATACCATCTTGTATCTGAGACAAAGCCGCTCCAATACTCTCATTACTAGCGTCAGTGTCGAGAATGAACCGACCCTGGGCTAGAGGGTATTTCAATACGGGGGTCTCCGTAAACTTTCTTTTTAGTCCCAGAAAAGCGTGTTCAGCTTCCGGAGTCCATTGGATCTCTTTTTGCTTCCCTGGCTTATCTAGTACTACATACTGTTGCATAGGGTGTGCAATTTCAGAAAAACCCGGGATAAAGTCGCGGTAATACGAACAAAATCCTAGGAAAGACCTTATGTCTTTTATATTCTGGGGGCGTGGCCAATTAGCCACTACCTCCAACTTAGAAGGATCTGCCCGGATTCCATTTCCGGAAACTATCCGTCCCAAGTATTCCACAGATTTGCGAAACAGCTTACATTTTTGAGGTTTGAGTTTCAACCCATAAGATTGAATACGCTCAAATACCTCTCTCAGGTTTTCTAAACATTCAACATAATTCTTTCCGAAGATGATTATGTCGTCTAGATAAACCAAACACTTTTTCCACTGTAGACCCCGCAACATCTGATCCATCATGGATTCGAAAGTTGCAGGAGCGTTACAGAGGCCAAATGGCATTACTGTGAACTCGTAAAGCCCTTGATGAGTGGTGAACGCCGTTTTAGACTGATCGCCACTGTTCATCTTTACCTGCCAATATCCAGACTGGAGATCCAGAGTACAAAACCACATCGATCCGGGGTATTGGGTAGGCATTCTTCCGGGTGATACCATTCAATTTTCTGTAATCAATACAGAATCGGCAAGTACCATCCTTTTTAGTAACCATTACCACTGGACTAGCCCAAGGACTTGCACTGGGGATGATTACTTTCTGGTCCATCATTTTCCCTACTTCCTCTTCTAAAGCTTCCCGTTTTACCGGAGGTAGCCGTCGATAAGGAAGGCGGAAAGGTTGATGACCTTCAGTGTCAATCGTGTGTTCTACTCGATCCGTTCTCCCTAAGGGATCTCCAGATCGAGTAAAGATTGACTCCATCTTTTTCAAAAGAATCCTTAGTTCATGTCGTTCCCCACTGTTTAGTGTGTCTGTCGTCTGAACTAAAGTTTCCAAAGTTTCGGGCAATGGACTCGGAACTGGAAGGGATCCCGTTCCTGTATCGATAGCACTAACCCGCACTTCTTCATAATCATCTCCTATTAAGTCCGACCTTTCCAGTTTAGATTGTTCATCTTCCCCGGTTATTTCGGAAACGGGAATAGGTGTGATTCCCTGTGGACTGGAGTCCACTAGGCCATCCACATGAGCTAGAGTTACCCAGCCCAATGTATCACCCTTCCTTAATTTAATCAACCCGGAGGTATGATTACTTATGGGAATTGATCCTTCTCTGGCACTTCCGATCAGGGTATCCCAGGCCTGTATTCCTTTTTTAGAAAACAGTTCTGGATCTGGCTCGAAAAGTGCATCTCCACGTGGTAAGTCACCTTCCCCAGCTATCAGGACATTAACCATCTGCTGGGGGGGGATGCCCACATCTTGTCGGACAGAAATCAATGAAGAGATCCGTCGGCAACTACATTCCACCTCCATTAACTCAGGAAATTTGAGTCGGAGAGTGCCATCGGGTAGATCTACAGAGCCTCCATAGAGGGTGAGAAAATTTACGCCTAATATTCCACTTTCTTCGATATCACTGAGTATGGGACCCCATACGAATTCAGTGTTACCTATTGAGACTGGAATAATCACACTACCATAGCACCTCATATGAGTACCATTAGCAGCTTTTGCCGAGGCTCCAGGAACATGACATTCCTGCGCAAATCCAAGAGACTGATAGAGTCCGTTGTTTAACACAGAGCGACTAGCACCAGTATCCAACAATAGATCCACTTTCCTTCCTTGAATTCTAGCCGGCACATACCAACGACGTCCTCCCAAAGGGGACGGTTGTCTTATAAACCGTGAGATTCCATCTAAGGTTCCAAGATCCCATCCGCGTTGACAAAGCCATTGCAGACAAGGATGCCCGGGTGAAAGATACTTACTACAAATCGTTGCGACCGTATTTTGTATCTTCCCCTTTTCTGGTAAGTTGGAAATATTTTCCTCCTTATACATCTCACAGGTTTGTGTTCCCTGGCACTTTCCTTCCCGGACCGCAGTGTTGCCACTCGCTACAGTCCTCCTTTGTTTTCCGGTTCACCCTGAGAGGCAACCATCAACGCAGGCAGACTACGAGATGTTTCCACCGTAGTAACGTTCCGGGTTTCTGGACAATCTGGAGAGATATGTCCCATTTTGTTGCACCGCCAACAACGTCGGACATCCAGCTGGTTTTTCTCCACCTGATTCAGTCTTTCGTTGATTTTGGTCAACAACTTCATAACCTCTGAGGAATTTCCTTCAGGATCAGTGGTTATTGGTTTTGCCTCTGCCACAGAAGGTACATCGCTGTTCCTTCCAAAGCTAGGGGTTCGACCTCTTCCACGTCCCCGTCTATTGAAGGTTCCTCTTCCGAGTACCATCGAGCGGACATTAGAGAGTATATCCTCTATTTCTGCTTCCTGACACTCGTAGGTATCTTCCTCTACTTGTGACCAAGTAGAACCCACTATGTTAACCCGAGAAGTTTTCCCGGGATTAGCATATTTTCCGAATAGTATACACCGTTGTTCATAGGCATCTACTATTCGCAATACCTGCATGAAGTTCATACCGGGCTCCCATTTAGAGATGACTTCCGCTCTCACGTCATCATCTCGAAGTCCTTTTACAAACTGAGTTTGTAGATCTTCATGCAGCGCAGGAGAATCTAATCCCGTCCCTGGGTAAACCTCTAACAACATTTGTTGCAAAGCTAGCCCATAGGCGCGAGTTGTCTCCTCTTTTCCCTGGATCCTCTTTAAAAAAGTGGAACGGGGGTTCAGCGTTACCAACTGACCACAGTAGTATGAGGCTACCTCCACTAACTCATCCCATTCCATACCACCGGAACGGCGAAAAGCGCGAAGTGCAGCTTCCCCGGGTCCATCTCGCAACGCTCTTTTGAGGTATGGCAATGCATCGACTTTATTCCAGCCATTACATTGTATGTCCTCACAAAATCCCGCGAACCAGTGTTCCCACTCCATTCCTTTCCCGTAAGGTTTTGGAATGACAGCGTTTTTTCTGGCTGCGTTCTCTGGGCGCATCATCGGAACCTTGTCAGCTCTCGCCATTGACAAGTTAAAGATGCGATCCTGTTCCCGGACTTGGTTGAACGAGTTGAACCCTAATTCAGCTATAGCTTTACTAGTACGTTCGGAACTCGGAGAACCCATTCTTGACTCAGAGGGTAGCCGGAAGCTAACCAAAGGAGTCTTTACACCCTTTGTTCCAGATGTGAATCTGTTAGGGGTCTTCTCTGGATCCTCTACTCTTCCTGGTGGGGAATATAGATGATCTCTCACATTACTCCAGCCAGCTTGGGACATAGGCATCCGTTGGGATGATTCTGTCTCTGCTAGTCGAACTTGGTCCTTCATGTATTGTACATGTTGGTCCAAACGCTCGATTTTTTCTAGAGTCTCAATCTCGCGAACCGAGAGTTCTTCCAAGTTATGGTGCCTTTGGGCTACCTTCTCGGCGATCTCACGGTTTCGAGCTTCTAGTTCCCGACACATGTCTCTGGCTTCCCTTTCCCTGTCAAACTCGGCTAAGAGTTCGGGTCCAAGGAAACCTACAGGAACTTCCTCGGAAGATACCCTTAAGGTATTTTCCGACCTATTCCGGGGAGTACTAGACTCTCCAGGACTATCTGTCTGAGACCCAATTTTACTGAGTCCCTCCAGATCCCTTGCGGGGCCATGTCGGCTGTCGGCCGCCGGACTGAAACTCTTCAGGACCGTCGAACTCAGATTCTGAGCGGCGGTTCTCTTCCGAGATTTCTCTTTGCCAGACTTCTGGGTTTCACCCCCTCCCTCTGGTTTTGGAGACTTGTCGTCATTCCGGGCCGGAAGAGTTTGTTGAGAAGTTACCTCCCCATCTTCACTCTCCTGTTCAGCCTTGGATCTGGTTCTTATTCCAGATCCGTGCATTTACCGAGAATCCCGGGTTGTGCAAGCAACCTGGGATCCTGGTCACGGCACCAGTGTGGTGGTCGCCGCCTGTCTAGCAGGTTGGATGACCCCAATCCGGAACGCTAGTTCCAGGCAGGATCCCACCCTACGCACTTACGTAGGTTGGTTCGGTTTTCGGTTAGTGTGCACAGACCTATTCACACATAACACAACAACGTCACTTAATAAACAGGGATGTTTATTAATCACTTACTTCCCGGAAAGATCTGGAAGATCTTCCCTACAAGTACAGTACCCTAGCACATGGGTGCTAGGTAACGCTGGATAGGCCAATCCGGAAGATCAGCCTAACCACCAGGAAGGTTACAAGAACCCGCCTGCAAAGTGAGGGCCCAAGGATCCGTTCCGTAGAAGGGACGCGCGAGGACAGCCTGTCGACCTACTGTGAACGCTGAGTATATATACTAAGCGTTACGTAATCCCGGTCTCCACCGCGCCACTCTCGTGTGCGGCGTTGTCCGGAATCACTACACAGTAAGGATCGGCATATCGCGCCACCTTCCGTGAAACAAACGAACACTGCTGGATTCCCGTCCCACTACATGTATATACCTGTGGCCGAAAACTCTACAGTTATATACCACTGCTGGGGGTGTAGTAACTTCAATTCTCATACCAAGACTGGCGTTTTTAAGAATAGAGAAATAAATTCCGCAGGGGAATGTCCCAATCGGTGAGGATGATTTCAGTTACTTACTTCGGCCTCGGTCAGTAACTTTAATTATCCCCACCTTGTAACATTGGAATTCTTCACCCTGAACCAGATTCTCTGAATCATTTGAAAATAGTAAATATATGAAAACGAGCCTTCGATAAATTGTGAATGCTTTTTCTTTAAGTTGAACACAGATCCAAGCTGTTGTATCTGAAAAAGGTTCCAATTAATTAGGAAATTGCAATGAAAGCCGTTTATCCACAAAAGAAAACTTGGCAGGGTACCAGTCAACCTAGATTTGTCATATTTTAGCCAATCAGATAGCTGGAAATATTCAGTGTGAAGAGTGGACTTGCTGAGATTTGTTTGTTTGGGTAGTTTAACCTCCAATTTGTTCAATTAGACTTGCTGAGATTATTCACATTCTCAACCTGTTAGCTGAAAGTTTAGGTTGAACAGAGCAGTTCTCAACAAGCCAAGTTCATGTTGATTTAGGGACATTTAAGGTGACATATGCAGTCCTGGACTACTTCACCACGAATGACTGATCAATAGTCTTTAGTTGCCACAGATGAAAGGTTGGAGATCACTGAAACACCATCAGGTGAAACAACACAATACACACAAAAAAGAAGGGAGAAAATCAAGATGGAAACCAGAAAATGACCCGAAAGACGATTTAAAGTGTTACTGCACACTTAGGAGCTTCTCCACTACGATGATAAATCAGAGTGTTACTGCACACTCTAAAGGAGCTTCTCGACTACGATGATAAATCAGCGTGTTACTGCACACTTAGAAGAGCTTCTCCACTACGATGATAAATCAGCGTGTTACTGCACACTTAGAAGAGCTTCTCCACTACGATGATAAATCAGCGTGTTACTGCACACTTAGAAGAGCTTCTAGACTACGATGATAAATCAGCGTGTTACTGCACACTCTAAAGGACCTTCTCGACTACGGTGATAAATCAGCGTGTTACTGCACACTTTAAAGGAGCTTCTCGACTACGATGATAAATCAGAGTGTTACTGCACACTTAGAAGAGCTTCTCCACTACGATGATAAATCAGCGTGTTACTGCACACTTAGAAGAGCTTCTCCACTACGATGATAAATCAGAGTGTTACTGCACACTTAGAAGAGCTTCTCCACTATGATGATAAATCAGCGTGTTACTGCACACTTAGAAGAGCTTCTCCACTACGATGATAAATCAGCGTGTTACTGCACACTTAGAAGAGCTTCTAGACTACGATGATAAATCAGCGTGTTACTGCACACTCTAAAGGAGCTTCTCGACTACGATGATAAATCAGCGTGTTACTGCACACTTTAAAGGAGCTTCTCGACTACGATGATAAATCAGAGTGTTACTGCACACTTAGAAGAGCTTCTCGACTACGATGATAAATCAGCGTGTTACTGCACACTTAGAAGAGCTTCTCCACTACGATGATAAATCAGCGTGTTACTGCACACTTAGAAGAGCTTCTCCACTACGATGATAAATCAGCATGTTACTGCACACTTAGAAGAGCCTCTCCACTACGATGATAAATCAGAGAGGTTAGTTGGGGTCAGAAAGAAAAGTGGAAATATTTTCATGTGGAATGCTGCTTCAGAGAGATGGGGAAACGTGGAAAACATGTCAGTTTCAGCCATGATATGGGGCTGAGGGTCTGTGGGGAGGTTCACACCATTTGTTTTACACAAGGAAAACAACTTTGATATACTGAATATAAAATCATGGATTTCCATGGACAAGTGGAAAACTGCCATCTCTGTGTAATGCAGACACAAAAAACAGAAAAAAACAGACAAACAGAAAATGACCAGAGCGTGTGGAGATTTATCATACACCTACGCATACTGTACTTACACTCACTTACCTCTGCTCTCTATATCTTATAATACTCATGGCAATGTACAGACATCTGTTATCACTTCTTAACATTTGAAGGTGTATAATAAAAGGAAACACAACCTGGCGTTTAAGCTGACACTAGGTACTCACTCCCTCACGTCTACCGGAGTCAGCGCAATGATCATACACCCGCGTACATACTTGTACGAGTCACTTCACGTTCTGGGGCATGCAGTATCAATGTTGTACTGTAACCGTGTGCAGTAACTATAGTGTACTGCACGGGTTGGGTAGAACTCGATGTTAACACATGGTGACTAGAGAGGTCAGCGCTTTGATGGCCTTCTACGTCTATTTGTGGTAAAATGTTTGTAATCTCGGCTGTATAACAGAGACAAAACAACTTGAGCATCAGCAATTATGTTGTTATCAAAATGAACAACCTGAGACAGCCTTGTCATATTATTGTACACACTGTGCACGAACTTCTGAATAGTAAACACTTCTCACTGCTGGGCATGATGTATAAATATAGTTCCGGCCCATGTAAGGTATATGATATTAAGGAAACGTAGTAACTGAGCCCGTAGTGATGCCCTTCTCAGTCTTCTGTCCCGTACGGCCCTGCACCATACAGCGTCGGGCCGTACTTACAAGACGAAAGACCTCGAACGTCCATCCCTACGGACTCAGTAACTACGTTGCCTCTTAGTATTTGCCGGACGTTTTTAACTCGTGTCAGATTAAACGCCCAGTCTGCTTCCCACGTGGATGAGCACACTGTGAGGTCATACATCACTGACTTCACCATCAACAACTACGCTACACACGACACAGTTAGTCACCACCGTACGACGTTCGAGTATGAAGTGTAACACTAAATAAACGAGTCATCAACACGAGCGCACTGTGAGGTCATACATCAGAGACTCGACCATTAACAACTACGCTACACACAACACACAGTTAGTCACCACCATACGACGTTCGAGTATGAAGTGTAACTCTAAATAAACGAGTCATCAACACGAGCACACTGTGAAGTCATACATCACTGACTTCACCATTTATAACTACGCTACACACGACACACAGTTAGTCACCACCGTACGACGTACGAGTATGAAGTGTAACTCTAAATAAACGAGTCATCAACACGAGCGCACTGTGAGGTCATACATCAGAGACTCGACCATTAACAACTACGCTACACACGACACACAGTTAGTCACCACTGTACGACGTACGAGTATGAAGTGTAACTCTAAATAAACGAGTCATCAACACGAGCGCACTGTGAGGTCATACATCAGAGACTCGACCATTAACAACTACGCTACACACGACACACAGTTAGTCACCACTGTACGACGTACGAGTATGAAGTGTAACTCTAAATAAACGAGTCATCAACACGAGCGCACTGTGAGGTCATACATCACAGACTCGACCTTTAACAACTACGCTACACACGACAGTCACCACCGTACGACGTACGAGTATGAAGTGTAACACTAAACGAGTCATCAACATGAGCACACTGTGAGGTCATACATCACTGACTTCACCATTAACAACTACGCTACACACGACACACAGTTAGTCACCACCGTACAACGTACGAGTATGAAGTGTAACACTAAATAAACGAGTCATCAACACGAGCACACTCTGAAGTCATACATCAGAGACTCGACCATTAACAACTACGCTACACACGACACACAGTTAGTCACCACCATACGACGTATGAGTATGAAGTGTAACACTAAACGAGTCATCAACACGAGCGCACTGTGAGGTCATACATCACTGACTTCACCATTAACAACTACGCTACACACGACAGTCACCACCTTACGACGTACGAGTATGAAGTGTAACACTAAATAAACGAGTCATCAACACGAGCACACTCTGAAGTCATACATCAGAGACTCGACCATTAACAACTACGCTACACATGACAGTCACCACCGTACGACGTATGAGTATGAAGTGTAACACTAAATAAACGAGTCATCAACACGAGCACACTCTGAAGTCATACATCAGAGACTCGACCATTAACAACTACGCTACACACGACAGTCACCATCTTACGACGTACGAGTATGAAGTGTAACACTAAATAAACGAGTCATCAACATGTGCATAGACAAACCTCTCCACTTCCAATCTCTCTTGTCACCACGAGAATGTCTGAACTAGTGAATCAGTCCAAGTCATGAAACCAGGTCGGTTCAACATAACACAATAGCGTCATCTCACCGCTGGGATGTCTGTCCCATAGGCTTTACATTGGGAAATCGTTCTCCATGCTCCTACGAGTATTACAGTCCGTTCTCCATGGTCTATATCCTGTGTGTTGTCCATTCTTTTAGTGTGTACAGGGGTGAGATAAATACAGAAAGAAGTCATTCTCCAAAGACGACTTTGACCAAAACTTGTTGGTTTCTTCTTTAGTCTGCCCTATGGAGGAAAGGTCCAGTCTTTTTCTGTGTCTGAGGTTTGGAGGTGATTGGAGTACTACGAACTGGAAGTCGAGAGGTCTGACTGTGCTGTTATTTAGGCCGATTGCCACTTGGAGATTCCTGCCCTAGAGACTAAAGCCCGACATGGTCGCTGGGAAACGCCAGTGCACAGTGAGTGGGGCGACATAGTTTGCGACTAGCGCCCCGAATATTTCAATCATGTTTGAAGCTAAATCGTAAGAGACTCCTGCCTTGTGGGATGGATTCTAGTCAGCGACTCATGCCCGCGTCACAAGGGGCAGCGCTCCATGTAACACAGTACGCCATTACAATGTGTAATATGTGTGGAGAGTGTGACTACGACTGGAGATTGTGGGATGGATTCTAGTCAGCGAGTTATGCCCGCGTCACAAGGGGCAGCGCTCCAGTTACTGATCACTTTGCCACTTTGCATTCTACTCGCTGATCTTTTTCCCAGTCACAGTTTCCCAGAGATTTGGGGATTTAATCAAATGGAGACCCAAGATCTCTTAGTGGGAATTGGGCCTAAGGCCTGATTCCCACTAAAAGATTCTGGGGCATGTGTGAGGCTTCAGTCAGTGACTGTAAGCACAAATATCTAGGAATTTTCCAAGTCGGCGACAGTTGCCCTGCCCCCATGGTATGTGCGTGAGTCCCGGACTTCAACCCATCCCAAAAATCCACTAGTCTCCTGCAATTTAATTCAAACATGAAATATATGGGCCGCTACTCGCTGACCATGCCCTCCCATCTGCTGTGCGACTGGAGTTTCCTGGCGACAATGCCGGACACTAGTCTCTGGGGCAAGAATCTCCAAGTGAGAATCGGGCCTGAAGGGTTACGGATTACTAGTGTTACTCTTAAAGTGTATCACATTCACACCTAGCCTAGTCACTCACCTGGCAATTTAACGCAATCTCTGCTCTTTCTTTCTGCGCATGCTCAACTTCTGCCGTCACCTTCTCAAGCTGAGTAAGCAATTCACATGAAAACTAAACTGTGACAGTGTTCTTAAAACGTACGCAATTCACATGAAAACTAAACTCTGACAGTGTTCTTCAACTTACGCAATTCACATGAAAACTAAACTGTGACAGTGTTCTTCAAAATACGCAATTCAAATGAAAACTAAACTGTGAAAATGTTCTTCAAGTTACGCAATTCACATGAAAACTAATCTCCGACAGATTTCTTCAACTTACGCAATTCACATGAAAACTAAACTCTGACAGTGTTCTTAAAACATACGCAATTCAAATAAAAACTAGACTGTGAGAATGTTCTTCAAGTTACGCAATTCACATGAAAACTTATCTCCGACAGATTTCTTCAACATACGCAATTCAGATCAAAACTAAACTGTGACAGTGTTCTTCAACTTCCGCAATTCACATGAAAACTAAACTGTGACAGATTTCTTCAAAATACGCAATTCACATGAAAACTAAACTGTGAAAGATTTCTTCAACTTACGCAATTCACATGAAAACTAACTCCAACAGTGATCTTTAACGTATGTAAGGCATTCGAAAACAAGTCTGATATTTGGTAGAGCTAGTCGGCTACTAGTGGCACCTTCATCCCGCCAGTCGCAAGCCCTCTGGTCGCAGGGGCAGCGATCACACACTTACACCCTATTTACTTGCGACTAGCGGTACCGAAGGCGGTACCGATCCAGTCTCCAGCTCGGTACCGCTAGTCGCCACACCTCTAGTCGCACTATGTTAATGGGGCTTGAAGCAAAGTGCTGGGGAAATCGGCAGAAATTAGTTTTGTTCAAGACACTCGCTAAAGATACTGTATCTATGTACAGATCTCAACTTCTGCCATTGGCCTCAGATCTTGCATATTCAACAATACTGTTTTATATTTATATATTTATTTGGACATGATATTTTGTGTTCCGAATTCTGCTCTTGAATTATATATGTTTAACTCACAACATATCGTTTTCATAATCTTGAATGATAAACGACAAATCAAAGAACAAACCCTAATTATGCAAATATATCAACATTTTACTAGTATGAAAATACAGAAACTTACCTTGCTCTTTAGATCATTGCTTTCTTTCTTAGCTTTTAAAGCGAGTTGCTTGAATTTGTTCATTTTATCATTGGCTTCTTTTAGGTCTTTCTCGAGTCTGGTAATCTTCTGACTGTCTTCAACCTAGAGATTAGAATCAAACATTACTGTCACATGGGTATGATGGCAGATCGCAGTCCTCTCCTACTGCATCAGAACCAATGGAAAATAGTGATAATTGTTTACACTAGGCACCAAAGAGAAAAATCAAAGACTAAATGTGTAACCCTACTTAAATCAACTGTATACAACTATGCATTGGGCATATGGTACGAGTATAAAGGCTTGAGAAGGTATGAGAAGGACTGGTCTTTTAAAGATGAAATTGGAGTAGAGAACTTACCGCAGTTTGCTGACTGGTGTCCGATGATACTGCAGACTGTCGCAGTTCTGCAACCTCAGCTTTCTTCTCGGACAGTTCTTCCTGCAAGTCACCGATAACTTTCTCTTTCGCTGAGACTTCTTCTTTCACCGACTCTTCCTCCGACACTTTCTTCTCATACGCCTGTTTTATTTGCTCAAGTTCCTGTTTCAAACTATTGCACTCTTTCTCAATTCCATTCATTTTGTTTTCTAGGTAGGTGGACTTTTCAGTAGATTGTCGGATATCTTCACTTAATTCAGAGATCTTTTCTGAAGAAGTCTCCAACTCTTTGTTTAAGAGCTCTTTTTCATGTTTCACAACAGACAAGGTTTCTCTGAGAGAGTTGGTCTCAGTAGAGTTATTTTGTAATTGCGTTTTCAGATCCTTCTCGAGTGACATCTGAGCGTCAATGTCAGCCTGCAGTGACTGAGCCTGCTGCGTGCTCGCGGCTAACTTAGACCCCAGCTCTGCTACTTCACCCTCCAGACTCGCCTTCTCCTCACCCACCTCGCTCTGTGTGATTAACTCTGCCCTCAGTTGTTCCAGCTTCTGCTGGATGTCTGAGTTCTCCTCCACCTGTTTGAGGTGCTGGGCTTTGATCATGTCTCTCTCTTCTCTGATGGTCGAGCTGGCTGTCTGTACAGATGCCAGCTCCTGGGTCACGGCACCGAGCTGCTCCTTCAGCTGAGTCTGCTCTGCGCCGCTTGCTGCGAGCTGCAGCTGCACCTCCCTCTTCTCACCCTGCGCCTGACTCAGCTCCTGTTTCACCGACACCAGCTCCTGCGTGCTGGCGCTCGAGCCCGTCTTCAGAGAACCCACCAGCTCCTTCAGCTGCTCCAACTCCTCCTGAGTGCAAACATTTGTCTCCGTCAAATCGGTGACCGTTTGCTCTGAAGCTTTGTGCTTGACACTCAGTTCCTCTACAGATTCCTGTAAACTGGAGCACTGTGACCTACTTTGTACTAAGTCTGCCTCTAGTTGAGTCTTCAGCTCAGACACTTCACGGAACTTCTCTTTCAGCACTTCTAAATTCTCATCTGCTTCTGTTAACTTCTCTTGGAGTGAACATGTTGTTTTTTCAGTATCTTCTAACTTTTGTTGGAAAACTTCTTTTTCAGAGAAGCTAGATTCTAACTGTTGTTTATGTTCTTGTACTCTAATTTCCTGATTTGCTTGAAGAGTTGCAAATTCAGCTTTTTGTTGTTCGAAATCTTGTAGCTCATGCTGCACTTTGGTCAACTCCTTCTCCAAAGCAACCACCATTTCTGACTTAGCTTTAAATTCACTCCTCAAATCTTCCAATTCAGTTGAAAGCCTGTCTTTCTCATTGTCGGCTTCATGTTTTTCAGTTTCTAATGTCGCAATATTATGCCGCAAGTTTTCTAGATCTGTATCAGCAGTTCTTAGTTTCTCATTCAACTGAGAAGCCATGTCCTTGTGGGTTGTAACTTCTTGCTCCAGACTCTCCTGGCCCTGCTTTGCGTCATTTTCAGCCTCAGAGAACTTGAGGAGTTGGCGCTTGAGCTCTTCATTCTCGTCCTGATTCACGTTTTCAGCCTCAGAGAACTTGAGGAGTTGACGCTTAAGTTCCTCATTCTCGTCATGAATGACATCAGCCTGACGCCTCATCGCTGACAACTCTGACAGTTTTTTCTCCAGAATCTCTCTCTCAGGTAAGAAGCTCTCCAACTGCCTCTGAGCATCCTCAAATTCCCTGCGAACCCTCAACAACTCCTGCTCCGCGATCTCCGCTCTACGCTTACTCTCCTCCATTCCTACTAAAATACTCTCGTGTTGGGCATCAAAGTTCGTCACCTTTGTCCTCAGTTTATCTAACTCTAAGGCGGAGCCGGCTGCACCGCTGTCCTTCTCCGTCAGCTCACTGACCAGGATGTCTTTTTCTGTCTGCAACTTGGCAATATCAGCGTCCACTTTGTTCTTGTCTTCCAGTAACTTGTTATCGCGCGCTTTAAAATTCTGCAGGTCCTGAGCCTGACGCTCATTCTCTGAGTTCAGAAGCTCGTTGTCCTTCGTAAGCTGTTCATTCTGCTCCTGAAGGCTGAGCATCTTCTCGTTGAGCTCGTCGCGCTCAAACTTCAGATCCTCCACAGTTTGTTTCAGTGTGGAGATGCTCGCTGTGATTCCACCACGCTCAGTCAGACGACACATCTACATAGAGAAAGCGCTTTAGTTTAGTGACGGGGTGAAAATAAACATGTCTCAGAAATGACGCTCGCTGTGATTCTGCCACGCTCATTCAGACAACACATCTACACCGAGAAAGCGCTTTAATTTAGTGACGAGGTGAAAAATTAACATGTCACAGAAATGACGCTCACTTGAATGTGAGGAAGTTCTATTCTCTAACAACACGTGCACTCTGAAACATGCGATATCTCAATTCAGGCATTACTACAGAGGATACGTCCACTAGTATCAGACACAGGTTAATATTGTGTATGTATTACTACACAGAGGATACGTCCACTAGTATCAGACACAGGTTAATATTGTGTATGTATTACTACACAGAGGATACGTCCACTAGTATCAGATACAGGTTAATATTGTGTATGCATTACTACACAGAGGATACGCCCACTAGTATCAGACACAGGTTAATATTGTGTATGTATTACTACACAGAGGATACGCCCACTAGTATCCGACACAGGTTAATATTGTGTATGTATTACTACACAGAGGATACGCCCACTAGTATCAGAAACAGGTTAATATTGTGTATGCATTACTAAACAGAGGATACACCCAGTAGTATCAGACACAGGTTAATATTTTGATTGGATTACTACACAGAGGATACGTCCACTAGTATCAGACACAGGTTAATATTGTGTATGCATTACTACACAGAGGATACGTCCACTAGTATCAGCGCAGGTTAATATTTTGATTGGATTACTACACAGAGGATACGTCCACTAGTATCAGATACAGGTTAATATTGTGTATGCATTACTACACAGAGGATACGTCCACTAGTATCAGACACAGGTTAATATTGTGTATGTATTACTACACAGAGGATACACCCACTAGTATCAGAAACAGGTTAATATTGTGTATGTATTACTACACAGAGGATACGTCCACTAGTATCAGACACAGGTTAATATTGTGTATGTATTACTACACAGAGGATACACCCACTAGTATCAGAAACAGGTTAGTATTCTGTATGTATTACTACACAGAGGATATGTCCACTAGTATCAGACACAGGTTAATATTGTGTATGTATTACTACACAGAGGATACACCCACTAGTATCAGAAACAGGTTAATATTCTGTATGCATTACTACACAGAGGATACGTCCACTAGTATCCGACACAGGTTAATATTGTGTATGTATTACTACACAGAGGATACGTCCACTAGTATCCGACACAGGTTCATGTTGTGTATGTATTACTACACAGAGGATACGTCCACTAGTATCCGACACAGGTTAATATTGTGTATGTATTACTACACAGAGGATACGTCCACTAGTATCCGACACAGGTTCATGTTGTGTACGCCCGTTTGTTTGTGGTTTAATGTACCTGGTCTCTGAGGGTGTCTCTCTCCTGCAGCGCCTCGGTCAGCGAACTGTTTAGATCATCGAGCTCCGTCATTGATGAGGACTCCTGTTCTTCTAGAGTTATCACCTAGAATCCAGAGTTACAGAAATATATCACTTCAAACTCCCATTCAGTATGTTTACAGAAAATCCAAAATTGACGAGAAGAAATAAAAAGAAAATGACTGACTACTGCTTTTCGAATATAGGAAAGTATGAACGAGCATATAATAATATATGATATGAAAGCATATAATGTAAGATATCAGTCGGCATAAATAATCTCAAAGTAGACTTTTGAAATTTGAAACATCTTAAGTAACCTCTTGAAACAGTAAAGACCAACGTGAAAGCTTATATCCATATTAGTTTTCCAACAAGAACGTGGAACTTTCCAAGGTTGCTTTACTTAATGTACTATCGATGAAGTAATGAAAAACACCACCCAAATATGTAAAGGGGAAACCTATTTCAATGTACAAACTAGGTATTGACATGACTCCTCTCCCGGATATTTGTTTCTGTGAGTTCATTTGTTTGTCAATATTATTATACACCTTTGGCTGAACGTCTATGAAATACTACCCGCTGCTAGGGGTGCAGTATAAATACTGTTCGGGCGCACTGTACCCGTAGTGAATCAATGTCTCAGTAAGTGAATAAAATGAAGTTTTCTCATCAATCTGAGGCATATAATAATAAGAGAACGTAGTGAGTGAACCTGCAGTGACGCCCTTCTCGGCATTTTGTCCAATAACTCTGGCGTTAGGCCATAGTTTTATAGGACAAAAGACCTCGAACAGCAATCGCTATGGGCTCACTGATTACGTTTTCTCTTAGTATTTCTTCAAGCACGCTATTTTAGTGCAGAGGAAGCCGTAGATTATCATTCAGTAAATTAATGAATAACTCACGAAGCATATTTAAGTGAGAGATGCTACGAATGTGCACCACATATTTGTGCCAAACAATCAAATTAAACTGTGCTCTTTCGGAATCAGTTTAGAATTCAATGATAAACTTGATGAAATGAATTCTGAATATGAAAAAAGAAATCTTTGCGCTCGCTTCAATTAGATACATGATAGAAGAAACCAAAGAGAGTGGTCAGCGTGAACTGATATGCCACGAGTATAATCGCGTAGTAACTTCACGAGGGGAAGCCGAGTTAAAATCAAGTGCGATAAAAGAAATGACATATTAGTCAACCCTAACCACACAAATCGGTTTAGGATTTTATCCCACCCCTGAATTCTAATAAAAAAACTTAATTGTTTAAAGAGGGAGATTGTCATCATAATCTTTTACATAAATTTAAAGAGTGTTGAATACAAGTTTCCGATGTAATATCTATAGAGAAATATACCGGAGATGGAATGAATATGTATCTGAACATGAAATACTCCTAACGCGGTCTAGTAGGGAAATGGCTGCTCCGCACGAGGCCGTCACTGTGAACGGTGATTCGGTTCAAAGACTGTGACGTCAGTCAGAACGCCACTGCATGGCAACAGTGACACGCGCTGCCGTCACCTGGTGGCGTCACCTGGTGACGGTGTCCGCTGTCGGTCCATGTCAATGGTCACGTGATCTTGAGTATTAAGAAGTTGCCATCAAACACTGAATTCATTCGAGTCAGCTCACAAGATGCATGGACGATTCCTTCAAAGCTTGTTTTGTATACACCCTGCTTCCCTTTCTGATCCGAACACGATACAAAAATCAATCTTGAACTTTCACCTAGATGCAAACCATCTTACTGCCCATCTAGTTCCCACAGTTTAAACTATGAATCCTACACTCCTTCATGCAGATAAGACCATGCTGACTGATCTAAACCACATCCAGATTTATCATCTTGGGGCGTACTCTGTTCAGACTATCAAACGGAGCAGCTTTTAACAGGGCACGATAACAACTGGAAATACGCCATGGGTTTTAGTCGGGGAGTAATCTCACGAGGCAATGCCAAGTGAGGTTACGTAGCAAACCAAAACTCATGGAGGATTTTCAGTAGCTATGGATCGAGTGCAGTTCAGATTTTATCTCACACCTATCACTGACTGACATTTGTGACATCATCGCTCATTGAGTTTTTATTACAATACTCCATGGGCGTTGAGTATGAGTTCCCAATGTTAAGTCTATGGGTGAAAGTATCAGGGGTGAGATAAAACCGGTAGAATACCCATTATTAAAGAGTCTGGTCACTTAACAGAAAAATAAAAATGTCAAAGCCCCAAACCGACACGAGTAAATCCGACTTGCAGCATCAAGACCCGCGTGCTGCCACGTGCCGAGTACGGTGTTAATGTGAGGTGTTACTTTCTGACGACGGAGGTGAGGGGTGAGTACACGATTAGTACGGGGACTATAAACATGGCTCACTTATTATACTATTATCCTACCCCTAGTAAAAAACCCCATGGGCTTAACATGGGATTTGTTTATATCATAAGTGTGACATAAAGTGTTGTTTATGTCACTACTTTCTGATATTCAAAAATCGTGGAAACGGGGTAGGATAAAATCTAGACGTCACTCGTTTGAGTTTGAGTTTATGTATGTCACACATTGTGTTGGCTCGGTAATCTCACGAAACTCAGACTGGGGACGTCTCTAGATGTTGTTGTACTGGCAGCACGTGGGAGGTTGATGAGGCGAGGTTCATGTTTCACGAGTCGTTATTGTGAGTCTGACTACAGCTAGAGAGGCTGGTCGTGAGGATGGCCAGCGATGAGAGATGTTGTAGTGGTGGCAGTGTGCCCGGCAGTGTTTTTATTATATACCCAGTAAACAGCCACATACTGCACCATGTGCCGTATCTAGCGTATACGTCACCATGTACCGTATCTAGCGTATACGTCACCATGTGCCGTATATAGCGTATACGTCACCCTGTGCCGTATATAGCGTATACGTCACCCTGGGCCGTATCTAGCGTATACGTCACCCTGTGCCGTATATAGCGTATACGTCACCCCGGGCCGTATCTAGCTTATACGTCACCCTGGGCCGTATATAGCGTATACGTCACCCTGGGCCGTATATAGCGTATACGTCACCCTGGGCCGTATCTAGCGTATACGTCACCCTGGGCCGTATCTAGCGTATACGTCACCCCGGGCCGTACACTGTTATACTGAACATGGTATTTCACTTGGACATGGTGTCTACGCCAATTTACGGTATGATACTATGACATTCAGGTATGTAATAAATATAGAACAACGTACCATGCTCATACATTACATAAGTAACGATGAGTTTGACGTTATTCACGGAACTCAGCCTCACGGCCTCATGCTGTAAATAACACCAAGCTTCATCTCGTCCTGTATGAAGAACGACCATGGTAAGGTCGTTCTATATACCTATCACATACCCGTGACGTATACCGTAAATACGCACCGTTTTGCCATATAATGTGAAAACACCGTACAGACAAGGGTTCTGTAGCACACAGTATGGAACCCTGTGCTGTACGCATCAACAAAAATATGGTTTTTAAGCTGAATTGTGGTAAAATTTGATCAATTTCAGGTATATAATGAATATAGAACAACCTACCATACTGTACAAGCTACAAAACTTGATTGGAATTTACGGTTCACGCGTAACTCAGCTCAACGCCTCGTTCGGTACGGACTGTAAATTCCCATCTCGTTCCGCAGCTTGTTCAGCACGGTCAGGTCGTTCTATAGAAGTACCACACCTGCCTGGCTCCACTCAAGTCAAGCGAGGGAAGTTACTGACCGAGCCAAGAAGCAAGCCTTCTCTACACGAGTGTGGGATCTTTACCTGCTGCAAGCTTACCTGCGTTTTCTGTTTGAACAAAAATAGTCACGTCACCTTCCATTTCAAACTCAGATGCAAGGCATGTCATAAAAGAAGATAAAAAAACATAACCAAAAACCCATAAAATAAAAACTCTGCCGCCCAGAGTATTGTTTGGCTGTCTCTGTTACATTCTGGTGATTTGAGAGTTGTGTGAGAGTGTCTCGTCCTGTATTGGAGGACGGTGTGTATCGGTTAAATATCAATGATTTCTTTCTGGTTGTCAGTGTTCACACGTCTACATCGTTAAATTTATAGACCCATTCTGCATTATTAGGATCATGAACCCATTCTACATCGCTAGGATTATACACCCAGTCGTAGTCGTATTGCCCGAAAGCCAACAGAACAGAAGGAAGCCTTTTCAGAAATGCACTGTTTCTATTTTCTATTTACTCAATATCAATTCACTGTTATTAACAACACATTTTAATTCAAGAATTCAAAGACCTAAAGGTTTTCAATAACAATGCAATATGTATCCTTTACGATTTAAGACATATTGCTCTTTTTGTAACTCGTAAACACACTGGTTGAAATAAGTATCATCTGAATGTATTTTTCTTCTGATTTTTTGTAAAATATATTTTCAACAGAATGCTTTCTAAAAAGACTAATTATTGTGTTAACAGCGTTAAACAGGCAGGAAGCAGGGAAGTGTAGTTCAACGTACGCTCTTCTTATAACCATTAATATGCCTTTAGTTAACTTAGAAAACAAAACCCAACTCCTCCAAATACTTGGCTTTACAATCATGTCGATGAAAAACTTCGCTTACAAAATCTGATTAACAAGAATGTACTGTTCGAGGCTCACAAGTTCTACTTTCATTTCAAGGTCCCGGGAAATTCCGGTAAAGAAAACTGAGGATAATACGATATTTCATTATTTTTTAATTAGGTATTAAGTAATGGGACATCATAAAGTATTAAAAGCAGTAAAAATAAATAAAAACAATTATACTCTAATATAACCTGGGTAAAAAGTTACCAACTTACACAATCCCCATAGCAAAAGAAAAAGGCTACTTTTTAAAAAGCAATTCTTAAAGTACATGTAAAAGTTAAATTGAATTTACCATAACAGTAAACAGTACCAAAACAGTAATCTATTAAACCTAAATTCCCTTCTCCTCATACAACAAAACTGGAGTAAGATTACATATCCTATTTAAAATTCCCAGATGATAATTGACAACTCAAACCGCATTGAACAACATCATGTTATTTCATTCTTTTCAAACTATTTATCCCAATTAATTTTCGGAGTAGGTGCTTATAGAATAGATGCAATATTTGTCTATGCAATGGTAGAGGCAAAAAGCACACCAAAGTACCAAAGCTTTGCTCATTCAATACAATAAAAAGTAGTCCAAATATGCAAAATTGAATGATCTTTCTTTTTACCCTGGTGATGAGAACGTGGACTTACATCTGCCTCGAGCCGATCCCGGTCTCCTTTCAACATGGTGATCAGTTGTTCCCAGTCGCTGATCTTCTGCGACATTTCCTTCACCTTGTCGTGCGCCGAGTCCCTCTCTGTGGTGAGTCGCTCCACGTCAGACTTCAACTTGTCGAGTGAGGATTGCGTATCGCCGCCCTGAAAACCAGCAACAGATATTACTATATACCTATAGGCGAATGTCTTACGTTTACTGACTAGACAGACAAATTCCGTTCATCTCTGAGTGACGAAAGAATATTCATACGTCCCTGCGTTCCATGTGACCACTCATTCTGCTATTTAGTGAGTTGTAGAATGGCATTCTTAATGATTTCTAGGTATATAATAATAGAGAGACACAGTGAGTGTGACTGAATGGAGATGGAATGAATATGTATCTGAACATGAAATACTCCTAACGCGGTCTAGTAGGGAAATGGCTGCTCCGCACGAGGCCGTCACTGTGAACGGTGATTCGGTTCAAAGACTGTGACGTCAGTCAGAACGCCACTGCATGGCAACAGTGACATGGCTGCCGTCACCTGGTGACATCACCTGGTGACGGTGTCCGCTGTCGGTCCATTTCAATGGTCACGTAATCTTGAGTACTAAAAAGTTGCCATCAAACACTGAATTCATTCGAGTCAGCTCACAAGATGCATGGATGATTCCTTCAAAGCTTGTTTTGTATACACCCTGCTTAGTCCCTTTCTGATCCGAACATGATACAAAAATCAATCTTGAACTTTCACCTAGATGCAAACCATCTTACTGCCCATCTAGTTCCCACAGTTTAAACTATGAATCCTACACAAAACTCCTTCATGCAGATAAGACCATGCTGACTGATCTAAACCACATCCAGATTTATCATCTTGGGGCGTACTCTGTTCAGACTATCAAACGGAGCAGCTTTTAACAGGGCACGATAACGACTGGAAATACGCCATGGGTTTTAGTCGGGGAGTAATCTCACGAGGCAATGCCAAGTGAGGTTACGTAGCAAACCAAAAGTCACACTAACTTTATCTCTATATGTTCAGTTTGGATGAACGTCACAAAAAGAGTGACATCTCTAACGTTACGCCTTGTCAACAAACACAACTTCACAAAAAGAGCCCACTATTCGGTGCCACGCAGCCAGCAATAAATCTTCAGTAAGTTATCCACAATAAAGTGTAAATATAAATGAATGATTATGGAAAAGCTGAGATATATTATCTAGACATCTGATATAAAGATACTCTCTTGATTTAGCAAATATACCCCGTCCACCATTAAGCACCATTCATGTGGTCAATTCAAAAAGAAAAAGACACTGACACGTATTTCACATTTACCGAGGTGAGAGTTTGTTTACTTCCCACACCACACAGACATGGTATGAGAAGGGCTGGTCTTTGATATAGCAGTAAATTTAACACTGCTGGGGATGAAGGAGAAAGGTGGCTGTACACCACACCACACAGACATGGTATGAGAAGGACTGGCCTTTGATATAGCAGTAAATCTACCACTGCTGGGATGAAGAAGAAAGGTGGCTGTACACCACACCACACAGACATGGTATGAGAAGGACTGGCCTTTGATACAGCAGTAAATCTACCACTGTTGGGGGTGAAGGAGAAAGGTGGCTGTACACCACACCACATAGACATGGTATGAGAAGGACTGGTCTTTGATATAGCAGTAAATCTACCACTGCTGGGGATGAAGGAGAATGGTGGCTGTACACCACACCACATAGACATGGTATGAGAAGGACTGGTCTTTGATATAACAGTAAATCTACCACTGCTGGAGATGAAGGAGAAAGGTGGCTGTACACCACCCCACACAGACATGGTATGAGAAGGACTGGTCTTCGATATAGCAGTAAGTCTACCACTGCTGGGGGTGAAGTATAAAGGTGGCTGTACACCACACCACATAGACATGGTATGGGAAGGACTGGCCTTCGATATAGCAGTAAGTCTACCACTGCTGGGGATGAAGGAGAAAGGTGGCTGTACACCACATCAGTAATAGTTTCTGGTGAAGTACTTACTTCCTTGTTACTGCTCTCCGCTTCCTTTAGACGCTCGTTGAGTAAATCTGTCGCCTTCACAAACTCCTGGACCTCTGTCTTGAGCCGCTCTTCTCGCTCCTGGCTCTCCTTGAGCTCATCCTTCAACTGCTCCAGAGCAGACCCCGCATCGCGCCCTTGGCTCTCGGGTTGTGCGGAGCTGGCTGCCTGGAGCTGAGCGGTCAGCGAGCTCTTCTCTGAATTGAGGGACTCGTTGGCAGACGCGAGCGCCTCCTGAACCTCCTTCGAGCTGGTCAGCTGGTCACGGACCAGGTCGAGTTGCCTGCTCAGCTCTTCTCTCTCAGCTCGCAGCTCGCAGCTCTGTGATTCTGATGCAGCGGCAGAGGCAGATTTCTCTCTCTCAGCTTCAGCTTTCTCTTTCTGTAACGATTCAACTTGATCATAAGCGGCCCTCAGCTTGTCCTTAAACTGGGAGAGTTGGTCATTGGCAGCCTCCTCCTCAGCTAGCTTCTCCGCCTGGACCTTCTCCAGCTCTGTTTTGTGACTGTCTGCGGAGGCCTGGACCTTCTCCAGCTCTGTTTTGTGACTGTCTGCTGAGGCCTGGACCTTCTCCCGCTCTATTTTGTGACTGTCTGCGGAGGCCTGGACCTTCTCCAGCTCTGTTTTGTGACTGTCTGCGGAGGCCTGGACCTTCTCCAGCTCCTCCTTCAGCTCACAGAGGCTGCGCTCACTCTCCTCAAAGTCTGCCAGTAAGTGTCGCTTACTCTCAAGCTCAGTCGTCAGTTCCTGACATTGGTTCTGGCTCGCCGATAGCTGTTCGAGCAACTCAGAAATCTTGATTTCATCGGTTTCTGATTTTGAAGTCAGCGCTTTGTGATCAGACTCCAGCTTTGATTTCTCTGCTTCCAATGACTGTAAGACAAAAAGATTTTATAGCGTTTAATTTAAATTGGGGTCAGTAAAAGGATGAAAATTTAGGATTTACTGCCTCAGAATTACTGATAAAATATGGAAAACATGTCTTTTTGTCATTCATGATGTGGGATTGAGTCTGTGGGCACGTTCAAAACATTGTTTTAATAGCACGAATGACACTCAACCAATATTACCTTTCTTATACAAAGGGAAAACATATTTGATATACTGAAAATCAAAAAGTGGAATATACTGCCTCAGAGAAATTGAGTAAATGTTGTGCCGGCCACAGCACGGGGCTGAGGGTCTATTTGGAGCTCAATTAATATCATGGTCTGTCTCAAGGCATTATCCGCCCCTAGCATGGTCTGCCTCAAGGCATTATCCGTCCCTAACATGGTCTGCCTCAAGGCATTATCCGTCCCTAACATGGTCTGTCTCAAGGCATTATCCGCCCCTAGCACGGTCTGTCTCAAGGCATTATCCGTCCCTAACATGGTCTGCCTCAAGGCATTTTCCGTCCCTAACATGGTTAAGGCATTATCCGTCCCTAACACGGTCTGTCTAAAGGCATTGTCCGTCCCTAACATGGTCTGCCTCAAGGCATTATCCGTCCCTAACATGGTCAAGGCATTATCCGTCCCTAACACAGTCTGTCTCAAGGCATTGTCCGTCCCTAACATGGTCTGTCTCAAGGCATTATCCGTCCCTAACATGGTCTGCCTCAAGGCATTATCCGTCACTAACATGGTCTGTCTCAAGGCATTATCCGCCCCTAGCACGGTCTGTCTCAAGGCATTATCCGTCCCTAACATGGTCTGCCTCAAGGCATTTTCCGTCCCTAACATGGTTAAGGCATTATCCGTCCCTAACACGGTCTGTCTAAAGGCATTGTCCGTCCCTAACATGGTCTGCCTCAAGGCATTATCCGTCCCTAACATGGTCAAGGCATTATCCGTCCCTAACACGGTCTGTCTCAAGGCATTACCCGTCCCTAACATGGTCTGTCTCAAGGCATTATCCGTCCCTAGCATGGTCTGTCTCAAGGCATTATCCGTCCCTAACATGGTCTGTCTCAAGGCATTATCCGTCCCTAGCATGGTCTGTCTCAAGGCATTACCCGTCCCTAACATGGTCTGCCTCAAGGCATTACCCGTCCCTAACATGGTCTGTCTCAAGGCATTATTCGTCCCTAACATGGTCAAGGCATTACCCGTCCCTAACATGGTCTGCCTCAAGGCATTATCCGCCCCTAACATGGTCTGTCTCAAGGCATTACCCGTCCCTAACATGGTCTGCCTCAAGGCATTGTCCGTCCCTAACATGGTCTGTCTCAAGGCATTATCCGTCCCTAACATGGTCAAGGCATTACCCGTCCCTAACATGGTCTGCCTCAAGGCATTATCCGTCCCTAACATGGTCTGTCTCAAGGCATTATCCGTCCCTAACATGGTCAAGGCATTATCCATCCCTAACATGGTCTGCCTCAAGGCATTATCCGTCCCTAACATGGTCAAGGCATTGTCCGTCCCTAACATGGTCAAGGCATTATCCGTCCCTAACATGGTCTGTCTCAAGGCATTATCCGTCCCTAACATGGTCTGTCTCAAGGCATTATCCGCCCCTAGCATGGTCTGTCTCAAGGCATTATCTGTCCCAACATGGTCTGTCTCAAGGCATTATCCGTCCCTAACATGGTCTGTCTCATGGCATTATCCGTCCCTAACACGGTCTGCCTCAAGGCATTATCCATCCCTAACATGGTCTGCCTCAAGGCATTATCCGTCCCTAACATGGTCAAGGCATTATCCGTCCCTAACATGGTCAAGGCATTATCCGTCCCTAGTATGGTCTGTCTCAAGGCATTATCCGCCCCTAGCATGGTCTGTCTAAAGGCATTATCCGTCCCTAACATGGTCTGTCTCAAGGCATTATCCGTCCCTAACATGGTCTGTCTGATGGCATTATCCGTCCCTTACACGGTCTGCCTCAAGGCATTATCCATCCCTAACATGGTCTGTCTCATGGCATTATCCGCCCCTAACATGGTCTGTCTCAAGGCATTATCCGCCCCTAACATGGTCTGTTTCAAGGCATTATACGTCTCTAACATGGTCTGTCTCATGGCATTATCCGCCCCTAACATGGTCTGTCTCAAGGCATTATCCGTCCCTAACATGGTCTGTCTCATGGCATTATCCGCCCCTAACATGGTCTGTCTCAAGGCATTATCCGCCCCTAGCACGGTCTGCCTCAATGCATTATCCGTCCCTAACATGGTCTGTCTCAAGGCATTATCCGTCCCTAACATGGTCTGTCTCAAGGCATTATCCGTCCCTAACATGGTCTGTCTCATGGCATTATCCGTCCCTAGCACAGCCTGCCCTGAGGCAGTCCGTGCTTGTTGGGTTAACGTAATGCGTATATCTATTTGACCTACCTTTACCAGCTCCTTCAACTGCAGACACTGGGATTTTTCTTCTTCCAGCTCTATCTTCAAGTCATTGGAGGAAGAAGCATTTTGACTTTTCAGATTACGCAGTGCTTCCAGTGCTTGGTTTTTAGCGTCCTCTTGAACGCTGACCTCTTTTTCCATGTCCTTTAAAATAATACAAACAAAACAAGTCAGGGAGGAGACATCGGAAATTCAAAAACCTTAGAGAATGAAGCATTGATAACATTATTTTGCAACATAATGAATCAATATAGACGATACGATATTTTTATTATAAGTTCTCTTGATAATACTTTTATCATTTAAAGAGAGATAAATGTGAAAAGATGCCGCTCTAGCATTGTCAGGCTCCTGGCATGTAGAAAATATTGGAATTCCATCATTTCTCAGCAAACTTGCACTCCCTTCTGTCACTATCCTTACTGCAATCCCTTCTGTCACTATCCTTACTGCACTCCCTTCTGTCACAATACTTACTGCACTTCTGTCACTATCCTTACTGCACTCCTACTGTCATCATACTTACTGAACTCCCTTCCTACTGTCACTATCCTTACTGCACTCCCTTCTGTCACTATCCTTACTGCACTCCCTTCTGTCACTATCCTTACTGCACTCCCTTCTGTCACTATCCTTAGTGCACTCCCTTCTGGCACTATCCTTACTGCACTCCCTTCTGGCACTATACTTACTGCACTCCCTTCTGTCACCATACTTACTGCAATCCCTTCTGTCACTATCCTTACTGCATTCCCTTCTGTCACAATACTTACTGCACTCCCTTCTGTCACTATCCTTACTGCAATCCCTTCTGTCACTATGAGAAAACGTGGTTACTGAGCCCGTACGGGTGGACGTTCGAGGTCATTTGATGAAAAAATACGGCCCAACGCATTTTTCAAATGTCATCAAATGGCCGAGAACGGCACCCGTACGGGCTCAGTCACTACGTTTCCTTATTACTATACACTTCCAACTCATTTAAAACGCCGTTTCAAAACCTTTCCTGCACCGTGGTTAAACCCCCTGTTCCTGTACAAAGCCAATGATATTCACTGCGGCCCGCTAGCAGGGAAAACTCGGCAACTGCCGACGTGGAGCGGACTATGAAATGTGTGGCGCACGTCATACTGGAACTCTGGTAGCCAACGTAATTATGACGTCGACAACGCGGAGCGGCCTAACGGGAAGCGGTCGGACTTGTTGATATCGATCAGCCTCGCATATTTAAGCTATTTAAACGGTTTTACGTGAACGTCAGACGTTGACTACCTCGATATTTGGCCATTGCTCACTTGGAGTCGTTACGTGGATGTCGGTGCATGCATCTCTAGTTATGAATGGGAGAGAACTGCCATTTTCTTTGTTTGATTTTGACACGGACACTGCTCTCGCGCTATCGCGATATTGTACGTTAGTACGACGTAGTGTTCGTCGCAGTGGGACATACGTTTTTACATCCTTAAGCCTATGAGAATCACTACGTCCTACTACACGGCGTATAGTAATATCCTTACTGCACCCCCTTCTGTCACTATCCTTACTGCACTCCCTTCTGTCACTATCCTTACTGCACTCCCTTCTGTCACTATCCTTACTGCAATCCCTTCTGTCACTATCCTTACTGCACTCCCTTCTGTCACAATACTTACTGCACTTCTGTCACTATCCTTACTGCACTCCTACTGTCATCATACTTACTGAACTCCCTTCCTACTGTCACTATCCTTACTGCACTCCCTTCTGTCACTATCCTTACTGCACTCCCTTCTGTCACTATCCTTACTGCACTCCCTTCTGTCACTATCCTTAGTGCACTCCCTTCTGGCACTATCCTTACTGCACTCCCTTCTGGCACTATACTTACTGCACTCCCTTCTGTCACCATACTTACTGCAATCCCTTCTGTCACTATCCTTACTGCATTCCCTTCTGTCACAATACTTACTGCACTCCCTTCTGTCACTATCCTTACTGCAATCCCTTCTGTCACTATGAGAAAACGTGGTTACTGAGCCCGTACGGGTGGACGTTCGAGGTCATTTGATGAAAAAATACGGCCCAACGCATTTTTCAAATGTCATCAAATGGCCGAGAACGGCACCCGTACGGGCTCAGTCACTACGTTTCCTTATTACTATACACTTCCAACTCATTTAAAACGCCGTTTCAAAACCTTTCCTGCACCGTGGTTAAACCCCCTGTTCCTGTACAAAGCCAATGATATTCACTGCGGCCCGCTAGCAGGGAAAACTCGGCAACTGCCGACGTGGAGCGGACTATGAAATGTGTGGCGCACGTCATACTGGAACTCTGGTAGCCAACGTAATTATGACGTCGACAACGCGGAGCGGCCTAACGGGAAGCGGTCGGACTTGTTGATATCGATCAGCCTCGCATATTTAAGCTATTTAAACGGTTTTACGTGAACGTCAGACGTTGACTACCTCGATATTTGGCCATTGCTCACTTGGAGTCGTTACGTGGATGTCGGTGCATGCATCTCTAGTTATGAATGGGAGAGAACTGCCATTTTCTTTGTTTGATTTTGACACGGACACTGCTCTCGCGCTATCGCGATATTGTACGTTAGTACGACGTAGTGTTCGTCGCAGTGGGACATACGTTTTTACATCCTTAAGCCTATGAGAATCACTACGTCCTACTACACGGCGTATAGTAATATCCTTACTGCACCCCCTTCTGTCACTATCCTTACTGCACTCCCTTCTGTCACTATCCTTACTGCACTCCCTTCTGTCACTATCCTTACTGCACTCCCTTCTGTCACTATCCTTAGTGCACTCCCTTCTGGCACTATCCTTATCCTACCCCTAATAAAAAACTCCATAGGCTTAACATTGGGTCACTGTATTCGGTCTGGAGTTCAGAAAAATGAAAAATATCGCTCTAGTGGGATACACTTGACAAATGTCGTCATTTGTTGATGTAGAAGTAATTTAGACAGGCGGGGTAGGATAAATTCTAAACCAAACTCGAGTTAGTCATGTTATTGTTCATCGCACTCCGGCAAGATCGCGTATTACTGCTCTCTGCTTCGCCTCGCGCAGTAATATCGCAATCTTGCTGCCGTGCGATAAACAACAACATGACTAACTCTTGTTTGGTTTCTCCATATTACTGCACTCCCTTCTGTCACTATCCTTACTGCATTCCCTTCTGACACTATCTTTACTGCACTCATTGCACTATACTTACTGCACCTTCTTCTGACACTATCCTTAGGCCACTTAAAAAAAAAAACTTGTTTCTCATCACCGCGCGCGTCAGCAAAAACGTTTTTAGAAGATTTTTTTTTTTTTTTTTTTTTTCATAGATGAGATGAAACATTGATAGAAATCATGAAAAATATGAGTATTTGGTATCAAATTAAAGCTCCTGATGTAAGGAATGCAATCAATGTGGTTATATGGTTGGCAAAAGTGATGCATCAAGTGTTGTCATGTAACCAATTAAGGGGGGCATCCACCAACCACTACAAGGCTACGACAATGGCTTTCCGACAACGTCCAAGGCAGCTCTACAATTGGAAGCCTTGTCGTAGCCTTGTCGTGGTTGGTGGACCCCAGTTCCCGACAAGAGGCTACAACAAGGCTACGACAGGCTGCGACATGAAGCTTGTCGGGGGCCTTCCGGAGTTGGAGTGTTGTGGATTCCTCGATATCACTGTCGTAGTGTGTCAGAACCATGGGCGCCTTTTTTATGGCAACCAGCAACGTCTATGACACGCCACCACACCGCTGTTCCGACCCTGCTCTTCTCACGACAAGGCTGCGACAAGGCTGCGATTGGAACTTTCATGTCTGCACTGTCGTAGCCTTGTCGTGGTTGGTGGACGCCCCCCTTTGGAGTAAAACCCCACTCCTGGGACAGCCCACAAGCTTCCGACACGCCATGACACGACTGTGTTGGTGGAGCCCAGTTCCCAACAAGAGGCTACAACAAGGCCATGACAGGCTGCGACATGTCGGGGGCCTTCCGACAAGGCTACGACAATATCGAACATGTTCGATTTTTGCTATGACTAGACCTTTGTCGTAGAGTGTTGTGGATTCCTCGATATCACTGTCATAGTGTGTCGGAACCATGGGCGCCTTTTTAATGGCAACCAGCAATGTCTACGACACGCCAGGACACCGCTGTCCCGACCCTGCTCTTCTCATGACAAGGCTGTGACCAGGCTGCGATTGGAACTTTCATGTCAGCACTTGTCGTAGCCTTGTCGTGGTTGGTGGACGCCCCCTTTGGAGTAAACCCCCACTCCTAGGACACCCTACACGCTCCCGACACGCCATGACACTGCTGTGTTGGTGGACCCCAGTTCCCGACAAGAGGCTACGACAAGGCCACGACAGGCTGCCACATGAAGCTTGTTGGCGGCCTTCCGACAAGGCTAAGACAATATCGAACATGTTCAATTTTTGCCACGACTGGACCTTTGTCGTGGAGTGTTGTGGATCCCTCGATATCACTGTTGTAGTGTGTCAGAACCATGGGCGCCTTTTTTACGGCAACCAGGAATGTCTACGACACGCCCGCCATGCTGTCCCGACACTGCTCTTCTCACGACAAGGCTGCGACAAGGCTGCAATTGGAACTTTCATGTCGGCACTTGTTGTAGCCTTGTCGTGGTTGGTGGACGCCCCCCTTTAGAGCAAAACCCCGCTCCTGGGACACCCCACACGCTCCTGACACGCCATGACACTCCACGACAAAGGTCCAGTTGTAGGAAAAATCGAACATGATTTTGTTGTAGCCTTGTCGGAAGGCCCCCGACAAGCTTCCCAGTCACAGCCTGTCATGGCCTTGTCGTAGACTCTTGTCGGGAACTGGGGTCCACCAACCATGACAAGGCTACGACAAGTCCACCAATCGTAGGCCTGTCGTGGACCTTGTCGGAATGCCATTGTCATAGCCTTGTCGTGGTTGGTGGACGCCCGCCTTTAGCCCTTGTGGGAAGCCTGCCTCCACTAGTGCAGCATGCTACGATAGCCTTCTGACATGCTCCGACACACTCCAACATGTTGGAAGCCTCCCAACACACTCCAACAATTCCACCATGTTGGAATTGTCGTAAGCATGTTGGGAGGCCTCCGACAGTCAGGTAGGTGTCTGTGGGTGTCTGTGTGGTTATAACAGTGTCTCTATGCCAGAGTATGGCCTGTATGAAGTAGCCTAACCATCGGGGGAACCATCCCGCTTAAGGGGACAGTTTGCTCGGAATAGAGACACTTCAAAAGCCATCTCTGACCCAGCAAAAAAAAAAAAAAAAAATATTTTTCATGGCTTGGTGATGAGAAACAATTTTTTTTTTTTGAGTGGCCTTACTGCACTCTCTTCTGACACTACACTGGCCATTGAAAAGTATTTTATGCCAAAATGAATTACCTTTTTTTCGCTGGTCAATTTGTCTAAGTCCGTCTGAAGCGCCATGAAAGACGAGGTCATGGTTTCATCCTTCATCTTCATACATTCCACCTGCTCTTTTAAAACCTGTCATAAATACAATCACGGTTGTCAGCTGGGCTTAGAGAAAAAAGTGGAAATATTCTTCATGTGGAATTTGCAGCCCAAGAGATACCGAAATACATGACATGGGACTATGGGTCCATCGGGAAACTTATTTCATATTTTCTTTATTCTACATAAGGAAAAAGAATTTTTGTAGTGAAAATGAAATCAAATGAGGAGTTGCATTAAAAATATTTTACAACATTCCCCATCGAATATAGTCACTAAATGTTAAGCCTATGGCGGTTTTTAGGGGTCAGATTCTTAGACAATTCTTTCGTTGAATGTGATTTGTTGTTCGAGAATGCATTCAATACCTGAGAATGAAACAATGAAATACAATAACACTTGTTCTTAGGATGTGTTATTTATCACATGCTCAGGGTGTCATTTATCAAAACCTGAGAATGAAACAATGAAATACAATAACACTTGTTCTTCGGATGTGTTATTTATCACATACTCAGGGTGTCATTTATCAAAACCTGAGAATGAAACAATGAAATACAATAACACTTGTTCTTCGGATGTGTTATTTATCACATACTCAGGGTGTTATTTATCAAAACCTCAGAAAGGAACATTCAAATACCATTAACAAGCAATTTAGATAATTCAGAGTGTTTGATGAGGTGTCCCTCCATAGTGTTCCCTTACACGGGGTTGAGAGGTATCCTGTACTGTATTTACTGTCTGTTAACACGGGGTGTCTCTTTACACGGAGTTAAGGTAAACACTAAACAGAGGGGAAAATTTCCGTTCCGAGTAATTTGTCTGTTAATTCGGGGTACCCCCGTACGTGGGGTTCCCTTAAGCAGGGTTCTACTGTAACTTGTTATAATCTGATGTTCATATAATTACTCCTACGCCTATAAACTTGTTTATAATTTGCTCTATATATATTACTTGTTTAGATTGTTTATCTTACCTTGTTTTCTCTTGTTATTCTCTCGACTTCATCCTCAAAAGCCTGCAGGAATAAACGAGACATTTTCATAATTCTCAATGCACCCAAGAATCTTATTCAATAAATGCCATGATGCATGCATACACGATATAAACAATTTTTATGGCTGGGTCAAAAATTCTTTTTATCTTTCTAGCAAATCTTTGGAATAGTTAGTTTTTACAATGTACGAGTACAGGTGTATAATGTATTGGGAAGGTTTGTCGCACCTTGATTTGGTCTAACGTCGCCTCCTGTGCCTGCTGAGCTGACGCGTAACCGGCCATGGCGGAGTCACGCTCCTCCCTCAGCTCGCCAAGCTCCTCCTTCAGAGCTCTCAACTGCACCGAAAGAGAAACAGAGGAAGAATATAATATACAGAGACAGGGTCAGGACAGCTGGAACCAATCTATTCTCAGTTATACGCTGATTTTGGAAAGCCGAGTTCAGCTACTTATACCCAGGACTCACTAGGCGAGTGTGAATGCTATGAATTTTGAGGGCCAGCCTCCATGCGGCGGGTGGCAGTGGGAGGGTCCCGTACATGGAAACTGTGCAGGCGGGACACTTGTACTGGACAGATCTGCCGCGTGACAGCGATTGACGTTCAGACATCTCATTCCTTGAATTCAGTGTGTTTTAACATAAAATGATGAGGAACACACTGATTTGGGGCTCCTTTTTACAGCAGGCATCTGTCGTCCATGCTGTTAACAAATTTAAAATTCTAAAAGTAATTCATAAATCATTATCTGACCTTTCTGATATTTTACAGAACTACGGACAGCACTCAGTAAAATATGTCTATGTAATATTTATGATTCCACAATACTTTACAGGGACCAGACTATTTTAGTCTTATGGTCAATAATACGAATGATACACAGAATATAGAACAACGATCATTAAAAAGACTTATCATTAAACGCAGCAAATTCCAGGAGTAGAATACAATGAGGCATGGGTTAAACATCATCCCCGTAATATGAATTTGGCCTTCATTATTACTTGTAAGTGCCGTAATAATCGTTCAATGTTAACCACACAACGCGATGTCGTGTGTCTATTTTGGTGTTCCACCACCGCGACACCTCAAAACACATCGCGGCAAATATGCACGCGATTATTCAAGACCTAGCAAGATTTAGCAAGACACCCAAATGGGGCCTAATCTCGCTATATCGTGTGCGTTGATCAGCACTTAGATCAGCACTTAGATCAGCACTTAGTACAGCACTTAGATCAGCACTTAGATCAGCACTTAGAACAGCACTTAGATCAGCACTTAGAACAGCACTTAGAACAGCACTTAGATCAGCACTTAGAACAGCACTTAGATCAGCACTTAGAACAGCACTTAGATCAGCACTAAGATCAGCACTTAGATCAGCACTTAGATCAGCACTTAGAACAGCACTTAGATCAGCACTTAGAACAGCACTTAGAACAGCACTTAGATCAGCACTTAGAACAGCACTTAGATCAGCACTTAGATCAGCACTTAGAACAGCACTTAGATCAGCACTTAGAACAGCACTTAGAACAGCACTTAGATCAGCACTTAGAACAGCACTTAGAACAGCACTTAGAACAGCACTTAGATCAGCACTTAGATCAGCACTTAGAACAGCACTTAGATCAGCACTTAGATCAGCACTTAGAACAGCACTTGGATCAGCACTTGGAACAGCACTTGGATCAGCACTTGGATCAGCACTTAGATCAGCACTTAGATCAGCACTTAGATCAGCACTTAGAACAGCACTTAGAACAGCACTTAGAACAGCACTTAGATCAGCACTTAGAACAGCACTTAGAACAGCACTTAGATCAGCACTTAGAACAGCACTTAGATCAGCACTTAGATCAGCACTTAGAACAGCACTTAGATCAGCACTTAGATCAGCACTTAGATCAGCACTTAGATCAGCACTTAGAACAGCACTTAGATCAGCACTTAGATCAGCACTTAGATCAGCACTTAGATCAGCACTTAGAACAGCACTTAGATCAGCACTTAGATCAGCACTTAGATCAGCACTTAGATCAGCACTTAGATCAGCACTTAGATCAGCACTTAGATCAGCACTTAGAACAGCACTTAGAACAGCACTTAGATCAGTACTTAGATCAGCACTTAGATCAGCACTTAGATCAGCACTTAGATCAGCACTTAGAACAGCACTTAGAACAGCACTTAGATCAGCACTTAGAACAGCACTTAGAACAGCACTTAGATCAGCACTTAGATCAGCACTTAGATCAGCACTTAGATCAGCACTTAGAACAGCACTTAGAACAGCACTTAGATCAGCACTTAGATCAGCACTTAGATCAGCACTTAGAACAGCACTTAGATCAGCACTTAGAACAGCACTTAGAACAGCACTTAGATCAGCACTTAGATCAGCACTTAGAACAGCACTTAGAACAGCACTTAGAACAGCACTTAGAACAGCACTTAGATCAGCACTTAGATCAGCACTTAGAACAGCACTTAGAACAGCACTTAGAACAGCACTTAGATCAGCACTTAACACAGGAGTTATGAGATTGATCAACCCGAGCCCCACCTGTTCCTCGTCGTTGGCGCCGCCCGAGGACTTCTTCAGAGCAGCAATTTCTTTATTAAGTTCTGAAAGGAAAAGGTGACCAAGTTGAAACAAGGAGATATTCATCAAATACATGTAGAGCGCAGTGTAGGAGGCAGGGAGCTTAGCTGGGGACCGGGCAACGAGTAGAAACGTCATCAGGTGGAATGTGCTGCCCAGAGACACTGAGAAAACGTGAAAAACAAATCGGTGTTTGCCACTCAATGGGGTTGAGGGCATGTAGGGAGGTTAAAATCACCGTTTTATTGGCGTAAATTGGGCTCAATCTATATCATCTTGTTTTATACTAGACAAATAAACTGTTTAGACTTTATAAATTGGAAATGAAAACAAGGATTTCCATGGAAGAATAGAAAATAGTATGAGAGAATGATTTGGCATTTCACAATGAAAGTAAAAAAAGAACTAGAAGCGATTTTATGAAAGAGAAGAGAGGAAATATTGATTATTCATCTGAAACAAAAAAAACAAAAAAAAATATTCATCTGAAACCAAATTTATTAACTGCCCATATTTGGACATAGCTGTCTGCTGATAATGTCAAAATGTATTTGGGTTCTAAAGCAAGAACTGATCCATTAGAATATACCAAGTTTTATTCTATTCTGGTGTCATCAATGGATATTTGAAAGAAAATATGTATGATGAACCAAACCTTCGACACTTTGCACACCAGCCGAGAAATATCAAAAGTTATTCTCAAATGAATGAATTAAACGAATAGTCTATACCTTCAGCCTTGACCTTTGACCTTTGGAGAAGCACCATCTGTTTCTTGACAAATTTGATGAGGTCATCTCGCGGTAACGCCTCGAGCTAGAAAACAAGAGGAAATACTACAACTGGCGTAGCAGTATACAGTATTCCTATATACCTATGGCTGTACACTCTATGCTTACACCACGCTCTGGGGGGTGGAGTAACTATCTGATACTACCCAAGGTTGGAATACTACCCAAGGTTGCCGTATACTACCCAAGGTTGACATTTAGACCAATCAGATTGTCTCTTATTAAACCACATTTGAAGGTATATAGGAATAGGGAAACCAAGTACCAGTGAAAGGAAGTCAAAATTACTCGGTAAGGCTTGGAAAAATTACTGCCCGCGGCCAGGACCTTGGGCAGTAATTTTTCCAAGCCTTACCTCGTAACTTTGACTTCCTTTCACCGGAACATAGTTTCCCTCTATTCCCATATACCTATGGCCGTACACTCTATGCTTACACCACATTCTGGGGGGTGGAGTAACTTATGGATACTACCCAAGGTTGCCGTATACTACCCAAGGTTGCCGTATACTACCCAAGGTTGACATTTAGACCAATCAGATTGTCTCTTACAAAATTCATATGAAAAGCACAGTGGGGAGTAAACATAAAATGTCAAGTTACTCGATAAGGTTGGATCTGGCTTCAGGTTTGATGGTGGATGAGCAAATAAGGCTAATTATCGTTATTAAACCACATTTGAAGGTATATAGGAATAGGGAAACCAAGTACCAGTGAACGGAAGTCAAAATTACTCGGTAAGGCCTTGGGCAGTAATTTTTCCAAGCCTTACCTCGTAACTTTGACTTCCTATCACAGGAACATAGTTTCCCTCTAAAACCCCGCTTAAGGGGACACCCTCTGTTCCGACCAAATTGTCCGCTATGCGAGGTTTACCCTTACATGGGGTTTTCAGTCTACCAATGGTTATTTATATAGAACTTGATCGAGAATCATATAAATACACAATACTCCACAAGTTTGGGTGCGCCGCAATCATCGTCAAGGCAAAGCCAAGTGATGATTACGGCGCATCCAAACGAGGGGAGTATTGTCTGGTTTACGATTTGAGTGCGGTTCTGGATTTATTTCACCCTGTCATGGACATTAGAATAGCATCACAATGTCAAATAATTCAAATTTCTTCACAAATCCAGTTAGGAATGTTTAAATCCCCATGTTGATGTCTTGTCTGTTCTCTGAAATCCTGGCCGCTGATTGGTCAATCGCATCTTGCATCACTCCGCCACAGCCATGGCGTAGTATTGTCACTTTACAGGGGTGATCATTAAGCTGGTTTTTTTAAAATGTTATGAGGTGTGAAAAAAACACAAAAAAACAGACACAGTTGTTTCTTTTTGAATGATGGTATATTCATAACCAAGATGACAAATGGTGTTTCAAGTACAGGGTATCAACAGGATCACGACGTTTCGTACTATGTATAGTACTTCATCAGGTGATCAAAAATGTTTTAAAAATGTTATTCCTATGGCTAATATTGTACCAGGGGTGAGATTAAAGGCTGTGCTCCATTGCGCCGATCCACTAGAGATTGATTTGGTCACCGACCGATCGGCTCCCAGTCGCCGATAGTGGAGCTGTAGTGGAGCTAGAGTCCCGATCCCCCTGACGGTCGGTGCTCAAACTCCAGCGGTGCTCCATACCGGAGATTGAGAGCCGATCCACTGGAGACCGGCACTGGGGACTGGGGAAACCCGGTCTCCGGCTGGTCGCCGAAGTGGAGCAGCAGCCAACCGAGGTAAGGTCAAGGGAAGAACCGAGGGCAAGGACTATTGGAGAACGGGAGGAGAGAGGGTGAAGATTGCTAGGCGACCATCCATCTCCTGTGGAACGGCGCAATGAAGCACGGCCTAAAGAGTATGTTGTTACCAGACCCGCGGAAGAACCAATAGTTATAAATATATTATGCCGGGTTTGTGCAACCATCTGTCCCCACTCATACTGTCTTATTTATTGGCGTATAGTGTACGTATAGAGTGTCTGATCGTTTAGACACCAGTCTACCCGCCAGACACATCATAAACAAGCAGTTTCTATAATCCAGAGAGTTGACCCCACACTCTCACCCCACGTTTGATAAAGTGTCCCTCGAAAGTATCTACGTACATGGGGTTGGGAAGCATGGTTATAATTCTTTATCTCACCACTGGTACTTTTTCTCCATAGACTTGGAGAACATGGAAAACTCGTATCCAACGCCCATGAAATATTCAGGAAAAATATCCCATGGGGGATCGTGTCACAAATGTTAGCCCATTAGTCAATGTGGAGGGTGAGATAAACTCAGAAACCCATTCCAGTTTGGGGTCAGAGCTCAATCCCACCTCGTTTGAATGGCTACGTAACTCACGCGGTTTCGCCTTGTGAATTACTACGCGATTCAAACTCGATGGGATACGAGCTCTGACCCTTAACGTTCATAGGTTTCCTTATATTACTATCCATCAATCACAAAGTCCCCACTAAAAATGTATGGGAACTTAGTAAACCACACACAAAAAATGTTTTCCCTAGTAATCGAGACTTTTTGTGAAAACAAAAGAACCACAACGAAAAAGGAATTTTCTTTACAAACAGACTTTAGTAAACCACTTCCCATAGTTTAAAAAGTGTCAAATACCATAACAATTGTAAACAACTTGAACTCCTCGGAGCTTACACCCGCCTGTGTCTGACACCAGTCAATAATGTGTCCAATAAGGGATGTCAGGAAATAAAACGGAAATATTGTTCCTGTAGACATTATTGCCTCAAAGAGACTGAGAGGTGGAGATTTTTTTTACACCAAATGCGAGCCAGATGTTAATGAGCAACTAGTTGAAAAGTCTGATTCTGTGTCTTGGATAGGACTTGAAAAAGAGGTAATAGTGAAACCTGAAGTGGATCCAAACGATCCACGTTGACGTATGTATCAAACAACGACAACTGTAAACCTCTCCTGCAACAACGGAAATGTGTGGGGACAAAATATAATGAAATAAGTGGGAAAGTGAAAACTGCGCTCCCTGGTACTTCTGATGCCTTACCTTGCCGCTGGCTCCCGGTTTCGGGGTTTCGCCGCTCGGGTTGCGGCTCCGGGGGCCCTTAGGCGTGGTGGATAGGCTGTCTGTAGGCGGTTTAGGCTTATCGGGGGCTGACAGGTCTGCGTCCTGGCCCCAGTCGCCCCAGCCATCGCTGCTGCTCTGTATCCAAACACCGAAAATACAAACTATTAATTTCCACTTAATAACAACAATAATATGTTGGCGTTGGCCCCGGCATGGGGTGAGGGTCTATGGGGAGGTTTGAAGGGGGCGTTCCACAGAGCTGACTCGCCTACTACAAGAGAGCCCCAGACGGCAGCCACACAGCAGCCACACGGCGGGCGTGTGTCAGGTGGTGGTCGCAGCCGGTGAGGTGGAGGAGGCAACGTGCACATCGACGGCGATCACATTATGTCGTTAAATGTATGTTTATTGAATAAAAAAAAACAAAAAAAACATCGACAGCGGCAGCACAGTAGTGTAGCGAGTGACAACCCATAAAACCTAACAAATTAGCTTTTGTCGGATGCCTACAACTGTAGGCCACACAGTCACCATTCGACATTGGCCTTTGAACTCCCCTCTGGGTTTGCACACTATCGGCTTGATTGACAGACGTCTGACGGTATCAGATTCACGGTCAGCCCAATGGAACACCCACTTAAACCAGGACTTTCCCAAGACTTCCCATGACCATTGACAGCAGTCCCAGACTTTTGATAAAATTGTGGTTTCCTTGACTTTCTATGGCTTTTCGGGGTCTACCATGACTACGGGCTCCGTAACTACGTTACCAGCAGTACCGGGGTACTATCATTAAGCGTGGGACTCATGCTCAGATACGCTGGTATCTGGACGCTACGCTTCGTAGCCAGCACGCTTCGGTTTTCAGCAGGTGACCCACGGACACTACAATTTTCCTTTTTAATTATATCAGAGCACTGTCAAGAATTGACAGAGAAACCTAAAATAAAGATCAGTAAATAGGTAAAGATGTGTGCAAAACAGTTTATATTTTAATTCACGATAGGCAACATATGATTATTTGCCATTGTTTGATAAATGAGTGTGAGATTGTCGCCTCCCGAAAACCAAGCATAGCGTCCAATTTACAGAGCGTAGCATCCAAAGCGTGCTGGCTACCGAGTGTAGCGTCCGGTATTCGATACGCTGCCTGGGTTAGGGGCAGGTTCGACTATCTACGGGCCAACTTTGTGACATTGGAAAGTTGCAGAGGACCAGTGTTTAATCGGAGAGTCATGCCCAGCTGACAATGACCAGTCACCACAGATTGAAATACTTCATTGACCCACTGGGCATTGATATATGTGGACCCTACGAAGGCAATTGTACAAAAGTCAGTTCCAAGTGGAACACTAGGCTGAATAAAGCCAAAACATTTTGATTTATTATGTTGACATATCATAAATATCTAGGCTCGTGCCTAGTCATGCAAATAGTAGGTCTAAGTAGGCCTACAGTCAAACCCGGATTCAAGGGTCACCCTCTATTCTGAGCCAATTGTCCGCTTACGTGGAGTGTTTTCAGTCTGTCAGTGTCAATGGCTATATTTACAGTACATGAAACCGGGTCCGCACAACCATCTTATTCAACTGTTTGGTCTCCTGTTGTCTTATTCTCCGTTATGTATAGCGCCTGATTCTGTTTAGAAACGACTGTACCCTCCAGACACACCCCACAAACAAGTAATTTATAATCCAGAGAGTTGCCCCCCCCCCCCCCCCCCCACTCTGTTAGTGTCACATCACATTTGATAAGTGTCCCTCGAAAGTGCCCCCAAAATGGGTCTGTTAACGCGGAGTGTCCGCCTTCACGGGGTGCACTTTTACACGGGGTTAGAATAAGCACTTAATTTTTACCCAGACTTAGAATAAACACTTAACTGTAAGTCAATTGATGGAATAGTTTCTGTTGAAAGCAAATTATCTGCTAACGCTGGAGTTCCTTAAGCAGGGTTTTACTTGTTAGGACAGGTCTTGAACAACTGTGAACATTAATTACTAGATTAGATCCCGATCCACCTACTTATTTTAATGTAACTGTAGAGTGGGTTGCTGAGACCTTGGTATTCACTGGGTCAAACCTCCCTTGCCTTAGGGATGCCACCAAATACATGTGACCCTGACAAATATCACTTTATCTCATAAGGTTGTGACTGTAAACGAATGACTTGAGAACTGTCCGACAAAACAAACCACGGCGAGAAAACTGGGCGGTGGTTGTCAAACTCTGCCTGCGTGGCAAGACCGACCTCCTTAAAACCAAAACAACTGTTGCCTCCCCTCACTTTCACTGTCCATCACTAGGATTCTAAGAACAAGATCAACTTACCGCCATTTCTGAAGGGGTTGACACCGAGTTATCTATGGCAGTATTACTAATCCGGATTCAGGACTGGTTTGGGATCGTGAGCTTGATGACACAGAAATCAGTGTAAATGTCCGACTGGTCCCGCGGTCGTCGATAATGAAGGTATTTTGTTATTAGTTGACGTGAGACCTGATTGTAGATGGCGCTGTCTCCCAGACTTCCGGGTAACCACAACATGCGCCGCCGTTAGCACATCATGATGCCGTTCGCGTTTATATCATGGCATTCCATGATAAATCCACGCATCCACCACATTCATTCTGCACTTTACGTTATTCAAAATGCATAATTTAATCAAGTCTCTCCAAAATGTATGGGAACTTATGTTATATTATGCTCGTTTTCTCTATTTTCGTGATGTGATGGGATGCTGCTGGTGCCGACATCTAGTGTCAAACTAGTGAACTTCCACCTAGCAGACGACACGCGCGGGACTCGCGCCGAGGACGCGGCACTTACCCTGAAGAAGACACTCCCTCCCTGTATTATATGTTCTATCTGCTCATCAGCTAATTACAAATGTATTTGTAATACTTCTAAATCTACATTCAGGTAGGTGCAGAACATGGATAGTTTATTCTTATTGGGTGTGGTGTATTATTCTGCAAGCGACAAATATTGTAAGTGAAAACAAATCGAGCCCATCAAATAAAGAGGTGGGAGTATATATTGTAGTACAGAATGACGACTTAACAGTATTTCTGCATGTTGATCTGGGATTAGAAGTTATTTAGAACATTGTGAAATGTGTCGATTTCACGTTAGAGATTTCCACTTCATTGTGAATTCTTCTGTGATCTTGTCAAACCACGTCATGGTCGATTTCCTGGCCGTCCTGTTGTCCTGTCATATTGTATTCTGTCTTCATGCATTTCTTTTGTTTCACTTCCAGGAGTTCATCTCTAACAAAACGTAAGAAGCACAGCAAAACAGGATTAAACTTGTAAATCGAGATTTTATAAATAGAAGACCCCGCATGATGTAACGTCAACAAAGAGAGGTAAAGTCGATCTCACAAGTAGGCCCTACACATAGATATAGATATTTAAAGGCGTATCCTACATTCCGCAGTGGCGTCACCAAGTGATTATCAAACAGTGACATTTAAATAGGCCATCGACTCAAACAAATTCATTGTGATATATTTTAACATAAGATGAATGAGATGACAGTAATTGTAGAATGGGTCTTTTCCCCATTTGCGTGATTTACACAGAAGGTGTACTAAAAATAGGGTTTTATTTAATAATTTTAAAACACGGTGTGTGACGTGTAGTTGAGGGGTGCACAAAAAAAATAATAGGAACACGGATGCCATGTCATGTGACGTGATGAAATAATCGAGTCTGGGTTGGGACGGGATCTTCCCTGGAGTTCTCCCGTCCCTACCACAGCCACAGACCCCCGCACGGAAAGGGTGAACTTCAATATATGTTCTACAAACATTCACAGACTATAGTAAAATTGTATTGTTATACATTTTGGAATCAGAAGATAATTACTGTGTCGTAGGCCAGTGTCACTTCTTATCACTAAATATGCAGGAGGCCTACGACAGTAATTATCTCCTGTGGTACCATAACTATTGTATACAGATTTAAAATCCACTGTGTACTGGATTCAGAACCATTATGTAAAAACAACACAAGAAGAAGAATAAATAATGGTGGATGGAGTTATGGGGCAGTTGTAGACCGTATCTGTAGGATGATATCATGACAAGTAGAACAGTGTACGGCACAGGGTGCCGTACAGACCATGGTGTATAGGGACCAGCAGTAGGTATTACAATTAGTGCAACAATATAATAGCGTTAATAGGACACACTTACTGTAAGCTGCTGCCACCTGTGAGCAACTCTAACAACTACTCGTGTATGACCTCCATGAGGTATTTCCCGGACCAGTACCCTGTGACATATATATATATATATATTCTCTGTCTGTCTGTAAATCAAGCAAATGTAAATTGTAAATGTTAAATTTACTCATGTAGAGTTGGAATTATTTACAAGAAACCAGTTTTTACTAATAATTGACATTATTTAAAAAAGAAAACGCCAGGTGGCACCACTTTGAATTGTAGGATGTGCCTTTAATAGGTAAAGTAACCCTATATGCATTTATTTACTTGATTTACATAAGAAATGTACTGAAAAATACAGTTTTCTTCAATTATTTCAAAAACAAGCACGGTGACCTGTGATTTTTAAAACCTAACAACTACTTTTTCCATATGTAATTGGGGGGGGGGGGGGGCAGGGGGCTCCTTTATTGATGAGGGCAATTACAGTCAGCATATACTTCCATTTTAAGCTAAATTGTTTATATCCCCATTAGGGAGGGGGGGGGGGGGGTATTTTTTGGAGGATGGACCCAACTTTTTGTTTTCTGCATTTCTACCATCATGTAATCTGTGTGCAGTATTCTCTCGTAGGGGGGGGGGGGTGCATTTTTCAAGAAATTTGTATGTATTTTCTACTTTGTATTTCCATGTTTTTGTTTATATTTCTATGGTAGAGTTAATTTGCCTGTATTTTCAAGGGTGGGAGGCAAGTTTTGGGGTGGTCCTTAGGAGGGGAGGAGCTTCTAATTTGGGGTCCAACAGCAAGTCACAACTCTGGAAGTGTTTGGTAGATTTATTTTTGGTTTAATTGTTCTCCCCATGGGGAGTGGGCCGATCCCGGAGGTACTGCAATACCGGGCCAACCCGTGGTAGTGGAGGAGTAAACTCCCGAGCCACCACCCAGTTCCAAAAATCAGTTTAATATCGTAGCGGTGCATGCACCGCATATCAGATATTAAGCTGATAAGAACAGATACTACACTTTGATCTTAGCCAAAAGGCCGAGAAGCGATACCATACATTCACCGAGGCTTAAGTTTATTGTAATACACCAGTCCATCAAATGGGTGTCTTTATTGGAAACCTACAATCTCGTCAAGTTACATAGATCAAAATATTATGAATGTGTATAAGATATCTTTCACTACATTGATGCTATTCAGTGGTCAGAAGTTATTGTCTTTGATTCCATATATTCCAGTGCAAAGAAGGAGGAATCATTAATGTACCGCAAGTTGTGGCAACGTAGTGACAACGTAAGCATGACCTTGACCTTAACTGAGGCTCACTCTCCAAGCAGATATCTGGTTCACAGTACAAATAGCCCCAAAGCCAGTTCAGATAACTGTAACTGAGTCTTTGTCTTAGAATGAAATCTGCTTCACAGAGGAAATATCCACCAAAAAATACCCTATGACAATTCTGTCTATAAGTCTATGGACAATCATATGATACAGCGATACCGTGGTTAAATAGGCTAAATTATGTAGTACTATTTATGTACTATATTCTGTGAAAGTTTGAGGAAAATTACATGGGTCTTACTATGTGAAAAAATACTTTTTCAGAATTTCAATATATTATAATATAAAATTATCATAATATTGATCTATAAATCAAAAACTAGCACGGTGACCCGATTTAAAAATTAGATACATGTTCCAAAACCCCTGGAGATCATCTTATTAAATTTTTTATTTTTTTTAAATGAGCAATGCTCTATTTATTGATCCAGGTACGATACAAGAAATGTTACCATATAGAGATTACATGTGATCTATCCCTCGGCACATAATTGTGTATCCCATTAGCAATATGTGATCTATCCAACGTCGAACAATAACTGAAAAGCAAGACATGAAATGTAGTTGTTTTTCAAAACATTTAACTGCGTCCCTATCTCAGAGACTCAAAATTCTTAACTCTAGTCACAGGGACGATTTCTCCTGTATTAGGAACTTAATTCGCTTTTCTAAAGCCATATGTTGTTCGCCTTGTCAAGTGTATTTTGCCTTCTGTATGGAGCCGGGGTCACTCAGGCATTAAACAATCGCACTGGATAAGAGCTTTTATATGCCTCTTTTTTTTTCTTTTTTTTTTGTTTTTGTTTGATAAACTACTTTTTGCTTGACGATGTCCGTAAGCATTGAGGAGAGTTTTCACTCTCTCTTGAGGTAGTTCTATAAGATTGTGCAACTCTAAGTATATCTTATGTAAGGAAATACATGAACAAACATAGAAAGGTCAACATCGAGTCTATGCAAATAATAACATTCTTTGAAAGTGGTCTATCTGTGGACAGTGTTGACCTCAGTTGTCAGGCAAAAGTCTTACTATGCCATTTGTACATTAGCATCTTTTACTTTTCATATTTGGACAACTAGGAACCGAGGACAGGGAACAGGACAGTTGGACCTAGGGACAAGACATGGGACATGACGAATAGATAAATAAATGAAACGATGGAGGAGTGAAGTAGGGGTTGAAGGGAACATTCTAGAGCCAGTATCATAATTCATCGGTAAGGGACATTCATCAATATCTCCTAGCCTTGAATCAGTCCTATGTCATTGCATTATAGTTTAACGTGTGTAGAAGAGGCTTATAAGAAAAAAGATTGTTTCATATCGGACTTCCAACTATCAAGTTCCCGCACATGCCGAAGGGCCGGTTACTGTAGGTTCAAAGAGATGGGTATTGAAATATAAAGGAGTGTTTTCTGTCTTTTGTGCTTTTAGTGCAAAAATCATTGGATATTACTATAAATTTGAAGCCATTTGTTGAACTTCTCTGGCTTTCCTTCCCTATAACAGTTGTATTTCTCAATCTGTAGTAATCTTCTAAACTCGGTACTCCATGTATAAAGGCACAAATCATTATCATGAAACAAACGTTGTCTGTATATATAGAACTTCACTGAGAGGTAAATGTGATTGTGAACTTTAGTGTATTGGTTCATTCCATCCAAGCCAAAAAGTAAAGCTGTTTTAGAAATATTTAAAGTGACATTATATACCTGAAGGAACCACCTTGAAATCATCTCCCAAAGGTGCCTCACTTTCGGGCAATCAACAAAGAAGTGCTGTAAACTGTCTTCTTGATTACAATATGAGCAGTTTGGGCTATCAATGATCTTTCTTTTTGCTAAGTAGTGGTTGGTCGGGACGATCCTATGCAAGATTTTAAATTGAAGTGATTGAAATTTAGTACATCTAGTCGTTTTAAAAGCTCTAGTGTATAAATCGTTCCAAGCCAACATGTCTGGGAGAGGTGGGTTCAGGTCACTCAACCATCTTTAAATTTTCAGGAAATTTACATGGGTTTTAATTTTCAAGCCAAATTGTCGAATATTTTTGTCAAACGTTTTTTTTTTTTTTTTTTTTTAAAAGATCTTTATTTGCTTCAATGAGATTTCATTGTTCTTCCAACAAACTTGATCAAACACATGTACAGATTCCGTTCTTGCTTGTATGCAAGATACAGTAGAGATATGATATATACATACTGATATATAATGATGAGGATAGTTGTAAGTCGTGGACACAGTGAACGTTGAACATACATTGGTGGGGTACTAGTTGGTAATCACATAGGATTATCAATTAAGAGATTCTTTATACTGTTCTTATAAGTTTAATTTGAGCTTGAACGCTGAGTGTCTATTTTCAAATTGTTCCAGTAACTTATTGCCTGATAGATAGTTGACTTTTTATATTTGTCACTTGTAGGTTTATCTAGTGTAATATTGTCTTTCATTAACGATCTCGTAGTTCTCCTTGTTGTTCGGACATTGTTTCCTGCTGGGAGGTGATTGGATGATATTAGACTTCGAGTGATGCCCATGAGCAGTAACTGTCTTCGGTCCTTGCATGGCATTACTTTTAATTCCCCCAACAATTTTTGATTACTTATAGTTCTTTTGCTTTCAGTATCATAGCTTCTCGCGCCCAGAGCCGATCTCATTGCTTGATAAAGAAGTCTATTTTCTTTATTACATGATTTTTCTGAGGTACTTTCCAAAAGAAAGGAACAATGATCTGCTAATGGAATTATACAGGTCTTAACAATTCTTTTTGCAGTCTCCTCGCAGATGAGGTTGCGAATTTTACGAAATATGTACAACTTATTTCTAACTTTACGTTGACATTCATGGCGTGCTTGTCAAAAGACAAATCCTGATCAATGTGGGCTCCTAGCTAGTTCATAGATGTCACTCTTTCCAAGATATCATCATAAAAGTTATTTCTGAAAATCGGGTTCCGGAGAGTTTCTTCTTACTACTATAATAAACAAATTTTGTTTTCTCAACATTGACTGTGAGCCGATGTGAGGTATACCAAACACAAATCTTATCTGTGAGCCGATGTGAGGTATACCAAACCCAAATCTTATCTGTGAGCCGATGTGAGGTATACCAAACCCAAATCTTATCTGTGAGCCGATGTGAGGTATACCAAATACAAATCTTATCTGTGAGCCGATGTGAGGTATACCAAACACAAATCTTATCTGTGAGCCGATGTGAGGTATACCAAACACAAATCTTATCTGTGAGCCGATGTGAGGTATACCAAACACAAATCTTATCTAGATCCGCTTGTGAATGGGTCTCTGCAATGCGTACATTAATGTGCGAACTAACAACTACAAGATCATCAGCATACATTAAGCATTTACAATTTGTAAGAACATCAGGTAAATCATTCACATAAATGATGAAAAGTAAAGGTCCTAATATGGATCCCTGTGGAATGCCACAATTGATAGCCTTGGTGTCTGAGTTGTACCCACCATACTCAGTATCATTTTCTCTGTTAGATAAATAGCTCCTGAACTAATTCAGCAGATCTGGCCCAAGTCCTATTTCCGACAATTTATAGATAAGTATCTCGTGATTTAAGCAATCAAAGATTTTTGTTTATATCTATGTAAGCCGCTATTGAGATTTGATGTTTGTTAAGGGACTCAAAAAGCCATTTACCGAGTAGCAGTACGCCCCCCCCCCCCCCCCCAGTACTTCTTTTCTTCCAAAATCCGAACTGTGCTTGGCTGACAAAATTATTATCCTCCATAAAAGTGTGAAGTTCATTGTAAATGATCTTTTCCAGACCTCACCTATCACAGGGAGAACACAGACGGAGCTTTTCTATTGTAATACCATTTCAAGATCTGTAACATTATTCCTTATAACAAATTTTAAACACACTCCAACGCTTAGATTTTCATCAAGTATTCGTCTGATGTCATCAAAGTATCCATTAATAAATCCAGCTTATGTCAAGACCCTCACCATTGTCATCCTTTGATGCTACCTCTTGTTTCTCACTGTTTGGTTTTAAAATTTCGTAAACCTCTCTCCAGTATGCTTTCGGGTTGTCATAGTTTTCATCAAGTTTTTTGGTTATAAAGTCCCTTTTAGCCTTCAATATTATCTTATGGACGTTCTTACTTCGACGTCTTATTTCTTGCTTTAAAGGTATTAAGTTAGCACCCGAAATTCCTTTAGACAGTTAATCGTCTGACTAATTTCCGTTTTCCTTGTATTTCTTGCTTTATTTCATTTGTTATCCATTCCTTATCGGGGACGCGTTCCACTCCGTCTTACAGAGGAGCATTGTCATTTAGGTATTCGATAATCGTGTCTTAAAAAGTATCCCAGCAGTATTGTTTATTTAGTACTATTTCTGTTTGGTAACTATCCCGTATTTTTCTATGCATATCTTAAATCTTTGTTTTTCTGCAGTTTCTACCCCTTACTTTTTTGTGCAGGTTTTGCCTCTTTTCTTTTTCTTCACAGCAAAGACTATCAGGTGGTCACTTATTAAGTAATCTAAAGTACCGCTGTAAGTAATAAAATTGGCAATAGTGAAAATAGCATCAATGCTCGTGCTATTCCCTATCCCTGGTCTGGTAACAGTTGTTATCAAACGTTGATAGACATGTACATGTGGTCACTCCAGTGGTGAACAATAGCATGACAACAGGGATATTCGCAGTAACTGTACCTAGAACATTATGAATCTTAGGTGGTCTCACCAAGTACAACTCAACAACTCCCCAGTCGGTTTTGTTGATTGGATTTATTTAACAGTAATTGTACAACGTTTCGGCAGTAAGCAGCCTTTTTCAAGTATAGTTGGTTTTTACTTCAACATTATGAATGTTGAAGTAGAAACCAACAGGTTTTGGTCAAAGCCGTCGTTCTACACGAGTTTGATGTGGAGTGATATGCCGAATGTGATGTCCATGATATCACATAGCATTCAAACGAGTTGAAGAGCGGCTTCTTTTACCCAAAACGAGTTGTATTTATCTCACCCCTGTACACACTAAAGGGATGGATGACACACAGGATGTAGACGATGGAGAACGGACTGCAATATTCGTTGGGGCATGGAGAACGAGCTCCCAATGTTAAGCCTATGGGACAAAAACTACCAGGGGTGAGATAAAAGTGCCATATTCATTCATCATCGTCCCGCCTTAGTTCCAATATTTTATACATTAGAGTGATGGACTTTCCTACCAAATCCCATATAAATATAGCTGTATCATTATTTCGTTGTTAAACTTATCATCTCGCGTCATTCTGTCACGACTATGGCGTAGTATTGTCACGTTACAAAGCTAATCATTGTATATAGTTCTTTCACGTTATTCCTCTGGCTAAACTTGTACCAAGGGTGAGATAAAAGGGAAACATAACGGAATAGATACGCTGCTTCAAAGCCTTAAACGGCAATTTTGTCTTCTTTATATTCTTGTTTATTTTTTCTCCTCGTAAAGACCACCTGGAATTATTGTAGTTGTTTGTGGTATCTTGATTAACAGATCGAATTGAACTCGAATATATTGTAAATGATGCCAAATTATGTAAATGCCAAAGGATCACCAATCTGTTAGAAAATAGTTTAAAAAAAAAAGAAAAAAAAAAAAAAGACTGATGACAACCGGACAATTGTAAAATCCCCATCTGTAATAAAATATAATATTTTCAATTTTATTTCACAGGTGGCTTTTCACTGGTTACCCATAACAAATTTGATTTCCTTAAGCAAAGTTAAAATATGATTCTTGCCCAAACAGATTATGTCACTTTCTGTCAGTAGACCCTATAAAGTGATACTTTGTTTAGGGAGAGGGACAAGCCCCCCCCCCCCACTTTTTTGGAGGTAGGCTTGTCAATTTCCATACCTGAATATGCCCCGTTATTGTATATCGTTATTTTCTAACCATGAATGATAGAAACACATATTGTTTAATATATACTCACAGAATAGGTAGCAGGACCATACGTTCCTTGACAAAATTTGAAAGGCATGTGCCCCTGCTCCCCCCCCCTCATTTATTGTTTTTGTTCACTTGCGTCACAATAAGCAATATAGATAAAAACGTTGCCTGTAAATAATTGTTTAAGTTAAATTTCCCTCCTCTTCCCTGGTGAATTCGGGGCGTGGGACTACGCGGCTCGTCCCGTGCATCGCGCTGGTTTTACTGTTGTTTCACGTATCGCTAATGTCAAATGTTGACACCAGATGGCACCCCAGTCTAGCGTGTGCCATTGATTAACAACAATCTACTCGCATGTTACTTGACGTTTACATCAACATGTGTGGCATTTTAGGCACAGTATGGTCCCATATATCGTCAATGTGAAAGTCGGGCCTGAATTGAGCGTGTACGCAGATAAATATAAGTTCAGTAGCCGGGGCTGGATTGGCCACAGACCTGTAAGCCTACTTGTGAATGAATGAAGTGATGAGACGAATATTTAACGCGAAGTAAACCTGTAAATAAGTCATAAGTGGGCCTCTGCCCGGGTAGAAACATTCACGACTGATACATCCGTCTATTAACAGTAAACCCGTGTAAACCCGTGTAAAATCGGGCTCAGACTGGCGCCATGTTCACGGCGACACGTGAACGGGCCTTTTGAAACTCCCGGCCACAGAGACGCAGCTCCCAGCGTCCGCCCTGCTCAGCGCGCACCCTGCACGCGCAGCTTCCGCTCAATGATAATGTCGCTCGGCTCGGCTTGAGTCGGCACAGTTTGGATGTTGACAGACCTTTTACTGGTCTACCGTAGCACATGACACCGTCTGGATTTACCCTAGAGGGACGAAAACACCGCTGGATTATGCTTTAGTGTGGATCACGTCAGCGCAAGGACGTAAGTAGCCGTAAACAGCGGCGGAGGTGGCCGCTGGGCGGAGAGAGGGACGCCTCCGTCACTCCGTGTGTGTGTCGTGTAGATCCATTCTCCCATCTTTGACTCGCCTACATGGGGCTGGTGTTTCAAGCTCTGCGTTTCTGTTGCAGGGAGATCGGACGACGTGAAAGATGGCAGAGGATGACGTGTTGTTTGACGACGTGTATGAGCTGTGCGAGGTGATCGGAAAGTAAGTGGCCCTATTTCTCCTACTCGTCTTACTACTCTTGTTCTGTACGCCGGGCACGGGCGGGCCGCCGCGGTCCCCGCGAGCCCCGGAGCCTGCCGAGACGCTCCCACACCGCCGAGACCCGCCGAGAGGGGCGAGAGTCTCAGTTATCACTGTCACCACACCGCGACACGATCTGAACCCGACACAAAGTACCACCTTCACAATGCACAGGGACTATCAGTTACTAGTACGAGTATCCAGCCTAGCCGGGGTTATTATATCTTATAAGTTACACAGACGTGAGGAACTTGAAGGCATTACTCTGTGGACATGTGGGGGTGGGAATTGGAGTAAGACCGTGTGCACATTACTAGGTCAAAACACATCCAGTGCTGACTCGAGCAAGCGGCATGTCTTACCACAATACCAGTTTACCATCACTAATAAGAAAGCGACTGATCTCCGTGAAGCTGATTGCAATTAATGACATACAAATCTGATATTCTCAAGTGGATACAGCCCCCGTTCATACTACGTGTGATTAGTCCTGCCACCCGCTCCATACTGCGTGTGATTAGTCCTGCCACCCGCTTCATACTACGTGTGATTAGTCCTGCCACCCGCTTCATACTGCGTGTGATTAGTCCTGCCACCCGCTTCATACTGCGTGTGATTAGTCCTGCCACCCGCTTCATACTGCGTGTGATTAGGCCTGCCACCCGCTCCATACTGCGTGTGATTAGTCCTGCCACCCGCTCCATACTGCGTGTGATTAGTCCTGCCACCTGCTTCACGGGTCTTATTAAAGCTCTGTCAAGTGGAATCCTCATTTATTTAGTGGTTATCGTGACACATGCAGTAAGGTCCAGACTCGTATATGTGGAATGCTCATTTATTTAGTGGTTATCGTGACACACATGCAGTAAGGTCCAGACTCTTATATGTGTAATGCTCATTTATTTAGTGGTTATCGTGACACACATGCAGTAAGGTCCAGACTCGTATATGTGGAATGCTCATTTATTTAGTGGTTATCGTGACACACATGCAGTAAGGTCCAGACTCTTATATGTGTAATGCTCATTTATTTAGTGGTTATCGTGACACACATGCAGTAAGGTCCAGACTCTTATATGTGGAATGCTCATTTATTTAGTGGTTATCGTGACACACATAAGGTATGGGCAATCCTCATTTATTTAGAGGTTATTGACCCGGCTCTGAGTAGTACCAGTTGACTGTGTCAGGGTGCAGGGATGGCCGGCTCATCGTGTTAATTATCAATAAACGAGGTCGATACAATCCCACGAGAGTGGAATGCCATGCGGTCCGTGGGTGAAGGTGTCTTATCTGTTATCAGATAAAGGCCGCGTCCCCGCAGCGTCCCTGTAGCGTCTCTGTAGCCTCCCTGTAATGTCCCTGTAGCGTCCCTGTAGCGTCCATGTAACGTCCATGTAGCGTCCATGTAACGTCCATGTAGCGTCCCTGTAGCGTCCATGTAGCGTCTCTGTAGCCTCCCTGTAATGTCCCTGTAGCGCCCATGTAGCGTCTCTATAGCATCCCTGTAGCGTCCATGTAACGTCCATGTAGCGTCCCTGTAGCGTCCATGTAACGTCCATGTAGCGTCCCTGTAGCGTCCATGTAGCGTCCCTGTAGCGTCCATGTAGCGTCCCTGTAGCGTCCATGTAACGTCCATGTAGCGTCTATAACGTCCATGTAGCGTCTCTATAGCGTCACTGTAGCGTCCCTGTAGCGTCCATGTAGCATCCCTGTAGCGTCCATGTAACGTCCATGTAGCGTCCCTGTAGCGTCCATGTAGCGTCCATGTAACGTCCATGTAACGTCCATGTAGCGTCCATGTAACGTCCATGTAGCGTCCCTGTAGCGTCCATGTAACGTCCATGTAGCGTCCATGTAGCGTCCATGTAGCGTCCATGTAGCGTCTATAACGTCCATGTAGCGTCTCTATAGCGTCACTGTAGCGTCCCTGTAGCGTCCACGTAGCGTCCACGTAGCGTCCCTGTAGCGTCCCTGTAGCGTCCTTGTAAGCACCACGTGTCGCTGATTGGCCGGTGCCTCACCACGCTGGTGGTACCACAGTCGACATATCGGTACAGGATCAGAGTACAGGATCAGGGAGTGGAGGCCCGAGTCACGCAAGGCACGCCGCCACCCAAATACAGACGACGCCTTCACTTTGTCGCCCCCCCCCCCCCCCCAACACCGCCTCCGTGCGTGACCACAGCACGTCTCGCTCCATCTGATATCAAAATAGAGTACAGTAGGCCTTCGACTTTTGCCTCTTATAAACGCAAAATGTTTCATTTCTTAATATGGAAATGGGTTCATGCTCACTAGACTATTAGTAGACTGCTATTGTGTTTTACTCTGTATAATCATATATTCATAGCCGCCAAATCTCTCACTTTAATTTGAATATGAACAATATGCCGACAGCGTCAATGTTGTGTATTTCATGGAGAACACGAAACGTAAAAAGCGCTCTAACAATGTGGGCGCACAGTTGCCCACATACAGGTGTATCGGTGATGGTCCGCATCCCGGACCTGCATGCAGGATTTCAGTCATAGAACTAGTCTTTACGGACGTAATAATACATCTACAACAGTAACTGGTTTCAGATCCAAGTGGCCATAATCTCCGAGGACTAGACCTGTAGTGATATCCGAGCGAATGCGAGGATGCTACGTAGAGTTTAGTCCTAGGAGATTACGACTGCTTTTATCAGAAACTATACCCTTAAATACGGCAATCCTGGGTTTAATTTATTGGAGAAACGACAGTTTTGCGGGCAGGTGGCTCTGTAAACCACTGGAGGCTGACGCTGGTGTGTTACGGCGCGCCACCCTCTCGCTGTTTGTGTGAATATACCGCGTTCAGATAGAGCTCCTCTCGCCCTGCTCCGTACACGAGATTTATTGGCGAGACTCAGAGACTGGGCACTTATTTATGGCCGCGGATTGTCATGGATTAATCTCCGACCGCAGCACCGACGCGGATGAATACATAAAACCACAATAATGCGCGGTAGAGCCAAGTGGATGTTGGTACAGCACTGGCGTGAATAATCACATCACGTGTATATTATGTCCCGTTGATATAGCCACATGGGCCCTGCATATAATGCATAGATATAACTGCATCAGGCCTGCATATAATGTCCCGTTGATATAGCTGCATCGGCCCTGCATATAATGTCCCGTTGATATAGCCACATAGGCTCGGCATGTAACACTGTGTTGATATAGCCACATGGGCCCTGCATATAATGCATTGATATCGCTGTATCAGGCCTGCATATAATGTCCCGTTGATATAGCTGCATCGGCCCTGCATATAATGTCCCGTTGATATAGCCACATAGGCTCGGCATGTAACACTGTGTTGATATAGCCACATGGGCCCTGCATATAATGCATTGATATCGCTGTATCAGGCCTGCATATAATGTCCCGTTGATATAGCTGCATCGGCCCTGCATATAATGTCCCATTGATATAGCCACATAGGCTCGGCATGTAACACTGTGTTGATATAGCCACATGGGCCCTGCATATAATGCATTGATATCGCTGTATCAGGCCTGCATATAATGTCCCGTTGATATAGCTGCATCGGCCCTGCATATAATGTCCCGTTGATATACCCACATAGGCTCGGCATGTAACACTGTGTGGATATAGCCACATGGGCCCTGCATATAATGCATTGATATCGCTGTATCAGGCCTGCATATAACCCTGTGTTGATATAATCACATCGCCATGCATATAACGCTGTATTGATATAGCCACATCGGGCCTGCATATAACGCTCTGTAGATATAGCTGCATTGGCTCTGCATATAAAGATACATTGATATAGCCACATCGGCCCTCCATGTAACGCTCTGTTGATATAGCCACATCGGACATCCATGTAGCGCTGCATTGATATAGCCACATTGGCCCTGCATGTAGCGCTGCACTGATATAGCCACATTGGCCCTGCATGTAACGCTCTGTTGATATAGATCCCTTCATATAATGCTGCATTGATCTAGCTGCATTGGCCCTGCATATAATGCTCTGTAGATATAGCTGCATTGGCTCTGCATATAAAGATACATTGATATAGCCACATTGGCCCTGCATGTAACACTCTGTTGATATAGCCACATCGGGCCTGCATATAACGCTCTGTAGATATAGCTGCATTGGCTCTGCATATAAAGATCCATGTAGCGCTGCATTGATATAGCCACATTGGCCCTGCATGTAACGCTCTGTTGATATAGAGCCCTGCATATAATACTGCATTGATATAGCTACATTGGGCCTGCATATAATGCATAGATATAGCCGCGTCGGGCCTGCATGTAATGCTGCCTTGATATAGCTGCATTGGCCCTGCATGTAATGCATAGATATAGCCGCATCGGCCCTGCATATAATACTCTGTAGATATAGCTGCATTAGTCTGTAGTATCCACGTCGGCCCTGCATATAAGGCTGCGTTGTAGTATCCACATCGGCCCTGCATGAAAGGCTGCGTTGTTGGATCCACATCGGCCCTGCATATAAGGCTGCGTTGTTGTATCCACATCGGCCCCCCATATAAGGCTGCGTTGATCGGCCATACATATAAAGAGTAGATGTGGGTGAGGCACCAGTATAAATATTACCACATGGCCGTACATGTGGTATTTGAGGAATCCTTCCCCTTGAATGGGTTTTGACCATTCTCTCTTATTTAGCCCAGATCTTGTCCCTTCAAAGGTAGCTTACATTCACAATATCATCATGATTCTGATCTCCGTGGTCATATTCTCCACATGGTAGAAGTGTAGTTATATCTGAGCGAATGTGAGCATATTGCGTAGCATCGACTGCGAGGAGAAAACGATCACGCAGATCAGGATCACGGTCATTTTATATTTATTATTCAGCATGGTAAATGTAGGTTATCAAAAGGGAGACAAAATGGCCGCCGATCTCCTCACGCACTACTTTGTGCACTAGAGACTTTTTTTCCGTATTCTCCTCGGAGAACTCTCGTGGTTAACGACCTCCAGACATTGAATACGGTTATAATGACAGGTTCGCATAGATTAGTCCCTATATACCCTCAGGGTCCCCTGGGACGTTAAACCACAAACAAACACACAATGTTATTAGATGGCTGATAATTTATATAAATGCCAAATTAAAACCGAGCATCTCTAGATTAATATATGAGAATCTTCCTCTCGGAAACGGAGCAGTCTTAAGAGAATGTGTCATTCTAGCAGCATTCCATGTGACAAAGTTATTGTTCACAAAGAGTTTGCTCTCTTTTCTCCCATTTTCTTCAGCCTGTCGCTGAAATTAACGTTTGATAGATATAGATTCTTGTTTATAACCACCCACCCCCCCATAAAGAAAACAAACATGAAACAACAACAACAACAACAACAACAAAGGTGATATTGGCCTCGCTGCCTGTGACTGTCTGTTCCCCGCCCGGCGCCGTAAAGTGGTATTTCTCTCAACGCGGCGCCGTTTACCCACAAACTGACGGCTATTTTGGGCACCGCACTCCCGGTCGGGGGGGGGGGGGGGGGGGGGTTAGCTCAGCGGTTAAAGGCATATCGGAGAATTTTCTTTAATAATCATTTTCCTGGAAACTGGATATGATGATCTCAAAATGTTGTAAAACACATATCTAATTTAGAAATTGAGGGCCACCGTGCTAGTTTTTTTCTTATCTAGAGATTGATATTATGAGACAATTCTAATTGAACATGTAGACCTTCTAAAACGTTGGTTATTACATGGTATAACCCATCCTAAAGTTGTGGGACTTGGTGGGTGCGAGTTCCACTGCAGCCTCTTTCCTCCTTCACTCCAGCAGCTCATCAATGAAAAACAAACCAAATGAACCTATTTTACCTTATGGGCCAGGTTAACAAAATGAACCTATTTTACCTTATGGGCCAGGTTAACAAAATGAACCTATTTTACCTTATGGGCCAGGTTAACAAAATGAACCTATTTTACCTTATGGGCCAGGTTAACAAAATGAACCTATTTTACCTTATGGGCCAGGTTAACAAAATGAACCTATTTTACCTTATGGGCCAGGTTAACAAAATGAACCTATTTTACCTTATGGGCCAGGTTAAGCTCGACAAAATGTTATATTTTACTCATTAGCCATCAGAATAAATCACGACAACACTAGGCCTGCCTGTCAGTAAAAGATGGCTGAATGAGGGCTAAGCCTGTCTGTGTGTTAAAGATGGCTGAATGAGGGCTAGGCCTGTCAGTGTGTAGAATGATGGCTGAATGAGGGCTAGGCCCGTCTGTGTGTTAAAGATGGCTGAATGATGGCTAGGCATGTCTGTGTGCTGAATGAGGGCTAGGCATGTCTGTGTGTTGAATGATGGCTAAGCCCGTCTGTGTGTTGAATGACGGCTAAGCCTGTCTGTGTGTTGAATGACGGCTAGGCATGTCTGTGTGTTGAATGATGGCTAGGCCCGTCTGTGTGTAGAATGATGGCTAAGCCTGTCTGTGTGTTGAATGATGGCTAGGCATGTCTGTGTGTTGAATGATGGCTAGGCCCGTCTGTGTGTTGAATGATGGCTAGGCATGTCTGTGTGCTGAATGAGGGCTAGGCATGTCTGTGTGTTGAATGATGGCTAAGCCCGTCTGTGTGTGGAATGACGGCTAAGCCTGTCTGTGTGTTGAATGAGGGCTAGGCATGTCTGTGTGTTGAATGACAGCTAAGCCTGTCTGTGTGTTACAGATGGTTGAATGAGGGCTAATCCTGTCTGTGTGTTAAAGGTGGTTGAATGATGGCTAGGCATGTCTGTGTGTTACAGATGGTAGAATGACGGCTAGGCCCGTCTGTGTGTTGAATGATGGCTAGGCCTGTCTGTGTGTTGAATGATGGCTAGGCCTGTCTGTGTGTTGAATGATGGCTAGGCCTGTCTGTGTGTTAAAGATGGCTGAATGATGGCTAGGCCCGTCTGTGTGTTGAATGATGGCTAGGCCCGTCTGTGTGCTGAATGACGGCTAGGCCCGTCTGTGTGCTGAATGACGGCTAAGCCTGTCTGTGTGTAGAATGACGGCTAGGCCCGTCTGTGTGCTGAATGACGGCTAAACCCGTCTGTGGGTTAAAGATGGCTGAATGAGGGCTAAGCCTGTCTGTGTGTAGAATGATGGCTAAGCCCGTCTGTGTGTTGAATGATGGCTAAGCCTGTCAGTGTGTAGAATGACGGCTAGGCCCGTCTGTGTGTGGAATGATGGCTAAGCCTGTCTGTGTGTTGAATGATGGCTAAGCCCGTCTGTGTGTTGAATGATGGCTAAGCCTGTCTGTGTGTTGAATGACGGCTAGGCCCGTCTGTGTGTTGAATGATGGCTAGGCCCGTCTGTGTGTAGAATGATGGCTAAGCCTGTCTGTGTGTTGAATGATGGCTAGGCCCGTCTGTGTGTTGAATGATGGCTAGGCCCGTCTGTGTGTTGAATGATGGCTAAGCCTGTCTGTGTGTTGAATGACGGCCAGGCCCGTCTGTGTGTTAAAGATGGCTGAATGATGGCTAGGCCCGTCTGTGGGTTAAAGATGGCTGAAGCCCGTCTGTGTGTTGAATGACGGCCAGGCCCGTCTGTGTGTTAAATGATGGCTAGGCCTGTCTGTGTGTTGAATGATGGCTAAGCCTGTCTGTGTGTTGAATGACGGCTAGGCCCGTCTGTGTGTAGAATGATGGCTGAATGATGGCTAGGCCTGTCTGTGTGTTGAATGATGGCTAAGCCTGTCTGTGTGTAGAATGATGGCTAGGCCTGTCTGTATGTTGAATGACGGCCAGGCCCGTCTGTGGGTTAAAGATGGCTGAAGCCCGTCTGTATGTTGAATGATGGCTAGGCCTGTCTGTGTGTTAAAGATGGCTGAAGCCCGTCTGTGTGTTGAATGACGGCCAGGCCCGTCTGTGTGTAGAATGATGGCTGAATGATGGCTAGGCCTGTCTGTGTGTTGAATGATGGCTAAGCCCGTCTGTGTGTTGAATGATGGCTAAGCCTGTCTGTGTGTTGAATGATGGCTAGGCCCGTCTGTGTGTTGAATGATGGCTAGGCCCGTCTGTGTGTTGAATGACGGCCAGGCCCGTCTGTGGGTTAAAGATGGCTGAAGCCCGTCTGTGTGTTATTAGCCATGTGAGGTGTTCCTGTGTTACCTCAGTCGGGACTGAAGTAGTATTGAGGCCATGTTTAACACACCACATTGAAGCTGGAGGCCACAGACTTCGATGCAATCACGTCGCTGGAGATCATGTAGATGGGTATAAAAGACGTATCGCTGCCATCCACCTGATCCCGAGTGATAAAGACATTGTTAGACCACGTGTCTCTGAACCTCAGCGCGGGTCTAGTGGAAACAAAGGGACATTCCGTACTTACTTAATGCAGTCGCCCCTACGACAGTCATAGGACTAGAACATGACAGTGCTAAGACTAGAACATGACAGTCATAGGACTAGAACACGACAGTCATAGAACTAGAATACGACAGTCATAGGACTAGAACATGACAGTCATAGGACTAGAACACGACAGTCATAGAACTAGAATACGACAGTGCTAGGACTAGAACATGACAGTCATAGGACTAGACCACGACAGTCATAGGACTAGAATACGACAGTCATAGGACTAGACCACGACAGTCATAGGACTAGAATACGACAGTCATAGGACTAGTATATGACAGTGACAGGACTAGAACACGACAGTCATAGGACTAGAACATGACAGTCATATGACTAGAACACGACAGTCATAGGACTAGAACACGACAGGCATAGGACTAGAACATGACAGTCATAGGACTAGAACACGGCAGTGCTAGGGCTAGTATATGGCAGTGATAGGACTAGAATATGGGAGTGATAGGACTAGAACACGGCAGTGCTAGGGCTAGTATATGGCAGTGATAGGACTAGAATATGGGAGTGATAGGACAAGAATATAAGTCCTAGGACTGTCCTTTCCGATAGTAAACGGCTGTTGTGGATCTTCAACTCGATCGGTCTGGAACAACACTTGAATATTGATTTGCTGCCGCTGCATGTAACGTAAACCTGGACTGTTATCTTTTCACTGATTGTGGATCAGCCCGCCTGGCACATAGCTGTCCTCATGTAGGGCCGCCATTATGCCTGGCACATAGCTGTCCTCATGTAGGGCCGCCATTATGCCTGGCACATAGCTGTCCTCATGTAGGGCCGCCATTATGCCTGGCACATAGCTGTCCTCATGTAGGGCCGCCATTATGCCTGGCACATAGCTGTCCTCATGTAGGGCCGCCATTATGCCTGGCACATAGCTGTCCTCATGTAGGGCCGCCATTATGCCTGGCACATAGCTGTCCTCATGTAGGGCCGCCATTAGTCTCCCACACTGACTGTAGAGTTGTGAGACACTCCGCGATCAGCCCCCTGGCACATAGCTGTCCTCATGTAGGGCCGCCATTTGTCTCCCACACTGACTGTAGAGTTGTGAGACACTCCGCGATCAGCCCCCTGGCACATAGCTGTCCTCATGTAGGGCCGCCATTAGTCTCCCACACTGACTGTAGAGTTGTGAGACACTCCGTGATCAGCCCGCCTGGCACATAGCTGTCCTCATGTAGGGCCGCCATTAGTCTCCCACAGTGACTGTAGAGTTGTGAGACACTCCGCGATCAGCCCGCCTGGCACATAACTGTCCTCATGTAGGGCCGCCATTAGTCTCCCACACTGACTGTAGAGTTGTGAGACACTCAGCCCGCCTGGCACATAGCTGTCCTCATGTAGGGCCGCCATTAGTCTCCCACACTGACTGTAGAGTTGTGAGACACTCAGCCCGCCTGGCACATAGCTGTCCTCATGTAGGGCCGCCATTATGCCTGGCACATAGCTGTCCTCATGTAGGGCCGCCATTAGTCTCCCACACTGACTGTAGAGTTGTGAGACACTCCGCGATCAGCCCGCCTGGCACATAGCTGTTCTCATGTAGGGCCGCCATTAGTCTCCCACACTGACTGTAGAGTTGTGAGACACTCCGCGATCAGCCCGCCTGGCACATAGCTGTCCTCATGTAGAGCCACCATTAGTCTCCCACACTGACTGTAGAGTTGTGAGACACTCCGTGATCAGCCCGCCTGGCACATAACTGTCCTCATGTAGGGCCGCCATTAGTCTCCCACACTGACTGTAGAGTTGTGAGACACTCCGCGGTCAGCCCGCCTGGCACATAACTGTTACCATGTAAAGTAGATTTAGGCCGCATACATGTGATAAAGTAGATTTAGGCCACAAACGTGATAAAGAGGAGGTTTTAGGCCACACACATGTGGTAAAGTGTAAGATTTAGGCCTCGTAATGTGATAAAGTAGAAGTCTTAGGCTGAATATGTGACAAAACAGAACTCGCAGGCCACCATATGTGATAAGATGACGTTTAGGCGTTGACCATGTGAGTTTGTAGACTGGGCACAGAAGCGCACTCCCGGGCGGCCCCGGACTGCGCCAGGCACTGAGGGCCGACGTGGACTGTGGACCTTCACTGAATGCTCCCTGAACTTTCACCCCAACTCGGCTGTGATGTTTCTTATCTACTTGAACCCTGGGAAGTGCATGGCGAGAAATGCATTGTTCTCGTGTTCATCTAACTGTCTAAATGTAGCCCCATCTCGTCTGGTATGACCTTTCACCATGCTGAGGCTGTTCTGTAGAACCACAATGAGCGGTTTGTTGGAAAGGAGATACTGGGATTCTTTTTATAGTGGCAAGTTATAATAAAGAAATTCCTATATTTATAGAAATATAATATGATTTACATAATTTCTACCATCAATTTCTACTGAACCTTTACTCAGCGTATAAAGATTGATGTAATAACGTTGATGGCAAGACAATTTAGAAAAAATGATAATAGGAATTTGTTATTTACTACAGAATACTTGAGTTAGAACTTTATTTAATATAAAATACAACCTCTAAGAAGAAGCCTCACAAACATTGCCTTGTTGCATTATTATTCTGTTTCTGTAGACGGAAATATTAGAAGATCACTGTGTTACTGCTGTGAACAATCCATAGATAATCATGGGACGAGGCTAAACCCCCGCTATAGCAAGCTGGAAAAAACCCAGAACGATTCCTTCATAACTGCACCTGCCACCTTGTGTTTCTTTCTTGCGTTGGCGGCAGGATGACCACCTCCATGGCACATTAGCTATGTGCCATATAGATATCTGAGTCAAGATGCTCCTAGTTGTCAGCTCTCACCAGGCTCTGGCCTCTTGCCGGCGCCCCACTTGGATCTACCTCAAGTGTTCCCGTCAATATCGATGACATAATCCTCGAATGATCCTCCTCCATAATCTCTGCCACCCCATAGAATAATCTGCCAACTGTATTCCACACACAATCTCTGCCACCCCTCAGAGTATTCCGCCAACTGTATTCCACACACAATCTCTGCCACCCCTCGGAGTAATCCGCCAACTGTATTCCACACACAATCCCTGCCACCCCTCGGAGTATTCCGCCAACTGTATTCCACACACAATCCCTGCCACCCCTCGGAGTAATCCGTCAACTGTATTCCATACACAATCTCTGCCACCCCTCGGAGTATTCCGCCAACTGTATTCCACACACAATCTCTGCCACCCCTCGGAGTATTCCGCTAACTGTATTCCATACACAATCTCTGCCACCCCTCGGAGTATTCCGCCAACTGTATTCCATACACAATCTCTGCCACCCCTCGGAGTATTCCGCCAACTGTATTCCATACACAATCTCTGCCACCCCTCGGAGTAATCCGCCAACTGTATTCCATACACAATCCCTGCCACCCCTCGGAGTAATCCGTCAACTGTATTTCACAAATACACATGTAAGGGTCGGGTCAGTCTAGCGGTGGTTCTTTCGCTCTTAGAAAGAGGGCGCAGGATGTCAGTCCCTGCCGTGTAGTGATTCAGGGAAACCCGCACATGTATGTGTACGGGATTGCCCAGATTACATAACTCGGCTTGTATTGAAGCCGGGTTTGCAGTGGGTCGACAGGCATTCTTGTGCGTTCTCTCTGAGAAGACTGAATCTTTGGATCGTCACATTGCTGGGTTTTCCGAACCCTATCGGTGGTTAGGCGAGTCCAGTACTCCGGTAATTGGATTAGCCTCCTCGGCTTTACTTGGCATGCTGTGCCAAGGTACTGTACTTTGGTAGTGATCTAACTGGGATCACTTCGGGAAGTTGGTAATAAACATCCATTGTTTATTAAACTTGTGGAGTCTGGTTTTGTGTGATTGGGTTTGTCCCTGTACATACCAAAAATACTGAACCGACCTATGTAAATAGCGCATAGGTTGGCATATCGCCAAGAAGGGAGTATACGATCTTTCCGAGGATAGGCATTCCTCCACAAGGCCTATCCTTCCATATTCAGACATGTGTCAAACAAAGACAGTATAAATTGAGCCTCATTCACCCCAAGAAAACAGAGCCTCGGCCCTATTCATGGCCGACATCGATGTGCTTTCCATGTCTCATTGTTTTAATTTACAGTTTATAATATTTTTTGTTGCTGTTATTTGGGAATTGAAAAATACAATCAGCAGAGATGTAAATACGAAACAGATCAAAGTATGTAGACAGGACATCTATACAGAGTAAAGTACGATTTATAATTCACAAATCAGTGTTGATAATTTATCCGGCGTTTGGCTTTTGCCTTACGCTGTGTGGAATTTTTCTTTGTTAATCACAAAGTCTAAAGACAATCTGAAGAAAACGCTGGTACTCCGGCTGGTCCTGGCGTGTATAATAGCTTTGGACGGCTGCCATGGGATACCAGCGGTGATTAGCTGGCTGGTTTCCGGTGCACTCACATATTACTTACCCTGATCGCCGGGGACCAGCAAACGGCCTTTTTTGTTGCTGGTTTCCGGTACAGAGCGAGTTGACCCCTAATATCGCCCACCTTTACTGAACCCCGCACACTGGGCATGCGCGGATGTTTTTTTCTAGTTGAGGAACGCTGCCAGGACAGGTGTGAAAATGTCAGGTCGTGAGCTGCCTCTGCACCGACTCACCCCTCTCTCCCCTCTCTCTCCTCTTTCTCCTCTCACCGCTCTCTCCCCTCTCTCCCCTCCCCTCTCTCTCCCCTCTCTCCCCTCCCCTCTCTCTCCCCTCTCTCCCCTCTCTCCCCTCTCTCCCCTCTCCCCTCTCCCCTCACCCCTGACCCCTCTCTCCTCCCCCTCCCCCTCTCCCCTCTCCCTCTCCCCTCTCCCCTCTCTTCTCACCACGGGACAGGCAGTGGGTGGGTTAAATCAGTGGACTCGTAATCCCAAGGTGGTAGGTTCGAGTCCCACTGCAGCCACCTTTCTCCTTCATCCCCAGCAGTGGTAGATTTACTGCCATATCAAAGACCAGTCCTTCTCATACCATGTCTATGTGATGTGGTGTACAGCCACCTTTCTCCTTCATCCCCAGCAGTGGTAGATCTACTGCTACATCAAAGACCAGTCCTTCTCATACCATGTCTATGTGGTGTGGTGTACAGCCACCTTTCTCCTTCATCCCCAGCAGTGGTAGACTTACTGCTATATCAAAGGCCAGTCCTTCTCATACCATGTCTATGTGGTGTGGTGTACAGCCACCTTTCTCCTTCATCCCCAACAGTGGTAGACTTACTGCTATATCAAAGGCCAGTCCTTCTCGTACCATGTCTGTGTGGTGTGGTGTACAGCCACCTTTCTCCTTTATCCCCAACAGTGGTAGACTTACTGCTATATCAAAGTCCAGTCCTTCTCACACCATGTCTATGTAACCTTGAGAAAGTCCAGAAAGGACATGTAATGGTTGACTTGACGTTGAATCAAACCAACAAACAAACAAACCAAAATCTCAGGGTCCTTTGCGGACTTGTGTTTACACAGTAGAGAATTAAGCCTCGTTCACACAAATAAACAGCGGTTCAAGCCTCTCCACACACTCCAGCCTCATTCCATGCCAATAACGACGTGGTTTCCATGTTTTCTCTCTGAGGCAGTAAATAGAAGTAGGTCTGATCATAGAAACTAAAGTGAGACGCAGCTGGGATTACAACTTTCTAAGAAAGTCTGCAAAGAACGTGTCGTGCCTGAATGGACGTTAAACCAACAGAAGACGCCGCCGTGAAGTATGGCGGGTATTATAGGGCGTGAGAGAACGGAGAAAGTAGTCCGTCACATGTAATACACACCACGTGAAGTGAGACGTCTCCTGGACTCTGACCCAGAAAAGACAGGTTGGTGTCACTCAGCAGTTGGCGCGTCTGGCATTCTCTTCTCTCCCTGATATGTCAAATCTGCCCAGACGGGACGTGGTGAACTCAGAGTCCGGTGATTGACGATAGAGCCGACCGTTAACGAGAGGTCTGCGTTAAGTGCGCCGAGCTGATGCGTAGTGTCGCTGATACCCGGATGTGTGTGTGTGACGAGGTCAGTCATCTTGTAAACATGGTGTTTTGTAATTAGCGGCACATCATTTAGACATTAGCCTCCATCTGGGCCTCTTACAGCTGCTGTGTACTCTGTGTTGGCAAATACTCAACATATTCAATAAACTGGCAAATATATTACTACACCCCCTGACCACAGTACGACAGATGTTACTACACCCCCTGACCGCAGTATGACAGATATTACTACACCCCCTGACCGCAGTACGACAGATATATTACTACACCCCCTGACCGCAGTACGACAGATATTACTACACCCCCTGACCGCAGTATGACAGATATTACGACACCCCCAGACCGCAGTATGACAGATATTACTACACCCCCTGACCGCAGTACGACAGATATTACTACACCCCCTGACCGCAGTATGGCAGATATTACTACACCCCCTGACCGCAGTACGACAGATATTACGACACCCCCTGACCGCAGTATGACAGATATTACTACACCCCCTGACCGCAGTACGACAGATATTACGACACCCCCTGACCGCAGTATGACAGATATTACTACACCCCCTGACCGCAGTACGACAGATATATTACTACACCCCCTGACCGCAGTACAACAGATATTACGACACCCCCTGACCGCAGTATGACAGATATTACTACACCCCCTGACCGCAGTACGACAGATATTACTACACCCCCTGACCGCAGTACGACAGATATTACTACACCCCCTGACCGCAGTACGACAGATATTACTACACCCCCTGACCGCAGTACGACAGATATTACTACACCCCCTGACCGCAGTACGACAGATATTACTACACCCCCTGACCGCAGTACGACAGATATTACTACACCCCCTGACCGCAGTACGACAGATATTACTACACCCCCTGACCGCAGTATGGCAGATATTACTACACCCCCTGACCGCAGTACGACATATCACTACACCTCCTGCATCGAGATCAATAGCCGCTGAAAATATGACATGAGTTCTGGTTGTGGAGTAATCTGAAGAAGCAAAGCCCTGTGAGAATATGCGTATCTTCAGCAGCTATGGATCGAGTGCAGATCAGATTTTATCTCCCCCCTAATACCGACTGATTGGGCGATGTTTCTGTCAACATCGCCCATTGAGTATCTACTTATTATACTTCATATAAGTTCACAATGTTAAGTCTATAGTGAGATAAGACCAGAAGTTTACGTTACGTCGCACTGTGAACACATACGTCTCACTGAGACGAATGTACTGATGTGCCATGTTTGGATGCACAGTTCTCTGCCCGTGGCCTCGGGCTGTATATCGTCGCCAACATAGCGCGCAGTAACTCGATCCGGTCACCCTAACCCAGTTTCTGTATATCATAGATCACCTGTCGCTGGTTGCGAACAAACCCGTACGTCACTGTGACACAGCTGGCTCAGCGCTGGTCACGGTTGAGTGAGTTTTGTACCGTTCAGCGCCGCCTCGCGGTGCGTTGTTTAGTCGGGCCGTGGTTCGGTGAATCACGACTCAGTCTCGCCTCACGCCTAGAGTGAGACAATGTTTTCACACCCAGAGTGTGGACAACAGGTGTGACCGCAGGACTCTCTTATTGCAGGATATGACGATCACACTTTGCACGACCGATGTGACCACAGCGCTTCCCGGCAAGAATCGGGCATTACTGACATGGAGATTATGATCGGTTGTAATCGGTGAGGGTCGGGCACCCTCGTACAGCGACATCACTGTTCCCGACTGTTCACGATTATAATCAGCATCACGATCGGGCGGTGTGAGGCGGTGTGAGTCGGTGAGAGATGTCGATGCCCTTAGAAGGAAACCCACGAGATGAGAATAACTTGGCCCATACTCCACTCTCCACTGAGTTTGACTGCGGAGTAATCCACGAAGCGAAGCTGAGTGAATTAAGTAGCGGTCAAACGAGGTGGAGTGCAGACCAAGTTATTCTCATTGAGTGGGTTTCTGATTTTATCTCACCCCGTATAACATTAATTATTGATGAAATGAATCACCCAATCAGCCATTGAGTATTGGGTACACGAACTTCACGGCCATGGAGTACGAGTTCCTAGTGTTAAGCCTATGGAGGAACATACCGGGGTGAGATAAGAAGTGGGTCTCCACCTCCGCCTTGGCTTCAGGAGCGTATCGTGGAGATTCGCGATGAAAAATTGTATGGCGTCGGAAAGAAACATGAAATCAAAGTAATGGATCATGTTTTCCCGATGCGATCTAAGATGTACATCAATGCACAACGATGACCTCTGATAAAAAAGATGCATCGTAGACTGCACTATACTATGGGCAGCGAAGTGCATCGAGAGGTCTCCACTTTCCATATGAGAGGCTTCATGGGGTGCCAGATGTGAAATAATACTACATGATGAGTGTACACTTGGCACCACATTGAGATGTGAAATAAAGCTAGTGAGGATTGTACACTTGGCACCACATTAAGATGTTAAAGGTACGTGGTGATTGTACACTTGGCACCACATTGAGATGTTAAAGCTACATGATGATTGTACACTTGGCACCACATAACACGGTGTGCACATTGAGAGATGGGAACCTGACTTGCCAAGCAGAGTCTTGGTCTGTAGGCAGAGAATGTGCAGGGAGAGTGAGGGATGTGTCGCAGCCTGGATTACAACAGGCTCGTAGCGTTTGTTGTGACAAGCGGAAGCCTGTCAGCACCGAGAGTTTGACTTCAGATCGCCATGTTGTGCGTCTTTTTATCTGCGGCGTCCTTCACAGTACAGCAGGTCAGGACGACGCGATTCCCACGCCGAGACCGCTCTGAGCAAAGAGGAGCAGTGAAAATGGAGGCATGGGGTGGGGCTTGATCTACCCTTAATGCAACGACTCGGTCTAATATCCTCGTTCAATGAGGCACGGGACTTGATATCCTACCCTTAATACAACGACTCTGTCTAATATCCTCGTTCAATGAGGCACGGGACTTGATATCCTACCCTTAATACAACGACTCGGTCTAATATTCACGTTCAGTGGAGGCGGGGCTTGATATCCTACCCTTAATACAACGACTCGGTCTAATATCCACCTTCAGTGGAGGCGGGGCTTGATATCCTACCCTTAATACAACGACTCAGTCTAATATCCACGTTCAGTGGAGGCGGGGCTTGATATCCTACCCTTAATACAACGACTCAGTCTAATATTCACGTTCAGTGGAGGCGGGGCTTGATATCCTACCCTTAATACAACGACTCACTCTAATATCCACGTTCAGTGGAGGCGGGACTTGATATCCTACCCTTAATACAACGACTCACTCTAATATCCACGTTCAGTGGAGGCGGGGCTTGATATCCTACCCTTAATACAACGACTCACTCTAATATCCACGTTCAGTGGAGGCGGGACTTGATATCCTACCCTTAATACAACGACTCAGTCTAATATCCACGTTCAGTGGAGGCGGGGCTTGATATCCTACCCTTAATACAACGACTCAGTCTAATATTCACGTTCAGTGGAGGCGGGGCTTGATATCCTACCCTTAATACAACGACTCAGTCTAATATTCACGTTCAGTGGAGGCGGGGCTTGATATCCTACCCTTAATACAACGACACAGTCTAATATTCACGTTCAGTGGAGGCGGGGCTTGATATCCTACCCTTAATACAACGACTCACTCTAATATCCACGTTCAGTGGAGGCGGGGCTTGATATCCTACCCTTAATACAACGACTCAGTCTAATATCCTCGTTCAATGAGGTACGGGACTTGATATCCTACCCTTAATACAACGACTCGGTCTAATATTCACGTTCAGTGGAGGCGGGGCTTGATATCCTACCCTTAATACAACGACTCGGTCTAATATTCACGTTCAGTGGAGGCGGGGCTTGATATCCTACCCTTAATACAACGACTCGGTCTAATATCCACCTTCAGTGGAGGCGGGGCTTGATATCCTACCCTTAATACAACGACTCGGTCTAATATTCACGTTCAGTGGAGGCGGGGCTTGATATCCTACCCTTAATACAATGACTCGCTCTAATATCCACGTTCAGTGGAGGCGGGGCTTGATATCCTACCCTTAATACAACGACTCGGTCTAATATTCACGTTCAGTGGAGGCGGGGCTTGATATCCTACCCTTAATACAACGACTCAGTCTAATATCCACGTTCAGTGGAGGCGGGGCTTGATATCCTACCCTTAATACAACGACTCACTCTAATATCCACGTTCAGTGGAGGCGGGGCTTGATATCCTACCCTTAATACAACGACTCACTCTAATATCCACGTTCAGTGGAGGCGGGGCTTGATATCCTACCCTTAATACAACGACTCAGTCTAATATCCACGTTCAGTGGAGGCGGGGCTTGATATCCTACCCTTAATACAACGACTCAGTCTAATATCCACGTTCAGTGGAGGCGGGGCTTGATATCCTACCCTTAATACAACGACTCGGTCTAATATTCACGTTCAGTGGAGGCGGGGCTTGATATCCTACCCTTAATACAACGACTCGGTCTAATATTCACGTTCAGTGGAGGCGGGGCTTGATATCCTACCCTTAATACAACGACTCGGTCTAATATCCACCTTCAGTGGAGGCGGGGCTTGATATCCTACCCTTAATACAACGACTCAGTCTAATATCCACGTTCAGTGGAGGCGGGGCTTGATATCCTACCCTTAATACAACGACTCGGTCTAATATTCACGTTCAGTGGAGGCGGGGCTTGATATCCTACCCTTAATACAACGACTCGGTCTAATATTCACGTTCAGTGGAGGCGGGGCTTGATATCCTACCCTTAATACAACGACTCGGTCTAATATCCACGTTCAGTGGAGGCGGGGCTTGATATCCTACCCTTAATACAACGACTCAGTCTAATATCCACGTTCAGTGGAGGCGGGGCTTGATATCCTACCCTTAATACAACGACTCAGTCTAATATTCACGTTCAGTGGAGGCGGGGCTTGATATCCTACCCTTAATACAACGACTCAGTCCATCTAAATTCATGGAGATAAATACTAAACAACCCTCGGTGAGAGTCAATTTGGAATTAAGCAACTCGGCCCCTACTGCGTCTGTCTCTGCTGGCCACCGCCTTGTGAAGATCACTCTCGGCCCAACCTCGGAAGTTTAGGGAATTTGAGTGGCAAGATTAGAATTCAAAATGGCTGCCAAAAATCGATAAAATGTGTTCTTGACTACAACTATAGGCACGTGACACCTCATAATGACCGTCTCGATGAGCTCTAGTGGTCGCTGACGTGTTGCTGAAACAATTCTCAAAGACGAGTACCCCAGAAATGATTATGGAGCTGATGAAACTCAACTCCCACACTGAGGACAGTCTCAGTGAGGAGGCGACCCTCCCTCGTCTCAGAACAGTCTCAGTGAGGAGGCGACCCTCCCTCGTCTCAGGACAGTGTCAGTGAGGAGACGACCCTCCCTCGTCTCAGTGAGGAGGCGACCCTCCCTCGTCTCAGTGAGGAGGCGACCCTCCCTCGTCTCAGAACAGTCTCAGTGAGGAGACGACCCTCCCTCGTCTCAGTGAGGAGGCGACCCTCCCTCGTCTCAGGACAGTCGAAGTGAGGAGGCGACCCTCCCTCGTCTCAGGACAGTCTCAGTGAGGAGGCGACCCTCCCTCGTCTCAGTGAGGAGGCGACCCTCCCTCGTCTCAGAACAGTCTCAGTGAGGAGGCGACCCTCCCTCGTCTCAGTGAGGAGGCGACCCTCCCTCGTCTCAGAACAGTCTCAGTGAGGAGACGACCCTCCCTCGTCTAAGTGAGGAGGCGACCCTCCCTCGTCTCAGGACAGTCTCAGTGAGGAGGCGACCCTCCCTCGTCTCAGTGAGGAGGCGACCCTCCCTCGTCTCAGGACAGTCTCAGTGAGGAGGCGACCCTCCCTCGTCTCAGAACAGTCTCAGTGAGGAGGCGACCCTCCCTCGTCTCAGGACAGTATCAGTGAGGAGGCGACCCTCCCTCGTCTCAGTGAGGAGGCGACCCTCCCTCGTCTCAGAACAGTCTCAGTGAGGAGACGACCCTCCCTCGTCTAAGTGAGGAGGCGACCCTCCCTCGTCTCAGGACAGTCTCAGTGAGGAGGCGACCCTCCCTCGTCTCAGTGAGGAGGCGACCCTCCCTCGTCTCAGGACAGTCTCAGTGAGGAGGCGACCCTCCCTCGTCTCAGTGAGGAGACGACCCTCCCTCGTCTCAGTGAGAAGACGACCCTCCCTCGTCTCAGTGAGGAGGCGACCCTCCCTCGTCTCAGACAGTCTTAGGGCGAGTATCAAGTGGTCTTTTTTCTCAGAGACCCACAAATCCCTGTCTTTGCTCATCATTCATAAACTTCCGGAGATCACGTGGGCAGGTCACGTGACAGAGGACACCCCGCACTGCATCCTGGGAGCCGCCACACCCGGAGACCCGCACGGCGGGCGTTGCTAATGTAAACAAGTTGTCATGGCAACCTGCCAGGGGCGACCTCGTCAGTGGTAGCAGACGTCTGTTGGATACAGAACCTGTTTGGTGCAGAGCCTTTTGGGTGGCCTCTGATGTAAGGGAGGACTTCTCAATCGGAATTCACACGAGCGATTCATGTACCTCACAGGGTGTTTGTCTGAGAAAATCCTGCTGAGATTCATGTACCTCACAGTGTGTTTGTGTGAGACAAATCCTGCTGAGATTCACGTACCTCACAGGGTGTTTGTCTGAGAAAATCCTGCTGAGATTCATGTACCTCACGGGGTGTTTGTCTGAGACACATCCTGCTGAGATTCATGTACCTCACAGGGTGTTTGTCTGAGAAAATCCTGCTGAGATTCATGTACCTCACAGGGTGTTAGTCTGAGACAAATCCTGCTGAGATTCATATACCTCACAGGGTGTTTGACTGAGACAAATCCTGCTGAGATTCATGTACCTCACAGGGCGTTTGTCTGAGAAAATCCTGCTGAGATTCATGTACCTCACAGGGTGTTTGTCTGAGAAAATCCTGCTGAGATTCATGTACCTCACAGGGTGTTTGTTTGAGACAAATCCTGTTGAGATTCAGGTAGCTCAAAGGGTGTTTGAGACAAATCCTGCCAAAGTGGAATTCACACGAGCGATTCATGTACCTCACAGGGTGTTTTCCTGCTGAAGTAGAATTCACATTCACTCTCCTAGTTTGAATGGTGGAGTTTCATTTCTCTGAGACGGAGGATTGATATAATTGTCGCAGACAAATTCCCTTCCCGAAGCACATAATCTGGTATTACCACGTCCAAATTTCATGCGAAGTACTGAATCTTAAAGTATTTTGCTTCTAAACATGTTTTAAATTTACAATGGCATTTTGTGGAGACAAATGTACCTACTTCTGAGTCGCGAACAAAGTACCAAACCTAGCCAATAGGAAGCCAGCAAACAGGATCACATGTTTTTCACACCTTCACCTCAAGAGTGCTGGAGTCCCAGGGTGAATATTCACTGGGACTAAGTCTGAGACTATGTATCAGTTGTTTCCTTCCATGCGAATCAAATCAACGTTTTACCTTGAGATTGAGACAAGCAAAGGATTAGCACTTTGCTATGACATTTTCTTAGCAGAGTAGAAGTGTCTGACACTGGTGAAATGGTGTGAAGTCAACCCGTCTCAGGTATATTGACCTGCAGCTCTCATGAGTGTAACCACTCAACGTTCAGAATCATTAAACCATACTTTGACTTTTGACATTTATAAAAAATGGCGTATACATACATAATAGAGAGACAGATCTGCATCATTTTTATTTGTCTGGAAGTATTCAAAGCACTTGAAGTACAGAGCTCGGACCTTTCACAGACATTAGAATAGCATCCCAATATCAGAATAATTCAAATTACATGTACTTCGCAAATCCAGCTAGGAACGTATAAATGTCTTTTCTGCTTTCTCACATCCTGGTCCCTGATTGGCCATTATCTCACCCTACCGTTCTCCAGGCCTCTACGAGTATTGCAGTCCGTTCTCCATGGTCTATATCCTGCGTGTCGTCCATTCTTTTAGTGTGTACATACAGGGGTGAGACAGATACAGAGAGCAAGTCGTCGTTTTACAACTCGTTTGAATGCTTTGTGATATTCACGCAGCTGCCGCCTCGTTCACATCACTGTGCATCAATCTCGTGGAGAATGACGACTTTGACCAAATGTTGTTGGTTTCTTCTATATTTCTTTGTGGTGTCATCCCCCATCACTCCACCACGACGATGGTGTAGTATTGGCACTTTAGATGGTTGATCGCTGGTATATTTATCTGATGTTATTTCTGTGGCTAAACTTGTACCTGGGGAGATGAAACTAGCCCTGACACAGGGAGATGGACCTGCGGGGCGAGACGAGGGGACTGGAGGCTAACCCAGAAACACGACACATATCATTGAGTTGTCATTTCTTCCATGGTTCCTTGGAAGGCCACTCCCCTAACCACAGACACACATGTGGTGCTATCTTCTGTTGTTGGAAAACGTTTTTTATCAACGCATTTATCCAAATGCAACTATACGATTTTTGTGTCTAAGGATAATAGTTTAAGAATACAAGATATAACATATAAATATCAGAGTGAGGGGACAGTTGCACATCTAATGACCATAGTTTAAAGAATATAAAATATAACATATAAATATCCGAGTGATAGGGACAACGGCACGTCTAATAATAATAGTTTGAAATTACAGAATATAACTCATATAAGTATCCTAGTGAGGGGACAGTTGAACGTCTAATGATATAATAATATCCGAGTGAGGTGAGGTCTAATGATATAACATATATAAATCTCAGAGTGAAGGGACAGTGGAACGTCTACGTGCTTGGTGTCTAGCCCGGTGGGCGGCGCTGGCGTCGACAGGTCGCCATGGATACATCAGTGTGGGGTGATACACTCCAGATCCTCTGTTTGTCTGCAGTCTCCTAACAAACGTAAAAACAGCATGGCGGCGTTTACCGGTGATGTAAGCGGGAGTGAGGCGCACAGTCCCGCAATCACAGGGTTCTGAGTTCGAGTCTCACTCCAGCCACCCGGGGGCGGGGGACCTACCCAGCATGCACCGCGCACGCGCCATATCAGCGAACGCGATGTGAACCGTGTCGGTCTGCCCGTGACCGCCCGTGACCGCCCGTGACCGCCCGTGACCGACGCGCGGCTCACATGGCGATAGTAACGCGATGTGAACTGTGTCGGTCTGCCCATCACCGCCCGTGGCCGTCGCACGGCTCACATGGCGATAGTAACGCCATGTGAACCGTGTCGGTCTACCCGTGGCCCGTGTCGGTCAGACCGTTAACCGGGTCGGTCTGCCTGTGACCGCCGCACGGCTCACATGGCGATAGTAACGTGATGTGAACCGTGTCGGTCTGCCCGTGACCGCCGCACGGCTCACATGGCGATAGTAACGCCATGTGAACCGTGTCGGTCTGCCCGTGGCCCGTGTCGGTCAGACCGTTAACCGTGTCGGTCTGCCCGCGGCCGCCGCGCGGCTCACATGGCGATAGTAACGCCATGTGAACCGTGTCGGTCTACCCGTGGCCCGTGTCGGTCAGACCGTTAACCGGGTCGGTCTGCCTGTGACCGCCGCACGGCTCACATGGCGATAGTAACGTGATGTGAACTGTGTCGGTCTGCCCGCGGCCGCCGCGCGGCTCACATGGCGATAGTAACGTGATGCTTTTAACATTAGATAAATGAATCATTTTGATAACTGCGCTTCTCCGTCTGTGACAGAAATATATCTGGTTCTTGTTACATATTCTACGTAAATCTTTCTGCTTCTTTTACGTATCGCACGTAAATCTATCTGCGTCTTTTACGTATTGTTCGTAAATCTATCTGCTTCTTTTACATATTGTACGTAAATCTATCTGCTTCTTTTACGTATTGTACGTAAATCTATCTGCTTCTTTTACATATTGTACGTAAATCTATCTGCTTCTTTTACATATTGTACGTAAATCTATCTGCTTCTTTTACATATTCTACGTAAACAGCGCTTGTGAATGGCACAGCACCAGTCGGTGGTTAACACAACTACAACATTCCCCATCCTCCTGTTCCCCCGTCACCAACCCCCTGCTCTACCCGTGATGCAGCGCGCCATCCCATAATGATAAAATTAACCAGAGTCACGACAAAATGGCGGCGGCGCCTGCGCAGAAAGGGCTTCCGGCTCGGAGCTAATCTTCTCTGTATTCACAACCAATGAGAGCAGTGTAACTTCCCCTATTGTCGCCCACCCGACGCGCGTCCTAATGAAACAGGCGCGCGCCGCTGGGCGCCGGCCGAATTAGCCGGAAACAAAGCTGCACGCCGGGCACCAGCGAAGAGGAGCAGACGACACTGGTAGAGATTCTGGTACCTGGCGAGAGCTGATAGTATTGATAATGTCTGTGCGTGTGACAAGTTCGTGCAGCCAGAGACGAGCTGAACGTGAAATAATGCAGTATCTCCAGTCTCACTATGAAATAATGCAGTATCTCCAGTCTCACGATGAAATAATGCAGTATCTCCAGTCTCATGATGAAATAATGCAGTATCTTTAGTATCACGATGAAATAATGCAGTATCTTCAGTCTCACATGAAATAATGCAGTATCTTCAGTCTCACATGAAATAATGCAGTATCTCTCCACGCGCAGTCACATCGTGAAACAATGCAGTATCTCTGTGCTCAATCTTGTGATATAATGCAGTATCTCTCTGTTCTCAGTCTGGTGAAATAATGCAGTGTTTCCCGACACTCAGTCACAGCGTGAAATAATGCAGTATCTGTCCACGCTCAGTCTCATTGTGAAATAACGCAGTATCTGTCCACGCTCAATCACAGTGTGGAATAACACAGTATCTGTTGACGCTCAGTCACAGTATGAAATAACGCAGTATCTTTCCACGCTCAGTCACATCATGAAATAACGCAGTATCTGTCCACGCTCAGTCTCATCATGAAATAACGCAGTATCTCTCCACGCTCAGTCTCATCATGAAATAACGCAGTATCTGTCCACGCTCAGTCTCATCATGAAATAACGCAGTATCTCTCCACGCTCAGTCACATCATGAAATAACGCAGTATCTCTCCACGCTCAGTCACAGTGTGAAATAACGCAGTATCTGTCCACGCTCAGTCTCATCATGAAATAACGCAGTATCTGTCCACGCTCAGTCACAGTGTGAAATAACGCAGTATCTGTCCACGCTCAGTCTCATCATGAAATAACGCAGTATCTGTCCACGCTCAGTCTCATTGTGAAATAACGCAGTATCTGTCCACGCTCAGTCTCATCATGAAATAACGCAGTATCTGTCCACGCTCAGTCTCATTGTGAAATAACGCAGTATCTCTAAACGCTCAGTCACAGTATGAAATAATGCAGTATCTCTCCACGCTCAGGCTCATCATGAAATAACGCAGTATCTCTCCACGCTCAGTCACAGTGTGGAATAACGCAGTATCTGTCCACGCTCAGTTACAGTATGAAATAACGCAGTATCTGTCCACGCTCAGTCTCATCATGAAATAACGCAGTATCTCTCCACGCTCAGTCACAGTGTGAAATAACGCAGTATCTGTCCACGCTCAGTCACAGTGTGGAATAACGCAGTATCTGTCCACGCTCAGTCTCACATGAAATAACGCAGTATCTCTAAACGCTCAGTCTCATCATGAAATAACGCAGTATCTGTCCACGCTCAGTCTCATCATGAAATAACGCAGTATCTGTCCACGCTCAGTCTCATCATGAAATAACGCAGTATCTGTCCACGCTCAGTCTCATCATGAAATAACGCAGTATCTCTCCACGCTCAGTCACAGTGTGGAATAACGCAGTATCTTTCCACGCTCAGTCACAGTATGAAATAACGCAGTATCTGTCCACGCTCAGTCTCATCATGAAATAACGCAGTATCTGTCTACGCTCAGTCACAGTATGAAATAACGCAGTATCTGTCCACGCTCAGTCACAGTGTGGAATAACGCAGTATCTGTCCACGCTCAGTCTCATCATGAAATAACGCAGTATCTGTCTACGCTCAGTCTCATCATGAAATAACGCAGTATCTGTCCACGCTCAGTCACAGTGTGGAATAACGCAGTATCTGTCCACGCTCAGTCTCATCATGAAATAACGCAGTATCTGTCCACGCTCAGTCACAGTGTGGAATAACGCAGTATCTGTCCACGCTCAGTCTCATCATGAAATAACGCAGTATCTGTCTACGCTCAGTCACAGTATGAAATAACGCAGTATCTGTCTACGCTCAGTCTCATCATGAAATAACGCAGTATCTGTCCACGCTCAGTTACAGTATGAAATAACGCAGTATCTGTCCACGCTCAGTCTCATCATGAAATAACGCAGTATCTCTCCACGCTCAGTCACAGTGTGAAATAACGCAGTATCTGTCCACGCTCAGTCACAGTGTGGAATAACGCAGTATCTGTCCACGCTCAGTCTCATCATGAAATAACGCAGTATCTCTCCACGCTCAGTCTCATCATGAAATAACGCAGTATCTGTCCACGCTCAGTCTCATCATGAAATAACGCAGTATCTGTCTACGCTCAGTCACAGTATGAAATAACGCAGTATCTGTCCACGCTCAGTCACAGTGTGGAATAACGCAGTATCTGTCCACGCTCAGTCACATCATGAAATAACGCAGTATCTCTCCACGCTCAGTCTCATCATGAAATAACGCAGTATCTCTCCACGCTCAGTCACAGTGTGGAATAACGCAGTATCTGTCCACAGTCCTGTAGGCCTGCTTCTAGACGTGCTCAAGTCTTTTATTATTAACATTCATTAGATAACAAACCCAAATCAGGATGAATCTACAATCTGCACCCTTCCTCTGACACACCCAGGAAGCAAAGCCATAGCCCAGTGAGGAGGGGTGGGAGGACGGGTAGGCATGACGGGTAGGCATGACACGAAGACAGCGACTGGAGCCAGTCTATCATACAATATAGTGGTGGATGAAGGCGGAACTAGCAATCACTCCGTGCCCTCTGATTGCCGACGTGCGACCTGTCCGAGTAAACCACAACTATCCCGACCACCGCATCCATACGCCGTGTCCTGCGGATGTCGTTGGATGTGGTTCGCTTTGTTATTCTGGAAACATGACGCCGAGAATATCGAAGCAGCTTATAACAGGCCATGGCGTGGGGGGTGGGGTGGGGTGGGGAGGGCGTCACTGCAAATGACTTCAGGGGTTTTCTTCAAGTGCTGCTGACATCCCTGAACGATAAGAAAACTTACTCCGAGTGGGAGGATGTGGGAATATCTTGGTGAATCGCAGAACCTTCTCCTCATCACTCCCTTGAATGGATAATACAGGAAAACCCAGCGTAAGGGAACAGCCTCCGTTATGGGCTAAAGTGTGCGCTAACGCGGGACAAAATCACCCAAATCTCAAAATATTCACTCCGAAAACATTATCATATATAAGATAGAATATCTGATGTTAGTTCAATTGGTGCTGGTGAGGTTGAAGGGCGGCAGATTCCTACTCACTACGGAACTATTTTATTCCTAGGGCACTATCAAAGTGTCCTAGGCTCGTAGGAACATCAATTCCCCTTCAGTACTAGGTAAGTACCTCGGGTAATTATCTATACAAACCCAGAACGACATGGGAGTTCGCATGCCAAGTGGTCGACGGGACTAATTCATGTTACTATGGCAACGCTAGGTGGGACTGAGACATCCGATGTCCCGTACCCTGTCACCATGGAAACCTCAGTCACCCTGGAGGCAGTGCTGTCCCTGGTGGCGTAACGAAACACCACTCCTAGGCCAGGTCGGACAAATCCAATTTTTGCTGAGTTTGCAAAAATATGCAGAAGGTTGTTTGAATTTGGAGTTGATGGTCATCTGTGTTCAGGCGCACCACGGCCGGGTGTTTACAGGCAGAGATGTCAGTTTTCCACTTTTCCGTGGAAATCCACTTTTCCATATTCAGTTTAGGTAATTGCTTTTCCTAATGTAAAACAAAGATAATATTGATTTAGCCTCATTTACGCCAATAGAACAGTGGTTTGAACCTCCTGACAGACCCTCAGCCCCATGTCATAGCCAACAAGGACATATTATCCAAGTTTTCGGTCTCGTTGAGGGAGAAAAAATCCACATGAAAAATAATTCCACTTTTTTCCCTGACCCCAACTGACATCCCTGTAACAGGGATATGAATTTCTGTAAGGTGGGTCACCACGGGAAGAACTGTCTCGAGGAATGAGTGAGGCTTTGGTGCGCCGTCAGCGGAGGAGAGATGGTCCTTGTTTGACGCGGACGTCAACTTTATACAAAGCCTGTTAGATAACTGAGAGGTTCCGACTGCAGCCAGCGTCCCCCTCCATCCCGTCTCCCTCCCGATCTCCTGTAAACTTCGGGGCGACTTCGCAGGGCGAGTTGTCTAAAACGGGGCGAGTTCACCTGTAAAGTGCAGGTTTCGTTTCATGGCGATTTCTCCAGTAACAGACTTGCTCAAGTCATTGATTATGAATATTTAATAAACAAAAAATACTAAATCAGGATGAGATGCATGACACTATGTACCCTCCCTCTGACGGGCCCTGTGGTCATGGGAGGGGTAGGTGGAACATGGAGACTGGGACTGAAGCCAGTTTACCCACATCCCTGCCACCACCCTCCTACTGCCCCAAGTCTCACCATACAGGGTTAGATGGAACATGGAGACTGAAGCCAGTCTACCCACATCCCTGCCACCACCCACCTACTGCCCCAAGTCTCACCATACAGGGGTAAGTGGAACATGAGACAGGGACTGAAGCCAGTCTACACCACATCCACCTACTGCCCCAAGTCTTACCATACAGGGTTAGATGGAACATGAGACAGGGACTGAAGCCAGTCTACCCACATCCCTGCCACCACCCACCTACTGCCCCAAGTCTCACCATACAGGGGTAAGTGGAACATGAGACAGGGACTGAAGCCAGTCTACACCACATCCACCTACTGCCCCAAGTCTTACCATACAGGGTTAGATGGAACATGAGACAGGGACTGAAGCCAGTCTACCCACATCCCTGCCACCACCCACCTACTGCCCCAAGTCTCACCATACAGGGGTAAGTGGAACATGAGACAGGGACTGAAGCCAGTCTACACCACATCCACCTACTGCCCCAAGTCTTACCATACAGGGTTAGATGGAACATGAGACAGGGACTGAAGCCAGTCTACACCACATCCACCTACTGCCCCAAGTCTTACCCTACAGAGTTAGATGGAACATGGAGACTGAAGCCAGTCTACACCACACCCACCTACTGCCCCAAGTCTCACCATACAGGGTTAGGTGGAACATGGAGACTGAAGCCAGTCTACACCACATCCACCTACTGCCCCAAGTCTCACCATACAGGGTTAGGTGGAACATGGAGACTGAAGCCAGTCTACACCACATCCACCTACTGCCCCAAGTCTCACCATACAGGGGTAGGTGGAACATGGAGACTGAAGCCAGTCTACACCACATCCACCTACTGCCCCAAGTCTCACCATTCAGGGGTAGATGAAACATGAGACAGGGACTGAAGCCAGTCTACACCACATCCACCTACTGCCCCCAGTGGCTCAGAGGTCCGGCACTAGTAACACACACACCACCCTTCCCTGTACACGCCTCTCAGGCCAGATTACCGCATCCACTTCTAGGGCAAGAAAATAAACAAATTAAGACTGGAGAGCGAGTCTGAGGTCTGCAGCGTGTAGTTAGACCTGGTTACATCACCAGGTACCTAGAGCGATGCGGAGTATCATACCAGCGACAAGTCTCACCGGCAGGCAGTGGGAGTTAGAGCAGTGGGAGTTAGAGCAGTGGTCAGGACACTGGACTCTAATCTCAAGGTTGTCGGACTGTGTGGGTTGGACTCCACTACAGCCACCTATCTCCTTCACCCCCAGCAGGGGTAGACTTACTGCTATATCAAAGGCCAGTCCTTCTCATACCATGTCTATGTGGTGTGGTGTACAGCCACCTTTCTCCTTCATCCCCAGCAGTGGTGGATTTACTGCTATATCAAAGACCAGTCATTCTCATACCATGTCTATGTGGTGTGGTGTACAGCCACCTTTCTCCTTCATCCCCAGCAGTGGTGGATTTACTGCTATATCAAAGACCAATCCTTCTCATACCATGTCTATGTGGTGTGGTGTACAGCCACCTTTCTCCTTCATCTCCAGCAGTGGTAGACTTACTGCTATATCAAAGACCAGTCCTTCTCATACCATGTCTATGTGGTGTGGTGTACAGCCACCTTTCTCCTTCATCCCCAGCAGTGGTAGACTTATTGCTATATCAAAGACCAGTCCTTCTCATACCATGTCTATGTGGTGTGGTGTACAGCCACCTTTCTCCTTCATCCCCAGCAGTGGTAGACTTACTGCTATATCAAAGACCAGTCCTACTCATACCATGTCTGTGTGGTGTACAGCCACCTTTCTCCTTCACCCCCAGCAGTGGTAGATTTACTGCTATATCAAAGACCAGTCCTTCTCATACCATGTCCACATGATACATGGTCCTTTTTGTAAGAAAGGTCTGTTTGAGCTTGACCTCATGGATCAATTCGCCATAGATAATTTCTTATTAGTGCCTAATACCTTCAGCCAATTATTTAAAAGATTATTAGGCCTTCACTAGGCTGGTAGCAGCCATCTTGGATCAATGCTATCAGGGTGTGTTATCCAGAGAATGTTCTCCATCAGGATCGGAGATTACCTCCTGGAGGACATGTTTGACAGTGGCTATAGGCGGTGTGTGAAGTAACTCTCGGCCTTGTAAATATGCAGGGGTGAGATTTCTACCTAAATTGATGACATAGACCTATTCACAACCTCTGTGAGGGAGAGAACCTTGAGAAGTCTGCAGAGGACCTGCAATAGTTGACCGGAACCTCAAACAAACATCATATGGCTGTAAGATCACTGCAGGAGCAGGGCAGTGAGCTGTGAATGTGAGCTGTGGATGTGAGTGATATTCGCTGGTCTGCTCTGTGAGATGTGAATGTGAGAGCTATACTCTTTTCTGTGAGATGTAAATGTGAGAGCTATACTCTGCTCTGTGAGATGTGAATGTGAGAGCTATACTCTGGTCTGTGAGATGTGAATTTGAGAGCTATACTCTGGTCTGTGAGATGTGAATGTGAGTGATATACTCTGGTCTGTGAGATGTCAATGTGAGTGATATACTCTGGTCTGTGAGATGTGAATGTGGGAGATATACGCTGGTCTGTGAGATGTGAATGTGAGAGCTATACTCTGGTCTGTGAGATGTGAATGTGAGAGATATACTCTGGTCTGTGAGATGTGAATGTGGGAGATATACGCTGGTCTGTGAGATGTGAATGTGAGAGCTATACTCTGGTCTGCTCTGTGAGCTGGTCTGTGAGATGTAAATGTGAGTGATATACTCTGGTCTGCTCTGTGAGCTGCTCTGTGAGATGTGAATGTGAGAGCTATACTCTGATCTGTGAGATGTAAATGTGAGAGATATACTCTGGTCTGTGAGATGTGAATGTGGGAGATATACGCTGGTCTGTGAGATGTAAATGTGAGTGATATACTCTGGTCTGTGAGATGTGAATGTGAGAGCTATACTCTGGTCTGTGAGATGTAAATGTGAGAGCTATACTCTGGCCTGCTCTGTGAGATGTGAATGTGAGAGATATACGCTGGTCTGCTCTGTGAGATGTGAATGTGAGAGCTATACTCTGGTCTGTGAGATGTAAATGTGAGAGATATACTCTGCTCTGTGAGATGTGAATGTGAGTGATATACTCTGGTCTGTGAGATGTGAATGTGAGAGCTATACTCTGGTCTGCTCTGTGAGCTGCTCTGTGAGATGTGAATGTGAGAGCTATACTCTGCTCTGTGAGATGTGAATGTGAGAGATATACTCTGGTCTGTGAGATGTGAATGTGAGAGCTATACTCTGGTCTGCTGGCGGCATGGCGCGCACACAGTCACTCACGGCCGGCGGCGAGCGACTGTTTTTACGCGCTGCTGGTCTAATAAAGCCAATAACACAGACGTGGGGCTGACAGAGTGGCAGAGTGCTCTACTGTGACAGGCCTCCGCTTGGAGCTGCCTGCAGGCTGGTAACACAGACTGTGTTTGGAGCTGTCTTTAGACTGGTAACACAGACTGTGTTTGGAGCTGCCTGGAGGCTGGTAATACAGACTCTGTTTGGAGCTGCCTGCAGACTGGTAACACAGACTCTGTTTGGAGCTGTCTGCAGACTGGTAACACAGACTCTGTTTGGAGCTGCCTGCACACTGGTAACACAGACTCTGTTTGGAGCTGCCTGCAGGATCGTAACACTGACTGTGCTTGGAGCTGTATGTAGGATGGTAACACAGACTGTGCCTGGAGCTGTCTGTAGGCTGGTAACACAGACTGTGCTTGGAGCTGTTTTTAGGCTGGTAACGCAGACTGTGTTTGGAGCTGTTCAGTGGCTGGTAACAGACTGCGATTGGAGCTGTTAATTAACGCAAACTGTGGTTTGCTTCAATTCCGTCAATGAAAAGTATGGTGCCCTAGAGCTTTTAAAACTTCAATGTGTAGTACTATAGAGAAACAAGCTTACTGTCTCCGTACGGAGAAAATACGCGGTGAAACCTAAATCAGATTCACCGATGCCGAAGGCAGAGGTGAATATACATTTGCTACAGTGTGTGAACGATTGAAGCAAATTACAATGGTTTTACCATAAGAAATCCAACCTTTAAGAATGTCTATATATTCAAATATAATATAATTATAATATTCATCTCTAAATCAAGATATATCACATTGACACGTGATTTTAAAGTTAGATATGTGCTCGACAACACATTGAGATCACCTAAACCTGGGTTTTGATTTTACAGGTAAATTATTCGATAAGTCTTTATATTCATTTTCCTTGTGTAGAACAAAGATCCTGTTAAGTGAGTCTCGTTCAAGCTAATAAAGATCCTCGTTTAAACCTCCCCACAGACCCCCAGCCCCATGCTTTGTCTCATACAGATGTGTTTTCCACGTTTTCCCAGCCTCTGTAAAATAGAAAACTCTCATGGAACATATCTCCGAGTTTTTCTGAATCCCAACTGAATCCTGAATTCCGACACCTACGGAATTTAGCTCGTCAAATACAGCTATCTCCTTGAACATGTCCCCGACTAAGGTTCCTAGTTTAAGTTCATGTCAATATAATGATGATTTAGTTCATGAGACTATGACATGTAGCTTTAGAAGTGACAGATGAACACGACTAAGATCCTTGTTTTTCTCTTTCTAGGTAAGTACCGTGCTGCCATTTACCGTGTCCCGTGAGGAGGGTGTTGGTGAGTCTTTAACTGAATCTCGGTCATTCAGACATTAACCTAATACTTAGTAGAAACCAACGAGAGTTAGACTTGACAATGTTTATGCCACGACGGGAAGGTCGCGTATTACTGCACGAGGCGTAGCCGAGTGTAGTGAGGAGCAGACCTGACCAGAGTGGCATAGACATTGACAAGTCTAACTCGAGTTCGGTTTCGTATTTATCCTACCTCGTCTATGCTTTTGTATTACTAAAAGATAAATATTGAGTCAATGACCAACAGAACTTATTTTCATAGTAGCTGACATCCTGCGCTCTGATTGGTCAATATTGTTATTACTCTAGTGGCATAAAAAACACTTTATGTCACGGCCTGCCACATAAAATTTCCCTATGTTAAGTCTATGGCGGTTTTTTATTAGGGGTAGGATACTACAAATTACTACACACCTGTGGCCGTATCAACTCCGTATCCACTCCGCTCCCTGCCATCGTCTAGTCTTACCCGTATTTGGTGGAACATTGGATCAGATACATCCCTCTGCCTTTGGTATCAGAATATCTCTATAGAGGAAACCTATAAACGTTTAGGGTCTGAGCTCGTATCCCATCGAGTTTGAATTGCGTAGTAATTCATAAGCCGCGTGAATTACGTAGCAATTCAAACAAGATGGGATCGAGCTCTTACCGTCTGTATTTATCTCACCCTTCCCTTGGCTTTCATGGGCTTTGAATACGAGTTCCCAATGTTCAGTCTATGAAGAAAAAATAGCAGGGGTGAGATAATGATTGATAAGTTGACTGCGTGTTTTGACGTCCAAAGACAGTAAGCCAGTTTCTGTATATTATACCAAGGCGACACCCTATACTACGTCACAGGGTGCCGTACACTGTTGTACGGCACATGTTGACTTGTTGACATGTTCATCCCAACTTACATCTCTGAAGACAGAACAAGGACAGAACAGCACACACATGGGTGTTTGCAAACACATGTAAACTAGGAGCAATTATATGTTCATCCTTGATGAATGAGCGTGCAATTAAAAATGAATAACAATTAAAAGGTTTGGTAATATTCAGTCTATGGATAGTTTTCTGTAACCCACTTGCACCATGTCAATTTGCCATTTCTGCAACTGCCTGAGTCTAGGATCAAAACACATCAGGCACCAGTGGGTTCTGAGGTATTTCAGTCTTGACTGATTGGTCTTGGTAGCTGGGCACACCTCTAAGACCCTGAGACACTGGCACCCTGCTCTGTACTCAATATCACAGTGAATGTCACACAGATAGTGTAGGGATAGTTTGTGTGCAGTACCCTGAAAGTCTATATGGGACCACTGATGTGTAAAGTGCGTGCAAGCACGCTCTACTAAAGCGCAGTTTGCACATTTCTCATCGGATAAATGTGTTGCTAGTGACCCAGAGAGGGTTAGAGTGATTGAGCTCTGGTAATATTGAATAGGTGTGAGCAGTATATGAAAATGGTAATTATATACCCATCAAGAGACACATCTGAAAACGTTTCACCACTTGTTACTGAAAAAGAATGGCCCTTTAAATATAATGTATTTCAGCCTGCCATGCTCGTAACACTAATATAGTCAGTGTTGTGGATAAAATACGGTTTAAAAAAACATTTATCTCGTCTTTTCCTGAATATGTCCAAAAAACCTTTGATAATGTATGTCTATAGGAAACAGTAAAGGAAATATAAGGAATCGTTCCAAGCTCATGTCAGAAGATAATTATAATAAATCTAGATTAGAGAAGCCATTTTGGTCCTGTTTCCGGTTTAGAGAACGCGGCTTGGTCTTGTTTCCAGTTTAGAGAAGGCAGCTTGTAACTGTTTCCTTTTTAGAGAACGCGGCTTGGTCCTGTTTCCGGTTTAGAGAACGCGGCTTGTAACTGTTTCCGGTTTAGAGAACGCGGCTTGGTCTTGTTTCCGGTTTAGAGAACGCGGCTTGGTCTTGTTTCCGGTTTAGAGAACGCGGCTTGTAACTGTTTCATGTTTAGAGAAGGCAGCTTGTAACTGTTTCATGTTTAGAGAACGCGGCTTGGTCCTGTTTCCGGTTTAGAGAACGCGGCTTGGTCTTGTTTCCGGTTTAGAGAACGCGGCTTGTAACTGTTTCATGTTTAGAGAAGGCAGCTTGTAACTGTTTCATGTTTAGAGAACGCGGCTTGGTCCTGTTTCCGGTTTAGAGAACGCGGCTTGGTCCTGTTTCCGGTTTAGAGAACGCGGCTTGGTCCTGTTTCCTGTCTCCGTTACCAGACGCCGGCGTGTCTGACGTCACTAGTCTGTCGTTCATGACGCGGGGTTCAGGTGGCTGCGTCGTGACTTCTGTGAAGAGGAACGTCTTGGGGTCTCATGTAGGGTCTTCCGCTCTCTGTCGGTGGTTGAGGCTGCGCTGCTAAACTTCAGTAGAGTATTCCTGTTCCCGCATATCGCATACTTAATGTCAGCTGAGCGTTAAGCTGTGATTGCTGGTCTCACTCACTTAGGCAAAGATACACGCTAAATCATTCCTGGAAAGAATTGTCTTCCACACATATTAACAGACGAAAACCATGTGAGGTTGACGCGTAGTAATACAAAAGCGTTAGCCACCGTTTGTTGTATTTATTATCCATCTCGTGGAGTAAATTAACCCCAGCAAATGCGGTATTAGAGGACTTGTCAATAGCGACACTATCTCCAGAGAGTACTGAGAATGCGGCCCCGCAGATCGTGGTCATATTGTGTCTATTTATAGAACACACATTGACAGACATTTCTGCCATTGCGCAGAACCGGAAGCAGCGCTCAGAGCAGCAGACGACATTTGCCGCTGGTCTGTTCCCGGCGTGTTGGTGACTGTTGCTTACATTGCCTGCGCCGGTACCCAGCGGGCGTCTGGGTCACTTGTTACTGGCGGGAATCAACCAGACGGCAAATGGATGGAGCTGGTACCTTACATGCCAAACCAATGGCAGCAAAGTGCTGCGGGTGCCAGCGGAAAGAACGCGTTCCTCTCAGGCAGCAAAGAACGAGCCAGACGCCGACTGACAAATAACTCCTCGTAGAGAAAAGATATAACAACCAGAAACGAACTGACAAAAAACTCCTCGTAGAGAAAAGATATAACAACCAGAAACAAACTGACAAAAAACTCCTCATAGAGAAAAGATATAACAACCAGACGCCGACTGACAAAAAACTCCTCATAGAGAAAAGATATAACAACCAGACGCCGACTGACAAATAACTCCTCGTAGAGAAAAGATATAACAACCAGAAACGAACTGACAAATAACTCCTCGTAGAGAAAAGATATAACAACCAGACGCCGACTGACAAATAACTCCTCGTAGAGAAAAGATATAACAACCAGAAACGAACTGACAAAAAACTCCTCATAGAGAAAAGATATAACAACCAGAAACAAACTGACAAAAAACTCCTCATAGAAAAAAACACATTAAACCAGACGCCGACTGACAAATAAATCCTCATAGGGAAAACACAATAAACCAGACACGACTGACAAATGGTTCCTCATCCCCCGGCGCCCCACTGCGTACCTACTTAATGGAGCACCCATAGGTTGACATATATTTTGCTAAAAAAGATCTGAAGGTCAAACCTGTGTGACACGGTTTGGTCGGGAGAGGATTACGGGTGCAGCAGCGGGTAGCGCTGACTGGAGGCAGGAGGAGGAGGGAGGAGGAGGGGGAGGAGGGGAGCGCGGGAAAAATCAATAAGTCGGCGACGAGCTGAGGTGGGCGGCGGAAGTCGCCTCAGCAGACGACATTTCTCTGAGCAGACGACGATCTGAGCAGCAGACATTTCTCTGGGCAGACATTTCTCTGAGCAGACATTTCTTTGAGGAGCAGACGATTTGTTTACCTTTCTTGCACCATTATTTGCAGCAGATATTTCTCGTCGTAGACATAGGTCTGAGGAGACATATGGCTAAGCAGACATTTGTTTCAGCAGATATTTCTCTGAGTAGAGATTTCTGAGGAGACAATATTTCTCGAAGCAGACTACCTTCCTCATAGATGACATTTCTCTGAGCAGATATTTCTTCAAGGAGCAGACGATTAGTATTTTTGAAAGCATTCCTTGCAGCAGACATTTCTCGTAGCAGGTATTTCTCGTAGATTTTTGCATTGGCAGATATTTCTCTGAGTAGAGATTTCTCTGAGCAGTAGAGATTTGTCTGAACAACACTTCTCGAAGCAGATTACTTTCCTCCCAGCAGATATGTCTCAAAGCAGATCATATTTTTTTGAGCAGATGAATATTTCATTAAGCTGACATTTCTTGCAGCAGACATTTCTTGCCGCAGACATTTCCCTAAGGTACATTTCTCTAAGGTACATTTCTCTGAGGTACATTTCTCTAAGATACATTTCTCTGAGGTACATTTCTCTAAGATACATTTCTCTGAGGTACATTTCTCTGAGGTACATTTCTCTGAGATATATTTTTCTGAGATTCATTTCTCATTTGTCTGAACAGCGTCCATTGATTAAAGGGACGTGACGTCACGGCACATAAAGTGCCGCGTTAAATACGTCATTAAGTACGTCACGACCTGCAGCTAAGAGCAGAGATAATGGCACAGTCTTTAAAATTGATGACAGTAAAGTCCAGATATGAGGAACTCGTTAATGTATTAACCCTGTCAGCCCGAGTGATGCCTGGATGTATTCAAACGCAGGGCATGATGCCTGGAGGTATTTAAACACAGGGCATGATGCCTGGAGATATTCACACGCCCCATGATGCCTGGAGGTATTCACACACGGGGCATGATGCCGGGAGATATTCACACGCAGCATGATGCCTGGAGATATTCACACGCAGTATGATGCCTGGAGATATTCACACGCAGTATGATGCCTGGAGATATTCACACACGCCCCATGATGCCTGGAGGTATTCACACACGGGGCATGATGCCGGGAGGTATTCAAACACAGGGCATGATGCCTGGAGATATTCACACGCAGCATGATGCCTGGAGATATTCACACGCGGGGCATGATGCCTGGAGGTAGTCACACGCCGCATGATGCCTGGAGGTAGAGACACGCGGGGCATGATGCCTGGAGGTAGAGACACACGGGGCATGATGCCTGGAGGTATTCACACGCGGGGCATGATGCCTGGAGGTAGAGACACGCGGGGCATGATGCCTGGAGGTAGAGACACACAGACAGCATGATGCCTGGAGATATTCACACGCGGGGCATGATGCCTGGAGATATTCACACGCGGGGCATGATGCCTGGAGGTAGTCACACGCGGGGCATGATGCCTGGAGGTAGAGACACACGGGGCATGATGCCTGAAGATATTCACACGCGGGGCATGATGCCTGGAGGTAGAGACACACGGGGCATGATGCCTGGAGATATTCACACGCGGGGCATGATGCCTGGAGGTAGAGACACACGGGGCATGATGCCTGGAGATATTCACATGCCGCATGATGCCTGGAGATATTCACACGCCGCATGATGCCTGGAGATATTCACACGCGGGGCATGATGCCTGGAGGTAGAGACACACAGACAGCATGATGCCTGGAGGTAGTCACACGCGGGGCATGATGCCTGGAGGTATTCACATGCCGCATGATGCCTGGAGATTTTCACATGCGGGGCGTGATGCCTGGAGGTAGTCACACACGGGGCGTGATGCCTGGAGATATTCACACGCTGCATGATGCCTGGAGGTAGAGACACACTGGAGGTAGAGACACACAGGAAATACGATGTTTCTAAATTTACCAGGTTTTCTTTCCTTGATGTTCTTGTGATGTGCAGAGGCACGACTGATCGCCGTACGTGGAGCACGGCGAGGCCTGTGTGTGAACATGGATGTGGTTTAATGGGTGATGGTGGTTTAATGGGTGATGGTGGTTTAATGGGTGATGGTGGTTTAATGGGTGATGGTGGTTTAATGGGTGATGGTGGTTTAATGGGTGATGGTGGTTTAATGGGTGATGGTGGTTTAATGGGTGATGGTGGTTTAATGGGTGATGGTGGTTTAATGGGTGATGGTGGTTTAATGGGTGATGGTGGTTTAATGGGTGATGGTGGTTTAATGGGTGATGGTGGTTTAATGGGTGATGGTGGTTTAATGGGTGATGGTGGTTTAATGGGTGATGGTGGTTTAATGGGTGATGGTGGTTTAATGGGTGATGGTGGTTTAATGGGTGATGGTGGTTTAATGGGTGATGGTGGTTTAATGGGTGATGGTGGTTTAATGGGTGATGGTGGTTTAATGGGTGATGGTGGTTTAATGGGTGATGGTGGTTTAATGGGTGATGGTGGTTTAATGGGTGATGGTGGTTTAATGGGTGATGGTGGTTTAATGGGTGATGGTGGTTTAATGGGTGATGGTGGTTTAATGGGTGATGGTGGTTTAATGGCCATGTTCCCGTGGCCCGGGGCTGTAAAGTCTGCTGACGTAATTAGGAGAATGAGCTGCAATCCGCCCGTCGGGAAAGGCGGCATTAAGTGGCGGCGTATGCGAGTAGTATACAGAGACAGGGTCAGGGTGGCCGAGTGCGATCTGCTACGTGTTCTGTGTCAGAAATACGAACCGAGTTTTAAATGGTGAAAGTGGAATCTGTGGATCATGGAGAGCTGTCATCTGTTTCCAGTCTTGATTGTGTTAGATGTAGTCGATAGTGGATGTAATCAGGAGTCTTCCCTGGACCTCACTGGCATCTCGCACAACCTACTGACCTCTGTCAGTTTCTAACTGACTTACCTATTATTCTCTCATATAACTTACTGACCTCTGTTACTTTCAATAGGACACAATGTTCTTTGCCTGTCAGTCATCTCTATAACTTACTTACCTCTGTTCATTTCTCGTATAACTTACCTCTGTTAGTTTCTCATATAACGTACCTCTGTTAGTTTCTCTATAACGTAATTACCTCTGTTAGTTTCTCATATAACGTACCTCTGTTAGTTTCTCATATAACTTACCTCTGTTAGTTTCTCATATAACGTACCTCTGTTAGTTTCCCTATGACGTACTTAGACCTTGCCCTTCAGTCATGTCGTATAGTACTTACCTCTGTTAGTTTCTCTATAACGTACTTACCTCTGTTAGTGTCGAGTGTACTTTGCCCGTCAGTCATCTCGTATAGTACTTACCTCTGTTAGTTTCTCAGATAACGTACCTCTGTTAGTTTCTCGTATAACTTACCTCTGTTAGTTTCTCATATAACGTACCTCTGTTCGTTTCTCATATAATGTACTTACCTGTTAGTTTCTCATATAACGTACTTACCTCTGTTAGTTTCTCATATAACGTACCTCTGTTAGTTTCTCATATAACTTACCTCTGTTAGTTTCTCATATAACGTACCTCTGTTAGTTTCTCATATAACGTACTTACCTCTGTTAGTTTCTCATATAACGTACCTCTGTTAGTTTCTCATATAACGTACCTCTGTTAGTTTCTCATATAACGTACCTCTGTTCGTTTCTCATATAATGTACTTACCTCTGTTAGTTTCTCATAGAACGTACTTACCTCTGTTAGTTTCTCATATAACGTACTTACCTCCGTTAGTTTCTCATATAACGTACCTCTGTTAGTTTCTCATATAACGTACTTACCTCTGTTAGTTTCTCTATAACGTACTTACCTCTGTTAGTTTCTCTATAACGTACTTACCTCTGTTAGTGTCTAGTGGACCTTGCCCGTCAGTCTGGGTGACAGAGCCCTGGTTGACGAGGCTGAAGCGGCACTGCGTCTGTCACGGGGAATGTCGGCAGTGAACAGAGGGGTAGATGAGTTATGACAGCAGTCAGCTCCAGTCTGTGTGTAGGGCCTCCTAAGCTGCTGTACGCTAGGCATTCTGGAGACCTCTACCCCAGAGACTGGTGCCAGACCTAGTCCCCGCCATATACCAGCCGCCTACTGGTTGGGAGCACATAGGTTGGCAACATAAGGCCCCATTCTCACTAAGAGATTTTGTGCCATTTGTCGCGGTTCCGTCGGCGACTATAACCTGACATTTCTAGGAATCTGCCCTACCGTCAAGTGGGAACGTAAAAATGCAAAATTATTGGCAACTTGTGCCTTTCCCCCCCCCCCCCCCCCCCCCATACATGGTGTAGGCAAGAGTCACCCACTCAAATCATCTCGAAAAGCCACTAGTCTCCTGTATTTTTATTTTTGACATGTTTGAAGCTTTCGGGTTGCTAGTCGCTGACCATCCCCTCTCACCCGCTGTGCGACTGGTGCTTCCCAGCGACTAAGAAAGAAATGGATGAGTGTTTGGTCTGTGTCCCCGTTCACCATCGAGATTGGAGTGCTCAGTAATGTGAACGAGGCGAGAGACGAGACGGTGAACAGGGAGTCAGACCAAGCACGAATATGTTTCTGATTTTATCTCAGCCTGGATATATTTATCTGTCTATCACCCATTGAGTATGAGTTACCGTACTCGCAAGCCTGTTGAGAACGAGTTCCTGACGTTAGGTGTCTGGACGTTTATACCAGCAGGCTAAGACAAGATGCCCTGCCGCCCGCTGTGCGTCTGGTGTTTCCCGGAGACTGCATCGGGCACCCGTCTCCAGGGCGAGAAGCTCCAAGTGAGAATCAGGCCTGACACCACAAAAAGTAACAACATGTTTGCAATTAAATCTGAGCCCTGGCAGTCACTGAAGATATTGGAATGTTGCGGTTGTCCCTCGGAGATCTTGTTCCCAGTCGCAGATTCCTAGAAATTGGGATTTCTAGTCGCGGCCTGGATCCCTCCCCGACATCTCATAGTGAGGATCCTTCTGTGATAACTACGGCATTGGGCCGTAGTTATCAGACCAAAGACCTCAAACGGCGGTCACTGCAGACTCAATAACTAGGTTTCATCAGATTCTCGGAATTGGGGTTTTCATCTCATCGAGAATCCATCGTAAACCAGCGGTCTTTGGGCAAGTTTCACTGTTGTTCCTCTGTGAAAGCGACTGTTATTTGTCTCCTTTACGCGCTGTTGTTTTATAATATCGTGTTTGCCCTTTCCGTATTTGGTTCACATCTGTGGTTATTTGGCCGGACACGCATGCCGAGATTGATGGAACACCATCTACCAAATTACAAACTGCTGCAAACAGAATTGAAAACAGAAACTGTGCCTTATTTTGTTTAAGATAGATAAAATGATATCTGTAGAAATCTGCCTGTTAGGGGTGTATTGCCTAACCCTAGTTTCAAGGTAAATATCTACTACTTTCACCTTTACTGAAAGGGACAGAGAGATAAATATGAAAACGTGTTTTTAACATTAAGTATCTTTAGTGAATTCAAGCAATCTTCATTCGACTGATTCTATTTTTCTAGATCATAATCGGTTTAAACATCTGGAAGCCATTTATGAGCATTGACAAGCCGATTTGAAATTTAAAATAAATGAAATTGGAATAAATGTAAATAATATGAGGCATTTGTATCGCTAGTTGAAGGTTGGATTAAAAAGGACTGGCTCGTCGATGGTGGTGACGGTGAATTCCCTGAGACGGCGACTGAAGCCTTCACAGCGCCGTGCAGAGAGGAGTGTAAGAAGTGAAGCGGTCGGCGCAAATCCCGCTCAGATTGGAAGCCACTTCTGAAGCCACTTTGCGCGCCCAGTCTCCGACGCCGGTGTGCAGCGAACTGCTGGTATCTGTTAAAGATGTGGTTCTGTATGTGGCAGGATACAGCTGTATATGTACACGATGTGAGAAGAGTGACGTGACCGGCTCCAGTTAGACAGCTCCACGTGTACACGATGTGAGAAGAGTGCATGACAGGCTCCAGTTAGACAGCTCCACGTGTACACGATGTGAGAAGAGTGACGTGACCGGCTGCAGTTAGACAGCTCCACGTGTACACGATGTGAGAAGAGTGACGTGACAGGCTGCAGTTAGACAGCTCCACGTGTACACGATGTGAGAAGAGTGACGTGACAGGCTCCACGTGTACACGATGTGAGAAGAGTGACGTGACCGGCTCCAGTTAGACAGCTCCACGTGTACACGATGTGAGAAGAGTGACGTGACAGGCTGCAGTTAGACAGCTCCACGTGTACACCATGTGAGAAGAGTGACGTGACCGGCTCCAGTTAGACGGCTCCACGTGTACACCATGTGGGAAGAGTGATTTGACACTTCGATTGATATTTGACAATCTGATTAACATTCTCCATGTAGACATCTTAAGAGTAATAGCATATCAATAAGTGGGACCTGTGTCATCACTCTTCAAGCACAGACTGAGTGTGACTGTCATCACTCTTCAAGCACAGACTGAGTGTGACTGTGTCTTCACTCTTCAAGCACAGACTGAGTGTGACTGTCATCACTCTTCAAGCACAGACTGAGTGTGACTGTGTCATCACTCTTCAAGCACAGACTGAGTGTGACTGTCATCACTCTTCAAGCACAGACTGAGTGTGAGTGTGTCATCACACTTCAAGCACAGACTGCGTGTGACTGTGTCTTCACTCTTCAAGCACAGACTGCGTGTGACTGTTTTCACTCTCTGGCACACACTGAGTGAGATTCTCACCGGGGACGAGACTTGACGCGACACCGGGCCGGGCGGAGCGGTTTGACTGGAGAGCGGGCCGCCGGGAGCCTCCTCCCGAAACACTTTGACCCACATCAGCCATCGACGAAAATCAATGCGGGAAGCGACCTGAGATGAGAAGCCAACTCTGAAGCCACTCTCCTCCTCCTCCACTGGGCCACGGCGCTGCCGGGTCGCGTATCGTCAGAGTCTTAGTCCTCACTGTGTAGGACGGGAGGGTTTTATAACAGCGTGCACAAACTCCCCTTTGAGAAGCTATGACCATTGTTGTCACTGTCAGGTACCCCCAACCATTACACATTTAAAGTCTATTGTATACGGCCTCAAAACCATTGTATATGGGAAAACAGTCCCCTTGTCCTATGGAGCTAAAGGAAATAGTCCCTATTGATGTACCATTTGTTATGGCAATTCCTGGGTTTTATTTTATTCGGGAAGATGGATATTAAATAAACAAACGATGGTTATATGAACAGACGACTGAAAACCACAATTGGTTGACGTCGGAATAAACTGGCTGACGCTCGTGTTTTACACTGCGTCAACCTCTCTTGGTTTACGGCTGCCTGTCCATAAGAGCATTGATTATTGTCAAAGGGTCAGATGTCCTTTGATGATGCAACTCGGATGACAGTCACCCCGAACAAGACCGGTTCTGAACGGACTGAATTATACAAAGCTGGCAGCTTGAAGACCTGACTGAAATCATGGCTGTAGATAGTGCAGTATCCTACCCCTAATAAAAATCGCCATAGGCTTAACATGGGATTTGTTTATGTCACGGGTGTGACATAAAGTGTTGTTTATGCCACTACTTTCTGATACTGAAAAAATATGGAAACGGGGTAGGATAAAATCTAGACGCCACTCGTTTGAGTTTGAGCTTATTTATGCCACTCATTTTGTTGGCTCCGTAATGTCACTCGTCTTTGACTCGTGAAATTATGGAGCCAACAAAATGTGTTATGAGTGGAAGTGGCGCTGATGGTTGCCAAGGTCCACCCGCATATTACATGTTGTATCGCTATAGACTGAGGGGCATATTACATGTTGTATCGCTATAGACTGAGGGGCATATTACATGTATCGCTATAGACTGAGGGGCATATTACATGTTGTATCGCTGGAGACTGAGGCACATATTACATGTTGTATCGCTGGAGACTGAGGCACATATTACATGTTGTATCGCTATAGACTGAGGGGCATATTACATGTTGTATCGCTATAGACTGAGGGGCATATTACATTTAGTATCGCTATAGACTGAGGGGCATAATACATTTTATACTACTGGAGACTGAGGCGCATATATATTTTGTATCGCTATAGACTGAGGGGTATATTTGATTTTGTATCACTTGAGACTCAGGGGCATATTACATTTAGTATAGCTCTTGATGCAGGGGCATATTACATCTTGTATCGCTATAGACTGAGGGGCATATTATATTTTGTATCGCTATAGACTGAGGGGCATATTATTTATTTATTCTTTTTTTTTTATTTAGTTCACAAAGCATTCGACAATACATGCTTTGTGAACTAAATAAAAAAAAAAAAATGTTGTATAGCTATAGACTGAGGCACATATTACACTTTGTATCGCTATAGACTGAGGCACATATTACATGTTGTATCGCTATAGACTGAGGGGCATATTACATGTTGTATCGCTATAGACTGAGGGGCATATTACATGTTGTATCGCTATAGACTGAGGCACATATTACATGTTGTATAGACTGAGGGGCATATTACATTTAGTATCGCTATAGACTGAGGGGCATATTACATCTTGTATCGCTATAGACTGAGGCACATATTACATTTAGTATCGCTATAGACTGAGGGGCATATTACATTTAGTATTGCTATAGACTGAGGGGCATATTACATCTTGTATCGCTATAGACTGAGGCACATATTACATTTAGTATCGCTATAGACTGAGGGGCATATTACATGTTGTATCACTATAGACTGAGGGGCATATTACATTTAGTATCGCTATAGACTGAGGGGCATATTACATTTAGTATCGTTATAGACTGAGGGGCATATTACATGTTGTATCGCTATAGACTGAGGGGCATATTACATGTTGTATCGCTATAGACTGAGGGGCATATTACATGTTGTATAGCTATAGACTGAGGGGCATATTACATGTTGTATCGCTATAGACTGAGGGGCATATTACATTTAGTATTGCTATAGACTGAGGGGCATATTACATCTTGTATCGCTATAGACTGAGGCACATATTACATGTTGTATCGCTATAGACTGAGGGGCATATTACACTTTGTAGCTACCGGAGCCGTCATAAAACTGTCAGCAGGTTTTATATGCTATCAGCCTCCAGCCAGCAGCACAGATTTTATCATATTAGATCTTGGCTGACTGTAGGTCTTTTCCCCAAGAGAAATTACAAAAAAACCCACAGCAGTGTCTTTTTCTTCATCTGTGTGAACGGTAAAGGAAGTGGTTGAGTAAGACCACAGATCGATTTGTCAACCAGCATCGATGAATAAAAGATGTGGAGCTGTGTTTCTACCGGGGAAGAACCGAAAAGAAATGTGGTTCTAACCCTTTAACCGTAGGAGAGTGCCTTAAGGCATTCCCGGGCTATGATAGGATGATGCCTTAAGGCATTGCAAGGATATTGCAGGATAATGCCTCAAGGCATTCCCAGGCTATGACAGGACATCTGTCGCTGCTAGAAGGTCGTCAACACACGGAGATTACTGCACAGTGGGCATTCTGTTCACGTCACTCCGTATCCTCATCTGTCGCTGCTAGAAGGTCGTCAACACACGGAGATTAGTGCACAGTGGGCATTCTGTTCACGTCACTCCGTATCCTCATCTGTCGCTGCTAGAAGGTCGTCAACACACGGAGATTACTGCACAGTGGGCATTCTGTTCACAACACTCCGTATCCTCATCTGTCGCTGCTAGCAGGCCGTCAACACGGAGATTACTGCACAGTGGGCATTCTGTTCACAACACTCCGTATCCTCATCTGTCGCTGCTAGAAGGTCGTCAACACACAGAGATTACTGCACAGTGGGCATTCTGTTCACAACACTCGGTATCCTCATCTGTCGCTGCTAGAAGGTCGTCAACACAGAACACGGAGATTACTGCACAGTGGGCATTCTGTTCACGTCACTCCGTATCCTTATCTGTCGCTGCTAGAAGGCCGTCAACACACAGAGATTACTGCACAGTGGGCATTCTGTTCACGTCACTCCGTATCCTCATCTGTCGCTGCTAAAAGGCCGTCAACACAGAACACGGAGATTACTGCACAGTGGGCATTCTGTTCACGTCACTCCGTATCATCATCTGTCGCTGCTAGAAGGTCGTCAACACAAAGAGATTACTGCACAGTGGGCATTCTGTTCACGTCACTCCGTATCATCATCTGTCGCTGCTAGAAGGTCGTCAACACAAAGAGATTACTGCACAGTGGGCATTCTGTTCACGTCACTCCGTATCCTCATCTGTCGCTGCTAGAAGGTCGTCAACACACGGAGATTAGTGCACAGTGGGCATTCTGTTCACGTCACTCCGTATCCTCATCTGTCGCTGCTAGAAGGTCGTCAACACGGAACACGAGATTTCTGCACAGTCAGCACTTTAAGGCACCACGTGGGGCGTTCTCATATGTTCCCACACTAATTGATTTAGATTCAAGAGGAATATGTTTTAATAGAAAGTCCTGGCCGGCAGTATGTAAATGCAGGGGCTTTGAAGTGAATTATTTATGTTATTGATTTCCTAAGACGTTTCTGAACACATGGAATTAGGTATTTACCTCCATTAGGAACTGTATTCAATCGATCCGAAATGCTTTCTTTTATTGTCCAAAGTGTCCATAGAAAACAGATAGGGAGCGGTATCAACATAACTGCCACATGCGGATATATGTTGTATTCGCTCGGTTGCAATGAAATGCACATTAGGAAAACATATGTTACCTAACTTGAACTAATATCAGCAGCTACTTGTCAGGAAACGATGGATGATATAAATAATCTAGACTGTTTACAGATAAAGGTGGTGGTGCTCCTTGGAGTTGACTCCACCTAATATCTTTGCAATGCGCTCGGATATTACTACGTGTCAACTCCTCGGATCTTAGGGCCGCATGTACCTGAAACCATTGTGCATTGATTGATTGTTTCCACCACTGCTGGTATACATTGATCATGAGGCATGGCCGAGCCTTCGACCCTGGAACCCAGGTTGATAAGTGTGCGGGTCGAGTTCTCCAAAATTGGTCGAGTTCTGTCAACCACAGGTCGAGTTCTTTTCGGGTCAAGTTTTCTGGAGATGGGCAGGGCAGACATACAGGGAGGGCACACAGGGCAGGCACACAGGGAGGGCATACATGGAGGGCACACAGGGAGGGCATACATGGAGGGCACACAGGGAGGGCACACAGGGAGGGCACACAGGGAGGGCACACAGGGAGGGCACACAGGGCAGGCACACAGGGCAGGCACACAGGGCAGGCACACAGGGAGGGCACACAGGGCAGGCACACAGGGAGGGCACACAGGGAGGGCACACAGGGAGGGCACACAGGGCAGGCACACAGGGAGGGCACACAGGGAGGGCACACAGGGCAGGCACACAGGGAGGGCACACAGGGAGGGCACACAGGGAGGGCACACAGGGAGGGCACACAGGGCAGGCACACAGGGAGGCCACACAGGGAGGGCACACAGGGAGGGCACACAGGGCAGGCACACAGGGCAGGCACACAGGGCAGGCACACAGGGCAGGCACACAGGGAGGGCATACATGGAGGGCACACAGGGAGGGCACACAGGGAGGGCACACAGGGAGGCCACACAGGGAGGCCACACAGGGAGGGCACACAGGGAGGGCATACAGGGAGGGCATACAGGGCAGGCACACAGGGCAGGCACACAGGGCAGGCACACAGGGCAGGCACACAGGGAGGGCACACAGGAAGGGCACACAGGTTGGTTAGGGGTGAGGGGGGGGGGTGGACGGGGGAGGTATACAGGGATGTCACACAGGTTGGTTAGGGGTGAGGGGGGGCGGACGGGGGGGTATACAGGGATGTCTCCTCTAATTTGATTCCTGTCCGTAATCCGATGACGCCATTTTGTCATCGACTCGCCATTGATCCTGATGGAACCAGCGAAACGACTCGGCGTGGTGGGTGGCTCTCGGGAACAAGCGAAACGGCTCTGGATTCTGATCAGGATTCTTGTTCACATAAAAAAGGGAGGCAACTCAGGCCCACAGCACAGCCTGACTCCCTACTTAAAAGGCCTTTAATATTTATAGGTCGATTTGCTCTGCGGAGCCTATTTCTCTCCACTCTCCAAGCAGAAACCCTGCGCCCTGCTTGTCTCTCTGTTTCAGGTGGTCTTTGCCCCAGACGCAAATTGTCCACATCCAGAGATGATTTTTAGCATATGAATTATTTTTTTCATTGCTTAGAAGGAAGATATCAATTGAGTCTCATTTATGTCAATAAAACAATGGTTTCAACCTCCTCTGAGACCTTCACCCTGAGGCTGTGGCCAACACCGACGTGTCGTCCATGTTTTCTCAGTCTCTCTGAGGAAAATGTACACTTATTTTCTGACCGGAACGGACATAATTGCAGATACTAAATTCGCAGCACATAGAAAGAGGTTTGCTGAGGTGGACAGCAATTAGCAATCTGTTCACCCCCCTGGTCGCCTTGCCTCCTCGTGGTGCAGACCGGATATGCTTACACGCAAGCATAACAAAAGCGACCGGGTTGGGGAGTAAAGAGTAAAGAGTACTGGACTTGTAATCCCAAGGTTGTCAGACTTTGCTGATTGGAGTCCCACCGCAGCCACTTTTCTCCCTCACCCCCAGCAGTAGTAGACTTACTGCTATATCAAAGACCAGTCCTTCTCACACCATGTCTATGTGGTGTGGAAAGTAAAAGAAATCTCACCTTGGTAAATGTGTAGGGGTGAGATTTCTACCTACATTCATCTCATAGATTTGGTTAAACCCAAAGTAAGTCTAATTGAAGAAATTGGACGTTAAACTACGCAAACAAACAAACTAACAATCCTAGAGAGGTATTTCGTGTTCGACTTGAATACATGAGACAGTATAAATAGCATCGACTTACTGCGAGTGGTGGTGAAATCAGACTCTGGGACGACTTTGTTGAGGGGTGAACACCTCATGTGTGGATTCACACTGTATAAGAGGTTTACAGCTGTGGCTGATTTAACACTTACAGCTTTCCCCATCTCCTAACATATCAATTATCTGACTCACTCGGTTTTGAAGCCTGAGTGTAGTTATAGTTCCTGTTCCTGTATATGACGTCCCTGGGTTAAAGCAGAGATTAGTCAGCGCCCTAGGGGTATGAAGGATTTGGTCGGAGTGGTTGTGGTGGTGAGGGTGTGTTTGGTGAGAGTGGAGTGTGTGGTGAGGGTGTGCTTGGTGAGGGTGGAGTGGTTGGCCACATTGCGGCGTCCTTCTCTCATCACGTAGACCCGGGTTGGCCACATTGCGGCGTGCTCATCACTTTACGTAGACCCGGGTTGGCCACATTGCGGCGTGCTCATCACTTTACGTAGACCCGGGTTGGCCACATTGCGGGGTGCTTCTCTCTTTACGTAGACCCGGGTTGGCCACATTGCGGGGTGCTCATCTCTTTGCATAGACCCGGGTTGGCCACATTGCGGCGTCCTTCTCTCATCACTTTACGTAGACCCGGGTTGGCCACACCGGGGGTGCTCATCTCTTTGCGGAGAGTCGGTTTGGCCACATTGCGGGGTCTTCTCTCATCACGTAGACCCGGGTTGGCCACATTGCGGCGTGCTCATCACTTTACGTAGACCCGGGTTGGCCACATTGCGGGGTCTTCTCTCATCACTTTACGTAGACCCGGGTTGGCCACATTGCGGGGTGTTCATCTCTTTACGTAGACCCGAGTTGGCCACATTGCGGCGTGCTCATCACTTTACGTAGACCCGGGTTGGCCACATTGCGGGGTGCTTCTCTCTTTACGTAGACCCGGGTTGGCCACATTGCGGGGTGTTCATCTCTTTACGTAGACCCGGGTTGGCCACATTGCGGGGTCTTCTCTCATCACTTTACGTAGACCCGGGTTGGCCACATTGCGGGGTCTTCTCTCATCACTTTACGTAGACCCGGGTTGGCCACATTGCGGGGTCTTCTCTCATCACTTTACGTAGACCCGGGTTGGCCACATTGCGGGGTCTTCTCTCATCACTTTACGTAGACCCGGGTTGGCCACATTGCGGGATGTTCATCTCTTTACGTAGACCCGAGTTGGCCACATTGCGGGGTCTTCTCTCATCACTTTACGTAGACCCGGGTTGGCCACATTGCGGCGTCCTTCTCTCATCACGTAGACCCGGGTTGGCCACATTGCGGGGTGTTCATCTCTTTACGTAGACCCGAGTTGGCCACATTGCGGGGTCTTCTCTCATCACTTTACGTAGACCCAGGTTGGCCACATTGCGGCGTCCTTCTCTCATCACGTAGACCCGGGTTGGCCACATTGCGGGGTGTTCATCTCTTTACGTAGACCCGAGTTGGCCACATTGCGGGGTCTTCTCTCATCACTTTACGTAGACCCGGGTTGGCCACATTGCGGGGTCTTCTCTCATCACTTTACGTAGACCCGGGTTGGCCACATTGCGGGGTGCTCATCTCTTTGCGGAGACTCGGGTCACGTGAGTGCTGCCCTCAGATTGATTCTTGCGCTGGTCACTGCTCCTAGTAATCATCTAGGCGACCACCGGGAACCAGTGTATGGACTGCACTTCCGGAATGGCCTGGTTACGATCTCTACACCAGAATTGTCCATTTATCAGGCGTTGTTTACAGACTTTTACCTTTTCGTGAATTATCATCACTTGGCCTCTGCCAAGGCCGTGTTCTCAACTTTATCAACAAATTTGAACATTAGATTGTAATTAAGTGAGAATTTGTCAATAAGACGGCTATTCATGCTAGATATGCCCTAAATATATGGATGAAAACGTGGGTGTATTTAAAAACAGTGATAATCTATTCTGTTACTAAAGATTACATTCCCAGTCGCTTTAATGAACAATGTTTCTTCATTTTAGATTAATTTACCTCCGATTTGAATACATGTTTGCGCAACCACCCCCCGTCACTTGAAAAAACTAGGTGAGCTTCAGTCGGGGGCACCTCAGTGAAAGAAGCGAAAGGCATCAAGATTTACTTTATTTACGGTTAGAGTTGATAAAACGCAGCGCTTCACCGACAGGCGGAGTTACCGTCACAAATTACTCCATTCGGGACGTGTGTGTTTTAGAAGAAGTTATCGATTCAGTAGAAAAAATAACCTCATCCTAAAAGAGACACTTCACCACATGGCCAGGGGTCATTAATGTTCGTTAAAATCTAAAAGAAAATAGAATAAGGAGGAGAAAGCTTTGCTGGGAAACTGTGCGCAGTCGCCAGCTGTGGTGCGGGTTTCAGAGAACGCAGATGACCTCAGTCGTATCTAGTATATGGAGACGGGTTGAGGGCGGCTGAGAGGAGTCTGTTCCGTGGTGTTTGTGTGTATAGACCTACTCCCAAGGTTGTCCGACTTTGTTGATTCAAGTCCCACTGCAACGACTTTTCTCCTTCACCTCCAGCAGTGGTAAATTTACTGCTATATCAAAGGCAAGTCCTTCTCACACCATGTCTATGTGGTGTGGTGTAGCCTACAGCCACCTTTCTCCTTCACCCCCAGCAGTGGTAGATTTACTGCTATATCAAAGGCCAGTCCTTCTCATACCATGTCTGTGTGGTGTACAGCCACCTTTCTCCTTCATCCCCAGCAGTGGTAGATTTACTGCTATATCAAAGGCCAGTCCTTCCATACCATGTATGTGTTGTGTACAGCCACCTTTCTCCTTCATCCCCAGCAGTGGTAGATTTACTGCTATATCAAAGGCCAGTCCTTCTCATACCATGTCTATGTAGTGTGCGAAGTAAAAACTTTCACCTCAGTAAATGTGTAGGGGTGGGATTTCTACCTACATTCATCTCATAGATTCGGTCAAACCCACTACGATATGCCTAACGATGTACTTCCCGACGTAAAAATGGCGGAGAGTCAGCATTTGTACGCGCGTCAGAACAGGCGGGTCTCTGATACACATCAACGCGCCTTGCGACACGCTCTACGACACACTATTGCAATAAATGGAAGGGGAATTTCTGACAGTTTTTAAACAATGGGTTGTGGTTTACTGAGTCACCATACATTTTCGCTGGGCACTTTGTATACCATAGATAATAAACAGTGGGTCGTGGTTTACTGAGTCCCCGTACATTCTCTTTGTATACGATGGATAATAAACAATGGGTCATGGTTTACTGAAACCCCATACATTCTCTTTGTATACGATGGATAATGAATAATGGGTCGTACTTTCTCTTTGTATACGATGGATAAGAAATGGCAATAGAACATGGGAGACGTTTAGAAATATTTTCACCACCAACGTTCATATTTGATAGAAGTCATTACCGAGTTAGAAACCTGCGCGTAATGGGCGCTCCTGAGGAACCGGTGGTCATTTCTAGTGGCAAGATGAAAAAAACAAACAACAAAATCCATGAAAATTATCCAATTACGGCGACAAAAAAGAGCGGAGAAGAAACGTGAAGCGGCAAGTCTGCGCGCGCAGCCTTAATGCGGGGGGACGCTCACAGGGGGCGTTCCTTTCCCGTCTGGGGGCAGTCCGCGCCGACTCGCCACCAGGGGGTGCTGGTCTGTTTTTTGTGGTGTTTGGGTTTTTGTTATTTTGGGGGTGGCTGATAAAACAGGGCGTGCCTCATGGGGTGTGGTCTGATGGTGGCCCGGTTATCATCTCAACACGTTCAACTTGAGTGTGAGCCTCATTTCATGTTCACTGCAGTAAGTACTTGATCATCCATGTATGCAATGTACAGGGATTCGGTAAACCACGACCCATTATTCATTATCCATCTTATACAATGTACAGGGACTCGGTAAACCACGACCCATTATTCATTATCCATCGTATACAGAGTACAGGGACTCAGTAAACCACAACCCATTATTCATTATCCATCGTATACAGAGTACAGGGACTCAGTAAACCACGACCCATTATTCATTATCCACTGTATACAAAGTACAGGGACTCAGTAAACCACGACCCATTATTCATTATCCACTGTATACAAAGTACAGGGACTCAGTAAACCACGACCCATTATTCATTATCCACTGTATACAAAGTATGGGGACTCAGTAAACCACGACCCATTATTCATTATCCATCGTATACAAAGTATGGGGACTCAGTAAACCACGACCCATTGTTTATTATCCATCTATACAGAGTATGGGGACTCTGTAAACCACGACCCATTATTCATTATCCACTGTATACAAAGTACAGGGACTCAGTAAACCACGACCCATTATTCATTATCCATCGTATACAAAGTATGGGGACTCAGTAAACTACGACCCATTGTTTATTATCCATCTATACAGAGTATGGGGACTCGGTAAACCACGACCCATTATTCATTATCCACTGTATACAAAGTACAGGGACTCAGTAAACCACGACCCATTATTCATTATCCATCGTATACAGAGTACAGGGACTCAGTAAACCACGACCCATTATTCATTATCCATCGTATACAGAGTACAGGGACTCAGTAAACCACGACCCATTATTCATTATCCACTGTATACAAAGTACAGGGACTCAGTAAACCACGACCCATTATTCATTATCCACTGTATACAAAGTACAGGGACTCAGTAAACCACGACCCATTATTCATTATCCACTGTATACAGAGTATGGGGACTCAGTAAACCACGACCCATTATTCATTATCCACTCTATACAGAGTATGGGGACTCCGTAAACCACGACCCATTATTCATTATCCACTGTATACAGAGTATGGGGACTTGGTAAACCACGACCCATTATTCATTATCCATCGTATACAAAGTACAGGGACTCAGTAAACCACGACCCATTATTCATTATCCACTGTATACAGAGTATGGGGACTCAGTAAACCACGACCCATTATTCATTATCCACTGTATACAGAGTATGGGGACTCAGTAAACCACGACCCATTGTTTATTATCCATCGTATACAAAGTATGGGGACTACACGACCCATTATTCATTATCCATCGTATACAAAGTATGGGGACTCAGTAAACCACGACCCATTATTCATTATCCATCGTATACAAAGTATGGGGACTCGGTAAACCACGACCCATTGTTTATTATCCATGTATGCAGAGTACAGGGACTCGGTAAACCACGACCCATTGTTTATTATCCATCTATACAAAGTATGGGGACTCAGTAACCCACGACCCATTGTTTATTATCCATCTATACAAAGTATGGGGACTCAGTAAACTACAACCCATTGGTTATTATCCATCTATACAAAGTATGGGGACTCAGTAAACCACGACCCATTGTTTATTATCCATCTATACAAAGTATGGGGACTACACGACCCATTATTCATTATTCATTATCCATCGTATACAAAGTCCTCATTGAGAAGGTATGGGGACTAGTACCCATTGTTTATCATCCAAGGTATACAAAGCTGTAGTGTATTTGATAATATTCAAGCGCCTTTGTTAAGACAATCCTAGTCAATGTAAGGCCGTCCATAAGTGTTGAATAAAGTTGACCTCCATGTCCCTGGGTCTTGTTGGCATACAGAAAAGGATCTTCATGTACAAGACTAAATTATTTAACAGGCCCCAGGGGCCGTACCACAGTGTATGGCACACTGTGCCATACAATATATACGATATGGGAATCAGAGGTCAGTAAGTGTAAGTACGATGTACACAGGTGTATAATAAATACGATATATGAATCAGAGGTCAGTAAGTGTAAGAACAATGTACACAGGTGTAGAATAAATACGATATATGAATCAGAGGTCAGTAAGTGTAATTACGATGTGCACAGGTGTATAATAAATACGATATATGAATCAGAGGTCAGTAAGTGTAAGTACGATGTGCACAGGTGTATAATAAATACGATATATGAATCAGAGGTCAGTAAGTGTAAGAACAATGTACACAGGTGTAGAATAAATACGATATATGAATCAGAGGTCAGTAAGTGTAAGAATAATGTACACAGGTGTATAATAAATACGATATATGAATCAGAGGTCAGTAAGTGTAAGAACAATGTACACAGGTGTATAATAAATACGATATATGAATCAGAGGTCAGTAAGTGTAAGAACAATGTACACAGGTGTAGAATAAATACGATATATGAATCAGAGGTCAGTAAGTGTAATTACGATGTGCACAGGTGTAGAATAAATACGATATATGAATCAGAGGTCAGTAAGTGTAAGAACAATGTACACAGGTGTAGAATAAATACGATATATGAATCAGAGGTCAATAAGTGTAAGTACGATGTACACAGGTGTATAATAAATACGATATATGAATCAGAGGTCAGTAAGTGTAAGTACGATGTACACAGGTGTATTATAAATACGATATAGGGAGCAGAGGTCAGTAAGAACAATGTACACAGCTGTATAATAAATACGATATATGAATCAGAGGTCAGTAAGTATAAGTACGATGTACACAGGTGTATAATAAATACGATATATGAATCAGAGGTCAGTAAGTGTAAGTACGATGTACACAGGTGTAGAATAAATACGATATAGGAATCAGAGGTCAGTAAGTGTAAGTACGATGTGCACAGGTGTATAGTAAATACGATATGGGAATCAGAGGTCAGTAAGTGTAAGAACAATGTACACAGGTGTATAATAAATACGATATAGGGAGCAGACGTCAGTAAGTGTAAGTACGATGTGCACAGGTGTATAATAAATACGATATAGGGAGCAGAGGTCAGTAAGTATAAGAACAATGTACACAGGTGTATAATAAATACGATATAGGGAGCAGAGGTCAGTAAGTATAAGAACGATGCCCACAGGTGTATAATAAATACGATATAGGGAGCAGAGGTCAGTAAGTGTAAGTATGATGTACACAGGTGTATAATAAATACGATATATGAATCAGAGGTCAATAAGTGTAAGTACGATGTACACAGGTGTATAATAAATACGATATATGAATCAGAGGTCAGTAAGTGTAAGTACGATGTACACAGGTGTAGAATAAATACGATATATGAATCAGAGGTCAGTAAGTGTAAGAACAATGTACACAGGTGTATAATAAATACGATATAGGAATCAGACGTCAGTAAGTGTAAGTACGATGTACACAGGTGTATAATAAATATGATATAGGGAGTAGAGGTCAGTAAGTGTAAGTACAATGTACACAGGTGTATAATAAATACGATATATGAATCAGAGGTCAGTAAGTATAAGAACAATGTACACAGGTGTATAATAAATACAATATGGGGAGTAGAGGTCAGTTAGTATAAGAACAATGTACACAGGTGTATAATAAATACGATATATGAATCAGAGGTCAGTAAGTGTAAGTACGATGTACACAGGTGTAAAATACAATAACCAGCCAGGCCTGTCCACTGGACTTCTACTGAACAAGTCCCAAACAGCCCACTTTAGTCGCCACACTCAAACCTGGCCCTTCCACTCTCCAGCATTGGCACGAGCCTTTGTGTCAACACAGCGTGGTTCACTCTCCAGACACATTCTCTGATATGACCATAGACTAGAGCTGCACGACGTATCCGCTTGGTGGAGGGGGCTGGTCACTGTATCGGCGATGACCCAGATAATGTTGATTTGTCAAGATCTCATTCTGTGTTACTGGCCATGGAAAGGGGCTGAGGATTTTGGGGAGGTTCGAGGCTCTGTGTATTAGTGAGACTAGGAACAAATGTTATTTCCATTTATAATGGAAGAGCGCGGTATACCAAAATCTCATCAAATAAAAGTTGCTGTTTTTTTTGGGTTTTTTGTCGGCTTGTCATAGAGGTGTTCTAGCCACGTCTTCATAATCAAATAAAAGTAAGAGAATATAATAGGAAATTATTGATCAGTAAGCCATTTGTATTTGAAAGCATCAAGAATGTTTCAATAAACCCAGACAATGGATTTAATAGTTGTTCTCAAGTATCATCAACAAGAATATTCATTATGGTATAGAAATCTACATGTGTGACAGATGGCAACTGATTACTTAATCAAAATTGGTGAATCCTAAATCTGCTGAACATCATTAAGTTTCTTTTTAAATATATCATGTAAATGTTTTACTTTAGCAATACGTTGGCATTTTTCTTTTGAGGTGTTTGTCATCTGTTGGCTAACGTTTTTGATTTTGACTTATGCCTGGTCTAGCATACCACAGAACCCATTCAACTCGTTGTAGTTGTGACTGAATTTTTCATTGAGGGTCAACTGCCCTATTTCTCTGGCTAATAGGTCAGCTGTGCCACTCAGTTCGCTCTCTAATAGCCCCTTAGCACTTGATACACTCATGTTTGTTTGGCTTGAGGGTACTTCATTTAGAGTACTACTAGTGCTCTTGGTTGTCCTCTTACTAACATATTTGTCATTTGTTTTCCTTCTACTTCTAAGAGTCCTTTTGACATCTTCAGATCTTCTGGAACATCCATATATTTGGCACTATTATCATGGTCCATTGATATGTGGTTCTGTCCATTGATATGTGGTTTCTGCTAGACCGCACAGCACACCAGTTCACATGGTCACTCATCCATGAAAGTTCTATTACTGGGATACTGGACACCTGCCCATTTCACCAGACCTTTATAGTTGGGACATTGATAGTGAAGTGTTAGATTCTCTGCAGTAAGCTGAAAGCCTGTGTGAGCATTCTAACCTCTCTAGATGACGTATATGAGCGCGATTTCCCGTGCTCAACTAGGAGAACAGGTAGACACGTCGTTACTGGCCATGGGGCTGAGGATTGTGGGGAGGGTTGAGGCTCTGTGTATTAGTGAGACTAGGAGAACACGGTAGACACGTCGTTACTGGCCATGGAATGGGGCTGAGGATTGTGGGGAGGGTTGAGGCTCTGTGTATCGGGGAGAATGAGGCTCAATTTGTTCTCGGACTTGTAACCTCAAGGTTGTAGGACTTTGTAGGTTCGAGTCCCACCCCCAGCAGTGGTAGATTTACTGCTATATCAAAGACCAGTCCTTCTCATACCATGTCTGTGTGGTGTGTTGTACAGCCACCTTTCTCCTTCATCCCCAGTAGTGGTAGACTTACTGCTATATCAAAGACCAGTCCTTCTCGTACCATGCCTATGTGGTGTGGGAAGTAAAAGAAATCTCACCTCGGTAAATGTGTAGGGGTGAGATTTCTCAATTCATCACCTAGATTCGATCACCACCCTCGTGTTGTAAAAGAACCTTGAGAAGGTCTGGTAAGGACCTAGAATGGTTGACTGGACGTAAAATCAAACCAAACAAACAAACGTCGTAGTTATCTTAGAATTTACACAAGAAAAGACGTTTTTACAAACGAGAAATGAACGAAAAGATTTACTTGTAAAAGTGCCATCTCTGCGAATACAATAGTTTTGAATTCCATTTACAAAGTTTGTCATGTCTGAGGGTTTTAAGTAATGAGTCGCGTTATACTGACGATACTAACTTGTTTGTTGTCAGTATTGAGACCATCGTCTCGCCCTACACCCCATGTGGAGGGAGGAGGAAACCTCAGTCCGAATGAAGGCACATTCTAAACACAATGATGGGGAGTGGTTTACTGTTTTAACGGAGACTTTATAACGGATGAATGATAATGTAAAAAAGAACTATGTAAGGTTACGATCAGAGCTCATATCCCATCGAGTGTGTATAGCGTAGTAATTCACAAAGCAAAGCCACATGAATTACGTAACGATTCAAACGAGATGGGATCGAGCTCTGACCCTAAACCTGACTAGGTTTGTGAATTTATCTCACCCCTCACATTGACTCATTGGCTAACATTTGTGAAATAATACCACAATGAGTGTTCTTCTTCTAAATACTCCATAGGCGTTGAGTATGAGTTCCCAATGTTAACTCCATGTGAAGCACTACCCGGGAGAGACGATAATGTAAAGACAGCGGATCAGAACGTGACGTCGGTGTTCATCGAGTGGTGCCGCTACTCCATACACCAATCCCTCACCCAGCGCCCTTTGCCAAGAGTTCCCCTCAACAAGGTCAACGTCAAGGTCACCACCAGGCCCTTCGTAAGGTCACATTAGCGGCCAAGGTCAGCAGACGACATTTTGAGGTCGATGCCAAACGGCCCGCGGCGTCTCTCGTCCGGCGTCTCTCGTCCGCCGCCCGCCGCCCGCCCGCCGCCAGGGACCGGGCATTATCTATGAGAGGGGGGGGGGGGGGAAGGGGGTGACAAATCATTGAAAGTTAACCCCCTCTCTTTGCAGAATACACAAAATGAAACGTCCCCTCCTCTTTCCCGGAATATATTCTAATATCAACTCCCCCTTGAATATTGTGACCCCCTCCCCCGGGCTGTAAATAATGGACCCCCCCTCTCTGGACACTGCTCTGACACCTCTGACAGGGACGGCAGTGTACTACTTTCCCATTTCAAGTGTATAGATTTATTTGCTTGTATAAAACAGCCTAGTTCTGTGGCCAACATCGACCTGTTTCCATGTTTTCCAGTTGAGCGCGGGAAACACGCTCAGATACGCTGCTCAAAGCCTAGAGGGGTTGTAGAGGTCACATAGACTCTCAGCTTGCTACAAAAACCTTCAATATCTGCGTACCAACTCTATAACATTGCTCAGGGTGCAGAGAACCAGTATCTTAGTCTCAGAGGCTGCCCAGCTGACGATGATATATTTGTAGAAATGGCAGGTTGGCAGGATGTCAAGTGGGTTACAGCAAATGACTCAAAGCCTAAATTACACCCAAACCTATGGATTGTTATTCTATTCTTATTCCGCGCTCATTCATCAATGATGAACATGTTGCTGTTCTGAGGCAATTGCATATGTCATCCCTGGCTTTATGCACATATCGTTCATTATACATCAATACGTCACACTGTGAACGTACCGTCCTATCGTTCATTATACATCAATACGTCACACTGTGAACGTATCGTCCTGTCGTTCATTATACATCAATACGTCACCCTGTGAACGTATCAGCTTTCCACAGCAGGCCATCTGAGCCTGAGACATCTCATGGGAATGAGAGAGGAGACAAAATACTGCAAATGTTACTGCAAATGTTTTGAAAGGTTACCTTTGATCGCCTGACACTGAATAATCCCCCGACACTATAAACGTATAACCTGATACTGTACACCACCCCTGGGAGGTAGGTGGGAATGATTCGGCTGAGGCGGGGGAATGGTTGCAGGCATCGTGCGGCTGAGCAGGGGGATGGCTGTAGGCATCATTCGGTCGAGGCAGGGGAATGGTTGTCGGCATCGTTCGGCTGAGGCAGGGGAATGGTAGAAGATATCATGCGGCCAAGGCAGGGGAATGGCTGTAGGCATGGTTCGTTCAGAGTCCACTTAGAGTTTTACTGGGCCTGCTACCGTCCACAAACACCAGCTTTGTTTACACTTCCAGTTTGCTCTGTGCATGGACACAGTGAATCTAATCTGCCTCGTTCAGCCTGTGATTTTATGCCGCTAAGTAAACCCTACTACAGGAGCTTAATCTCGTCTAGAAGCCAGGCCTATGTGTATTCTCCGGCTTTAAGTAATACGCCTTTAGGTAATACGCTGTGTATCAGTCTCAGCGCTGTATCCAGTTAAACGTCTAACAGCCTTTAGGTAATACGCCGCGTATCAGTCTCAGCGCTGTATCCAGTTAAACGTCTAACAGCCTTTAGGTAATACGCCGCGTATCAGTCTCAGCGCTGTATCCAGTTAAACGTCTAACAGCCTTTAGGTAATACGCCGCGTATCAGTCTCAGCGCTGTATCCAGTTAAACGTCCCACTAACAGCCTTTAGGTAATACGCCGTGTATCAGTCTCAGCGCTGTATCCAGTTAAACGTCTAACAGCCTTTAGGTAATACGCCTTTAGGTAATACGCCGCGTATCAGTCTCAGCGCTGTATCCAGTTAAACGTCTAACAGCCTTTAGGTAATACGCTGTGTATCAGTCTCAGCGCTGTATCCAGTTAAACGTCTAACAGCCTTTAGGTAATACGCAGCGTATCAGTCTCAGCGCTGTATCCAGTTAAACGTCTAACAGCCTTTAGGTAATACGCCGCGTATCAGTCTTAGCGCTGTATCCAGTTAAACGTCCCACTAACAGCCTTTAGGTAATATGCTGTGTATCAGCCTCAGCGCTGTATCCAGTTAAACGTCTATCAGCCTTTAGGTAATACGCCGCGTATCAGTCTTAGCGCTGTATCCAGTTAAACGTCTAACAGCCTTTAGGTAATACGCCGCGTATCAGTCTCAGTGCTGTATCCAGTTAAACGTCTAACAGCCTTTAGGTAGCTGGTGTCCAACCCCCTGCAGTATTAGAGGCATATCCTGTACTGGGTAGCTACTGTTTATGTGGTTTATTACGGTAAATAAGGCCTCTACTGGGTATATACTGATTATGTGGTGTATTACGGTAAATAAGGCCTCTACTGGATATATACTGTTTATGTGGTGTATTACGGTAAATAAGGCCTCTACTGGGTATATACTGTTTATGTGGTGTATTACGGTAAATAAGGCCTCCACTGGGTATATACTGTTTATGTGGTGTATTACGGTAATTAAGGCCTCTACTGGGTATCTACTATTTATTGGTTGTATTACGGTAATTAAGGCCCATACTGGGTGTCTGCTGTTTATAAGGTGCATTACGGTATTTGAGGCCTGTCACAGTATCAGAACGTGGATCATCGCTCTATGGCCTCTGCATGCCTAGATGAGCTCTCCAAGCGGAGGCAGGATACGAGCCGCTTTAGTCTATGGGTAATTTGTTTGTGCACAGATCCGCCTATTGATTTACAATGCTGGGAGATTGATAACCCCGGCGGGCGCTATGAATACGCCGCTTCCTGGCGTGCACATTATATGATGTTTAGAGTGGGAGCAGCCAGTAACCAGCAAAATCTGCAGGATTTGTATCACTCTCCAAGCAGAGGTCCTGAGCCGAAGCTCGTATCTCTTTGTCAACCTGCCTGCATGCGACCAGCATGTCCCTTCTGCTAATTCTCCACAAATCCTAATTCATGAGGAATTTGAAGAGTTATTTGTGTTTTATTCATAGAAGAGAGATGAGTGTAATAAAAAAAATGTTGTTAATAAGCCTGTAACGCCATTTTATTCACTTATAAAGTCATCGATTCAGAGCTCATTCCCTACGTCTCAGTGAACCCGAACATTATTTATACTGCACCCCTAGCAGCGGGTAGTATTACACAGACGTTGAGCCGCAGGTAAATAATGCTATAGAGTAAACATTAATCACTCAGTCCTCTTGTTGGAGTGCCAAATCTTGTGAGGGGTTGGTACAGAGTTGTAGCTTGACGGGCTTGTGGCAGTCTCATCCTGACACGTAGAGAGTGGGTACAGAGTTGTAGTAAGCTTGACGGGCTTGTGGCAGTCTCATCCTGACACGTAGAGAGTGGGTACAGAGTTGTAGTAAGCTTGACGGGCTTGTGGCAGTCTCATCCTGACACGTAGAGAGTGGGTACAGAGTTGTAGCTTGACGGGCTTGTGGCAGACTCATCCTGACACGTAGAGAGTGGGTACAGAGTTGTAGTAAGCTTGACGGGCTTGTGGCAGTCTCATCCTGACACGTAGAGAGTGGGTACAGAGTTGTAGCTTGACGGGCTTGTGGCAGTCTCATCCTGACTCGTAGAGAGTGGGTACAGAGTTGTAGTAAGCTTGACGGGCTTGTGGCAGACTCATCCTGACACGTAGAGAGTGGGTACAGAGTTGTAGTAAGCTTGACGGGCTTGTGGCAGTCTCATCCTGACACGTAGAGAGTGGGTACAGAGTTGTAGTAAGCTTGACGGGCTTGTGGCAGACTCATCCTGACATGTAGAGAGTTGGTACAGAGTTGTAGTAAGCTTGACGGGCTTGTGGCAGACTCATCCTGACACGTAGAGAGTGGGTACAGAGTTGTAGCTTGACGGGCTTGTGGCAGTCTCATCCTGACTCGTAGAGAGTGGGTACAGAGTTGTAGTAAGCTTGACGGGCTTGTGGCAGACTCATCCTGACTCATAGAGAGTGGGTACAGAGTTGTAGTAAGCTTGACGGGCTTGTGGCAGTCTCATCCTGACACGTAGAGAGTGGGTACAGAGTTGTAGCTTGACGGGCTTGTGGCAGTCTCATCCTGACTCGTAGAGAGTCGGTACAGAGTTGTAGTAAGCTTGACGGGCTTGTGGCAGTCTCATCCTGACTCGTAGAGAGTGGGTACAGAGTTGTAGTAAGCTTGACGGGCTTGTGGCAGTCTCATCCTGACACGTAGAGAGTGGGTACAGAGTTGTAGTAAGCTTGACGGGCTTGTGGCAGTCTCATCCTGACACATAGAGAGTGGGTACAGAGTTGTAGTAAGCTTGACGGGCTTGTGGCAGTCTCATCCTGACACGTAGAGAGTGGGTACAGAGTTGTAGCTTGACGGGCTTGTGGCAGACTCATCCTGACACGTAGAGTGGGTACAGAGTTGTAGTAAGCTTGACGGGCTTGTGGCAGTCTCATCCTGACTCGTAGAGAGTGGGTACAGAGTTGTAGTAAGCTTGACGGGCTTGTGGCAGACTCATCCTGACACGTAGAGAGTGGGTACAGAGTTGTAGTAAGCTTGACGGGCTTGTGGCAGTCTCATCCTGACACGTAGAGTGGGTACAGAGTTGTAGTAAGCTTTAAGGGCTTGTGGCAGACTCATCCTGACAGATCTTGTGGTAGTCTCGTGCCGATCCTGATCTCGCGATACCACGCTGAGATCTCGTGAGGAGAGAGCTTGCACGAGAGCTGTGCGGGATCAGGGAAGTGGATGAGAGGAAACCAGAATCCCACTTACATCACAGACCGAGATGGCCACTCACCTCGGTCAACAAGGTCTGGTGTTCGTGACTATTCTTAGCGCTCAGACGTTACTGAGGCTGAGACTCACAGCTCGGAGACGCGCGGCGCATCTGTGTGGGAGATGAAACAGTTCTCCGTGTCCTGCCAGTCAACACAACCAATCTAAAAATAGGTTATGACTGAGTAAGTTTATGTCGACATTTTGTCACTCAAGGTGATTGAGAACAGTTGAATGTGAACCACTTCATTGACAAACTTTAATGGTGTATTTGTGTATAACTTGTCAAACAACCACATTGATACTCACATGTCAAATAATGTCATGTGCAAATTTCGTCTTTCAATCTTCATCTTTAACAAATGGTCTTTAGGGAGGTACTGGTTACAGTGAGGTAGACTTGGCCTTTCCAGTGTAAACATACAATGAAAAGCAGGCGGATTTTCTCTACCTGACTAGTTCCTCCATCTCTGTACATTATATTGATGAAGTAACGACTCATTACAAAGTGAACCCGCTCTGTCTTACACGCCTGGCGCTTTATCTTCACACTCACAACAGCGGCAACAGGTGGCAGATTAGTCAATGTCCAACTTGGAAATACTTAAAATAAACCAAAATGAAACTATCAGGGGTGAGATCTGCTATAACTCCTGACGAAGATTAATTAATTAATTGAAACGTTGAGTTTTTGAATGACCTCCACCAACCGCTCATCTCATCTGAAGTCTTGTGCTCATCATTTATCATCAATAAACTGAGTCAATTGGAACGGAACGAGTCTGGTTTTGTGTGGCTAACACCCTACACATTTTCTATAACAGTTATAAATGTCCTTTCACATCTATATACACAAAAAAAGATTATTAAAGTTCATTGAAATGTAAACACTGGCTGTACCATGGAATATTATATTTAATCTGATTAAACATAGCTGAGCAAAGATATGTATGTCACCATTTTATACCCTGTGTTCTTTTATTAACAATGTCTTTTTTCTTTCATTTTAGGTAAGTACCAAAAGCTGTTGATGAAACATTCTGGTGGTGAGTAGCGTCAAAGTAAGGATTATGCCTGCGAGGAGACCTTTTCACATCTTCTTTATACTTTATACTTCTAAGGATTGTGGTTAGAGATTTAACGTGACACCACATCCACCAGTCGTTTTACAGTGGCTTTTGTTGGTGACAGTTAGGGGATTTGATTAACATTGAGGCAATTAAGTGCCTTTGTCAGGATTGATCTAGAACTCATTTGTGTTTATAGTCGCTAACTGAAGACCTGGATGTGCCTTGAGATCTCTTAGTGGGAATTGAGCCTTAGTGGAACTGGGATTTAGTAAAAAATGGGCCTCTAGGATATGAAAGTGGTTGTTCTCTGTGTGTGTGTGCATACTCTACAGCCGCTATGTGTAACGGACAGTTAGTCCGCTAAGTGTAACGTACAGTTAGTCCGCTAAGTGTAACGCAGTCCTGTGACACACGCTACAGCCGCTAAGTGTAACATAGTCCTGAGACTCACGCTACAGCCGCTAAGTGTAACGTACAGTTAGTCTGCTATGTGTAACGTAGTCCTGTGACTCACGCTACAGCCGCTAAGTGTAACGTACAGTTAGTCTGCTATGTGTAACGTACAGTTAGTCTGCTATGTGTAACGCACACTTAGTCCGCTAAGTGTAACGTACAGTTAGTCCGCTATGTGTAACGTAGTCCTGTGACACATGCTACAGCCGCTAAGTGTAACGTAGTCCTGTGACTCACGCTACAGCTGCTAAGTGTAACGCAGTCCTGTGACTCACGCTACAGCCGCTAAGTGTAACATAGTCCTGTGACTCACACTACGGCCGCTAAGTGTAACATAGTCCTGAGACTCACGCTACAGCCGCTAAGTGTAACGCAGTCCTGTGACACATGCTACTGCCGCTAAGTGTAACGCAGTCCTGTGACTCACGCTACAGCCGCTAAATGTAACGCAGTCCTGTGACTCACGCTACAGCCGCTAAGTGTAACGCAGTCCTGTGACTCACGCTACAGCCGCTAAGTGTAACGCAGTCCTGTGACTCACGCTACAGCCGCTAAGTGTAACGCAGTCCTGTGACACATGCTACAGCCGCTAAGTGTAACGCAGTCCTGTGACTCACGCTACAGCCGCTAAGTGTAACGCAGTCCTGTGACTCACGCTACAGCCGCTAAGTGTAACGTAGTCCTGTGACTCACGCTACAGCCGCTAAGTGTAACGTACAGTTAGTCCGCTATGTGTAACACACACTTAGTCCTGGCGCACGACCAAAGTGCGTACCCGCAGATAATGGTTTGGCGCACAATCCTCAATCCCCGCTGTGTTTGATAACGCTCCAATCCGCCCAATCAGTGGCCGGCCCCACGCCTGTATATCAGTGTTTGTCCCCCGCCCCCCCCCCCCCCCGCCTAGACCAGGACCAATCATCTGATAACCAGCCAACACCAACCATCAGATGTCGCCGAGAACCAGCCCAGTGAGCGTCCCTGACCCCGGAACCGGATGTGAGGGTCACGGGGTCAGAGGTCGTGCTGATTACAGGCTGATAGTGTGTGATATCAGGGGCTGAGTGGTGGAGTGGACCACGCGGAGATTGTGTCGGCACGTACTCTGAGTGAAGGTGTGTCTCCCCTCCCCACGACTCAAAGGACCGCGCGGAGATTGTGTCGGCTCGCACTCAGAGTATCTCCCCCTCCCCACGACTCAAAGGCACTCTGAGTGAAGGTGTGTCTCCCCTCCCCACGACTCAAAGGACCGCGCGGAGATTGTGTCGGCACGTACTCTGAGTATCTCCCCCTCCCCACGACTCAAAGGACCGCGCGGAGATTGTGTCGGCTCGTACTCTGAGTATCTCCCCCTCCCCACGACTCAAAGGACCGCGCGGAGATAGTGTCGGCTCGTACTCTGAGTATCTCCCCCTCCCCACGACTCAAAGGACCGCGCGGAGATAGTGTCGGCTCGTACTCTGAGTATCTCCCCCTCCCCACGACTCAAAGGACCGCGCGGAGATAGTGTCGGCTCGTACTCTGAGTATCTCCCCCTCCCCAAGACTCAAAGCGCGGAGATTGTGTCGGCTCGTACTCTGAGTATCTCCCCCTCCCCAAGACTCAAAGCGCGGAGATTGTGTCGGCTCGCACTCTGCCTGAAGGTGTATCTCCCCCTCCCCACGACTCAAAGGACCGTGCGGAGATAGTGTCGGCTCGTACTCTGAGTATCTCCCCCTCCCCAAGACTCAAAGCGCGGAGATTGTGTCGGCTCGTACTCTGAGTATCTCCCCCTCCCCAAGACTCAAAGCGCGGAGATTGTGTCGGCTCGTACTCTGAGTATCTCCCCCTCCCCAAGACTCAAAGCGCGGAGATTGTGTCGGCTCGCACTCTGCCTGAAGGTGTATCTCCCCCTCCCCACGACTCAAAGGACCGCGCGGAGATAGTGTCGGCTCGTACTCTGAGTATCTCCCCCTCCCCACGACTCAAAGGACCGCGCGGAGATTGTGTCGGCTCGTACTCTGAGTATCTCCCCCTCCCCACGACTCAAAGGCACTCTGAGTAAAGGTGTATCTCCCCTTCCCACGACTCTGTCAAAGATCTATAGTGATTACATGTGAGATACAGGAGAACAGTAAAACACCTGTTAAGCGTTCCCTTACACGGGCTGAAATCAATATAGAATAGAGGCAATCATTCAGAACAATACCACCTTCACTGTACAGAGATCTCACATCAATACCACCTTCACTGTACACAGATCTCACATCAATACCCGACCACCTTCACTGTACAGAGATGTCACATCAATACCCGACCACCTTCACTGTACACAGATGTCACATCAATACCACCTTCACTGTACAGATACCTCACATCAATACCACCTTCACTGTACAGAGATCTCACATCAATACCCGACCACCTTCACTGTACAGAGACCTCACATCAATACCCGACCACCTTCACTGTACAGAGATGTCACATCAATACCACCTTCACTGTACAGAGATCTCACATCAATACCCGACCACCTTCACTGTACAGAGATCTCACATCAATACCACCTTCACTGTACAGAGATCTCACATCAATACCACCTTCACTGTACAGAGATCTCACATCAATACCAGACCACCTTCACTGTACAGAGATGTCACATCAATACCACCTTCACTGTACAGAGATCTCACATCAATACCCGACCACCTTCACTGTACAGAGATCTCACATCAATACCACCTTCACTGTACAGAGATGTCACATCAATACCACCTTCACTGTACAGAGATCTCACATCAATACCCGACCACCTTCACTGTACAGAGATCTCACATCAATACCACCTTCACTGTACAGAGATCTCACATCAATACCACCTTCACTGTACAGAGATCTCACATCAATACCACCTTCACTGTACACAGATCTCACATCAATACCACCTTCACTGTACAGAGATCTCACATCAATACCACCTTCACTGTACACAGATCTCACATCAATACTCTTACCACCTTCACTGTACAGAGATCTCACATCAATACCACCTTCACTGTACACAGATCTCACATCAATACCACCTTCACTGTACAGAGATCTCACATCAATACCACCTTCACTGTACACAGATCTCACATCAATACTCTTACCACCTTCACTGTACAGAGATCTCACATCAATACCACCTTCACTGTACAGAGAGAGAGTGGTGAAGGTGTCCCATAAAACAGGTGGATTACATACACCTGTGCACATCAGCCTTATGATGACTAACCTCTGCTCTGTCTATGGACTCCAGCATACAGCCTCATCTTACTGTAGAATCATGGACGGACCAGTACAAAACGCCCACTTTGATGCATACACAGGCCCTGTGTGCAGGACCGCTCTGATTGGTTAATAACGTACCAGAATCTGACAGGTCAATTGCCATCTTGCATGAATGTGTATCTGTAGGACCCTCTCCCCGAATCAATACCCAGCCCCATAGGCCGCAGGTCGTAGTCTCCGTTTTCAATTATCCATGTTTGGGGCCTTGCTAACTGGCCCCTTGCTCATCAGGCTATAAGCAGGGCCCGTAAATCTGTATTACAATCAACATGGGGAGCTGCTCGGATGACCCCTGGCCTCGTTCATCAGGGCTGTACCTGCTCTAAGTACGCCCAGACGAGCGGCTCGCTCTAATGAAGACACCGGAGGCCAGCGCATTGAACTCCCCAGACAGAGCAATACACTTAGCTAATGTATACGCTTAAAGAGCCGCAGCATACAAACTTCATGCTCAAACCTTAACTTCCATAGTTTCACCAGTATAGGCAAACTCTAGCCTCTATTATATTGTACATGGGCATAAGCAGCCAAATATGGTGTATATCTTATTATAGTTATCCTTTTATTCTTCTGGTATTTTGACACAACAGCGAAAATTACTTAAATATTTGTCCACCAGTTATCACTGTAAAACTACAGGACACTTTTCTGCTGTAGATGTGAAGACAACAGGATTGTTTGGTGTGAGAAGTACAGTATTTTCCATTTTAGGTGTGAAAACTACACATATATCCATCTTTTACGGAGTCTTCATATTAAACCTATAGGGAGTGTGTAATTCACTGGGTGGAGAATACGGGTGGCCTTACACAGTAGATTACTGGATAAAGGTGCGTGAGAAGACTGGCTGTTATTTTGCCGTGGTAATCCCCTCGCACTATACGCAATATCCTCGAATTCACTCGGATATTACTACGTGTCTAGTCCTTGCAGATTACGACCGGTAGAATTTGAAACCAATTGATATTGTTACCTACCACATATAAAACGTGTAGATTCTGGTCGGATCCGCTTGGAGATTCTCCCCCACATAGAGACATAGTGAACCAGATCTAGGGATGGAGATTGAAGGGCCACGATAGTGAGATTATCGTGCAAGTACTTAAAGGCATCTCTTACAATTTACGGTGGCGCCACCTGGTGATTTTCAAATATTTCCATTCATCCATTGAAATTGGTAATTTGTGGCATATTCGAAACTCCAAAGAGCAAAATTATTGTTTGGTCTAGTTTGACCTAACCCAATAAGTAAAATAGGCCCTATTTCATTTGCTTGATGTATGTAGGTAATGTACTGGATATGTGGTTTTCTTCAATTCTTTCAAAAACTTGGACGGTGACCTATGATTTTTAAAACCTAGATAGGTAGTACTATGCCTATGCTATACTCTGTGAAAGTTTGAGGAAGATGACATGGGTTTTACTATGTGAAAAACAACTTTTTAGAATCTCTATATATTCTAATATAAAATGATCATAATATTGATCTCTAAATCAAAATCTAGCACGGTGACCCACGATTTTTAAGTCAGAAATGTGTTCCACAACACTTGGAGATCAACATATTAAATTTTCACGAAATTGACATGGGTTTTAATTTTCAAGCTAAATTGTCCGATACGCCTTTAACTGAATCCTGCTACTCTTTTTATGTTTCTCTACACAGATGTACTTGTATCCTTAAGATTTGTTTCGAGCTGTACTGAAAACCTAGTTTAGAACTGTAGTTTTCCAATCTCCTTTCCTTGAGAGAATGCAATGAGATCACATTTCGCCGGTAGTCGGTAAAATCTGTGTCACATGAAATGATTGTTGGTAACTAATTGATAGTTCCAGGTATCAATAGTAGGGGGCGCCACTAAGCCCTATCACCCTATCAAATACGACGCGGAATTGTTAGAGTAGAGTATATCCCGTCGGTGCCAGGGCCAGGGCGCACAGGCTCTCACACGGGATGGGGGAGGGGGGGGGGGGGGTGGTAGCCAAGTACAAATCGACGAAGTCGCTAGTGTATATATAAACCCCTAGAGTGAGGTGGCTGAATTAAGGCAGCCCTCACACAGTATACAGTGTATAGAGTGAGGTGGCTGAATTAAGGCAGCCCTCACACAGTATACAGTGTATAGAGTGAGGTGGCTGAATTAAGGCAGCCTCACACAGTATACAGTGTACAGAGTGAGGTGGCTGAATCAAGTTCAGTATTTGGCAGTGGACAGCATTGTGAAAGGGGTCATTATCTCACTCATGGTACAAGTTTAGCCAAGTTTAGCCAAGTTTAGCCATCACCCCGGTAAAGGGACAGTACTATGCCACGGTCATAGCAGAGTGAATATGAGTGAATATGCTATCAACTGGATTCGTGAAGTAATTTGAATTATTCTGATATTGTGAGGTGGCAGTGAATGTCAGTGAAAGGGGAAAAATCCAGAACCGCACTCGAATCGTAAAATACTCGTTTGGATGGGCCAAATCGTCACTTGACTTCGCCTCGATGACGATTGCGGCACATCCAAACTTGTGGAGTATGGATTACGATTCTGTGTATTTCTAATTTCTTTGGGATAGAGATCGACTTCTTTGTATTTTTCTATAACCTAAAAAGGTTCTATATAAGTATTTCACAGTGGACAGTATATCGCAGTACACCAGAAGCCTGGGGCCTACCCGCCGCTTCCCCTTCTGTAGGCCCTCAGTAGGCCGCCCTCACAGTGACGGGCGCCATACCCCGTTCCCGCCCGCAGCGCCCACCAGGGGGCTCTGCACACTAACGTCATTGGCGCGGGATTGGGGCGTCCTTTCCGGTGACGTCACGCGGGGCAAACGACGGCAGCAGAACGGAAAATGGCGGGAAAAGACGGACGGCGTTCTGCCGGCGTCCCCTCAGCGTCCCCTCAGCGTCCCCTCAGCGTCCCCGCAGCGTCCCCTCAGCGTCCCCTCAGCGTCCCCTCAGCGTCCCCTCAGCGTCCCCTCAGCGTCCCCTCAGCGTCCCCTCAGCGTCCCCTCAGCGTCCCCGCAGCATGCCCGCAGCGTCCCCTCAGCGTCCCCTCAGCGTCCCCTCAGCGTCCCCTCAGCGTCCCCTCAGCGTCCCCTCAGCGTCCCCTCAGCGTCCCCTCAGCGTCCCCTCAGCGTCCCCTCAGCGTCCCCTCAGCGTCCCCGCAGCGTCCCCGCAGCGTGCCGGCCGCGTTCCCTGTGAGCGGGTGGCGTCTGTGGCGCGTCTCCGTGACCTGGATGCGGCGAGGGCGATGTGAGCAGTATTTGTCAATAGAGCGGAGTATTGATTCACGGCGACGGGCCTCGCGTCTCCTACAGGCGCCGCTTCTCTCACCAAACTGATTGAAAGATATTTCGTGAGGGACTTCCTTGTCAGTGTGGCGAGAAATTGTCGATATCTGGTTCTGTTGCCGAGTGTTGACAGATTTATTTTTCTCCTTACTGCTGTTAATATCTAAAGGATGTGGCTGGTAACTCTTATTTTATTTCCCAGTCATTTAGTTTGTTTATATATAAAATACCAGTCCTTCTCGGCTCAGTAAATGTGTCGGGGTGAGATTTCTACTTGATTTATCTCCTAATTGAGTGACCACAGTAACAGAAACACTCAGACACACACCCTCAAAAACACACACTCACCTACACTCATCATCAAGCCACTCAGACACACACACTCAAAACACACACTCACCTACACTCATCATCAAACCACACTCAGACACACACCCTCAAAACACACACTCACCTACACTCATCATCAAACCACACTCAGAGACACACACTCAAAACACACACTCACCTACACTCATCATCAAACCACACTCAGACACACACCCTCAAAACACACACTCACCTACACTCATCATCAAACCACACTCAGAGACACACACTCAAAACACACACTCACCTACACTCAACATCAAACCACACTCAGAGACACACACTCAAAACACACACTCACCTACACTCAACATCAAACCACACTCAGACACACCCTCCCAATCTGAAAGACTGATTCATTTATAACAAATACAAATGTAATTATGACAATAGTTACAGGTGGATCTTCTTGTTATGAGGGTTTTGTGGTCGTCAGCGGCCGATCCGCAGGTTCTGATGGTTTTAAAATCTGGCCATTAAGAGTTATCATTGCGCTCAGAGGGCGATCTGCTATTTCATGTAGATTCATTGAAACGCTAATTGATGGTAAATGATAAATGAGAGAAGAGGAAGTCTGAACGCATTGGACGTTAAACTACCAAACAGAATGAGTGATGAAGAGGCTCTCCTCCATGATACCATCAGGTAGCTGTCCTCCATTCCCTGGACGGTATATAAGGGGGGGGGGGGTATCCAATCCACTTAATCGTCAGATTGTTCGGTGTTGTTGTTGCAGCGTGTGGTTCCGTAAGAATCCTCGATGTTTATATAAGTAGCCACTGTAAACCACGAGCGGTGGACGCGGAGTAATACCCGAACGTCAACATGTGTATTACAACGTCAGTGGTTTACAGAGCAACCTCTCTACGAAACCACCGTTTGTTGTATTCAATGTGTAGCGGGTGGACGGGGAGTCAGTTAATGAGGTGTCTGTGGTTGTCTAGTCGTGTAGCGGGTGGGCGGGGTGTCAGTTAATGAGGTGTCTGTGGGTTTCTAGTTGTGAAGCGGGTGGGCGGGGTGTCAGTTAATGAGGTGTCTGTGGTTTTCTAGTTGTGAAGCGGGTGGGCGGGGTGTCAGTTAATGAGGTGTCTGTGGTTTTCTCGTTGTGTAGCGGGTGGGCGGGGAGTCAGTTAATGAGGTGTCTGTGGTTTTCTAGTTGTGTAGCGGGTGGCCTGGGAGTCAGTTAATGAGGTGTCTGTGGTTTTCTAGTTGTGTAGCGGGTGGGTGGGGAGTCAGTTAATGAGGTCTGGGGTTTTCTAGTTGTGTAGCGGGTGGACGGGGAGTCAGTTAATGAGGTGTATGTGGTTTTCTAGTCGTGTAGCGGGTGGGCGGGGTGTCAGTTAATGAGGTGTATGTGGTTTTCTAGTTGTGTAGCGGGTGACCGGGGTGTCAGTTAATGAGGTGTCTGTGGTTTTCTAGTTGTGTAGCGGGTGGGCGGGGTGTCAGTTAATAAGGTGTATGTGGTTTTCTAGTTGTGTAGCGGGTGGGCGGGGTGTCAGTTAATGAGGTGTCTGTGGTTTTCTAGTTGTGTAGCGGGTGGACGGGGAGTCAGTTAATGAGGTGTCTGTGGTTTTCTAGTTGTGTAGCGGATGGACGGGGAGTCAGTTAATGAGGTGTCTGTGGTTTTCTAGTCATGTAGCGGGTGGGCGGGGAGTCAGTTAATGAGGTGTCTGTGGTTGTCTAGTTGTGTAGCGGGTGGACGGGGAGTCAGTTAATGAGGTGTCTGTGGTTTTCTAGTTGTGTAGCGGGTGGGCGGGGAGTCAGTTAATGAGGTGTCTGTGGTTTTCTAGTTGTGTAGCGGGTGGGCGGGGTGTCAGTTAATGAGGTGTCTGTGGTTTTCTAGTTGTGTAGCGGGTGGCCTGGTGGTGTCTGGAGCTGTCATCTGTCAGGGAGCCATCTGGTTAACGTCCACAAATGGCGATCTGTTCAGCCACAAGTCAATGACTCAAGATGTATCACCTTTTCTCAGCCCCGGGCACCTGCAGAGCAGCTCACAGACCTGCTACCGCCTGGCCTTTAAAAGGCGCAGCGCTTCATTGATATTCATTTATTTGTTCACGCCCACATTCCCTTCTTTAAGGGTTCGTAGTAAGACGCATCATGCCTACCAGCTCCCCGCCCGCCCTTCGTTCAGGTTTAGTAGGACGCATCATGCCTACCAGCTCCCCGCCCCTCCTTCGTTCAGGTTTAGTAGGACGCGTCATGCCTACCAGCTCCATATCCTTCATTCAGGTTTAGTAGGACGCATCATGCCTACCAGCTCCATGTCCTTCATTCAGGTTTAGTAGGACGCATCATGCCTACCAGCTCCACGCCCGCCCTTCATTCAGGTTTAGTAGGACGCATCATGCCTACCAGCTCCACGCCCCCCCTTCATTCAGGTTTAGTAGGACGCATCATGCCTACCAGCTCCACGCCCGCCCTTCATTCAGGTTTAGTAGGACGCATCATGCCTACCAGCTCCACGCCCCTCCTTCATTCAGGTTTAGGAGGATGCATCATGCCTACCAGCTCCACGCCCCCCCTTCATTCAGGTTTAGTAGGACGCATCATGCCTACCAGCTCCACGCCCGCCCTTCATTCAGGTTTAGTAGGACGCATCATGCCTACCAGCTCCACGCCCCTCCTTCATTCAGGTTTAGTAGGACTCATCATGCCTACCAGCTCCACGCCCGCCCTTCATTCAGGTTTAGTAGGACGCATCATGCCTACCAGCTCCACGCCCGCCCTTCATTCAGGTTTAGTAGGACGCATCATGCCTACCAGCTCCACGCCCCTCCTTCATTCAGGTTTAGTAGGACTCATCATGCCTACCAGCTCCGCGCTCCTCCTTCATTCAGGTTCAGTAGGATGCATCATGCCTACCAGCTCCACGCCCGCCCTTCATTCAGGTTTAGTAGGAAGCATCATGCCTACCAGCTCCATGTCCTTCATTCAGGTTTAGTAGGACGCATCATGCCTGCCAGCTCCACGCCCGCCCTTCATTCAGGTTTAGTAGGACGCATCATGCCTACCAGCTCCACGCCTGCCCTTCATTCAGGTTTAGTAGGACGCATCATGCCTACCAGCTCCACGCCTGCCCTTCATTCAGGTTAAGTAGGACGCATCATGCCTACCAGCTCCCCGCCCGCCCTTCATTCAGGTTTAGTAGGACACATCATGCCTACCAGCTCCACGCCCCTCCTTCATTCAGGTTTAGTAGGACGCATCATGCCTACCAGCTCCACGCCCGCCCTTCATTCAGGTTTAGTAGGACGCATCATGCCTACCAGCTCCGCGCCCCTCCTTGTGACGACACAGCTCAGTGTAGACCATGTACCAGTTCCCCGGAGGCGACTTTAATTGGATTAAAACTCTTTCTCCTGTTTTTATCCACTTACCGGCCGAGGCGGCCACTGCTGCCATGTTGTCTTTGGGCATGTCGCTGTTGTTGATGGTGCTGGGTGTGGGTGGGTGGGTAAATAAGTGAGGGTCGCAGGGTCTAGAACTAGAGCTGCAATTAAGAGGCAAGCGGCCGCCCTAAAAGCAGTCTATTGATCTGGTACTTGAATCTACACACGGGAAGGTACACGGGCCATCATGGGAGAGCTGGTGGACTAGGAGGGGCACTGAGGAGAGGAAAGGGGGAGGAGGAGGAGGAGGAGGGGGAAGAGGAAGAGTAGGGGAGGTGGTGGGGGAGAAGGAGGGTTAGAAGGTGGGGAAGGGGGAGATCGTGGGGAAGAGGAAGAGTAGGAGGAGGGAAAGGTACTGGGAAAGAACCAGGACATTGATCAAGGTCAAGGTGGTGCATCACTTCTGACAGGCTCTATGCTGGTCAAGGTGCATCACTTCTGACAGGCTCTATGCTGGTCAAGGTGCATCACTTCTCACAGGCTCTATGCTGGTCAAGGTGCATCACTTCTCACAGGCTCTATGCTGGTCAAGGTGCATCACTTCTCACAGGCTCTATGCTGGTCAAGGTGCATCATTTCTCACAGGCTCTATGCTGGTCAAGGTGCATCACTTCTCACAGGCTCTATGCTGGTCAAGGTGCATCACTTCTCACAGGCTCTATGCTGGTCAAGGTGCATCACTTCTCACAGGCTCTATGCTGGTCAAGGTGCATCACTTCTCACAGGCTCTATGCTGGTCAAGGTGCATCATTTCTCACAGGCTCCATGCTGGTCAAGGTGCATCACTTCTCACAGGCTCTATGCTGGTCAAGGTGCATCACTTCTCACAGGCTCTATGCTGGTCAAGGTGCATCACTTCTAACAGGCTCTATGCTGGTCAAGGTGCATCACTTCTGACAGGCTCTATGCTGGTCAAGGTGCATCACTTCTCACAGGCTCTATGCTGGTCAAGGTGCATCACTTCTCACAGGCTCTATGCTGGTCAAGGTGCATCACTTCTCACAGGCTCTATGCTGGTCAAGGTGCATCACTTCTCACAGGCTCTATGCTGGTCAAGGTGGTGCATCACTTCTCACAGGCTCTATGCTGGTCAAGGTGGTGCATCATTTCTCACAGGCTCTATGCTGGTCAAGGTGCATCGCTTCTCACAGGCTCTATGCTGGTGTGCTTTACAAGATTCTCTGTTTTTAGATTGTGAGTTAACTATACTAAAGTGCAGTGAGTGACCAGTGCAGTTCAGCAAATTACTTAATGTCCCAGGCAGTTCTATCCTTGTCCAATTGGCACCAGATATATACTATATTCATAGTGGTCTATGGTTGTATTTTTCGTCTCAGTCAAGTTGGCTCCAGATACACATTGTATTTATGGTGGATGTCCTATACTTTATCTGCATCAAGTTGGCGGCAAATAGACCAAAGTGTATATAGGCCAGGCAGACTCAGTCACATCACACATGTGTGTAATGACCGATGACTGTCAGTAGGGCAATAAACCAGTCGGTGAAGTTCACATAATAAAAACAAACTCACCAATTGTTACCGATCTGCCAGATTCGTCAGCCAGGATCGGGACAGAGACTATCAAGCCAATGAAGTAGTGAAGTAGGTCGGGTCTCCTCAGAGCGGTCCACCCTCACTTTAATCCGCTCAGACTTCTTGAGGCAGAATAAGTGTATTACAGGATTCAGGCGGCTCTCAGGGTAAAGCAGCGGGAAAACACCAGCGGACTGCTACAGGCTGTGAGTGGATAAAGCGGGGTTCTCACTCAGCGATTCCCGCCCCGTGGTCTCAGCGCTGTGCTACATACAGGCTGTGAGTGGATAAAGCGGGGTTCTCACTCAGTGATTCCCGCCCCGTGGTCTCAGCGCTGTGCTACATACAGGGTGTGAGTAGATAAAGCGGGTTCTCACTCAGTGACTCCTGCCCCGTGGTCTCAGCGCTGTGCTACATACAGGGTGTGAGTAGATAAAGCGGGGTTCTCACTCAGTGATTCCTGCCCCGTGGTCTCAGCGCGCTGTGCTACATACAGGCTGTGAGTGGATAAAGCGGGGTTCTCACTCACTGATTCCTGCCCCGTGGTCTCAGCGCTGTGCTACATACAGGCTGTGAGTGGATAAAGCGGGGTTCTCACTCAGCGATTCCCGCCCCGTGGTCTCAGCGCTGTGCTACATACAGTGAGTAGATAAAGCGGGGTTCTCACTCAGCGATTCCTGCCCCGTGGTCTCAGCGCTGTGCTACATACAGGCTGTGAGTGGATAAAGCGGGGTTCTCACTCAGCGATTCCTGCCCCGTGGTCTCAGCGCTGTGCTACAGGCAGTGAGTGGATAAAGCGGGGTTCTCGCTCAGTGATTCCTGCCCCGTGGTCTCAGCGCTGTGTTACATACAGTGAGTGGATAAAGCGGGTTCTCACTCACTGATTCCTGCCCCGTGGTCTCAGCGCTGTGCTACATACAGGCTGTGAGTGGATAAAGCGGGGTTCTCACTCAGTGATTTCTGCCCCGTGGTCTCAGCGCTGTGCTACATACAGGCAGTGAGTGGATAAAGCGGGGTTCTCACTCAGTGATTCCTGCCCCGTGGTCTCAGCGCTGTGCTACAGGCTGTGAGTGGATAAAGCGGGGTTCTCACTCAGCGATTCCTGCCTCGTGGTCTCAGCGCTGTGCTACATACATGGTGTGAGTGGATAAAGCGGGGTTCTCACTCAGTGATTCCTGCCCCGTGGTCTCAGCGCGCTGTGCTACATACAGGCTGTGAGTGGATAAAGCGGGGTTCTCACTCAGTGATTCCTGCCCCGTGGTCTCAGCGCTGTGCTACATACAGGATGTGAGTGGATAAAGCGGAGTTCTCACTCCGCGATTCCTGCCCCGTGGTCTCAGCGCTGTGCTACATACAGGCTGTGAGTGGATAAAGCGGGGTTCTCACTCAGCGATTCCTGCCTCGTGGTCTCAGCGCTGTGCTACATACATGGTGTGAGTGGATAAAGCGGGGTTCTCACTCAGTGATTCCTGCCTCGTGGTCTCAGCGCTGTGCTACATACATGGTGTGAGTGGATAAAGCGGGGTTCTCACTCAGTGATTCCTGCCCCGTGGTCTCAGCGCGCTGTGCTACATACAGGCTGTGAGTGGATAAAGCGGGGTTCTCACTCAGTGATTCCTGCCCCGTGGTCTCAGCGCTGTGCTACATACAGGATGTGAGTGGATAAAGCGGAGTTCTCACTCCGCGATTCCTGCCCCGTGGTCTCAGCGCTGTGCTACATACAGGCTGTGAGTGGATAAAGCGGGGTTCTCACTCAGCGATTCCTGCCTCGTGGTCTCAGCGCTGTGCTACATACATGGTGTGAGTGGATAAAGCGGGGTTCTCACTCAGTGATTCCTGCCTCGTGGTCTCAGCGCTGTGCTACATACATGGTGTGAGTGGATAAAGCGGGGTTCTCACTCAGTGATTCCTGCCCCGTGGTCTCAGCGCGCTGTGCTACATACAGGCTGTGAGTGGATAAAGCGGGGTTCTCACTCAGCGATTCCTGCCCCGTGGTCTCAGCGCTGTGCTACATACAGGATGTGAGTGGATAAAGCGGAGTTCTCACTCCGCGATTCCTGCCCCGTGGTCTCAGCGCTGTGCTACATACAGGCTGTGAGTGGATAAAGCGGGGTTCTCACTCAGCGATTCCTGCCCCGTGGTCTCAGCGCTGTGCTACATACAGGATGTGAGTGGATAAAGCGGAGTTCTCACTCCGCGATTCCTGCCCCGTGGTCTCAGCGCTGTGGTACATACAGGCAGTGAGTGGATAAAGCTCAATGCTCAATTATAAATGTCCCGGGATTCTCAAGGCTCTAAGCCTAGTTTTTTTAGAATTCTTCTCCATAGAGCGTAATGAGAGTACAGAATACGACTTAGAGAGTGTGAGATCTTAATAGAGGGGTGCACCAAAAGGGTCTCCAGTAAATAACATGTTGGATTTTAAAATCGAGATTTCTTACCTGGGCAAGTGGCATTTCTTAGCGACGATCTCGTTTTTATGACGTCTACCGTTAGAGTGATGTATTAATTCACGGTGGGCACGAACATCATTATTACTGTACACCTAGGAGCCGGTGCTATTTCAAATATGTTGTGCATAGGTATATAGTAATATCAATCCCATATATGCCACGCAAATGGCATATAACACCCATCATGATTTACCTAATTAAGGCTATGTAGAAAACTATCAGTTGTGAAAATTTGTATACTAGAACAATTCACTCTATATAAAATAAGACAGATTATTAAAGTTCATTGAAATGTAAACACTTGCATGGAATATTACATCTGAATAAAAGATAGTTAAGCAAAGATATGTATGCAACCGTTTTATACCCTGTGATCTTATAATAACAATGTCTTTTTTCTTTCATTTTAGGTAAGTACCAAAAGCTGTTGATGAAACCTGTGAGTTCTGGTGGTGAGTAGCGTCAAAGTAAGGGTCTGTCAGCCTGGAGGCCTTTTCACAGCCTCCTTATACTTAATACTTCTTAGGACTGTGGTTGGAGATTTAACACAACACCACCACAAGTCCACCAATTGTTTTACAGTTGGCTTTTGTGGTGACAGTTGGGATTTGATTATCCAGCATTGGGGCAAGTAAGTGGATCTAGAACTCCTTACCCTGAAGTCGCTGTCAGTTACTTCTGTACCAGAATTCAGTGAAGACAGTGAAGTGGTCACAGCGACCGACGCCCACAGCGACCGACGCTCACAGCGACCGACGCCCACAGCGACCGACGCTCACTGCGGCCGACGCCCACAGCCACTGACGCTCACAGCGACTGACGCTCACAGCGACTGACGCTCACAGCGACTGACGCTCAGCGACTGATGCTCACAGCGACTGACGCTCACAGCGACTGATGCTCAGTGACTGACGCTCACAGCGACTGACGCTCACAGCGACTGACGCTCAGCGACTGATGCTCAGCGACTGATGCTCACAGCGACTGACGCTCACAGCGACTGATGCTCAGTGACTGACGCTCAAAGCCACTGACGCTCACAGCGACTGACGCTCAGTGACTGACGCTCACAGCGACCGACGCTCAGTGACTGACGCTCACAGCGACCGACGCTCAGTGACTGACGCTCACAGCGACTGACACTCACAGCGACTGACGCTCAGTGACTGACGCTCAAAGCCACTGACGCTCACAGCGACTGACGCTCAGTGACTGACGCTCAGTGACTGACGCTCAGTGACTGACGCTCAGTGACTGACGTTCAGTGACTGACGTGCTGACGGCAGTGAAGTGGTCACAGTGACTGGTGGACTCACGGCGCTGACCACCATTCATCACGGCTCGTGAACAGATGGGAGCTGTCAGAGCGGGAGTTAACAGGGCGCGCAGATTGAGCCTCCTCCGAGGTGTCCTCTTGTCTGGTCATATAACGCACTTAGCTATTGTGACATGGAGGAGGCCACACCTCACCTCCCTATCGCCGCCCGTCCTGTATTTAACCTCTCTTATTGACTGTGACGTGTGGACCAGCTGGTGGTGAAGGTGGTATAAGGGAGGAGGCCACACCTCACCTCCCTATCGCCTCCCGTCCTGTATTTAACCTCTTATTGACTGTGACGTGTGGACCAGCTGGTGGTGAAGGTGGTATAAGGGAGGAGGCCACACCTCACCTCCCTATCGCCGCCCGTCCTGTATTTAACCTCTCTTATTGACTGTGACGTGTGGACCAGCTGGTGGTGAAGGTGGTATACGGGAGGAGGCCACACCTCACCTCCCTATCGCCGCCCGTCCTGTATTTAACCTCTCTTATTGACTCTGACGTGTGGACCAGCTGGTGGTGAAGGTGGTATAAGGGAGGAGGCCACACCTCACCTCCCTATCACCGCCCGTCCTGTATTTAACCTCTCTTATTGACTGTGACGTGTGGACCAGCTGGTGGTGAAGGTGGTATAAGGGAGGAGGCCACACCTCACCTCCCTATCGCCTCCCGTCCTGTATTTAACCTCTCTTATTGACTGTGACGTGTGAACCAGCTGGTGGTGAAGGTGGTATAAGGGAGGAGGCCACACCTCACCTCCCTATCGCCGCCCGTCCTGTATTTAACCTCTCTTATTGACTGTGACGTGTGGACCAGCTGGTGGTGAAGGTGGTATACGGGAGGAGGCCACACCTCACCTCCCTATCGCCGCCCGTCCTGTATTTAACCTCTTATTAACTGTGACGTGTGGACCAGCTGGTGGTGAAGGTGGTATAAGGGAGAGGGCTGGGCCCACACCTTCCCCTCACTTCCCTATCCCTGTCATGTATTTAACCTCTCTGATATGCCAGTAGTACATCATCCTTCTGAGCAGTCCAAAAACCCTGTCAGCACCTTGTCAGCCTGTATCATGTAGTTACTGTGTCTACAACTGAACCTTCATTCTCACTGAGTCTGTATCATGTAGCTACATACAAGACTTCCCGCTCACTGAGTCTAATACCGCTACATGTCAGTGTACACCTCTCCCCGCTCACCGAGCCTGTATCATGTAGCTACACACAAGACTTCCCGCTCACTGAGTCTAATACCTACATGTCAGTGTACACCTCTCCTCGCTCACCAGCCTGTATCATGTAGCTACACACAAGACTTCCCGCTCACTGAGTCTAATACCGCTACATGTCAGTGTACACCTCTCCCCGCTCACCGAGCCTGTATCATGTAGCTACACACAAGCCTTCCTGCTCACTGAGTCTAATACCGCTACATGTCAGTGTACACCTCTCCCCGCTCACCTAGCCTGTATCATGTAGCTACATACAAGACTTCCCGCTCACTGAGTCTAATACCGCTACATGTCAGTGTACACCTCTCCCCGCTCACCAGCCTGTATCATGTAGCTACACACAAGACTTCCCGCTCACTGAGTCTAATACCTACATGTCAGTGTACACCTCTCCCCGCTCACCGAGCCTGTATCATGTAGCTACATACAAGCCTTCCCGCTCACTGAGTCTAATACCTACATGTCAGTGTACACCTCTCCCCGCTCACCAGTCTGTATCATGTAGCTACATACAAGCCTTCCCGCTCACTGAGTCTAATACCGCTACATGTCAGTGTACACCTCTCCCCGCTCACCTAGCCTGTATCATGTAGCTACACACAAGACTTCCCGCTCACTGAGTCTAATACCGCTACATGTCAGTGTACACCTCTCCCCGCTCACCTAGCCTGTATCATGTAGCTACATACAAGACTTCCCGCTCACTGAGTCTAATACCTACATGTCAGTGTACACCTCTCCCCGCTCACCAGCCTGTATCATGTAGCTACACACAAGACTTCCCGCTCACTGAGTCTAATACCTACATGTCAGTGTACACCTCTCCCCGCTCACCAGCCTGTATCATGTAGCTACACACAAGACTTCCCGCTCACTGAGTCTAATACCTACATGTCAGTGTACACCTCTCCCCGCTCACCAGCCTGTATCATGTAGCTACATACAAGACTTCCCGCTCACTGAGTCGGCATAATACATACATGTCAGTGTACACCTCTCCCCGCTCACCGAGCCTGTATCATGAAGCTACATACAAGACTTCCCGCTCACTGAGTCGGCATAATACCTACATGTCAGTGTACACCTCTCCTCGCTCACCAGCCTGTATCATGTAGCTACACACAAGACTTCCCGCTCACTGAGTCTAATACCGCTACATGTCAGTGTACACCTCTCCCCGCTCACCGAGCCTGTATCATGTAGCTACATACAAGACTTCCCGCTCACTGAGTCGGCATAATACCGCTACATGTCAGTGTACACCTCTCCCCGCTCACCGAGCCTGTATCATGTAGCTACATACAAGACTTCCCGCTCACTGAGTCTAGTACCTACATGTCAGTGTACACCTCTCCCCGCTCACCAGCCTGTATCATGTAGCTACACACAAGACTTCCCGCTCACTGAGTCTAATACCTACATGTCAGTGTACACCTCTCCCCGCTCACCAGCCTGTATCATGTAGCTACATACAAGACTTCCCGCTCACTGAGTCGGCATAATACCGCTACATGTCAGTGTACACCTCTCCTCGCTCACCAGCCTGTGTAATGCAGAGACACTTGTCTGGTATGCGTCTCCCACTCACCGAGCCACAGGATACAACTACATACGAGTCTAAAACACGGGAGAAATCTGCTGTGAACCATCGCGGCCGATGAGCTGGCGGCCGATGAGCTTGCGACCGATCAGGCTGGCGGCCGATGAGGCCGATCAGTGACTATGACTATGACTGACGCTCACAGCGACCGACGCTCAGTGACTGACGCTCACAGCGACCGACGCTCAGTGACTGACGCTCACAGCGACTGACGCTCACAGCGACTGATGCTCAGTGACTGACGCTCAAAGCCACTGACGCTCACAGCGACTGACGCTCAGTGACTGACGCTCAGTGACTGACGCTCAGTGACTGACGCTCAGTGACTGACGTTCAGTGACTGACGTGCTGACGGCAGTGAAGTGGTCACAGTGACTGGTGGACTCACGGCGCTGACCACCATTCATCACGGCTCGTGAACAGATGGGAGCTGTCAGAGCGGGAGTTAACAGGGCGCGCAGATTGAGCCTCCTCCGAGGTGTCCTCTTGTCTGGTCATATAACGCACTTAGCTATTGTGACATGGAGGAGGCCACACCTCACCTCCCTATAGCCTCCCGTCCTGTATTTAACCTCTCTTATTGACTGTGACGTGTGAACCAGCTGGTGGTGAAGGTGGTATAAGGGAGGAGGCCACACCTCACCTCCCTATAGCCTCCCGTCCTGTATTTAACCTCTCTTATTGACTGTGACGTGTGGACCAGCTGGTGGTGAAGGTGGTATAAGGGAGGAGGCCACACCTCACCCCCCTATCACCGCCCGTCCTGTATTTAACCTCTCTTATTGACTGTGACGTGTGGACCAGCTGGTGGTGAAGGTGGTATAAGGGAGGAGGCCACACCTCACCTCCCTATCGCCTCCCGTCCTGTATTTAACCTCTCTTATTGACTGTGACGTGTGAACCAGCTGGTGGTGAAGGTGGTATAAGGGAGGAGGCCACACCTCACCTCCCTATCGCCGCCCGTCCTGTATTTAACCTCTCTTATTGACTGTGACGTGTGGACCAGCTGGTGGTGAAGGTGGTATAAGGGAGGAGGCCACACCTCACCTCCCTATCACCGCCTGTCCTGTATTTAACCTCTCTTATTGACTGTGACGTGTGGACCAGCTGGTGGTGAAGGTGGTATAAGGGAGGAGGCCACACCTCACCTCCCTATCGCCGCCCGTCCTGTATTTAACCTCTCTTATTGACTGTGACGTGTGGACCAGCTGGTGGTGAAGGTGGTATAAGGGAGGAGACTGGGCCCACACCTCCTCCTCACTTCCCTATCCCTGTCATGTATTTAACCTCTCTGATATGCCAGTAGTACATCATCCTTCTGAGCAGTCCAATAACCCGTCAGCACCTTGTGGAGCCTGTATCATGTAGTTACTGTGTCTACAACTGAACCTTCATTCTCACCGAGCCTGCATCATGTAGCTACATACAAGACTTCCCGCTCACTGAGTCGGCATAATACATACATGTCAGTGTACACCTCTCCCCGCTCACCAGCCTGTATCATGTAGCTACACACAAGACTTCCCGCTCACTGAGTCTAATACCGCTACATGTCAGTGTACACCTCTCCCCGCTCACCGAGCCTGTATCATGTAGCTACACACAAGACTTCCCGCTCACTGAGTCTAGTACCTACATGTCAGTGTACACCTCTCCCCGCTCACCGAGCCTGTATCATGTAGCTACACACAAGACTTCCCGCTCACTGAGCCTAATACCTACATGTCAGTGTACACCTCTCCCCGCTCACCAGCCTGTATCATGAAGCTACATACAAGACTTCCCGCTCACTGAGTCTAATACCGCTACATGTCAGTGTACACCTCTCCCCGCTCACCAGCCTGTATCATGAAGCTACATACAAGACTTCCCGCTCACTGAGTCTAGTACCTACATGTCAGTGTACACCTCTCCCCGCTCACCGAGCCTGTATCATGTAGCTACACACAAGACTTCCCGCTCACTGAGTCTAATACCTACATGTCAGTGTACACCTCTCCTCGCTCACCGAGCCTGTATCATGTAGCTACACACAAGACTTCCCGCTCACTGAGTCTAATACCTACATGTCAGTGTACACCTCTCCCCGCTTACCGAGCCTGTATCATGTAGCTACATACAAGACTTCCCGCTCACTGAGTCTAATACCGCTACATTTCAGTGTACACCTCTCCTCACTCACCAGCCTGTATCATGTAGCTACATACAAGCCTTCCCGCTCACTGAGTCTAATACCTACATGTCAGTGTACACCTCTCCTCGCTCACCAGCCTGTATCATGTAGCTACACACAAGACTTCCCGCTCACTGAGTCTAATACCTACATGTCAGTGTACACCTCTCCCCGCTCACCGAGCCTGTATCATGTAGCTACACACAAGACTTCCCGCTCACTGAGTCTAATACCTACATGTCAGTGTACACCTCTCCCCGCTCACCAGCCTGTATCATGTAGCTACACACAAGACTTCCCGCTCACTGAGTCTAATACCTACATGTCAGTGTACACCTCTCCCCGCTCACCAGCCTGTATCATGTAGCTACACACAAGACTTCCCGCTCACTGAATCTGCATAATACCGCTTCATGTCAGTGTACACCTCTCCCCGCTCACCAGCCTGTATCATGTAGCTACATACAAGACTTCCCGCTCACTGAGTCTAATACCGCTACATGTCAGTGTACACCTCTCCCCGCTCACCAGCCTGTGTAATGCAGAGACACTTGTCTGGTATGCGTCTCCCACTCACCGAGCCACAGGATACAACTACAAACGGGTCTAAAACACGGGAGAAATCTGCTGTGAACCATCGCGGCCGATGAGCTGGCGACCGATGAGGGTGGCGGCCGATGAGGGTGGCGGCCGATGAGGGTGGCGGCCGATGAGCTGGCGGCCGATCAGGGTGGCGGCCGATCAGGGTGGCGGCCGATCAGGGTGGCGCTAAAACACAAAATAATCTGCTATTCGTTATTACCGGGGATAAAACTATGGCGGCTGAGGAAGGAATCTCGTTACTTGGCTGAAGATATAATGTATCTTCTATAACTATAACTATGATAACCTGAGTAATTGATGAATACTCGACGTTTTGAAGCAGGAAAACACCCCAGAACAGCGGAAGACCTGTACATTATTATTTCATCAGATTATTAGATATTTTATTATATTATTGGATATTTTATTAGCTTATTAGATATTTCATTAGATTATCAGATATTTTATTAGATTATTAGATATTTTATTAGATTATGAGATGATTTGGTTTGGCTGAAAGGCAGTTACTGCGCTGCACCTTTCAGGGACCTTTTTTACGCTGATTCCCAGCAGAATATATAGACATAGGGTCAGTGGCTGCGGGAACCAGCTCACGTCGGTCTCCACGGAGCATTGCGCAGGCGCGTGCGACTGATGGATTATGACAACGAGGCTGTCAGAGGTCAAAGGTCAGCCGGCTGGGTCATGTGACCACATCAGTCACCACAAGCAGTGCAGTGTTTATCGCTCTCTATATTTAAAATCAGTACAAGCAGTGCGGTGTTTATCGTTATGAATATTCAATATCAGTACACGCAGTGCGGTGTTTATCGTTATGAATATTCAATATCAGTACAAGCAGTGCGTTGGATATCGTTATGAATATTCAATATCAGTACAAGCAGTGCGGTGCTTATCGTTATAAATATTCAATATCAGTACAAGCAGTGCAGTGTTTATCACTCTATATTCAATATCAGTACAAGCAGTGCGGTGTTTATCGTTGTGAATATTCAATATCAGTACAAGCAGTGCAGTGTTTATCACTCTATATTCAATATCAGTACAAGCAGTGCGGTGCTTATCGTTATAAATATTCAATATCAGTACAAGCAGTGCGGTGTTTATCGCTCTCTATATTCAATATCAGTACAAGCAGTGCGGTGTTTATCGCTCTCTATATTCAATATCAGTACAAGCAGTGCGGTGTTTATCGCTCTCTATATTCAATATCAGTACAAGCAGTGCGGTGTTTATCACTCTCTATATTCAATATCAGTACAAGCAGTGCGGTGTTTATCGCTCTCTATATTCAATATCAGTACAAGCAGTGCGGTGTTTATCGCTCTATATTCAATATCAGTACAAGCAGTGCGGTGTTTATCGCTCTCTATATTCAATATCAGTACAAGCAGTGCGGTGTTTATCGCTCTCTATATTCAATATCAGTACAAGCAGTGCGGTGTTTATCGCTCTCTATATTCAATATCAGTACAAGCAGTGCGTTGGATATCGTAGTGAATATTCAATCAGTCATAACAAGCAATGGTGTGTTTATTGTTTTCGTATTCAGTATCAGAGTTAGGATCCGGGAAAAGCACAGTAAATCACAGGTAAATACTAAAGAGGAAACCCATGAAAGTTTACAGTCAGAGCTCGTACCCCATCGAGTTTGAAGCCGCATGAATTACGTAGTGATCCAAATGGGATTTGTATGCACAGTTCCCAATACAAACAGGCAAACATCGTTAACTGTCTGTCTTGTATGGAGAACACATATAACACCAACAGCCTGATGGAACAGAAATGACGGATACTTGGCGCGTGATACAGGAATGACCAGTGAAGAAGGTCGTCCGACACCATGTCGTCAACATCCACGATACAAAATACATCTCTGCATCTTTAGAGGTGACGGTCATTAAGGTCTCACCTCACAGTATCAGAAAACCGGAATGTGTGAAGGCCGGAGCTCGTCTGTCAACTGAGAGACGCCGAGAAGCCGGTCACGTGATCCGTGACGTCAGAGCTGACAGCGTGTGTTGCACGGCGTCTCTGGTTTCTCTGTGGTCGTAGAGAATTCTGCAGGCGCCTGTCCAACATGTTTCACCGTGGCCAGGGCTGGGAGCTAGCTCAGTCGTTAGAGCACTAGACTTGTAATCCAAAGGTTGTAGGACTTTGTGGGTTCGAGTCCCACTGCAGCCACCTTTCTCCTTCACCCCCAGCAGTGTTAGATTTACTGCTGTATCAAAGACCAGTCCTTCTCATACAATGTCTATGTGGTGTGGTGTACAGCCACCTTTCTCCTTCATCCCCAGCAGTGGTAGGTTTACTGCTATATCAAAGACCAGTCCTTCTCATACAATGTCTATGTGGTGTGGTGTACAGCCACCTTTCTCCTTCACCCCCAGCAGTGGTAGACTTACTGCTATATCAAAGACCAGTCCTTCTCATACCATGTCTATGTGGTGTGGTGTACAGCCACCTTTCTCCTTCATCCCTCTGCAGTGGTAGATTTACTGCTTTATCAAAGACCAGTCCTTCTCATACCATGTCTATGTGGTGTACAGCCACCTTTCTCCTTCATCCCCAGCAGTGGTAGATTTAGTGCTATATCAAAGACCAGTCCTTCTCATACCATGTCTATGTGGTGTGGTGTACAGCCACCTTTCTCCTTCATCCCCAGCAGTGGTAGATTTAGTGCTATATCAAAGACCAGTCCTTCTCATACCATGTCTATGTGGTGTGGTGTACAGCCACCTTTCTCCTTCATCCCCAGCAGTGGTAGATTTAGTGCTATATCGAAGGCCAGTCCTTCTCACACCATGTCTATGTGGTGTGGTGTACAGCCACCTTTCTCCTTCATCCCCAGCAGTGGTAGATTTAGTGCTATATCACAGGCCAGTCCTTCTCATACCATGGCGACATGCAGCCTGTGGTCGTAAAGAACACTGCGGCTGTTCAGCACGTTTCTCTGTGGTCGTAGAGAACACTGCGGCTGTTCAGCACGTTTCTCTGTGGTCGTAGAGAACACTGCGGCTGTTCAACACGACTCAGAGACTCGCCCGTCCAGCCAAAGACACGTCTTAACGGAGACACCTGGGCCATGTCCTCGATATGTAAACTCCACCACCCTCACCTCGAAATTAGGCAATTCTGCCACCCGACATCAGTTTCCCTCTATCAACCCAGTAACAGACCGTATGGCTGAAACTCACTGTTTTCTCACAGCTTCCACCCGGCTGAGAATCCCCAACATAAAGAAAAGGCTGCATACAGCCTGTGAGAACATCAAAGGGGGCCGCTCGTCTCTGTATACGGAGTCTTTTATCTGTTAAGTGATAGCACTCCCTGAAAGGGAAAAAGATGAATAGAGCAAAAACCAGTGGAGCCGGTCTAACACGAGGCCGTGTGCGCCATGTGCGCCGTTCCCAGGTCTGGTGTGGTACAGAGACGAGGTGTTCACCCTCACAGAGGTCTGGTGTGGTGCGAGACGAGGTGTTCACCCTCACAGAGGTCTGGTGTGGTGTGAGACGAGGTGTTCACCCTCACAGAGGTCTGGTGTGGTACAGAGACGAGGTGTTCACCCTCACAGAGGTCTGGTGTGATGCGAGACGAGGTGTTCACCCTCACAGAGGTCTGGTGTGGTACAGAGACGAGGTGTTCACCCTCACAGAGGTCTGGTGTGGTACAGAGACGAGGTGTTCACCCTCACAGAGGTCTGGTGTGATGCGAGACGAGGTGTTCACCCTCACAGAGGTCTGGTGTGGTGCAGAGACGAGGTGTTCACCCTCACAGAGGTCTGGTGTGGTACAGAGACGAGGTGTTCACCCTCACAGAGGTCTGGTGTGATGCGAGACGAGGTGTTCACCCTCACAGAGGTCTGGTGTGATGCGAGACGAGGTGTTCACCCTCACAGAGGTCTGGTGTGGTACAGAGACGAGGTGTTCACCCTCACAGAGGTCTGGTGTGGTGCAGAGACGAGGTGTTCACCCTCACAGAGGTCTGGTGTGGTACAGAGACGAGGTGTTCACCCTCACAGAGGTCTGGTGTGGTACAGAGACGAGGTGTTCACCCTCACAGAGGTCTGGTGTGATGCGAGACGAGGTGTTCACCCTCACAGAGGTCTGGTGTGATGCAGAGACGAGGTGTTCACCCTCACAGAGGTCTGGTGTGGTACAGAGACGAGGTGTTCACCCTCACAGAGGTCTGGTGTGGTACAGAGACGAGGTGTTCACCCTCACAGAGGTCTGGTGTGGTACAGAGACGAGGTGTTCACCCTCACAGAGGTCTGGTGCGGTGCAGAGACGAGGTGTTCACCCTCACAGAGGTCTGGTGTGGTGCAGAGACGAGGTGTTCACCCTCACAGAGGTCTGGTGTGGTACAGAGACGAGGTGTTCACCCTCACAGAGAAACTTGTGGTCGGCCAGAGCTGGTGCCGGCAGTAGGGGAATATGCAGTACCAGCGGGAAAGGATCCAAGATGGCGCTCGGGGACAATCCCTGTTTTCTGGGTTTTTTGTTACAAAATTCAACTGACTTTCCAGGTTTTTTCTCTCTCTCATGACCAGCTCTATACACATCGGTGAGAAGGGTTGGAGTAGTGACGATTCCCTGTTACCACTGGTACACCTCCTGTGGTGAGAAACGCCTGCATCAGTGAGAAGGGCTGGAGTAGTGACGATTCCCGATTACCACTGGTACACCTCCTGTACTGAGAAACCCCTGCCTTTCCCCCTCCAACAGTGGAGAACACCTACTCGGGGACAAGATGGTGGCGCTCCGGGAACATCCCCCATCTGCCCCGTAGTGACATGAGAGTGTTGTGTGAGTATTTCCCCTTTCTCCGGGAACATCCCCCATCTGCCCCGTAGTGACATGAGAGTGTTGTGTGAGTATTTCCCCTTTCTCCGGGAACATCACCCATCTGCCCCGTAGTGACATGAGAGTGTTGTGTGAGTATTTCCCCTTTCTCCGGGAACATCACCCATCTGCCCCGTAGTGACATGAGAGTGTTGTGTGAGTATTTCCCCTTTCTCCGGGAACATCCCCCATCTGCCCCGTAGTGACATGAGAGTGTTGTGTGAGTATTTCCCCTTTCTCCGGGAACATCACCCATCTGCCCCGTAGTGACATGAGAGTGTTGTGTGAGTATTTCCCCTTTCTCCGGGAACATCCCCCATCTGCCCCGTAGTGACATGAGAGTGTTGTGTGAGTATTTCCCCTTTCTCCGGGAACATCCCCCATCTGCCCCGTAGTGACATGAGAGTGTTGTGTGAGTATTTCCCCTTTCTCCGGGAACATCGCCCATCTGCCCCGTAGTGACATGAGAGTGTTGTGTGAGTATTTCCCCTTTCTCCGGGAACACCACCCATCTGCCCCGTAGTGACATGAGAGTGTTGTGTGAGTATTTCCCCTTTCTCCGGGAATATCCCCCATCTGCCCCGTAGTGACATGAGAGTGTTGTGTGAGTATTTCCCCTTTCTCCGGGAACATCGCCCATCTGCCCCGTAGTGACATGAGAGTGTTGTGTGAGTATTTCCCCTTTCTCCGGGAACATCCCCCATCTGCCCCGTAGTGACATGAGAGTGTTGTGTGAGTATTTCCCCTTTCTCCGGGAACATCCCCCATCTGCCCCGTAGTGACATGAGAGTGTTGTGTGAGTATTTCCCCTTTCTCCGGGAGCATCCCCCATCTGCCCCGTAGTGACATGAGAGTGTTGTGTGAGTATTTCCCCTTTCTCCGGGAACATCGCCCATCTGCCCCGTAGTGACATGAGAGTGTTGTGTGAGTATTTCCCCTTTCTCCGGGAACATCCCCCATCTGCCCCGTAGTGACATGAGAGTGTTGTGTGAGTATTTCCCCTTTCTCCGGGAACATCACCCATCTGCCCCGTAGTGACATGAGAGTGTTGTGTGAGTATTTCCCCTTTCTCCAGGAACATCCCCCATCTGCCCCGTAGTGACATGAGAGTGTTGTGTGAGTATTTCCCCTTTCTCCGGGAGCATCCCCCATCTGCCCCGTAGTGACATGAGAGTGTTGTGTGAGTATTTCCCCTTTCTCCGGGAACATCGCCCATCTGCCCCGTAGTGACATGAGAGTGTTGTGTGAGTATTTCCCCTTTCTCCGGGAACATCCCCCATCTGCCCCGTAGTGACATGAGAGTGTTGTGTGAGTATTTCCCCTTTCTCCAGGAACATCACCTATCTGCCCCGTAGTGACATGAGAGTGTTGTGTGAGTATTTCCCCTTTCTCCGGGAACATCACCCATCTGCCCCGTAGTGACATGAGAGTGTTGTGTGAGTATTTCCCCTTTCTCCGGGAACATCACCCATCTGCCCCGTAGTGACATGAGAGTGTTGTGTGAGTGTTTCCCCTTTCTCCGGGAACACCACCCATCTGCCCCGTAGTGACATGAGAGTGTTGTGTGAGTATTTCCCCTTTCACCACAGGCAGAGGGAGCGACCCAACAACACCATTCTCCAAGATTCACAGCCATAAATGTGCGTGAGAGCTCCCAAATAATCGGTCAGTGGTTCACGGTTGTCGATCGGTGGAAATAATCGGTCACAGGAAACATGCCTTAAAAGTTCCCACACAACCTATACTGACCGAGTATCTCACTCACTGATAATCATTTCACACATGAGAGTAATGACCGAGTATCTCACTGATAATCATTTCACACATGAGAGTAATGACCGAGTATCTCACTCACTGATAATCATTTCACACATGAGAGTAATGACCGAGTATCTCACTCACTGATAATCATTTCACACATGAGAGTAATGACCGAGTATCTCACTCACTGATAATCATTTCACACATGAGAGTAATGACAGAATATCTCACCCCTGGTTTTGCCATAGGAATAACATTAAAAAATATGCAAAACCACCACCCACATTGAGTGTTGAAATGGCAAGCTGACTGGTTGCAAGTCGGTTACAGAAAATGACCCGGAGACTGAATATAACTCAAACCTTTTGATAATTATATATTTTTTTTATAATCCCACGCTCATTCATCAATGATGAACATACCATTTGCTCCTAGTTTATCTTTACGTTCTCATACCATGTCTATGTGGTGTGGTAACTAAAAGAACTCTCACCTCGTTAAATATATAGCGGTGAGATTTCTACCTGAATTCGTCACATAGATTCGGCTACAACCCCTGTAATGTAAGAGAACCTTCAGAAAGTCATAAAACTATCAAATCAGGACAAACATGGCATACATAGTACCACTAGGAAACCTTTGATACGGAGACATTGGTTTATATGATTGAGCAATACTGGACCCTAGTATGAAATACTAGGTGTAAAAGAACCTTGAGAAAGTCTGGTAAGGACTTGTAATGGTTGACTGGACGTTAAATCAAACCAACAAACCAAACCCTCATGTGGTGCTGTTGAAGTTGCCTCTTTGTTTCAGTGGGTGTTGGATGTGAAAAGATCTCTCATGGATCTGACCTCGGCCGGTGTCGTGCTAATTTCAGGGCCCTGCCAAAATCAGTGTTCTTCTGGCGGAAGTATACCGCTACGCATGCTCTCACACCCAGTCTACGCTTGGAGAGTGATGACGAATGCTCTCACTGAGTCTAGGCTTGGAGCGTGGTGATGCATGCTCTCACTGATCATTCCTTACAAATCGAACTCAGGCGGTAAAAATTAATAAAATGATGTCAGAATATCAATGTATAGATTGTGGTGTACCCCAAGGATCGGTCCTTGGGCCGATTCTTTTCATTATTTATATCAATATGGTGCCCAGTATATTTCATGGATGCAAATATGAAATGTATGCGGATGATATGGTGATTATGGTCAGCGGTAAAGACCCAACGAATGTTCTAAATTCTATGAATATAAATCTGGTGAACTTTATTGGTTTAAGTAAGAAATTGAGATTATCTATGAACTACCAAAAATCAAAAGGAATGTGGTGTGTGCCTAAAAATAAATATGATGTGATAAAGGATATGAAGCTGGGTAATGGGGATTTTTGGCTGGAAAATGTGAAATCTTATAACTATCTGGGAATAATTATTGATAGCTCACTCAGTATGCAAATGCAAGTAGCTAAACTTGAAAAGTCAATTTATGCAAAGTTGTTTAGATTGAGGAAATGTAGAAAATATTTGACTGAGGATGCTAGTATAAGTATAGTAAAACAGGTAATTCTCCCAGAATTGGAGTATTGTGACTTCATATATGATTCCCAAAACGAAAATGTTAAAAATAAGTTTCAAATTTGGATAAATCGGGCACTAAGAACATCTGTTGGTGTTAGGCATGTAAGAGATATATCGGTAGATGATCTACTAAATAGGGTGAAAATGATGCCGCAAAACCTAAGAAGAAAACTCCATTTATTGCCTATAATCCACTGGTGGGTACATGATCAAGGCCAAACGCACATCAAAAATATGTTATACATTACAAGAGAAGCTGATGTGGATAAACCAAAAGTTGATAGACCCAAAAAGGAGATTTATAGGAAAAGTCCTATTTATAGGGGTGGAGTTTTATGGAATCGATTGCCCAAGGAATTGAAGTTAAATAAAAATAAGGATCTATTCAAAATCCAATTGAAAGAGGCTGTCTTAAAAGGGCAAGTTGATCTGTTATAATGTGGAATGGTTATAGTAGTGTGATATGTAAGTGACCAGATTGAACTTTGGATTGTGATAAGTGTTTATTGATAATGGAAACCAAAATTGTCAAAGCGTCATTGTTGTCAAAGTTATTGTTAATATATTATATAAATGTGTATTGTTATGGTCGGGCGACCAGTTGGACGATAGGTAAAAGTAGTATATAATGTAAGTAATTTATGATAAATTTGGTCGTGCGACCCAAACAAAAGTCATGATCATAAAACGAATTATGTTAGTAAATACTGATGAAAAGATCAATGATGAATATAAAGGATCAATTTCTTTTGAAAACTTAAAATGTATGTTGATTGTCTCGGAACAGTTGTATTAATCAGTACAAAGAACCTTGTAATTGCAGTCGTGCGACTGTTACTTTGAAAAACACCTTTTAGGTGAAAGCAATAGTCGATAAATAAATTTATAAAAAAAAAAAAAAACTGAGTCTAGGCTTGGAGAGTGATGACGCATGCTCTCACTCAGTCTACGCTTGGAGCGTGATGATGCATGCTCTCACTGAGTCTAGGCTTGGAGAGTGATGACACATGCTCTCACTGAGTCTACGCTTGGAGCGTGATGACGCAGGTCCCGGGTTTTCACAGCGTAAAGCGGTGGCGAAAACTTAGCACGATGAGCGTATTTTTATTAAGATCTGCTTGAAGAATATGAATCGGGACACTTATAAATGAGAAATAGCTACCCCTCCAAGCGGAAGTAGAGGGTACAGAGCCAACATTAGTTCACCAAGTAGTCACCAGGCGGTAGTACCTGAGAGATCCTAGGACCTGGTTCTTTCTGCTTATGAAATCCAGCTGAAAGCCAATGTCATCTTCAGTTTTCAACATCCATCCCAGTTTAAGGTCACTAAACGATGAAGCTCAGGTTTTCACTGTACCCTGGGAAAGTGTGATCTCCAGACAGTCATTGTCAGGTGGCAGGTTTTTCACTGTACACCGGGAAAGTGTGATCTCCAGACAGTCATTGTCAGGTGGCAGGTTGTCACTGTACACCGGGAAAGTGTGATCTCCAGACAGTCATTGTCAAGTGGCAGGTTGTCACTGTACACCGGGAAAGTCTCCAGACAGTCATTGTCAGGTGGCAGGTTTTCACTGTACACCGGGATAGTCTCCAGACAGTCATTGTCAGGTGGCAGGTTTTCACTGTACACCGGTAAAGTATGATCTCCAGACAGTCATTGTCAGGTGGCAGGTTGTCACTGTACACCGGTAAAGTGTGATCTCCAGACAGTCATTGTCAGGTGGCAGGTTGTCACTGTACACCGGGAAAGTGTGATCTCCAGACAGTCATTGTCAGGTGGCAGGTTGTCACTGTACACCGGGAAAGTGTGATCTCCAGACAGTCATTGTCAGGTGGCAGGTTTTCACTGTACACCGGGATAGTCTCCAGACAGTCATTGTCAGGTGGCAGGTTTTCACTGTACACCGGGATAGTCTCCAGACAGTCATTGTCAGGTGGCAGGTTTTCACTGTACACCGGGATAGTCTCCAGACAGTCATTGTCAGGTGGCAGGTTTTCACTGTACACCGGGATAGTCTCCAGACAGTCATTGTCAGGTGGCAGGTTTTCACTGTACACCGGGATAGTCTCCAGACAGTCATTGTCAGGTGGCAGGTTGTCACTGTACACCGGGATAGTCTCCAGACAGTCATTGTCAGGTGGCAGGTTGTCACTGTACACCGGGAAAGTGTGATCCCAGACGAGACGTAAACAAAACCCAGTATTTACCTCACTCTCCACCACACTGCCCCACTCTCACACTCTCCCAGCACAGATCCACACCTGCTGGTAAACCCGAGCGACACGAGTTATCTGCTGGGAGAGTGGCAGTCGTCCTACATCGTACCCGAGGACTGGTGTTCCACTTCTCTGTGTCTGTCTTTCTTATATTCACCACCTTTTTCTCGCCTAAAGTGGCGCTGAAAGAAGAACACTTGTAGATTATGCAGGATTTTGAAGGTGAATCTAGATTATATGTGTTTATATGATATATATGTTCATATGTATAAGTTATAGGTACAAAACTACTTTACATATATGATATACACGTTCATATGTATATGTAATAGGTACAAAACTACTTTACATATATGATATACACGTTCATATGTATATGTAATAGGTACAAAACTACTTTACATATATGATATACATGTTCATATGTATATGTAATAGGTACAAAACTACTTTACATATATGATATACACGTTCATATGTACATGTAATAGGTACAAAACTACTTTACATATATGATATACACGTTCATATGTATATGTAATAGGTACAAAACTACTTCACATATATGTTACACATTTGCAATACATGGTTGAGATGTTTTCTTAGTGGCAAAGGAATTTTATTTCATAATCGCAATGCATAAAACACAAAAGTCATTGGAGAAACCGTCACAATACAGTGTCTGAGTTTCTGATGATATATAATATACGGAGACAGGGTTAGGGTGCCTGAATCGGCTCTGAGGTGTTTCGACGTGCCGAGTACGTATGTCTTCTTATTTTGTATTTGATAACACTTTGTATATAAATGCTCAAAGATTGACTGTCTTGTCTGGTGTGGATAGATTCCATGGAGCCTAACTCTAAAAGAACATATTGGACTTTAATCTACACAAACAAACAATTGTATCGCGAACTTGACCGTCTGACCGTCGGTTCACTTTATGTTCTACGGATACAAGTATTCCAATATGTAAGGAATAACTGAAATATTTGTATCTATAAAGATCAAAGCTCCACAATATCTACTACCTGCCACACTGGCCACACGGAAACCTCCAGTTAAATATCTACCAGTCTGCCGCACCGGTAACACCGACAGTGACCAGTTCAAATAAAAGTTATACAATTTTAAATAAAAGGTGAGAAGAGGGTATAGATTTGGCACTAGAGGTGTCACCTCTATGATATTTCTTCCTGGATGTAAGTTTGCCGGGAAATGAAGGAAATCCAATATTTCTACACATACTTAGTACCACAATTTCAGAGCAGCTTTCCTTTTTTTAGTTTTACATTTATCTTGCTTCAAATACTAAAAGGATTTTTAATTTCCAATTTCCTGGTCAGTCATGATTTTCATCTTCAAAGTACAGCAACTGTAGGATAAAGTTTGCCTATACTGATGATACTATGGAAGTTAAGGTTTGAGCATGAAATTTGTATGCTGCGGCTCTTTAAGCGTATACATTAGCTAAGTGTATTGCTCTCGTCTGGGGAGTTCAATGCGCTGGCCTCCCGTGTCTTCATTAGAGCGAGCCGCTCGTCTGGGCGTACTTAGAGCAGGTACAGCCCTGATGAACGAGGCCAGGGGCCATCCGAGCAGCTCGCCATGTTGATTGTAATACAGATTTACGGGCCCTGCTTATAGCCTGATGAGCAAGGGGCCAGTTAGCAAGGCCCCGAACGTGGATAATTGAAAACGGAGGTTTCCGGAGACTGCGACCTGCGTTCAATGGGGCCGGGTATTGATTCGGGGAGAGGGTCCAGGTTTGAGGTGAGGGCACAGAGCAACTCGGACTATCAGACGTCCAGGCGCGGAGAAGTTTCCGCTGACTCGTGGAAAGGCGAGCAGTGAATGAGCACTTGATGGGGACTGATGGATGGGAGCGGCGAGGAAGGACAAGGAAGATGGCCTTCACGCTAGACATAGCGGGCTTAATAATGCATAAAGACCTGGGATGAAGTAGGAGCGGCCTCAGGCACCAGGCGCCCAGTCCCACCACAGACACTGCTCCCCCGCACCCCCGAGTAGCCTCCAGCACGGAGATTTACCCCCAGCTGTGGTAGACGCACTGCTATATCAAAGGCCAGTCCTTCTCATACCATGTCTATGTGGTGTACAGCCACCTTTCTCCTTCACCCTCAGCAGTGGTAGACGCACTGCTATATCAAAGGCCAGTCCTTCTCATACCATGTCTATGTGGTATAGTGTACAGCCACCTTTCTCCTTCATCCCCAGCAGTGGTAGATTCACTCTATACAATAATTATGATACTACATATTTAAGTCTTCAAAGTCCTTGGCTTTGCACGAATTGAAGAAAACTATATTTTTCTGCACATTTCCTACATACAGTAAAACCCCGCGTAAGCGGACACCCTCCGTTCCGGGCTAAAGTGTCCGCTTACGCGGGGTGTCCGCTTACACGGGGTTTTCAAGTTTCTCCCGGACCAATATTGAAGTGTTATATACCGATATCTAGGGGAGACAGAGGGGACGGTAAATCTGAAATCCATTTTGCAATATCTTAATTGGATCTGAAGTTATTCAACTTTGAATTATAAATGTATTTTCTATTAAATATACTGAGACACGCTTATAAAAACACAGATTAATCAATTTTTGGTAGGTTGTCCGTCGGAAGTGTCCGCTTACACGGGGTTTTTAGGCCTTTTTGTTCCGAAATAACTGTCCGCTTACGCGGGGTGTCCGCTTACGCGAGGTGTCCGCTTACGCGGGGTTAAATTAAACATCTAATAGAGGGGAAAATTTCCGTTCCGAGCAAAAGTGTCCGCTTACACGGGGTGTCCGCTTACGCGGGGTGTCCGTTAGGCGGGGTTCTACTGTATATGTATCAGTCAAATGTCTCCAACTGTACTTAACTTTGACCATCCAAGAAGGCAGAGAAATGGCGATGAACGAATTCCCACCTTACGTCCTGCCAGACGCTGGGTCCAACTTCTGCCTGAGCTATTAAGGACAATATTGAGACATTGCGTCAAAAGACTGAAGGAGATGCAGGAGTTTAGCGCCATGTTTCTCCTTTTAACCCTTTTTTTTCATAAAAGCCCAGTGATGGCAGCTTTTCATTTTTCCATGGAAGTCCATATGTTGATTTCCAGTTTATAAAATTCCTCTTCGTTGCCTGGAACAGATGCAGTATAAATTGAGCCTCATTCAAACAGTCGCGCCTTCAGTTGCAGAGTCATTGTCTGGTTCTGTTTGTGACAGGTACATCACGTTATCAAAAGAGTTTCTCCTCGACTGAGATTGGTGGTGAAAATGTTCAACATGGTTCAATTGTACGTGAGCAGTTTGTTTGTTTGTTTGTGCAGTTTTACGTCTCGACCCCCCCTTGCCGACACCGACATTTTTTCTATGTTTCCTGTTTTCACTTGATGTTTTTCCGTTGACTGACACCGTTGACTCACATATGGAGAGATCACGGAGAATGCTTGTGTCGGGTGAGGTTTCTACGTGAATAACCTCGACTCAGTCGCCACCTGGTGGTGAAACACTAGGGGGGGAGCTGAACCTGGAGGAAGTCTGACCAGGACGTGACATTGTCGACTTGACGGCCAGTCAGGGGAAGGTCGCCTCCTGGTGGTGTAACACTAGGGGGGGAGCTGAACCTGGAGGAAGTCTGACCAGGACGTGACATTGTCGACTTGACGACCAGTCAGCGGAAGGTCGCCACCTGGTGGTGTAACACTAGGGGAGCAGCTGAACCTGGAGGAAGTCTGACCAGGACGTGACATTGTCGACTTGACGGCCAGTCAGGGGAAGGTCGCCTCCTGGTGGTGTAACACTAGGGGGGGAGCTGAACCTGGAGGAAGTCTGACCAGGACGCGTCATTGTCGACTTGACGGCCAGTCAGGGGAAGGTCGCCTCCTGGTGGTGTAACACTAGGGGGGGAGCTGAACCTGGAGGAAGTCTGACCAGGACGTGACATTGTCGACTTGACGGCCAGTCAGCGGAAGGTCGCCTCCTGGTGGTGTAACACTAGGGGGGGAGCTGAACCTGGAGGAAGTCTGACCAGGACGTGACATTGTCGACTTGACGGCCAGTCAGGGGAAGGTCGCCTCCTGGTGGGGTAACACTAGGGGGGGAGCTGAACCTGGAGGAAGTCTGACCAGGACGTGACATTGTCGACTTGACGGCCAGTCAGGGGAAGGTCGCCTCCTGGTGGTGTAACACTAGGGGGGGAGCTGAACCTGGAGGAAGTCTGACCAGGACGTGACATTGTCGACTTGACGGCCAGTCAGGGGAAGGTCGCCATCTGGTGGGGTAACACTAGGGGGGGAGCTGAACCTGGAGGAAGTCTGACCAGGACGTGACATTGTCGACTTGACGGCCAGTCAGCGGAAGGTCGCCTCCTGGTGGGGTAACACTAGGGGGGGAGCTGAACCTGGAGGAAGTCTGACCAGGACGTGACATTGTCGACTTGACGGCCAGTCAGCGGAAGGTCGCCTCCTGGTGGTGTAACACTAGGGGGGGAGCTGAACCTGGAGGAAGTCTGACCAGGACGTGACATTGTCGACTTGACGACCAGTCAGGGGAAGGTCGCCTCCTGCAAGTTAGTATCCATCTGAGCAGTCTTTTGACAATGTACGGCGACTCATGTCGGATACCGTAACCACGCTACATGCGGAGTTAAGATCCGTTCTATACTGAATTTAAAACCACTCGTTAATCAGATATCTCGGCTATTTGTTTGTATAAAGAAACCTGGGCCTGTGTTTGGAGAGCTAGAAAACAGTCCCAAATGCTATACATTAGAATATGTCTGGGTTTGATTCATTTAACGTTTGTGTATCACTACGCGCCCTCCTCTCGTAGTTTACGGCCGCCTGTCCCCAAAACCACGGATTATTGTCCATTCATCCTTATTTTGTTGAGTTATTTAATGAATCATAATCAAAGACTTGAGCGAGTCAACCCCCCCCCCCCCCCCCCCACTGCTAGGCCCGGGGCGTCCCGCCCCTGGATCGTGACCTAATAAGGCTGGTGATGGTGGCCTAATTAGGCCGGTGAGTGACGATTAGCATGTGATTATCGTGGTGGTGGGGGGCCCACTGACCCACATCTGATGAGTGTTTCCACTTGGCGTGTAAACAGCGACTGTCGGCGACCGCCGTTAGCGGCGAGGGGCGTCGTGTTTAGAAAACTAACACTCAGCGTTATGAGAGGAAGGGCAGCCCACAGTGTCCCCGACAACCCGAGTGGTCTATCTTCTCAGTCCTGAGTGGTCTATCTTCTCAGTCCTCGTTTTATTATTATTATTATAATGGATCTTATCAGGTCTCAATGCACACACACAATCTCCGGACCCGCTTAGAGCCAGGTTGACGTTCTCTTACAGTCATTTCTCAGTCCCTGTTTTATTATTATTATAATGGATCTTATCAGGTCTCAATGTGCACACACAATCTCCGGACCCGCTTAGAGCCAGGTTGACGTTCTCTTACAGTCATTTCTCAGTCCCTGTTTTATTTTTATTATTATTATTATAATGGATCTTATCAGGTCTCAATGTGCACACACAATCTCCGGACCCGCTTAGAGCCAGGTTGACGTTCTCTTACAGTCATTTCTTAGTCCCTGTTTTATTATTATTATAATGGATCTTATCAGGTCTCAATGTGCACACACAATCTCCGGACCCGCTTAGAGCCAGGTTGACGTTCTCTTACAGTCATTTCTTAGTCCCTGTTTTATTATTATTATTATAATGGATCTTATCAGGTCTCAATGTGCACACACAATCTCCGGACCCGCTTAGAGCCAGGTTGACGTTCTCTTACAGTCATTTCTTAGTCCCTGTTTTATTATTATTATAATGGATCTTATCAGGTCTCAATGTGCACACACAATCTCCGGACCCGCTTAGAGCCAGGTTGACGTTCTCTTACAGTCATTTCTTAGTCCCTGTTTTATTATTATTATAATGGATCTTATCAGGTCTCAATGTGCACACACAATCTCCGGACCCGCTTAGAGCCAGGTTGACGTTCTCTTACAGTCATTTCTTAGTCCCTGTTTTATTATTATTATAATGGATCTTATCAGGTCTCAATGTGCACACACAATCTCCGGACCCGCTTAGAGCCAGGTTGACGTTCTCTTACAGTCATTTCTTAGTCCCTGTTTTATTATTATTATTATTATTATAATGGATCTTATCAGGTCTCAATGTGCACACACAATCTCCGGACCCGCTTAGAGCCAGGTTGACGTTCTCTTACAGTCATTTCTTAGTCCCTGTTTTATTATTATTATAATGGATCTTATCAGGTCTCAATGTGCACACACAATCTCCGGACCCGCTTAGAGCCAGGTTGACGTTCTCTTACAGTCATTTCTTAGTCCCTGTTTTATTATTATTATAATGGATCTTATCAGGTCTCAATGTGCACACACAATCTCCGGACCCGCTTAGAGCCAGGTTGACGTTCTCTTACAGTCATTTCTTAGTCCCTGTTTTATTATTATTATAATGGATCTTATCAGGTCTCAATGTGCACACACAATCTCTCAACCCGCTTAGAGCCAGGTTGACGTTCTCTTACAGTCATTTCTTAGTCCCTGTTTTATTATTATTATAATGGATCTTATCAGGTCTCAATGTGCACACACAATCTCCGGACCCGCTTAGAGCCAGGTTGACGTTCTCTTACAGTCATTTCTTAGTCCCTGTTTTATTATTATTATTATAATGGATCTTATCAGGTCTCAATGTGCACACATAATCTCCGGACCCGCTTAGAGCCAGGTTGACGTTCTCTTACAGTCATTTCTTAGTCCCTGTTTTATTATTATTATTATAATGGATCTTATCAGGTCTCAATGTGCACACACAATCTCCGGACCCGCTTAGAGCCAGGTTGACGTTCTCTTACAGTCATTTCTCAGTCCCTGTTTTATTATTATTATAATGGATCTTATCAGGTCTCAATGTGCACACACAATCTCCGGACCCGCTTAGAGCCAGGTTGACGTTCTCTTACAGTCATTTCTCAGTCCCTGTTTTATTATTATTATTATTATTATAATGGATCTTATCAGGTCTCAATGTGCACACACAATCTCCGGACCCGCGTAGAGCCAGGTTGACGTTCTCTTACAGTCATTTCTCAGTCCCTGTTTTATTATTATTATTATAATGGATCTTATCAGGTCTCAATGTGCACACACAATCTCCGGACCCGCTTAGAGCCAGGTTGACGTTCTCTTACAGTCATTTCTTAGTCCCTGTTTTATTATTATTATAATGGATCTTATCAGGTCTCAATGTGCACACACAATCTCCGGACCCGCTTAGAGCCAGGTTGACGTTCTCTTACAGTCATTTCTCAGTCCCTGTTTTATTATTATTATTATTATTATAATGGATCTTATCAGGTCTCAATGTGCACACACAATCTCCGGACCCGCTTAGAGCCAGGTTGACGTTCTCTTACAGTCATTTCTCTTATTTTTTTCATTTCTATTTTTTCCGCCTCTATTTTCTCATGGCCATCTAAGTAACCTCATTACCAGGAAAGTCCAGCGGGAGTTTACACTTCGAGTCACAGACAAATAATCAAATATTCCACGAGAAATTCTGAAAAGTTATCAAACAAATATTTTGATGGTCTTTCTGTTCTTTGAGGTATAATCATATTTTCATAGAGTTGTGGAATAGTAAATAGAATTGATTTAGTATATACAGTAAAACCCCGCTCAAGTGGACACCCTCTGTTCCCAGCAAAGTGACCCCTTAAGCGAGGTGTCCTGTAATCGGGGTTTTACTGTATTGAGATTGCCAGTTAATAAAACAGATTTACTGAAGAGAGAAATCTTCAAATCCAATTATGGAAAACTCACAGAATTAACAATAATCTGAAGTGTATTACACTGAGTGAAACACAGATAATAAATAATCTGAAGTGGATTACACTGAGTGAAACACAGATAATAAATAATCTGAAGTGGATTACACTGAGTGAAACACAGATAATAAATAATCTGAAGTGGATTACACTGAGTGAAACACAGATAATAAATAATCTGAAGTGGATTACACTGAGTGAAACACGATAATAAATAATCTGAAGTGGATTACACTGAGTGAAACACAGATAATAAATAATCTGAAGTGGATTACACTGAGTGAAACAGATAATAAATAATCTGAAGTGGATTACACTGAGTGAAACAGATAATAAATAATCTGAAGTGGATTACACTGAGTGAAACACAGATAATAAATAATCTGAAGTGGATTACACTGAGTGAAACTCAGATTACTCACAGTCTCCAGTTTAAGCGGTGTTCCACTCGTCAGGTGTTTTTGGCCGGCTGACACCGGCCCAGGTTGCCATGCGACAGGGTCAAATTTATTCTTTTTTCAAGGTCTCTGAATTTGAACGTTTGTGAGGGAAAGTTGACTCTTGTCGGAGATAGATTGGATTTCTCAGATCTGTTCATGAAGAACTGCCCTACTCTGACACTGAACATCTGTGTATGATGTAGAAAGTAGCCACTGCATGTTTGATATGTGGAGGGCATTTCCGTGAACTGATAGACGTTGGACAGAAAGGTTTATAGCAAGTTACCAAATGGTATTTTTAATGTGTGGGCCGATATCAAAAATATGATACAAAGGTTCATTTACAAAACATGTTTTGGTATCATTTGTCAGGGGTATGTCTGGGAATTTTATTAGAACGACAAGCTTGATAAACTGACAAGACTTTATCTGTCCTTGATCCTGAGTCATAGCCCCATTTACTCGACTACTAAGACTACTACCACCACAACCAGGACTACGAATGGAGATCTCATCACTCTCCTAACACACACTCCACCATTTACAATACACTCTTCTACTACCACCACAACCAGGACTACGATTGGAGTCTCATCATATACTCCACCATGGAGAGGTTATATAGACTTTCACTGAGCGTGAGCCACACGCTCATATATATATATACACTGTCTTAGAGGCGTGGCCAGTTGACAAACACTGAATAAGACTGAATAAAAGGCGACCCTTTTGATCGTTATCTTCACAATTCCACGTTAGTTCCTGGTGTACGTGGACAGAAAACCAGTCTCACAGAAATCAGTGTTTCATCTGATCACTCTCCAGGCACATTCTCCTCCCGTGCCGACTGGGCATGTGCTGGGAGAGTGAGGAATGACTTGTTTGCTCGGTGGAGCGTGTCATTGAGTCGACACGAGTGTGCAGTGCCCGGTCACGGCTGAGTGGTCACAAGAGAGTGGGCAGACTGCTAATGTAGCAACGATCTCCGGTAAAACCGCCGCCCGCAAACCGCCGCCTCTCTTCACAGCGGGCAGCCCGCTAATGTAGCAACACTTACCAGTAAACCGCCGCCTCTCTTCACAACGGGCAGCCCGCTAATGTAGCAACACTCACCGGTAAACCGCCGCCTCTCTTCACAGCGGGCAGCCCGCTAATGTAGCAACACTTACCAGTAAACCGCCGCCTCTCTTCACAGCGGGCAGCCCGCTAATGTAGCAACACTTACCAGTAAACCGCCGCCCGCAAACCGCCGCCTCTCTTCACAGCGGGCAGCCCACTAATGTAGCAACACTTACCAGTAAACCGCCGCCCGCCTCTCTTCACAGCGGGCAGCCCGCTAATGTAGCATCACTTACCAGTAAACCGCCGCCCGCAAACCGCCGCCTCTCTTCACAGCGGGCAGCCCGCTAATGTAGCAACACGCACCGGTAAACCCCCGCCTCTCTTCACAGCGGGCAGCCTGCTAATGTAGCAACACTTACCAGTAAACCGCCGCCCGCAAACCGCCGCCTCTCCTCACAGCGGGCAGCCCGCTAATGTAGCAACAGTCACCGGTAAACCGCCGCCTCTCTTCACAGCGGGCAGCCCGCTAATGTAGCAACACCCACCGGTAAACCGCCGCCTCTCTTCACAGCGGGCAGCCTGCTAATGTAGCAACACTTACCAGTAAACCGCCGCCTGCAAACCGCCGCCTCTCTTCACAGTGGGCAGCCCGCTAATGTAGCAACACTTACCAGTAAACCGCCGCCCGCAAACCGCCGCCTCTCTTCACAGCGGGCAGCCCGCTAATGTAGCAACACTTACCAGTAAACCGCCGCCTCTCCTCACAGCGGGCAACCCGCTAATGTAGCAACACTCACCGGTAAACCGCCACCTCTCTTCACAGCGGGCAGCCCGCTAATGTAGCAACACTTACCAGTAAACCGCCGCCTCTCTTCACAGCGGGCAGCCCGCTAATGTAGCAACAGTCACCGGTAAACTGCCGCCCGCCTCTCTTCACAGCAGGCAGCCCGCTAATGTAGCAACACTCACCGGTAAACCGCCGCCTCTCCTCACAGCAGGCAGCCCGCTAATGTAGCAACACTCACCGGTAAACCGCCGCCCGCAAACCGCCGCCTCTCCTCACAGCGGGCAGCCCGCTAATGTAGCAACACTCACCGGTAAACCACCGCCTCTCTTCACAGCAGGCAGCCCGCTAATGTAGCAACACTCACCGGTAAACCGCCGCCCGCAAACCGCCGCCTCTCTTCACAGCGGGCAGCCCGCTAATGTAGCAACACTTACCGGTAAACCGCCGCCTCTCTACACAGCGGGCAGCCCGCTAATGTAGCAACACTCACCAGTAAACCGCCGCCTCTCTTCACAGCGGGCAGCCCGCTAATGTAGCAACACTCACTGGTAAACCGCCGCCCGCCTCTCTTCACAGCAGGCAGCCCGCTAATGTAGCAACACTCACCGGTAAACCGCTGCCCGCCTCTCTTCACAGCAGGCAGCCCGCTAATGTAGCAACACTCACCGGTAAACCGCCGCCTCTCCTCACAGCAGGCAGCCCGCTAATGTAGCAACACTCACCGGTAAACCGCCGCCTCTCCTCACAGCAGGCAGCCTGCTAATGTAGCAACACTCACCGGTAAACCACCGCCTCTCTTCACAGCAGGCAGCCCGCTAATGTAGCAACACTCACCGGTAAACCGCCGCCCGCAAACCGCCGCCTCTCTTCACAGCGGGCAGCCCGCTAATGTAGCAACACTTACCGGTAAACCGCCGCCTCTCTACACAGCGGGCAGCCCGCTAATGTAGCAACACTCACCGGTAAAACCGCCGCCTCTCTTCACAGCGGGCAGCCCGCTAATGTAGCAACACTCACCGGTAAACCGCCGCCTCTCTTCACAGCGGGCAGCCCGCTAATGTAGCAACACTTACCGGTAAACCGCCGCCCGCAAACCGCCGCCTCTCTTCACAGCGGGCAGCCCGCTAATGTAGCAACACTCACCAGTAGACCGCCGCCCACCTCTCTTCACAGCGGGCAGCCCGCTAATGTAGCAACACTCACCGGTAAACCGCCGCCTCTCTTCACAGCGGGCAGCCCGCTAATGGAGCAACACTCACCGGTAAACCGCCGCCTCTCTTCACAGCGGGCAGCCCGCTAATGTAGCAACACTCACCGGTAAACCACCGCCTCTCCCCACAGCGGGCAGCTCGCTAATGTAGCAACACTCACCGGTAAAACCGCTGCCCGCAAACCGCCGCCTCTCTTCACAGCGGGCAGCCCGCTAATGTAGCAACACTCACCGGTAAACCGCCGCCTCTCTTCACAGCGGGCAGCCTGCTAATGTAGCAACAGTCACCGGTAAACCGCCGCCTCTCTTCACAGCGGGCAGCCCGCTAATGTAGCAACAGTCACCGGTAAAACCGCCGCCTCTCTTCACAGCGGGCAGCCCGCTAATGTAGCAACACTCACCGGTAAACCGCCGCCCGCCTCTCTTCACAGGGGGCAGCCCGCTAATGTAGCAACACTCACCGGTAAACCGCCGCCTCTCTTCACAGCGGGCAGCCCGCTCATGTAGCAACACTCACCGGTAAACCGCCGCCTCGCTTCACAGCGGGCAGCCCGCTCATGTAGCAACACTCACCGGTAAACCGCCGCCCGCCTCTCTTCACAGCAGGCAGCCCGCTAATGTAGCAACACTCACCGGTAAACCGCCGCCCGCAAACCGCCGCCTCTCTTCACAGCGGGCAGTCACACTTTGATATGAAATCCTTGTTTTTATTTCCAGTTTATCCATTATTCGTCCATGTGTAAAGCCAATGAAACATTGGTTTTGACCTCCGACCTGGTTTTGAACTCCGACGTGTTATCCACGTTTTCTCAGACTCTCTGAGGCAGTGAATTCCACTTTTTCCTGTCCCTAATTGACATCCGTGCATCGCGGGTGGCGCCCAATTTAGTAATGTGATTGTAACTGGAGAGGTTTTGTCTTGTTTAGTTGTTAAAAACGGAATTAATTACGCAATGTCACAAGACCGCACTCTCCCCCCACAGTACCTAGAGGCAGTCACGTCGTCTGTGACTGATTTTACCTCCAAATAGAGACACGGTTTTCCTTACTTTCTCTCGGTTCTTATTATGTACCTGTGCACAAATGTCTCACACTAACTGACCACCTGTAGGGATTCCGTTCGTGCACACTGTGAAGAACGAACACCTTCATGCGCACTGTGCAGAACGAACACCTTCATGCGCACTGTGCAGAACGAACACCTTCATGCACACTGTGCAGAACGAACACCTTCATGCACACTGTGCAGAACGAACACCTTCGTGCACACTGTGCAGAACGAACACCTTCATGCACACTGTGCAGAACTTACACCTTCATGCACACTGTGCAGAACGAACACCTTCATGTACACTGTGCAGAACGAACACCTTCATGTACACTGTGCAGAACGAACACCTTCATGCAGATTTTTCCTCTCAGAGGAGAATAAAATCGCAAGCACACATCGTCGTCCTCCCTCCCGGGGCCTCGGACCACATCCGACCTTCCTGTGACCCTCAAACCTCGAGAGTCATTTTTCAAGGTGAGACTAACCTTGACCCCTCAAGGTCACACTCAGACACGCAACAGTGGGCGATAAAACGTGCACTTGGATGTGTCTGGCCGGCGGTGGGTGGCTCCGGGCGGAGTCTTAGTGGAAGGTGATAGAGGATACATGATAGAGGAGACTGTGCTGGGAGAGTGAGGAGGAGCTCGGGTTTCACACGCGACGCTCCCATCACAGGCGGCGTCACTTACTCCGTGTAATCAACCTCCGCCTCCTCCTCCCTCCCTCCTCCTCCTCCTCCTCGTCCAGCGCCGTCTTCCGCCGCCCGCTCTAGTATCGAGGTCTTTGGGCCCGATTCCCACTCAGAGATTTAGGGGCTCTAGTATTGAGGTCTTTGGGCCCGATTCCCACTCAGAGATTTAGGGGCTCTAGTATTGAGGTCTTTAGGCCCGATTCCCTCTAAGAGATTTAGGGGCTCTAGTATCGAGGTCTTTATAGTCTTTAGGCCTGATTCCCACTCAGAGATTTGGGGGCTCTAGTATTCAGGGTTTTTAGTCTTCATTACAAGTTTTGTGTTCCCTCTAGGTGAATTGGACTCTATTCCCTGGCTCCTAGAATTTGTGGTTGGGGTCTTTGTTGAAGCGACCTTTAAAGGAAGAGTCTGTCGTGGTGCACAGGAAATATTACCTTCTTCTCCCCCTGCCACAAACATCCACAAGAAACATTCACACCTACTCCCCACAAACATACACAAGAAACATCCACACCTACTCCCCACAAACAGCCACAAGAAACATCCACACCTACTCCCTACAAACACCCACGACATCCACACCTACTCCCCACAAACACCCACAACATCCACACCTACTCCCCACAAACAGCCACAAGAAACATCCACACCTACTCCCCACAAACACCCACAACATACACATCTACTCCCCACAAACACCCACAACATCCACACCTACACCCCACAAACACCCACAACATCCACACCTACTCCCCACAAACACCCACAACATCCACATCTACACCCCACAAACACCCACAACATCCACACCTACTCCCCACAAACATACACAAGATCCACACCTACTCCACACAAACACCCACAACACCCACACCTACTCCCCACAGACACCCACAACATCCACACCTACACCCCACAAACATACACAAGAAACATCCACACCTACTGCCCACAAACACCCACATAAAACATCCACACTTACTCCCCACAAACATACCCAAGAAACATCCACACCTACTCCACACAAACACCCACAAGAAACATCCACACCTACTCCCCACAAACACCCACAACATCCACACCTACTCCCCACAAACACCCACAACATCCACACCTACTCCACACAAACACCCACAACATCCACACCTACTCCACACAAACACCCACAACATCCACACCTACTCCCCACAAACACCCACAACATCCACACCTACTCCTCAATAGCATACACAAGAAACATCCACACCTACTCCTCACAGACATACACAAGAAACATCCACACCTACTCCACACAGACATCCACAACATCCACACCTACTCCCACAGACATACACAAGAAACATCCACACCTACACCCCACAAACACCCACAACATCCACACCTACTGCCCACAAACATACACAACATCCACACCATCTCCCACAAACACTGGAAACACGAGCCCGTCGTCTCAGTCTCACATTTAAAAGTCATGTTTCTCTACGACAGCCGTCTTCACGGTTCAGTAAACACAGCCTCAGCTACACGCCACGCACTGACCTTCATGTGACCTTCACGTGACCTTCACGTGACCTTTACTATATCTGAATGGAAGAGGATCTGAAGTATAATCCTCATAGTGTCAACAATCTGCATCCATCCACAGAATCATCTCACGGCATGGAGAGTGTGAGTGGTGATGAGTTACCAGGTCACTGGAGTCAGAAGGAAAAAGTACATCTGAGAACCTACTCCAGCCTCCACACAGAATGATAACCCTGACCCTTAATAGGTTACCAGGTCACTGTAGTCAGATGGACATCTGAGAACCTACTCCAGCCTCTAGTCAGAATAATAACCCTGACACTAACCCTTAATAAGTTACCAGACCACTGTAGTCAGAATAATAACCCTGACACTAACCCTTAATAGGTTACCAGACCACTGTAGTAAGAAAAATAACCCTGACCCTTAATAAGTTACCAGACCACTGTAGTCAGAATAATAACCCTGACCCTTAATAAGTTACCAGACCACTGTAGTCAGAATAATAACCCTGACCCTTAATAAGTTACCAGACCACTGTAGTCAGAATAATAACCCTGACCCTTAATAAGTTACCAGACCACTGTAGTCAGAATAATAACCCTGACCCTTAATAAGTTACCAGACCACTGTAGTCAGAATAATAACCCTGACCCTTAATAAGTTACCAGGTCACTGTAGTCAGAATAATAACCCTGACACTTAATAAGTTACCAGACCACTGTAGTCAGATAGGAACAGGAACATCTCACAGCATACTGCAGCCTCCACACAGAATAATAACCCTGACACTAACCCTTAATAAGTTACCAGGTCACTGTAGTCAGAATAATAACCCTGACCCTTAATAAGTTACCAGGCCACTGTAGTCAGAATAATAACCCTGACCCTTAATAAGTTACCAGGTCACTGTAGTCAGAATAATAACCCTGACCCTTAATTAGTTACCAGGCCACTGTAGTCAGAATAATAACCCTGACCCTTAATAAGTTACCAGGCCACTGTAGTCAGAATAATAACCCTGACCCTTAATAAGTTACCAGGCCACTGTAGTCAGAATAATAACCCTGACCCTTAATAAGTTACCAGGTCACTGTAGCCAGATAGGAATAGGTACATCTGAGAACCTTATAACATATTTAAAAACATTGAAAATAATTGACTGAAAAAAATCACGAAAGAGAAAAGCTTAACTCACTGATGGTCCTTCTATACCTCAGAGTCCCCCGGACCTTAAACCACAAACACACGTGATGATGATGTAGTCTCGGTACATGTTGGCACCGACTTACTCCACCAGCACAATGACGCAGCTGCACATCAGGTTCATATAACTCTCTGGTCTTAACCTTTCTATCAAAGGTACATTCATATAAATTCTGCAGGTCACTCGGCCGAATGGCCTCAGCCGAATGGGTCTAAACCAGACTCAATGACAAAGTCTTCCAGTATATGTCTCAGCTGATTGGGTCTAAACCAGACTCAATGACAAAGTCTTCCAGTATATGTCTCAGCTGATTGGGTCTAAACCAGACTCAATGACAAAGTCTTCCAGTATATGTCTCAGCTGATTGGGTCTAAACCAGACTCAATGACAAAGTCTTCCAGGATACGTCTCAGCCGAATGGGTCTAAACCAGACTCAATGACAAAGTCTTCCAGTATATGTCTCAGCCGAATGGGTCTAAACCAGACTCAATGACAAAGTCTTCCAGTACATGTCTCAGCTGATTGGGTCTAAACCAGACTCAATGACAAAGTCTTCCAGTATATGTCTCAGCTGAATGGGTCTAAACCAGACTCAATGACAAAGTCTTCCAGTATACGTCTCAGCCGAATGGGTCTAAACCAGACTCAATGACAAAGTCTTCCAGTATATGTCTCAGCCGAATGGGTCTAAACCAGACTCAATGACAAAGTCTTCCAGTATATGTCTCAGCTGAATGGGTCTAAACCAGACTCAATGACAAAGTCTTCCAGTATACGTCTCAGCTGATTGGGTCTAAACCAGACTCAATGACAAAGTCTTCCAGTATATGTCTCAGCTGAATGGGTCTAAACCAGACTCAATGACAAAGTCTTCCAGTATATGTCTCAGCTGATTGGGTCTAAACCAGACTCAATGACAAAGTCTTCCAGTATATGTCTCAGCTGTATGGGTCTAAACCAGACTCAATGACAAAGTCTTCCAGTATATGTCTCAGCTGAATGGGTCTAAACCAGACTCAATGACAAAGTCTTCCAGTATATGTCTCAGCTGATTGGGTCTAAACCAGACTCAATGACAAAGTCTTCCAGTATATGTCTCAGCTGTATGGGTCTAAACCAGACTCAATGACAAAGTCTTCCAGTATATGTCTCAGCTGATTGGGTCTAAACCAGACTCAATGACAAAGTCTTCCAGTATATGTCTCAGCTGAATGGGTCTAAACCAGACTCAATGACAAAGTCTTCCAGTATATGTCTCAGCTGATTGGGTCTAAACCAGACTCAATGACAAAGTCTTCCAGTATATGTCTCAGCTGATTGGGTCTAAACCAGACTCAATGACAAAGTCTTCCAGTATATGTCTCAGCTGATTGGGTCTAAACCAGACTCAATGACAAAGTCTTCCAGTATATGTCTCAGCTGATTGGGTCTAACTCAGACTCAATGACAAAGTCTTCCAGTACATGTCTCAGCTGATTGGGTCTAACTCAGACTCAATGAGTCCTACTCTGTATGTATCAGCTGACTGTTGTGGTGTTTTGTTGCAGACTGTTCAGTGATACTTATACTGACTGTTGTGTTGTTTTACAGAGGCCCGTTCAGTATAACTTGTACTGACATCTTGTTATGTGGTTTATTGCTGTTCAGTATTACTTGTACTGACATCTTGTTGCGTGTTTTTTACAGAGGCCCGTTCAGTATTACTTGTACTGACATCTTGTTGCGTGTTTTTTACAGAGGCCCGTTCAGTATTCCTTGTACTGACATCTTGTTATGTGGTTTATTGCTGTTCAGTATTACTTGTACTGACATCTTGTTATGTGGTTTATTGCTGTTCAGTAATACTTGTACTCACATCTTGTTGCGTGTTTTTTACAGGGGCCCGTTCAGTATTACTTGTACTGACATCTTGTTATGTGGTTTATTGCTGTTCAGTATTACTTGTACTGACATCTTGTTATGTGGTTTATTGCTGTTCAGTAATACTTGTACTCACATCTTGTTGCATGTTTTTTACAGAGGCCCGTTCAGTATTACTTGTACTGACATCTTGTTATGTGGTTTATTGCTGTTCAGTATTACTTGTACTGACATCTTGTTATGTGGTTTATTGCTGTTCAGTAATACTTGTACTCACATCTTGTTGCGTGTTTTTTTACAGAGGCCCGTTCAGTATTACTTGTACTGACATCTTGTTGCGTGTTTTTTACAGAGGCCCGTTCAGTATAACTTGTACTGACATCTTGTTGCGTGTTTTTTACAGAGGCCCGTTCGGTATAACTTGTACTGACATCTTGTTATGTGGTTTATTGCTGTTCAGTATTACTTGTACTGACATCTTGTTGCGTGTTTTTCACAGAGGCCCGTTCAGTAATACTTGTACTGACATCTTGTTGCGTGTTTTTTTTACAGAGGCCCGTTCAGCATTGTCCGGCGATGTATCCATCGAGAGACCGGGCAACAGTTCGCAGTGAAGATCGTCGACGTGGCCAAGTTCACCTCCAGCCCAGGACTGAGCACAGACGGTGAGTCGGTGGTGTTTTATAGACTATTTACTGAATCATTCGTGTACTACGTGAAGAAACCCAACAAGGTTTGGTCAAAGTCGTCGTTCTCCACGAGTTTGATGCAGTGATATGAACGAGGTAACAGCTGAGTGAATATCAAGTAGCGTTCAAACGAGTTGGAGAACAACAACTTTGACCAAAACGAGTTGCTTTCTGTATTTATCTCACCCCTGTACACACTAATAGAATGGACGACACACAGAAAATAGACCATGGGGAACGGACTGTAATACTCGTAGGGCCATGAAGAACGAGTTCCCAATGTTAAACCTATATAATATAGCTACACGTAAATACATATATACGCCTGTATACGCCGGACGCCCAATACCACCAATACGCGTACGTATTTACACAAAAACTATGTTGTATACGCTTTATACACGGGTGTCCAATAGGGACGTATTCTCGTGAAAACCTCAACACATACGGCCTATACGTGCGTTTACGCGGTGGTGTATAGATTAATAAACTGCAATTTTCATGCTGTGAAGAAAGTAGGGAAATATGATCACAGAGGATTACTTCTCTCAAGACAAGAACATAATTAAAAACACTAATGAGATCAATAAGGAGTTTAATTAAGTTGGTTTCAAATAACGATGGAAGCCTACGACTGACGCTTCTTGCAGTAATTACCACGAGTTTCATTCACGTCAGTGGACGTTAGACAAACTCAGCTGTCATAGACCGATCCGACTCTGTAAAACGTTAGAAGTTTTCTTTGCCAGCCACAACAGACAAGACTCCCAACGGCAGCAAATTTACCCCAGTATACTGAAAATGTTGATCTACTTCACATTTAGTATCCAATGAACTGGTGATCAGTTTGTGGTTTTAGATTTAGTGTCTGGTGAACTGGTTGAGCAGTATGTGGTCTTACTGCACAGTTAGTGTCCAGTGAACTGGTTGAGCAGTATGTGGTTTTACTGCACATTTAGTGTCTGGTGAACTGGGTGAGCAGTATGTGGTCTTACTGCACAGTTAGTGTCCAGTGAACTGGTTGAGCAGTATGTGGTTTTACTGCACATTTAGTGTCTGGTGAACTGGGTGAGCAGTATGTGGTCTTACTGCACAGTTAGTGTCCAGTGAACTGGTTGAGCAGTATGTGGTCTTACTGCAAATCTAGTGTCTGGTGAACCGGGTGAGCAGTATGTGGCTTTACTGCACATCTAGTGTCTAGTGAACTGGTTGAGCAGTATGTGGTCTTACATTTAGTGTCCAGTTATGACCTTAGACTCTGGACTGTCCAAGAGTCGCCAGGGCTCTCAAACGTACTGCCAGCCAACCAGGGAATTCTTTTCTTTTCTTTCTAAATCATTTTATTTACCCTGGATAGATACATCGGTTTATACCACCGTTTTGAAGGTAACTCCTATCCTGGGACTTTACATTTCATTCACCTTCATTTCTGTATTGTTTTATTCACAATACATCAAAAATATCTTCAATCAATTTTTAAGAAGGGCAACCAAGTGGTTCTGTCCTCCCGGTGGACGTTGGCCACACTTCAGGCGTTAGTGTTGTCAGGGGCACGCAGATCATGAATATTCATGATGGTGGGGGTGCTGGTGACCGAAACTACCATAGCCAGAGCAGTGTGTGCTTGCAGCGTGATATGGGGACCAGCGGACCTTGCGCCATTGTACAATGGTGGAGGCTATCAGAGATTTGTCTCAGGGCAAGGGGATCAGAAAATTATAGCATTAAATTTGGTTTTGAACATTGCTAGAAATAAATCACAAGAAAAAATTACAACTGAGGCTAGATAAGAAAGAACAACAGGTGTGATGTTTACCTCTCTCACTCTCGAAGCATTTCAGTCTCCATGCACAGGCCTAGTATGGCCTGTCTCTATGTGGGGAGCAACTCCTAGCAGATCCTGCGGAAATGGTGCATTTTTGTATACAGTAACAGTGATATACAGGTAATAAATGTATTCGTTTTACTCCTATCGGTGATTCTTTGATCCGTGATTTCCATCTCCCTCCCTGTGAGGATTCCGTTTCGTTTATGAAGGCTCGTTTCGATTACACCGGCTGTTGATTTCCGGTGTAGATGAGAGCGGTGTATTCTGGGATGTGAGCCTCATTCCGGTGCATTGTCATCCGGGCATTCTGCGCTAGTTGCCGGTGATCAAAGGACAGAGACGTGAAGCGCTTTAAGTCTAATTAGAAAGTGAACCAGCGGAGTTTTTACACGAGAAACTTGATCTGATCTCAGCTTCAAAGGCCGTCAGTGTGAATCTGCTTTTAGTCATGGACGTGCGTTAAGGACGAGACACGAGATGGTCGTACAATCATGTCTGTATAACAAACACACATACATATATTATATATGTGCTAGGGTGATGTTCCCGCACCGCCATTCTACTCCCGAGTAGGTGTTCTTCAGTGCTGGAGGGGAAAAAGTAGGCGTTCCTCACCTCACCAATGTCTAGTGCTAATCGTCAGAACCAATCACAGTACAGCTTACACTAGTCTGTTTACGAACCGTCCGCCTTCAGAGGTACGGAACAGAGTAAAGAGATACGTCCTTGAGGGTCAAAGAGAGCACGGCTGATATTGGTCAGCGCAGCTGGGTGAAAGGAATAACGTGGTTCTATTTATAGCATCATTTTGACGACATCCGATTGGTTCTGGTGAAAACGCACTACACAGCCCTCCTATAGGATGTGCACTTAGAAGTGAGTGATAATAGGGAACTATCACAACTCTAGCCTTTCTCACTTTTCTGTATCGAAGCTTTTATGTGTGAACAAACATGTCTTGGGTTTCATCTTTGAGTCACCCTACTCTGGGATGGGTGTAAAGGTACAAAATAGGCATGGTAAATGTTCAACAGTTGGTAGAATTTCTCAGAGATAAAGAGCCACAGTACAGGCTCTGTGCCCTGAATGGTGGCGTCATACTGTCGGCACCTGTGACTGCTTCGTGAACTAACAGTGGCTCTGTACCCTATACTCCTACCCATGACGTATTAATAACCGGGAAATACCAGTCACACTGTGACGTACGGGTTTATAATCACGTGACCAGGCTGACTGTCTTCATACATCAGAATGCTCCTTATGCCAAAGGCAGAGGGATGTATCTCATCACTAAAATTTAGCGTATTTTAGACGTACGAAGACATTCAGCAGGTTTCCGCATATTCCTCAATTCATTGAAAACAAAATTTATAAAGAGGAAATTATATTTCTAATGGAGACTATATTCTCGACTGAGTCCTTTCGGTGAGCGCGGAAACTTCGTTCCTTTGTGCTTTTATACGCAAAACTTATTCCTCAACGTTTTGAAAACAAAATCGATTAAGCCGTGTGTACCTTATAATGCCTGGAGCAATCTCATTCTTAAAAAGGTTTGCCAATTGCTGCTTTATAATGGTATAATGCAAATATTTAGATAATATTATTAACATGAAAAACTCAAAAGATATCCACATTATATCAAGAGGAAAGATTAAAGCCATGTACGAGGTGGTGACTGTAAATGACGACGTGCCTAGAGTTATGTGAATATGTTTTCCCCACGTTCCTCTTTCCCTGAAGCGACGTCATGATAAAGCCTCCCGGAATACCTCACTGAGCCGAGCACCGCCATCCGCCATGATGGATAGGCGCTGTGTGCACCTGCGCATGCGTTACCCGCTAAAAGGGCCCGCCTAATTAGGCCCGGCCCTCCCGCCTAAAGTACCGCCAGAGAACCGGGTCAGACTCGTTCCCTCGTCGTGTACAGTTATCTCTGTTCTGCTCGAACTGTCTCCTAGTGTCCCTCAAAACCTGAATCATCAACAATACCAGCCAGCAGAGTAGACTTACTGCTATATCAAAGACCAGACCATGTCTATTTGGTGTGGTGTACAGTCACCTTTCTCCTTCACCCCCAGCAGTGGAAGACTTACTGCTATATCAAAGACCAGTCCTTCTCAGACCATGTCTATTTGGTGTGGTGTACAGCCACCTTTCTCCTTCACCCCCAGCAGTGGAAGACTTACTGCTATATCAAAGACCAGTCCTTCTCATACCATGTCTGTGTGGTGTGGTGTACAGACACCTTTCTCCTTCACCCCCAGCAGTGGTAGATTTACTGCTATATCAAAGACCAGTCCTTCTCATACCATGTCTATGTGGTGTGGTGTACAGCCACCTTTCTCCTTCACCCCCAGCAGTGGAAGACTTACTGCTATATCAAAGACCAGTCCTTCTCATACCATGTCTATGTGGTGTGGTGTACAGCCACCTTTCTCCTTCACCTCCAGCAGTGGTAGACTTACTGCTATATCAAAGGCCAGTCCTTCTCATACCATGTCTATGTGGTGTGGTGTACAGCCACCTTTCTCCTTCACCCCCAGCAGTGGTAGATTTACTGCTATATCAAAGGCCAGTCCTTCTCATACCATGTCTATGTGGTGTGGTGTACAGCCACCTTTCTCCTTCACCCCCAGCAGTGGTAGACGTACTGCTATATCAAAGACCAGTCCTTCTCATACCATGTCTATGCGGTGTGGTGTACAGCCACCTTTCTCCTCCATCAACTAACGAAATCTTCTAAAGCCTATAAAACATGGACATTTTCTCCCCACCGATTCAATATTTACCATCACATGTGTAAAACAAGCCTGTGAAACAAGGTGAATGATGCCAAAGGCTGTAACATTAGAAAGGAGAGATATTTGATCAAACGTCAAGATTACAATAAATATAAAAAACAGTACAACAGAAGAAGAGGAGTCGAGGTAGCACCCTGAACGTAGCCCCTCAGCGGTAATGAATAATAAGTGCCTTTCCATCAACACGCCCTCTAGTGGGCACCAGGCGCAGACTGCTCGGAGCCTCGTTGTGAGTAGTATATGAAAAGAAGCACCGGAGACCGGGGCGGCTGTATGGGTGGTTTTTACACTCAGTCCTCTGCAGGATTAAGCGCATGATGGCGTCTGTTTTTAAAGACGTCGTCGACAGGACTCAATACGGAGTGGAGAGAACAGAGACTGGAACGGGATACAAGTGTTACTAGATATGTCTGAAGCGATCCCCACCTGTTTCCCCGCATACTGAAACATCTAATGTAGATTAGCCACAGAGAATGGTCGTTAAAGCAGCGTATATATATATATATATATATATATATATATCGACCTATTAGATTGGCTAGACCCATGATAGAGGATGGTTGTGATTGGCTTGGCTCATGAAAGGATGGATATGATTGGCCAGACCCATGACAGTGGATCGTTGTCTTTGGCTCTGTCCATGACGGACAATTCTTGTGATTGGCTAGGCCCATGACAGAGGAAGGATGTGATTGGCTAGGCCCATGGGAGCACGGCTGTGATTGGTTAGGCCCATGAGGGCACGGCTGTGATTGGTTAGGCCCATGAGAGCACGGCTGTGATTGGCTAGGCCCATGAGAGCATGGCTGTGATTGGCTAGGCCCATGAGAACACGTTTGTGATTGGCTAGGCCCATGAGAGCATGGCTGTAATTGGCTAGACCCATGAGAGCATGGCTGTGATTTGGTATGCCCATGAGAGCACATTTGTGATTGGGTGCGCCCATAATAGCATGTTTGTGATTGGATAGGCCCATGAGAGCACATTTGTGATTGGCTAGGCCCATGAAAGCACATTTGTGATTGGGTATGCCCATTAGAGCACATTTGTGATTGGCTAGGCCCATGAAAGCACGGCTGTGATTGGTTAGGCCCATGAGAGCATGGCTGTAATTGGCTAGACCCATGAGAGCATGGCTGTGATTTGGTATGCCCATGAGAGCACATTTGTGATTGGGTGCACCCATGATAGCATGTTTGTGATTAACTGGGCCCATGAGAGCATGGTTGTGATTGGGTATGCCCATTGGAGCACATTTGTGATTGGCTAGGCCCATGAAAACACATTTGTAAGTGGCTAGGCCCATGAGAGCATGTTTGTGATTGGCTAGGCCCATGAGAGCACGGCTGTGATTGGCTAGGCCCATGAGAGCATGGCTGTGATTGGCTAGGCCCATGAGAGCACTACTGTGATTGGTCAGGCCCATGAGAGCACGTTTGTGAATGGATAAGCTGCCTCTGCCATACACGCTGAAAATGAGAAATCATTGTGCGAACCGGAAGGAAGCGATTCTGCAGCTGACGATTGTACCGATAGAAAACCGTAGTTCTAGGCAGGCAGTTCGGGAACCAGCCACTCCCTGGGGAGTTTGAGCTCTGAGAAGGAGATTCTTCAGATCCCAGTGGTGGTGAACGGTGAAGCGGGCTGCGAGCAGAGAATGAGATCCTTCAGATCCCAGTGGTGGTGAACGGTGAAGCGGGCTGCGAGCAGAGAATGAGTTTCTTCAGATCCCAGTGGTGGTGAACGGTGAAGCGGGCTGCGAGCAGAGAATGAGTTTCTTCAGATCCCAGTGGTGGTGAACGGTGAAGCGGGCTGCGAGCAGAGAATGAGTTTCTTCAGATCCCAGTGGTGGTGAACGGTGAAGCGGGCTGCGAGCAGAGAATGAGTTTCTTCAGATCCCAGTGGTGGTGAACGGTGAAGCGGGCTGCGAGCAGAGAATGAGTTTCTTCAGATCCCAGTGGTGGTGAACGGTGAAGCGGGCTGCGAGCAGCGAGCTGTCAGCTCCCCACCGCACCATAGTGCAGAGATCTACACTAAACTGACACTCCCTGCCTCCCTCCCTGCCTCCCTCCCTCCCTCCCTGCCTCCCTCCCTCCCTCCCTCCCTCCCTCCCTCCCTCCCTCCCTCCCTCCCTCCCTCCCTCCCTGCCTCCCTCCCTCCCTCCCTCCCTCCCTCCCTCCCTCCCTCCCTCCCTCCCTCCCTCCCTCCCTGCCTCCCTCCCAGTGGTGGTGAACGGTGAAGCGGGGTGCGAGCAGCGAGCTGTCAGCTCCCCGCCGCACCATAGTGCAGAGATCTACACTCAACTGACACTCATAGATGTTGAGTCTACCATATTATTATATACCTATGGCCGTATGACCCACACATACTGCCCGCTGCTACCCATGACGTATGTATACCCGTACGTCACACTATGACGTACGGCGTATGTGATCACGTGACTAGCTAAAATGTCGCCAAAATACTTGGTAAAATTATTAATCCGATACATCCCTCTGCCTCCGGCATCGGAATGTATCTGATATATAATTTCACCGCGTATTTTTGAAGTACGAAGACAGTAAGCCAGTTTCCGTATAGTACAGAGATAACGACGCGGTATGGCTCTGTGTGTATCCCCTGCGCGCATGCATCAGGTTGTGACCGATGCCTTCTGGGTAATATAGGCGTTTTAACGCCCAATTGACCAATCAGCACGCGCCTTGTAAGTCCATCATGGCGGCCGCCGCATGCAGGCTGGTCGTAAATTCACTTAATATCGCCCCCTGAAAACGGGACGTCAGAATACTGATGAGATGTCAAAGACTGGCCTCTCCGTAAAAAACACATTGTCGTTACACGAGCGGAGAGATACAGGGACTGGTATATACAGCGTGAAGCACCGTCAGCCATCACCAGATGGGTAATATCGGCCAGTAACACACAGAGAGATACAGGGACTGGTATATACAGCGTGAAGCACCGTCAGCCATCACCAGATGGGTAATATCGGCCAGTAACACACAGAGAGATACAGCGTTAAGCACCGTCAGCCATCACCAGATGGGTAATATCGGCCAGTAACAGACAGAGAGATACAGGGACTGGTTAATACAGCGTGAAGCACCGTCAGCCATCACCAGATGGGTAATATCGGCCAGTAACAGACAGAGAGATACAGGGACTGGTAAATACAGCGTGAAGCACCGTCAGCCATCACCAGATGGGTAATATCGGCCAGTAACACGCAGAGAGATACAGGGACTGGTAAATACAGCGTGAAGCACCGTCAGCCATCACCAGATGGGTAATATCGGCCAGTTACACGAGTAGAGAAACAGGGTCCAGTACCAAGTCACTCATAAGGCTCCCTCCTCTCTTCTCTGCCTGCCTGCCTCCCTGCCTCCCTGCCTGCCTGCCTGCCTGCCTGCCTGCCTGCCTGCCTGCCTGCCTGCCTGCCTGCCTGCCTGCCTGCCTGCCTCCCTGCCTCCCTGCCTCCCTGCCTCCCTGCCTCCCTGCCTCCCTTCTCTGCCTGCCTCCCTGCCTGCCTCCCTGCCTGCCTCCCTCCCTGCCTCCCTCCCTGCCTCCCTGCCTCCCTGCCTGCCTGCCTCCCTGCCTGCCTGCCTGCCTGCCTGCCTGCCTGCCTGCCTGCCTGCCTGCCTGCCTGCCTGCCTCCCTGCCTGCCTGCCTGCCTGCCTGCCTGCCTCCCTGCCTGCCTGCCTCCCTGCCTCCCTGCCTCCCTTCTCGGTCTGCCTCCCCTCCCTGCCTCCCTTACCTACTCTGCCTACCTCTCTCCTCTGCCTGCCTGCTTCCTTTCTCCCTGCCTGCCTGCTACCCCCCCCCCCCCCCCGCCCCCCGTAGGTCATATGGAGAGGTCTCCCTCCTTTCTCCCTGCCTCACCCCCCCGCCCCCCGTAGGTCATATGGAGAGGTCTCCCTCCTTTCTCCCTGCCTCACCCCCCCCCCCCCGCCCCCCGTAGGTCATATGGAGAGGTCTCTCTACTGAGGATTCATCTCCTCCGCAGCACGCTGGCATCCTGTCTAATCTGTGGCCCGGGGCGCTGGCATGGTGCTGTGGTGGGGAGTGCGCGCCTTATTAGGGAGCGTGGACAAGACGTGGCCGGGGGCGGGCGGGGGGCGGGTGGGGGCGGTCAGGTCGGTCCGTGAGCTGCTCTGTGAGGTGTACTGTGAGGTGTACTGTGAGGTGTACTGTGAGGTGTACTGTGAGGTGTACTGTGAGGTGTACTGTGAGGTGTACTGTGAGCTGCTCTGTGAGGTGTACTGTGAGGTGTACTGTGACCTGTACTGTGAGCTGTACTGGCAGATGACATCTGTGGAGGTATTCCCGGGACCTGCCCTGGCCTTGAAGTACCTGCAGTTAGACAGGGTCTTCAAAGGAGTTGCTCGAGGTTCGTAAAGGCTTCACGTTACGAGCTGCTCACTGTCAGGTCTAGTGTAAGTCTCGAGTTACAACCTGCAGAGTCAAATCCCATCACACTCACAGCACGGATCCTAGTCGTCAAATCACACTCACAGCCCGCAGCCTGGTCGTCAAATCACACTCACAGCCTGGTCGTCAAATCACACTCACAGCCTGGTTGTCAAATCACACTCACAGCCTGCAGCCTGGTTGTCAAATCACACTCACAGCCTGCAGCCTAGTCGTCAAATCACACTCACAGCCTGGTCGTCAAATCACACTCACAGCCCGTGGCCTGGTCGTCAAATCACACTCACAGCCCGCGGCCTGGTCGTCAAATCACACTCACAGCCAGGTCATCAAATCACATTCACAGCCTGGTCGTCAAATCACACTCACAGCCTGGTCGTCAAATCACACTCACAGCCTGCAGCCTGGTCGTCAAATCACACTCACAGCCTGGTCGTCAAATCACACTCACAGCCTGGTCGTCAAATCACACTCACAGCCCGCGGCCTGGTCGTCAAATCACACTCACAGCCCGCAGCCTGGTCGTCAAATCACACTCACAGCCAGGATCCTGGTCATCAAATCACACTCACAGCCTGCAGCCTGGTCGTCAAATCACACTCACAGCCTGGTCGTCAAATCACACTCACAGCCTGGTCATCAAATCACACTCACAGCCTGGTCGTCAAATCACACTCACAGCCCGTGGCCTGGTCGTCAAATCACACTCACAGCCTGCAGCCTGGTCGTCAAATCACACTCACAGCCTGGTCATCAAATCACACTCACAGCCTGGTCGTCAAATCACACTCACAGCCTGCAGCCTGGTCGTCAAATCACACTCACAGCCCGCGGCCTGGTCGTCAAATCACACTCACAGCCAGGATCCTGGTCGTCAAACCTCCATGTCGGTGACTTGCCGGGCAGCTCGCGAGTTGCTCAGAGCAGCTCTCACTAAAGACACGTCCTTTCACAGCCCAGCAGTCAGGGTAAAAGATCAATGCGCAGAGTACCGCCAGCACCATGTAGCAGTAGTCGGTGACAGATCTGTCGACCATGGCGGGTGTGACTGGAACCACAGCGTGGTCAGAGCCTGAAGCGCAGTCAGTGTTAGACCATGGCGGGTGTGACTGGAACCACAGCGTGGTCAGAGCCTGAAGCGCAGTCAGTGTTAGACCATGGCGGGCGTGACTGGAACCACAGCGTGGTCAGAGCCTGAATGGCAGGCAGTGTTAGACCATGGCGGGCGTGACTGGAACCACAGCGTGGTCAGAGCCTGAATCGCAGTCAGTGTTAGACCATGGCGGGTGTGACTGGAACCACAGCGTGGTCAGAGCCTGAATCGCAGTCAGTGTTAGACCATGGCGGGTGTGACTGGAACCACAGCGTGGTCAGAGCCTATATCGCAGTCAGTGTTAGACCATGGCGGGTGTGACTGGAACCACAGCGTGGTCAGAGCCTGAATCCGGTCAGTGTTAGACCATGGCGGGTGTGACTGGAACCACAGCGTGGTCAGAGCCTGAAGCGCAGTCAGTGTTAGACCATGGCGGGTGTGACTGGAACCACAGCGTGGTCAGAGCCTGAAGCGCAGTCAGTGTTAGACCATGGCGGGTGTGACTGGAACCACAGCGTGGTCAGAGCCTGAATCACAGTCAGTGTTAGACCATGGCGGGCGTGACTGGAACCACAGCGTGGTCAGAGCCTGAAGCGCAGTCAGTGTTAGACCATGGCGGGCGTGACTGGAACCACAGCGTGGTCAGAGCCTGAAGCGCAGTCAGTGTTAGACCATGGCGGGTGTGACTGGAACCACAGCGTGGTCAGAGCCTGAATCGCAGTCAGTGTTAGACCATGGCGGGTGTGACTGGAACCACAGTGCGTCTTTTACCCTTATAGTGGTCAGTGTGACTGAAAGTGTTTATTCAAAACAATATGGGGCCTGGACACTGAACATGAAAGTGTAGTGTTCCACAACTAGGTCAGTGACACAGAAACTGAAAGTGTAGATTTCCCGACTTTTGCTTAGAATTCATGTTCAAATATTTGATCATGTGATTATTTGTTTTGCCTCATAATGGTACACTTGATGTAACACCTTTGTTCTGTGCAGGTTTCATGTTTATTGGTACCTTACAGTCTTATAAAGGCAATGTAAATAATGCCTCAGAGCATGTTCCTCCTGAGCTCGAGCTGCCTCGAGGCATCATCCGCCCTCAGCGAATTGACTGAAACCAACAAGGAAGCAACTAGACCACTTTATGTATACACATCCTTTATTTGCCTGGTCTTAGTGGCAATGATAATGAAAATCTGGAGTTAAACAAGAAAAAGCAGGAGAAATGCTTAAATGGCCGGCACATGGTGTCTCAAGTCGTAGAGACAGGCATTCCGTGTGGTGTCCATATAAAGTTAGCACCGAGCAGCTCCGAGCAGCTCCGAGCAGCTCACAGCTAAAAGTAGCACAACACGGTGCCATTTCGGTCCCCGCTAGTCCGCCCACTTATCAAACTAAATTTCACTGCACTGTAAACCCCCCCCCCCCCCCGTATTCAGCGGTAACTGTGAATCCCCCCCCCCCCCCGCTCTGACGGACGACAAATCGATGTAAACTTGATAATCGCATTACGCCGAGAACAAATCCAATAGCTGCATTAGCGACTCAGAAAATAGGGCGCAGAATTAAAGTGCTTGTGAAGATAGTAGAGTTGAGGTAATTGCCTCACTTCAGGTGTTCGCAGGCCGACAGTGGCCTCTTTCATGACCCCTTTGACATTTGGAATCTATATGACCGCCATGTTGGGAAAAAAGCGCCACCTGACGATGAAAACGTGCGACAGAGACGGCACGTACAGGGCCTTGATAGGGACCTGAAACCCGTAATAACGTAACCCTCTAACTACGTGTGACTGTACAGGGCCTTGATAGGGACCTGGAACCCGTAATAACGTAACCCTCTAACTACGTGTGACTGTACAGGGCCTTGATAGAAACCCGGAACCTGTAATAACGTAACCCTCTAACTACGTGTGACTGTACAGGGCCTTGATAGGGACCCGGAACCCGTAATAGCGTAACCCTCTAACTACGTGTGACTGTACAGGGCCTTGATAGGGACCCTGAACCCGTAATAACGTAACCCTCTAACTACGTGTGACTGTACAGGGCCTTTATAGGGACCCGGAACCCGTAATAGCGTAACCCTCTAACTACGTGTGACTGTACAGGGCCTTGATAGGGACCCGGAACCCGTAATAACGTAACCCTCTAACTACGTGTGACTGTACAGGGCCTTGATAGGGACCCGGAACCCGTAATAACGTAACCCTCTAACTACGTGTGACTGTACAGGGCCTTTATAGAGACCCGGAACCCGTAATAACGTAACCCTCTAACTACGTGTGACTGTACAGGGCCTTTATAGACCCGGAACCCGTAATAACGTAACCCTCTAACTACGTGTGACTGTACAGGGCCTTGATAGACCCGGAACCCGTAATAGCGTAACCCTCTAACTACGTGTGACTGTACAGGGCCTTGATAGACCCGGAACCCGTAATAACGTAACCCTCTAACAAGGTGTGACCGTACAGGGCCTTTATAGGGACCCGGAACCCGTAATAACGTAACCCTCTAACTACGTGTGACTGTACAGGGCCTTGATAGGGACCCGGAACCCTTAATAGCGTAACCCTCTAACTACGTGTGACTGTACAGGGCCTTTATACACCCGGAACCCGTAATAACGTAACCCTCTAACTACGTGTGACTGTACAGGGCCTTGATAGGGACCCGGAACCCGTAATAACGTAACCCTCTAACTACGTGTGACTGTACAGGGCCTTTATAGACCCAGAACCTGTAATAACGTAACCCTCTAACTACGTGTGACTGTACAGGGCCTTGATAGGGACCCGGAACCCGTAATAACGTAACCCTCTAACTACGTGTGACTGTACAGGGCCTTTATAGGGACCCGTAATAACGTAACCCTCTAACTACGTGTGACTGTACAGGGCCTTTATAGAGACCCTGAACCCGTAATAACGTAACCCTCTACCTACGTGTGACTGTACAGGGCCTTTATAGGGACCCGGAACCCGTAATAGCGTAACCCTCTAACTACGTGTGACTGTACAGGGCCTTTATAGGGACCCGGAACCCGTAATAACGTAACCCTCTAACTACGTGTGACTGTACAGGGCCTTTATAGGGACCCTGAACCCGTAATAACGTAACCCTCTAACAACGTGTGACTGTACAGGGCCTTTATAGAGACCCGGAACCCGTAATAACGTAACCCTCTAACTACGTGTGACTGTACAGGGCCTTTATAGGGACCCTGAACCCGTAATAACTTAACCCTCTAACTACGTGTGACTGTACAGGGCCTTTATAGACCCGGAACCCGTAATAACGTAACCCTCTAACTACGTGTGACTGTACAGGGCCTTTATAGACTCGGAACCCGTAATAACGTAACCCTCTAACTACGTATGACTGTACAGGGCCTTTATAGAAACCCGGAACCCGTAATAACGTAACCCTCTAACTACGTGTGACTGTACAGGGCCTTTATAGGGACCCGGAACCCGTAATAACGTAACCCTCTAACTACGTGTGACTGTACAGGGCCTTTATAGACCCGGAACCTGTAATAACGTAACCCTCTAACTACGTGTGACTGTACAGGGCCTTTATAGAAACCCGGAACCCGTAATAACGTAACCCTCTGACTACGTGTGACTGTACAGGGCCTTTATAGAAACCGACCCCGTAATAACGTAACCCTCTAACTTCGGTGACTGTACAGGGCCTTTATAGACCCGGAACCCGTAATAACGTAACCCTCTAACTACGTGTGACTGTACAAGGCCTTTATAGACCCGGAACCCGTAATAGCGTAACCCTCTGACTATGTGTGACTGTACAGGGCCTTTATAGAGACCCGGAACCCGTAATAATGTAACCCTCTAACTACATGTGACTGTACAGGGCCTTTATAGAGACCCGGAACCCGTAATAACGTAACCCTCTGACTACGTGTGACTGTACAGGGCCTTTATAGAGACCCGGAACCCACGACAACTAACCCTCTAACTACGTGTGAATATTTTCATTTCAGTATATTAAAGTTCTTTTTCTTTGATTAAGTCAAGAATAATATTAGTCAAGCCTCATTCATACCAATAAAACAGTGATTGTACCTCCCTGTACTTCCCTTTTTAATCTGACCCTAACCGCCATGCCTCAATTATTAGATTGAGTTTCCGGTTTGGGCCACGATTGTGGCGCCGCACAGGGGTAACCTCTCTGGGTAACACGGTATGTGTGACAGTCTGGGGCAGGGGGTTGGGCTTTGGGTTCAAGGTCACATCGCTCACTCTCCTCACCACGTCCCCAGATGTCAGCACGGCATGACCTTGACCTGACCTTGCCGACAAGAAAGGAAGGTTGCACCGGAAGCCGTCCCGCGCTGGGACCTGGAGAGTTGTGTTTACGAGAAGGCAACCTGCCGGGGACAAGCGGTGGTCAGAAGTCGTATGCGGCGTCTGGTGACGTCGTTTCCGGTGGCGTCTGGTCGCTGTCGTTACGTACGTGGAAATACTGCACACTGACTCGTGTCGAGTCCGAGAGACCGTAATCTACGAGTAGTTGACGCGTAGTAATACCCGAGTGACAGCGACCAGGAGATTGCAGACACGTGTACACAAAACCAGTCGTTATTGGATCTATTATCCGCTTACATCATTAACAACAAGTCCATTACACTAAAAGGTCTATCACAAAACACATGAACAAATTCTTTTATCATAGTTTTAAGATATAAATCTCTAGATAAAGATACTACCATTTTAAAGGTCCATACGTGTCCTATGACACTTGGAGATCATCATATTCAACTTGCCGGTAAGCTAATCTCGCCATTACGCCTTTAATATTTACAGCGGGTTCACACTGTGCGACTCCTGTACCTTCAGCGCATTCATCAGCGACAATGTTCCCTGCGATTCTGTATCCGTTCATAATCTCTGGGCCACTGCGATTATGCCACTGAAGTCCCCAAATCTCTTAGTCAGAATCGTGCTGACTAGGACTTCTTGACACCGTTCTGTATCGGTGTGGCTGTTTTTCTCATGTCGTTGTGGTCAGGCGAGGTTCTCTATGACACTGGCTGTTTTCATCATGTTGTGGTTAGGTCGGGTTGTCACTGACCAATTAATGCCCTTTTGATTCCTGCACTACAGGGAAGGTCCACAAATTGCAAGGAGGGCCTCTATCATGTTGGATTCTAGAATCACAAGGGATTTTGTACATTTGTCAGCAACGATTGCCCCTCTCAACAGGGTGTGGCACATAATCGCAGCGGCCCAGGAACGTTAGTTGTGACATTGATTATGTGCAGGTACAGAATCGCATTGTCGCTGTAAAATCCCCCATCAGGTACAAGAGTCGCTGAGTGTGAACCCGCTTTACGTACTAGTACAGAATCACAGGTAACATTGTCGCTGATAAATCCCCCATCAGGTACGCTCAGTGTGAACCCGCTTTACGTACTAGTACAGAATCACAGGTAACATTGTCGCTGATAAATCCCCCATGAGGTACACTCAGTGTGAACCCGCTTTACGTACTAGTACAGAATCACAGGTAACATTGTCGCTGATAAATCCCCCATGAGGTACACTCAGTGTGAACCCGCTTTACGTACTAGTACAGAATCACAGGTAACATTGTCACTGATAAATCCCCCGTCAGGTACACTCAGTGTGAACCCGCTTTACATACTAGTACAGAATCACAGGTAACATTGTCGCTGATAAATCCCCCATCAGGTACACTCAGTGTGAACCCGCTTTACGTACTAGTACAGAATCACAGGTAACATTGTCGCTGATAAATCCCCCATGAGGTACACTCAGTGTGAACCCGCTTTACGTACTAGTACAGAATCACAGGTAACATTGTCACTGATAAATCCCCCGTCAGGTACACTCAGTGTGAACCCGCTTTACATACTAGTACAGAATCACAGGTAACATTGTCGCTGATAAATCCCCCATGAGGTACACTCAGTGTGAACCCGCTTTACGTACTAGTACAGAATCACAGGTAACATTGTCGCTGATAAATCCCCCATGAGGTACACTCAGTGTGAACCCGCTTTACGTACTAGTACAGAATCACAGGTAACATTGTCGCTGATAAATCCCCCATGAGGTACACTCAGTGTGAACCCGCTTTACGTACTAGTACAGAATCACAGGTAACATTGTCGCTGATAAATCCCCCGTCAGGTACAAGAGTCGCTGAGTGTGAACCCGCTTTAGCCGGTTGTAACGGATATCTCTTGATGCTCTTGGTTCTCTTGCCGCCCACGCCCGCAGTTCACGATCACCGCGACCCGCACAAGAAAGTAGACTCCGTTAAAAGACCAGTCAAACACCTGGCAGCTCAAAAAAAACACCAACAAATCAAAACTAAAACATCCTAGAGCTAACCTCTCAGCCCAGTGTTATTGTTTATTTGGCAACACGGTAACTAAATTAGAGCACTGCCGGCTTTTTCCTCAGCCCTCTTGTGTTGAGGTGTTCCTCGTTTGAGGTAATTGATAAACGTAATTGCGCTCGGCCTTCGTCAATAGAGCCTCATGCGCGTACAAGGCAAGAAATTCCGGCAGGAAGCAGAAAAACGGTGTCGGTACTGTGGGAAATAGTGGCAATTTCCAATATTAAGTTTCCATCATGGAGGACTAGTTTTAAAGACACCATCCTCACACAAAACATCTGGGTCGGGAAAAGGCAAATTAACTTTAAAAGCCAAGCACAAACGAGGGGAATTTCTTGTATAGGGAGGGTTTTTTCCTGGCGGTTTTTGGTTGACGTGGATAGCATGTTTAAATTAGGCCTAGTTTGCACTGCCGTCTAGCGAGTGAAAAAAAGCAGCCGGGGCTGGCCTTCTGTTGCATTGTGGGAAAAACGATTAACCGGTGGCGTTGAAATGTCAGAGAGAGCAACCTTTGACTGCGGCGTGGGCAGCGCCTGAGGTGAGGTGTGTTTTATCGCTGGTATTTCTACAGGGTGTGAGTCTAACTAGCGACACTGCAGGCACCAGCTTCAGCACCACGTGACTAGAGGGAGTTAGCTCAGTGGTTAAAGTAGGGCCAGTCAGTTTGGTGACTGGAGGGAGTTAGCTCAGTGGTTAAAGTAGGGCCAGTCAGTATGGTGACTAGAGGGAGTTAGCAAAGTAGGGCCAGTCAGCAGTAGAGTGTGATTTGAGTCCCACTGCAGCCACCTTTCTCCTTGATCCCCAGCAGTGGTAGACTTACTGCTATATCAAAGACCAGTCCTTCTCATACCGTGTCTGTGTGGTGTACAGCTACCTTTCTCCTTCATCCCCAGCAGTGATAGACTTACTGCTATATCAAAGACCAGTCCTTCTCATACCATGTCTATGTGGTGTGGTGTACAGCCACCTTTCTCCTTCACCCCCAGCAGTGGTAGACTTACTGCTATATCAAAGACCAGTCCTTCTCATACCATGTCTATGTGGTGTGGTGTACAGCCACCTTTCTCCTTCACCCCCAGCAGTGGTAGAGTTACTGCTTTATCAAAGGCCAGTCCTTCTCATACCATGTCTATGTGGTGTGGTGTACAGCCACCTTTCTCCTTCACCCCCAGCAGTTGTAGATTTACTGCTATATCAAAGACCAGTCCTTCTCATACCATGTCTGTGTGGTGTGGTGTACAGCCACCTTTCTCCTTCACCCCCAGCAGTGGTAGACTTACTGCTATATCAAAGACCAGTCGGGAACTATTTGTACATGATAATATCATTACTGCCAGTCTCAAGGTTTGTTTGTTGAATGAATAGAACAGAAACATAATTTAAAACAAAATATAGTATCCTCTTTATCATTGGTGCAGGTCTGAGTATAATAAGGCTTTTGGCGTCATGGCTATTTTCCCACACTTACTGCAGGGTGCCAAATTGACGCTTTTCCCGCAGGAATTCCCTGACGGCCTAACAAAAGTCCATCTAGCACGGTGAACGTAGGAAGGTGGACGTCGGATGGTGGACGTCGGAAGGTGAACGTAGGAAGGCGTCGGTGTCTGTGAATTACAAAATGGCGGCTGGTCGTTTCCGTCCTAACTGGTTACCGGCGAGCTGGCGTGTCTGACATATTCAGTCGGCAGATGGCGCGCCATACCCGATTCAACAATAACAGCCGCGTACATTTCTCACTTATTTCACTTCAGTAGACAAATATTTCCTTAGCATTTCCTCTGTCAGACGGATTTCTGTCTGGTGATTGAGAACTGACAGTTGTCGGGGTCACAGAGTGCAGCTAGCTGCAGAGCCGATCTACGAGTGATCTGATTGGTCAATAATTCAGCCACCTACAGATCACATGGCTACAAGCGATGTTAGTTGGCGTTTTGAAAATTGAGCTGGGTACTGACCATCACCTCGCATACGGCACAGTATGCCGTATCACATCACGTACGGCACAGTATGCCGTATCACATCATGTGCAGCACAGTATGCCGTATCACATCACATACGGCACAGTATGCCGTATCACATCACAGACGGCACAGTATGCCGTATCACATCACATACGGCACAATATGCCGTATCACATCACGTACGGCACAGTATGCCGTATCACATCACATACGGCACAGTATGCCGTATCACATCACGTACGGCACAGTATGCCGTATCACATCACATACGGCACAGTATGCCGTATCACATCACGTACGGCACAGTATGCCGTATCACATCACATACGGCACAGTATGCCGTATCACATCACGTACGGCACAGTATGCTGTATCACCTGGCGGGTAGAGCATGATAAGATCTTTTCACGACCTCGACACGGGGACAGACGACGTTCGTCGTGTGTGGGGCAGTGACAGACCCCGCCCGGCTGACCTTGGACCGGGACCAAGTGCCCTTCACAGTCTACCCAGTCCACAGTCGGCTGTCCGAACCCGCTCTGAGCCGCAGCCAGGCCGCTCCCAGCTGCCGGCCACCTGGCGGCAACAACTCGCACCTCGGTGAGATTTCTACCTGAATTCAGCTCATAGATTCAATCACCACTCCTGGGGTGCAGTATGATATATGAGCTACCGCCCGCGCAAGCCTGTTGAGTACGAGTTGCTAATGCTAAGCCTATGGACCTTTATACCGGGATAAGACATCCTCTGTAGATGGATCTGTGAGCAGGTCTGGTATGCACTTTGTGGATTGCTTGCCTGTCACTCCAACTTGTTTGTTAAAAGGTCCCGCCCTGCAGACAGTGAATCATCTCAAACAGTATTCTGTCTGTAACCAGTCACAGATAGATCTACTCCCTGACTCTGTGTAGTCCCCACCACTACAACGTGCCCAGTCACCATGTACAGCCACAGTAATCCACGACCCACGGTGTATTACCCACAGTAAACCACGACCCACGGTGTATTACCAACCAGAGTAAACCACGACCCACGATGTATTACCCACAGTAAACCACGACCCACGGTGTATTACCCACAGTAAACCACGACCCACGATGTATTACCCACAGTAAACCACGACCCACAGTGTATTACCCACAGTAAACCACGACCCACGGTGTATTACCCACAGTAAACCACGACCCACGGTGTATTACCCACAGTAAACCACGACCCACGGTGTATTACCCACAGTAAACCACGACCCACGGTGTATTACCCACAGTAATCCACGACCCACTGTGTATTACCCACAGTAAACCACGACCCACGATGTATTACCCACAGTAAACCACGACCCACGATGTATTACCCACAGTAAACCACGACCCACGGTGTATTACCCACCACAGTAATCCACGACCCACGGTGTATTACCCACAGTAAACCACGACCCACGGTGTATTACCCACCACAGTAATCCACGACCCACGATGAATTACCCACAGTAATCCACGACCCACGGTGTATTACCCACCACAGTAATCCACGACCCACGATGTATTACCCACAGTAAACCACGACCCACGGTGTATTACCCACCACAGTAATCCACGACCCACGATGAATTACCCACAGTAATCCACGACCCACGGTGTATTACCCACCACAGTAATCCACGACCCACGGTGTTTTACCCACAGTAAACCACGACCCACGGTGTATTACCCACCACTACAACGTGCCCAGTCACCATGTACAGCCACAGTAAACCACGACCCACGGTGTATTACCCACAGTAAACCACGACCCACGGTGTATTACCCACCACTACAACGTGCCCAGTCACCATGTACAGCCACAGTAAACCACGACCCACGGTGTTTTACCCACAGTAAACCACGACCCACGGTGTATTACCCACCACTACAACGTGCCCAGTCACCATGTACAGCCACAGTAAACCACGACCCACGGTGTATTACCCACAGTAAACCACGACCCACGGTGTATTACCCACCACTACAACGTGCCCAGTCACCATGTACAGCCACAGTAAACCACGACCCACGGTGTATTACCCACAGTAAACCACGACCCACGGTGTATTACCCACAGTAAACCACGACCCACGGTGTATTACCCACAGTAAACCACGACCCACGGTGTTTTACCCACAGTAAACCACGACCCACGGTGTATTACCCACAGTAAACCACGACCCACGATGTATTACCCACAGTAAACCACGACCCACGGTGTATTACCCACAGTAAACCACGACCCACGGTGTATTACCCACAGTAATCCACGACCCACGGTGTATTACCCACAGTAAACCACGACCCACGGTGTATTACCCACAGTAAACCACGACCCACGGTGTATTACCCACAGTAAACCACGACCCACGATGTATTACCCACAGTAAACCACGACCCACTGTGTATTACCCACAGTAAACCACGACCCACGGTGTTTTACCCACCACTACAACGTGCCCAGTCACCATGTACAGCCTTATCATATACTCTTTAACATGTTCTTGGTTTAACTTATTCAAGAAGATGGATGAAAAGAAACAACAAATGGTGATTTGGTCGACAGGCTGCTCTGTAAACCACTCAAGGTGTACGTCATAATACACTCACTAACGTTCGGCTATTACAGTCATAACAAGTCTATGTTGTATATATCATCCAGCCTTTTCGGATGTGTGGCATGCTGATATTAAAACGTTTCAGTTACATACTATTTTTCCATCGCGCACTTTATCGGACCCGGTACATAGAACCTCTCTGTATGTACTGGGTTTGTTGATACACGTTCCCTGTATTCCATGGACACCTTGTATGAAGTGGATAACAAAAGAAAGCATTTTGGATCAATTGAATACAGTTGCTAATTGAGATAAATATCTAATTCCATGTGTTCAGAATCGACTCTTCTAGATCTCCGTATGGTGTTTGTCACAGACGCGTCAACCAGATGACAATGACGTCATCACAGTCTCATATCTCGTCAAATCTCAGAGGAAACGCGAGATTCTAACAGGAAGATTCTAACAGGAAAGTGTGGAGAAAAAGACGACTTGCTAAGCGGCAGGGACGAGCTGATAGCGTCTGCTTCCCCGTGTAGGCAGGTTCTGTTTACATGTTGATACATCCTGTAAAACACCTCAATCTGATTCTCCGTCCAAGAAGAACACTCAGCTGTAAACGAGAAACGGGGAAACGACTGTTCAACTTGCTGTTCACGTAATTTACATCTAATTTCTGCCCAGACACAAACAGCGTGTTTAGACCTGTGGTGGGGCTTGAGGCGGGTGGAGGGTGGAGATTGACATAGACGGAGAGGAGGAGGTGGGAGGAGGGTGGAGATTGACATAGACGGAGACAGACGCACATAGCGTGTTTAGACCTGTGGTGGGGCTTGAGGTGGGTGGAGGGTGGAGTTTGACATAGACGGAGACAGACGCACATAGCGTGTTTAGACCTGTGGTGGGACTTGAGGTGGGTGGAGGGTGGAGATTGACATAGACGGAGACAGACGCACATAGCGTGTTTAGACCTGTGGTGGGACTTGAGGCGGGTGGAGGGTGGAGATTGGCGGAGCTGGAGACAGATGCACATAGCGTGTTTAGACCTGTGGTGGGGCTTGAGGTGGGTGGAGGGTGGAGATTGACATAGATGCAGGCTCCTGTCTGCAGGCTCCTGTCTGCAGGCTCCTGTACGCGGAAACTGTGCAGGCGGGACATGTGTACCGGACAGATCTGCCACTGACACTCTTCACCAAGTCCTATTTATGAGTTGATTATGGAAAGCCGAGTCTAGCTCCTACACCCAGGACTCACGAGGTGCAGTGCATGCTGTGTGTTTTATGAGCCCTTCACCGTGCAGCGGGCGGCAGAGGGCGGCAGAGGGCGGCAGCGGGAGGGCTTCCGTCCATGGAAGGTGAGCAGGTGGGATGTGACAGCAATAGATGTTCAGACGGTCACCAGGACACACCTTCCATGTGGGGGGGGGGGGGAGTGACGGGAGAGTGAAGAGAGAGTGACGGGGAGTGTGGGGAGAGTGTGGGGAGAGTGGCGGGAGAGTGACAGGAGAGTGACGGGAGAGTGACGGGAGAGTGACAGGAGAGTGACGGGGAGTGTGGGGAGAGTGACGGGAGAGTGACAGGAGAGTGACGGGAGAGTGACAGGAGAGTGACGGGGAGTGTGGGGAGAGTAAAGGGAGAGTAAAGGGAGAGTAAAGGGAGATTAAAGGGAGAGTGTGGGGAGAGTAAAGGGAGAGTAAAGGGAGAGTGACAGGAGATGTGACAGGAGATGTGAATAAAGAGAGGTGGAGTAGAAGAGAACTGGTTCTTGTGGCAAGCTCAGGGGTATTGCTGTAGAATATATGTTGGAGTAGTATACTGAAAGTGGCATCTGCTCCTGGCGTAAGTAATCAGGTTGTCAAGACCTCATTTAGCGGGGGCAGTAGTCAGCAGGTTGTCAAGGGCTCATTATCGGGGGAAGTAACTAGCAGGTTGTCAAGACCTCATTATCAGGGGCAGTAATCAGCAGGTTGTCAAGGGCTCATTATCAGGGGCAGTAATCAGCAGGTTGTCAAGGGCTCATTATCGGGGGAAGTAACTAGCAGGTTGTCAAGACCTCATTATCAGGGGCAGTAATCAGCAGGTTGTCAAGGGCTCATTATCAGGGGCAGTAATCAGCAGGTTGTCAAGACCTCATTATCGGGGGAAGTAATCAGCAGGTTGTCAAGGGCTCATTATCAGGGGCAGTAATCAGCAGGTTGTCAAGACCTCATTATCGGGGGCAGTAATCAGCAGGTTGTCAAGACCTCATTATCAGGGGCAGTAATCAGCAGGTTGTCAAGACCTCATTATCGGGGGCAGAAATCAGCAGGTTGTCAAGGTCTCATTATCGGGGGAAGTAACTAGCAGGTTGTCAAGACCTCATTATCAGGGGCAGTAATCAGCAGGTTGTCAAGACCTCATTATCAGGGGCAGTAATCAGCAGGTTGTCAAGACCTCATTATCGGGGGCAGTAACCAGCAGGTTGTCAAGGTCTCATTATCGGGGGCAGTAACTAGCAGGTTGTCAAGGCCTCATTTATTGGGGGCAGTCTGCGTCTGTAAAGTCAACAGTGGCACAGAGCTGAAACCACAAGTATGAAACTATTGATATCAATAGCATTAAACCTAGACAGGGAGACATAGAGGGAGAGAGAAACAGAGAAACAGAGAGGGAGGCGATGGAAAGAGGAAGGTAGGTCGAGAGAGGAGAAAGAGGGGGGGGGGGGGGGAGTGGGAGAGACAGAGAGGGGAGGGAGGTAGAGAGAGGAGAAATAGGGGGAATGAGGGAGAGAGACAGAGAGGGAGAGGAAAGGGGAGAGAGAGAAGGAGGGAGATAGCAAGGGACAAGGAGGCACACAGAGAGGGAGGGAGACAGGAGAAAGAGGGAGGGAGTAGGAGAAAGGAGAGCAGCAGGAGTAGGAAAAGACTTGCCATTATCTGTCCGTGCTTCGCTAACTACAAGTAACCATGGTTACTGCAGGTTGTCATGGAGAGATACAGAGTTGAGGCTAAAGGTGACCACTCTGTCGTGATCCCGCGCGTTGTTAGGGTCGTCGTCATGGTAACTGCAGGTAACTATGGCGGGAGAGGTCCCGGATGTTCGGCGGTCGTCTGCTCCGTCGGCGATCGGCGCCATCTTGTTTACTCTCAGCAGCCATCTTGTGTACTCTCAGCGGCCATCTTGTTTACTCTCAGCGGCCATCTTGTTTACTCTCAGCGGCCATCTTGTTCACCCTTAGCGGCCATCTTGTTTACTCTCAGCGGCCATCTTGTTTACTCTCAGCGGCCATCTTGGTTACTCTCAGCGGCCATCTTGGTTACTCTCAGCGGCCATCTTGGTTACTCTCAGCGGCCATCTTGGTTACTCTCAGCGGCCATCTTGGTTACTCTCAGCGGCCATCTTGGTTACTCTCAGCGGCCATCTTGGTTACTCTCAGCGGCCATCTTGGTTACTCTCAGCGGCCATCTTGTTTACTCTCAGCGGCCATCTTGTTTACTCTCAGCGGCCATCTTGTTTACTCTCAGCGGCCATCTTGTTTACTCTCAGCGGCCATCTTGGTTACTCTCAGCGGCCATCTTGTTTACTCTCAGCTTCCCCGGACTCACACCCCACTACTCGGCATCCACCAAATATCAGACAGGGACGCAGGGTTTCACGGCCTGTTTGGCAGCTCCATAGATGTACGAAATGAGTATCGTTTCATAACCATTTAATTCCAAAATGATGATATGAATTCTTCTATTTTATAATAGTTTTAAATTTTCCGATTTTGTTTTCTTAGTCCAGACGTTCGTCCATGCTATTGAGAAGCGTCATGAAATTTCATGATTGTTAATATGGCGTGAGTTGTCTTCGCAGAATGATTTCACGAAGCGGAGCTGTGGGAAAACACGGGAAAACATAATCAACTGTTAAGTGGAGACAATTGACACTCGCTGTCTGAATGCTATCCTAACAGTCCTATCTTGTAGGAAACAACAGCCTTGCGCCAACACCCTCTATTCACTCTAGGTGTGAAAGCATTGAGCCGTGAAGGCAGACTGAGCCTCGTTTGACCACGACCTTAACTCATCAGTCGGCCGCCAGGCGCGCTGAACGCTAACTCATCTATTGTGAAGGAAACATAAACCTGCTGGATGCACCTCAATAGAACCTCCACGTGAGCTCCAGTACTCGAGTTGTGTCCCCAGAATAAGAACGTGAAGGACGTTCAAGGACGTTTAGCGAGTCCAAAGCAATTAGGACGAAATCGAATCCGATTTGTAATGGGACGGGAGTTAGTCTTTTACAACCGATTTTTATTAATCTAGTTGTAACAATTGAAATCGGACAAGTTGGAAAAGTGAATCCTTTCTAATATGGTATTACTTAAATCTGTTACAATATCCAGGATTTACAAGCAAAAATATTAACGGAATAAAAGATAGGAATCTGTATTAGTTCGATTTCCTGCTTGGAAGGCCCGCCATAATCTTTATCCTGTGCCTTGTGTCGAGTCCACAGGAAAATCTCCTTTCTCGCTACATTGAAGTTGAGAATTGGGTCAGGAATTTGAGGTTTAGATATGAATCATAAAAATGAAAATCTTAAATCTTGAAGATGTTTTAAATAAATCATTGCTCTGTGTTATAGTGAAATGAATATATTTTATTGACATTTTCAGTTTGAAATAGTCAACAGGATTATCTGGTCTTCTTTTGCTTTCTTTTGCATTTATTTTATGAACCTTTTTCCGCATGAACTGAGAGACTCTTGAGAGTTACTTGTGAATTGTGAGAATGTAGAGAATGTAGACATTGCCGAGTCACTTCACAAAGTAGAAAGTCCTGCATCACGCCAGGCCACGTGCCTATCACTGTACAGCATATCCTGCTGAACTGTCAAAAGATCTAGGAAAATAGAGGGACATGTTTGAGAAATAATGATATCATGAAAGTGTTCATTGAGGCTACTCCAAAGAAAGATCAATCAGCTTTTTCAAAGAGACTAATCTCTTTGATTGTTTATAAAATATTTGAAAATATTTTAGTATGGTCTCTATATACCCCATTTGTCCCCTGTGACGTTAAACCGCAGACGAACTGCCAGTTACTCATGTTGTCGTTCTGTTTGCTATTTTCCAGGTAAGTTGCTGCCATCCTCCTCCTCACTTCGTCGTTACACCTCAGGTAGGGTTTCTCAGCTCTCTGTTCTACCCCTGGACAGATACTCTGAGGTAATAAGGTGTATGTATATAGAACAGCCTGACCATGCTCGCACGTCGCGCAATACGGGGTTGACATGCGTGTATAGAACGAGGTCGGGAGGCCGAGTTGCCGTAAGTATAGGCAATCCCATCGAGCATCGTTTTTAAATCGTGCAGTGTGTCACTCGAAGCGTGCAGTATGACACTCGAAGCGTGCAGTTTGTCAGTGAAAGCGTGCAGTATGTTAGTGAAAGCGTGCAGTATGTCAAAGTCAAAGGTGGCACTACAAAGCTAGACAGAGTAGCTCTTAGTATTTAGGGAAATGCTGTTCAGCGGGAGGGGCGTTTTCTCGAGTCCGTGAGTGAGTAACAATTATCTGATTTCATACCAGGTTAGTTTTCCCTTTATTCTAGACCTTGATATATTTTAAGTACATGGAAATTTACCTTTAATTAATATTTGAAGTCTAATTTGAGCACGCATACAACAGCATACGGCACAGTAGGCCATACATGATTTTTATATTGGGAGCAGAGGTCAGTAAATATCAATAATGTGCACAGGTGTATAATATAACTCTACCCATGGCAGTGGTGTGTATTTACAGTTAGATTGTTTATAGGTTTACAGGTATAGAACATTGTAGTGAGATTTATCATGTAGGAGTACTCGCGAGTAGTTCATAGCTTTCATCTCGCCTCACAGTGGACCAGTCTCTGGGTGAGGACAGCCCCTGAGAAGATGGAGATCTCGTCTTTTTGAGGCCAGTCTCCGGGGAGCAGACCTCAACAGGAGAAACCATGTCTGACCTCACAGTGGACCAGTCTCTGGGTGAGGACAGCCCCTGAGAAGACGGAGATCTCGTCTTTTTGAGGCCAGTCTCCGGGGAGCAGACCTCAACAGGAGAAACCATGTCTGACCTCACAGTGGACCAGTCTCTGGGTGAGGACAGCCCCTGAGAAGACGGAGATCTCATCTTTTTGAGGCCAGTCTCCGGGGAGCAGACCTCAACAGGAGAAACCATGTCTGACCTCACAGTGGACCAGTCTCTGGGTGAGGGCAGCCCCTGAGAAGACGGAGATCTCGTCTTTTTGAGGCCAGTCTCCGGGGAGCAGACCTCAACAGTAGAAACCATGTCTGACCTCACAGTGGACCAGTCTCTGGGTGAGGACAGCCCCTGAGAAGACGGAGATCTCGTCTTTTTGAGGCCAGTCTCCGGGGAGCAGACCTCAACAGGAGAAACCATGTCTGACCTCACAGTGGACCAGTCTCTGGGTGAGGGCAGCCCCTGAGAAGACGGAGATCTCGTCTTTTTGAGGCCAGTCTCCAGGGAGCAGACCTCAACAGGAGAAACCATGTCTGACCTCACAGTGGACCAGTCTCTGGGTGAGGGCAGCCCCTGAGAAGACGGAGATCTCGTCTTTTTGAGGCCAGTCTCCGGGGAGCAGACCTCAACAGTAGAAACCATGTCTGACCTCACAGTGGACCAGTCTCTGGGTGAGGACAGCCCCTGAGAAGACGGAGATCTCGTCTTTTTGAGGCCAGTCTCCGGGGAGCAGACCTCAACAGGAGAAACCATGTCTGACCTCACAGTGGACCAGTCTCTGGGTGAGGACAGCCCCTGAGAAGACGGAGATCTCGTCTTTTTGAGGCCAGTCTCCGGGGAGCAGACCTCAACAGGAGAAACATGTGTGGCTGGTCGGAGATGGCCATCGCTGAGCCTCCTCTGACAAGCCGCTGCTGTGTTGTGGGTATTCAGGCTGGAGGAGGGGCGTGTGGGATGTGTGTGAGTTCATATGTGACTGCGCAATGTACTTCATGGTTATTAATGGGCGGAGGCTGTTCTCTGTCAGGGTATACACCATCATAACCCTTTAATAGCAGGACAATGCCTCAAGGCAATGCCAGGCTATGGCAGGACACTGCCTTAAGGCATTGACAGGCTATGGCAGGATTAATGCCTCATGCTTCAGATGGCCCCCATTATTGGTCACCTCTAGTTCCTGTGTCCGCATGGTCCAGGACGCTCTAACAATGACACTGTGAGTTGTTAGTGTCAGGAGCGTCTAACCTACCCACATGGTGGCAGGGTGCTCTAACACTCTGAGATGTTAGTGTCAGGAGCGTCTAACCTGCCCACATGGTGGCAGGGTGCTCTAACAATGACACTCTGAGATGTTAGTGTCAGGAGCGTCTAACCTGCCCACATGGTGGCAGGGTGCTCTGACAATAACACTGTGAGATGTTAGTGTCAGGAGCGTCTAACCTGCCCACATGGTGGCAGGGTGCTCTGACAATAACACTGTGAGATGTTAGTGTCAGGAGCGTCTAACCTACCCACATGGTGGCAGGGTGCTCTAACCATGACACTCTGAGATGTTAGTGTCAGGAGCGTCTAACCTGCCCACATGGTGGCAGGGTGCTCTGACAATAACACTGTGAGATGTTAGTGTCAGGAGCGTCTAACCTGCCCACATGGTGGCAGGGTGCTCTAACAATGACACTCTGAGATGTTAGTGTCAGGAGCGTCTAACCTGCCCACATGGTGGCAGGGTGCTCTAACAATGACACTTTGAGATGTTAGTGTCAGGAGCGTCTAACCTGCCCACATGGTGGCAGGGTGCTCTAACACTCTGAGATGTTAGTGTCAGGAGCGTCTAACCTGCCCACATGGTGGCAGGGTGCTCTAACAATGACACTCTGAGATGTTAGTGTCAGGAGCGTCTAACCTGCCCACATGGTGGCAGGGTGCTCTGACAATAACACTGTGAGATGTTAGTGTCAGGAGCGTCTAACCTGCCCACATGGTGGCAGGGTGCTCTAACAATGACACTCTGAGATGTTAGTGTCAGGAGCGTCTAACCTGCCCACATGGTGGCAGGGTGCTCTAACAATGACACTTTGAGATGTTAGTGTCAGGAGCGTCTAACCTGCCCACATGGTGGCAGGGTGCTCTAACAATGACACTTTGAGATGTTAGTGTCAGGAGCGTCTAACCTGCCCACATGGTGGCAGGGTGCTCTAACACTCTGAGATGTTAGTGTCAGGAGCGTCTAACCTGCCCACATGGTGGCAGGGTGCTCTAACAATGACACTCTGAGATGTTAGTGTCAGGAGCGTCTAACCTGCCCACATGGTGGCAGGGTGCTCTGACAATAACACTGTGAGATGTTAGTGTCAGGAGCGTCTAACCTGCCCACATGGTGGCAGGGTGCTCTAACAATGACACTCTGAGATGTTAGTGTCAGGAGCGTCTAACCTGCCCACATGGTGGCAGGGTGCTCTAACAATGACACTCTGAGATGTTAGTGTCAGGAGCGTCTAACTTGCCCACATGGTGGCAGGGTGCTCTAACAATGACACTGAGAGATGTTAGTGTCAGGAGCGTCTAACCTGCCCACATGGTGGCAGGGTGCTCTAACAATGACACTCTGAGATGTTAGTGTCAGGAGCGTCTAACCTGCCCACATGGTGGCAGGGTGCTCTAACAATGACACTTTGAGATGTTAGTGTCAGGAGCATCTAACCTGCCCACATGGTGGCAGGGCGTTCTGACACTCTGAGATGTTAATGTCAGGAGCGTCTAACCTGCCCACATGGTGGCAGGGTGCTCTAACACTCTGAGATGTTAGTGTCAGGAGCGTCTAACCTACCCACATGGTGGCAGGGTGCTCTAACAATGACACTCTGAGATGTTAGTGTCAGGAGCGTCTAACCTGCCCACATGGTGGCAGGGTGCTCTAACAATGACACTCTGAGATGTTAGTGTCAGGAGCGTCTAACCTGCCCACATGGTGGCAGGGCGCTCTACCAATGACACTCTGAGATGTTAGTGTCAGGAGCGTCTAACCTGCCCACATGGTGGCAGGGTGCTCTAACAATGACACTCTGAGATGTTAGTGTCAGGAGCGTCTAACCTGCCCACATGGTGGCAGGGTGCTCTACCAATGACACTCTGAGTTGTTAGTGTCAGGAGCATCTAACCTGCCCACATGGTGGCAGGGCACTCTACCAATGACACTCTGAGATGTTAGTGTCAGGAGCGTCTAACCTGCCCACATGGTGGCAGGGTGCTCTACCAATGACACTGTGAGATGTTAGTGTCAGGAGCGCCCTCATAGGCCCTGTGTGACAGACCGGAGCGAGCACTCAACCAGAACCATTTGGTCCTCCCCGATTGGCGACACCAGCCAACAAGAGTGCAGAGCTCACAGATGTCAGGTCGTGACTAGTAGTAGTACCCGAACTCCTGTGTCTCAGTTCTCAGTTAGATCTCACTGCCTTCCTCTTTAGGTCTGCCCTGTGTGGGCTGGTCTCTATACGTGGCACTCAGTTAGATCTGACTGCCTGCCTCTTTAGGTCTGCCCTGTGTAGGCTGGTCTCTAGACGTTACACTCAGTTAGATCTCACTGCCTGCCTCTTTAGGTCTGCCCTGTGTAGGCTGGTCTCTAGACGTGACACTCAGTTAGATCTCACTGCCTGCCTCTTTAGGTCTGCCCTGTGTAGGCTGGTCTCTATACGTGGCACTCAGTTAGATCTCACTGCCTGCCTCTGTAGGTCTGCCCTGTGTAGGCTGGTCTCTAGACGTTACACTCAGTTAGATCTCACTGCCTGCCTCTTTAGGTCTGCCCTGTGTAGGCTGGTCACTAGACGTGACACTCAGTTAGATCTTACTGCCTGCCTCTTTAGGTCTGCCCTGTGTAGGCTGGTCTCTAGACGTTACACTCAGTTAGATCTCACTGCCTGCCTCTTTAGGTCTGCCCTGTGTAGGCTGGTCACTAGACGTGACACTCAGTTAGATCTCACTACCTGCCTCTTTAGGTCTGCCCTATGTAGGCTGGTCACTATACGTTACACTCAGTTAGTTCTTACTGCCTGCCTCTTTAGGTCTGCCCTGTGTGGGCTGGTCACTAGACGTGACACTCAGTTAGTTCTTACTGCCTGCCTCTTTAGGTCTGCCCTGTGTGGGCTGGTCACTAGACGTGACACTCAGTTAGATCTTACTGCCTGCCTCTTTAGGTCTGCCCTGTGTAGGCTGGTCTCTAGACGTTACACTCAGTTAGATCTCACTGCCTGCCTCTTTAGGTCTGCCCTGTGTAGGCTGGTCTCTATACGTGACACTCAGTTAGATCTCACTACCTGCCTCTTTAGGTCTGCCCTGTGTAGGCTGGTCACTATACGTGACACTCAGTTAGTTCTCACTGCCTTCCTCTTTAGGTCTGCCCTGTGTAGGCTGGTCTCTATACGTGACACTCAGTTAGATCTCACTACCTGCCTCTTTAGGTCTGCCCTGTGTAGGCTGGTCTCTAGACGTGACACTCAGTTAGATCTCACTACCTGCCTCTTTAGGTCTGCCCTGTGTAGGCTGGTCTCTAGACGTTACACTCAGTTAGATCTCACTACCTGCCTCTTTAGGTCTGCCCTATGTAGGCTGGTCACTATACGTTACACTCAGTTAGTTCTTACTGCCTGCCTCTTTAGGTCTGCCCTGTGTAGGCTGGTCACTATACGTGACACTCAGTTAGATCTCACTGCCTGCCTCTTTAGGTCTGCCCTGTGTAGGCTGGTCACTATACGTGACACTCAGTTAGATCTCACTACCTGCCTCTTTAGGTGACACTCAGTTCGACTCTCGTCTAACGTTGATAAAGACCGCCCTCCGATCCCCACCACTCCCGAGTCAGCCCCTCCGCCCTCCATGTCGCTGTTTTCTCGCTCGTAGAAGTAAAAAGAGGCGGATTTATTGTCCGTCGCTCGTAGAAGTAAAAAGACGGAGATTTATTGTTCGTCGCTCGCGTCTTAATTGACGCCGCATGCAGGGCTTCGCCGGCGTGCCGCTGGAGGGCGCCAGGCGTCCGCTTCATTAGAGACGCCGTCTTAATTGCAGATTACCAGCGTCTCTGCTGCGTCCGGGACCACGTGACTGCAGAGTGCAGTCTGATTGGCTAAAAAACTAGAAACAAAAGGCGGCCTATCAGCACGCCCACCTCACACCCTGGAGCTGACAGCGGGAACTGGAGGCGGGTCAGGGAGTGTTTTCATCACCTCACACCCTAGAGCTGACAGGAGGAACTGGGGGCGGGACAGGGAGTGTTTTCATCACCTCACACCCTAGAGCTGACAGCGGGAACTGGGGGCGGGTCAGGGAGTGTTTTCATCACCTCACACCCTAGAGCTGACAGCGGGAACTGGGGGCGGGTCAGGGAGTGTTTTCAGCACCTCACACCCTAGAGCTGACAGCGGGAACTGGAGGCGGGTCAGGGAGTGTTTTCAGCACCTCACAGCCTAGAGCTGACAGCGGGAACTGGGGGCGGGTGTGTATCTACCTGCCGTCATGTATCTGAGTGGTGAGTGTGTATCTACCTGCCGTCATGTGTCTGAGTGGTGAGTGTGTATCTACCTGCCGTCATGTGTCTGAGTGGTGAATGTGTATCTACCTGCCGTCATGTATCTGAGTGGTGAGTGTGTATCTACCTGCCGTCATGTGTCTGAGTGGTGAGTGTGTATCTACCTGCCGTCATGTATCTGAGTGGTGAGTGTGTATCTACCTGCCGTCATGTGTCTGAGTGGTGAATGTGTATCTACCTGCCGTCATGTATCTGAGTGGTGAGTGTGTATCTACCTGCCGTCATGTGTCTGAGTGGTGAGTGTGTATCTACCTGCCGTCATGTGTCTGAGTGGTGAATGTGTATCTACCTGCCACGTTGGTTTATCCCGAAAGATCACTGGTGAATGATAAATACAATATTAACCTGATAACCGCCTAAAAACCTCTTTCCACTGACCGACGAAAACGGTTTCGACCGTTTGAGATGGTTTGTGGTGGTTTTATTGCGTAGTCTTCACCAAATTAATCAAAATGCCAGGCTCTTTTCATTCACCGATTTGCATTGATGTTCTCAAATGATGGATCGATCGGTTGTTCCCGACTACAAATCTCTGACAGAAAATCGGCCGAATGATGGATCGGTGTTCCCATCTAGAAGTCGGCTAAATGATCGGTTAGTGGTTTCAGACTAGAATTTGGTGACGGAAAATCGGCCAAATAATCAGATCAGTGATTCCCGTCTACAAACCGGTGACAGTAAATCGGCAAATTTAAAGCGTCTGTCGTTTCCCCGCCTGTCCACTAGACGGCGCCCCGCTCGTACCGGAAGTGAGGGCTACTCGCGCTCAGCCAATCAACGTCGAGGAACATTGTCACGTGACTGGCCCTCCTTCGCCGCAGCGCCACCTGGTAGCGGCGTTGGGTAAACCACTTCCGGTCGGGCTCCGCGAAGTGTGAAGGCGCCCCCTAGCAGCGTGGCGAGCACCCTCTGGTGGCGAGGGGTAGAATTACACGAGTATCACACGAGGTGGCGCGACTTGAGGGGAAATTTGTGGAGAGAAGTAAATTATCTTTTCTTACTTACATCTCTTGACTGTAAATAGCGTTGGGTATTTTCTTATTGTTGTTGGACTAGAGGAAATAATCGGGCAGAGAGGTTGCTTAAAGGTATCTGTTGTGTGTGTCCTTCGTCAGACACTCGGGTATACTGCAGTCAATTAAAGTAGAATCATGTGGGTCGAAGATGTAGCCACTTCCAATTCTGGTTACTCTCATACCCTGCACGAACAAATGTCACGCCCTGCTGTATGGCCGCATGTAGCCTCCCCTCGTCTGTCCACACAGAAATCCCTCAACTTCTCACGGAACACAGCGGCTGCGGGAGCGGTGTGAATTATGTATGGGCGACTGGTGGGATTTTCTGGGGACCTGAGCAGCTCTGAGCAGCTGCCGGGGGGGCGGGGGGCAGGGCGCTGAATTATTTAACACAGATCTGGCAGGTATGAGCAGCACTGAGCAGCACTTAACAGCACTTAACAGGTTTGAGTAGCACCAGCAGTGTTAGATTTACTGCTATATCAAAGACCAGTCCTTCTCATACCATGTCTATGTGGTGCGGTGTACAGCCACCTTTCTCCTTCATCCCCAGCAGTGGTAGATTTACTGCTATATCAAAGACCAGTCCTTCTCATACCATGTCTATGTGGTGTGGTGTACAGCCACCTTTCTCCTTCACCCCCAGCAGTAGTAGATTTACTGCTATATCAAAGACCAGTCCTTCTCATACCATGTCTATGTGGTGTGGTGTACAGCCACCTTTCTCCTTCATCCCCAGCAGTGGTAGACTTACTGCTATATCAAAGCCATTTGAAGTAAAAAAAAAACGAAAAATAGAAATTTAGTAAAAAAGGAACAACATCTTTATAAGCGCCGGATAAAACTGCCATGAGCTGCGATCCTCGTTAGACCTGCCTTGGTCTATTGAGTACGGCAGGTAGCAGTGACGTATTTCTCTCACGCTACATCTCACGACACAACGCCCGCGAGGACAGGGAGGAGGAGGGCGCCGGAAACCCGCTACAACGTGTCAACGACACACGTCTCCTTCTGTCAGACCGCCATGCCACTTCCGGTAAGCCTCTGAGCCTCTGTTGTCATGGTGACCGACATACCTGACGCACACCAGAGGGAGCAGCTGAGGTACTGAAAGTGTGTGTGGAGGGGGGGGGGGGGGTAGCCTAAAATTAAAATCTTAAAATTTTAAAATTTTTCTGTAAGCTATCAAAATCCCGAAACAGGTAGGCCCAGTATACTACTTCCCAGTACTCGAACCCACAGCTGTAGGATCGTCGAGTTTCTGAGGGAAGTTTTCCTACAAATGAGGGTAGCCAGAAAGCTGACATCTGATTGGCTTACATATGTCATGTGGTAATACAGTTATTACACTCATAGTATGCAGTACACAGTAACTCAGTACACGGTCATACACTCATAGTATGCAGTACACAGTAACTCAGTACACGGTCATACTCTCATAGTATGCAGTACACAGTAACTCAGTACACGGTCATACACTCATAGTATGAAGTACATAGTAACTCAGTACAGAGTCATACACTCATAGTATGCAGTACACAGTAACTCAGTACACGGTCATACACTCATAGTATGCAGTACACAGTAACTCAGTACACGGTCATACACTCATAGTATGCAGTACACAGTAACTCAGTACACGGTCATACACTCATAGTATGCAGTACACAGTAACCTCGTTTGACTATAATACTACAGAAAGCTCTGACGTCACTGGGGATGGAGACCTACGTCATCAGGTCACGTGATGTACCGTTAAGAGTGGTGCCCTCTGGTGGTATGAAGGTGTTGAATTCCGGTGAGACTGGCAGCGGGCAGTTAGGCCTGTCAGACATCGGTTAAGTCGGCCTCAGGGCTGGATGCTGTTTGGTGGTCACTGACTTAGCAAGAAGCTGTGTGCTCAAAGCGCCGGCCTCGCTGCAGCACCGTGCTGTCTGTGTGTCTGTCTGTATGGCGGCCCAGCACCGTGCTGTCTGTGTGGCGGCCCAGCACCGTGCTGTCTGTCTGTCTGTATGGCGGCCCAGCACCGTGCTGTCTGTCTGTCTGTGTGGCGGCCCAGCACCGTGCTGTCTGTCTGTCTGTGTGGCGGCCCAGCACCGTGCTGTCTGTCTGTCTGTATGGCGGCCCAGCACCGTGCTGTCTGTATGGCGGCCCAGCACCGTGCTGTCTGTGTGTCTGTATGGCGGCCCAGCACCGTGCTGTCTGTCTGTCTGTATGGCGGCCCAGCACCGTGCTGTCTGTGTGTCTGTATGGCGGCCCAGCACCGTGCTGTCTGTGTGTCTGTATGGCGGCCCAGCACCGTGCTGTCTGTCTGTCTGTATGGCGGCCCAGCATCGTGCTGTCTGTGTGTCTGTATGTCGGCCCAGCACCGTGCTGTCTGTGTGTCTGTGTGGCGGCCCAGCACCGTGCTGTCTGTCTGTGTGGCGGCCCAGCACCGTGCTGTCTGTGTGTCTGTATGGCGGCCCAGCACCGTGCTGTCTGTGTGTCTGTGTGGCGGCCCAGCACCGTGCTGTCTGTGTGTCTGTGTGGCGGCCCAGCACCGTGCTGTCTGTGTGTCTGTGTGGCGGCCCAGCTGTAGCACCGTAGTGTAAGGAATGTACTATGAGTACTATGAGTGAAGGACTAGGATACTTGTATATGTTTGTAGTGTTATGAAAGTATAACTGTAGGATGATGTACACGATGCGATGTTCTTGTGGTGTACGGAATGTATTATGAGTGAAGGTCAAGGCTACTTGTGTATGTTTGTAGGATCTTTGAATGAAAGACTGGGATACTTGTTCGTGCTAGTAGGATTATTGAGTGAAGGACAAGGCTACTTGTGTATGCTAGTAGTATTATAAAAGTACAAATATAGGATAATGTACACAATACGGCATTCTTGTGGTGTACAGAATGCTCTATGAGTGAAGGACTAGTATACATACTTGTGTATGCTATCAGTATTATAAAAGTACAAATATAGGATAATGTACACAATACGGCATTCTTGTGGTGTACGGAATGCTCTATGAGTGAAGGACTAGTATACACACTTGTGTGTGCTAGTAGTATCATGAAAGTACAAATATAGGATAATGTACACAATACGGCATTCTTGTGGTGTACGGAATGCTCTATGAGTGACGGACTAGTATACATACTTGTGTGTGCTAGTAGTATCATGAAAGTACAAATATAGGATAATGTACACAATACGGCATTCTTGTGGTGTACGGAATGCTCTATGAGTGACGGACTAGTATACATACTCGTGTGTGCTAGTAGTATCATGAAAGTATAACTGTAAGTAGTAGTATTAAAGTAAAACTGTATGATAGTGTTGGCGATACGGCGTTCTCACGGTGTGCGGAACGCGCCTCGAGACGCAGCCCGAGATGAAGGGACGCTCTGATGACGTATTAACCGCCGATAGAGGGCGCCACGTGAGGAATGAGACGCTGCCAGCGGCGGACAGGCGGCTGTTCCATCAGTCACCCACACCCCTCCTCCCCCTCCTCCCTTCTGAGTGGTGAGCGGTGTTTACTACCAGTAAGTGGTGACCAGTGGATCCGCCCCTCCCTCCAGTCTCTCCAACCTGTCTGGTAGTATCCACCTCATAGCGAGGCTAAATACTACGACCACACAGATGAGAGTCATATTGTGTACAGTAGTCATATCCACCTCATACCGAGTCTCAATATTACGACCACACAGATCAGAGTCATAGTAATACTGTGTACAGTAGTCATATCCACCTCATACCGAGTCTCAATACTACACCACGTAGATCAGAGTCACGGTGATATTGTGTACAGTAGTCATATCCACCTCATAGCGAGTCTCAATATTACGACCACACAGATCAGAGTCATAGTAATATTGTGTACAGTAGTCATATCCACCTCATACCGAGTCTCAATACTACGACCACGTAGATGAGAATCATAGTAATATTGTGTACAGTAGTCATATCCACCTCATACCGAGTCTCAATACTACACCACGTAGATCAGAGTCACGGTCATATTGTGTACAGTAGTCATATCCACCTCATACCGAGTCTCAATACTACGACCACACAGATCAGAGTTATGGTGATATTGTGTACAGTAGTCATATCCACCTCATACCGAGTCTCAATATTACGACCACACAGATCAGAGTCATAGTAATACTGTGTACAGTAGTCATATCCACCTCATACCGAGTCTCAATACTACACCACGTAGATCAGAGTCACGGTGATATTGTGTACAGTAGTCATATCCACCTCATACCGAGTCTCAATACTACGACGACACAGATCAGAGTCATATTGTGTACAGTAGTCATATCCACCTCATAGCGAGTCTCAATACTACGACCACACAGATCAGAGTCACGGTAATATTGTGTACAGTAGTTCTTAGTATCCACCTCATAGCGATTCTCAATACTACGACCACACAGATCAGAATCATGGTGATATTGTGTACAGTAGTCATATCCACCTCATAGCGAGTCTCAATACTACGACCACACAGATCAGAATCACGGTGATATTGTGTACAGTAGTCATATCCACCTCATACCAAGTCTCAATACTACGACAACACAGATCAGAGTCATAGTAATACTGTGTACAGTAGTCATATCCACCTCATACCGAGTCTCAATACTACGACCACACAGATCAGAGTCATGGTGATATTGTGTACAGTAGTCATATCCACCTCATAGCGAGAGTCCTTACTACGACCACACAGATCAGAGTCAAGGTGATATTGTGTACGGTAGTCATATCCACCTCATACCGAGTCTCAATACTACGACCACACAGATCAGAGTCATAGTAATATTGTGTACAGTAGTCATATCCACCTCATACCGAGTCTCAATACTACGACCACACAGATCAGAATCATGGTGATATTGTGTACAGTAGTCATATCCACCTCATACCGAGTCTCAATATTACGACCACACAGATCAGAGTCAAGGTGATATTGTGTACAGTAGTCATATCCACCTCATACCGAGTCTCAATACTACGACCACACAGATCAGAGTCACGGTAATATTGTGTACAGTAGTTCTTAGTATCCACCTCATACCGAGTCTCAATACTACGACCAGTAGATCAGGGTCAGCGTGATATTGTGCATGTATCAGGGTGTGTGAAATTTTGGAATTGGACGCCTTGAGCCTTTTACCGTTTGAGCCTCCTGTCAGCGCCTGTGGACGCCTTGAGCCTTGAGCCCACCCCGTGGACGCCTTGAGCCCACCCCTATTTTAGTTCCGACTGGCGGGTTAGGGTTAGAATTTGGTAGGGTCAGGGTTAGGGTTGCGTATATATGACTGTAAACCACTATAAAGTGCACTTCTCAAAGTCTTCACACCTGGAGGCTCAAGGCGTCCACAGAAAGGCTCAAGGCGTCCACAGAAAGGCTCAAGGCGTCCACAGAAAGGCTCAAGGCGTCCACAGAAAGGCTCAAGGCGTCCACAGAAAGGCTCAAGGCGTCCACAGAAAGGCCCAAGGCGTGCAGGGCTCACAGGCTCAAGGCGTCCACAGAAAGGCTCAAGGCGTCCACAGAAAGGCTCAAGGCGTCCACAGAAAGGCTCAAGGCGTCCACAGAAAGGCTCAAGGCGTCCACAGAAAGGCCCAAGGCGTGCAGGGCTCAACGGCTCAAGGCGTCCACAGAAAGGCTCAAGGCGTCCACAGAAAGGCTCAAGGCGTCCACAGAAAGGCTCAAGGCGTCCACAGAAAGGCTCAAGGCGTGCAGGGCTCACAGGCTCAAGGCGTCGAGTGTACCGTGAACGTGACCGACAAGGAACGATAGGAAGTCTTCAGGTATAGCTGTTATATGTGTGAGATGATAGATATAGTGAATTATCAATATTCATGAGAATAGACTAGAAATACAGTTGTATAAGTGATAGACGTTATAAGAGATCTGTATGACGATGCACGTCTGGTGCTGGGTCGGAGGGAATGGGAGTGATTAAGTAGAGGGAGAGGCGGCAGAAGAGGGATTAGTCACGTGTAAGTACGGGTGAGGGGAGTGTATCCCTCTGGTAATCTGGTAATCTGGTAATCTGGTAATCTCAGAGGATTACGACAGAACGTTGCCGGCAGCCAGTCGTCCATCTTCTCCTCCCTGTATCTATCATGGAGTAGCTTCCAGTCCTCTATAGTTACATACTGCTGTCTGTATGTATCATGGAGTAGCTCCCAGTCCTCTATAGTTACATACTGCTGTCTGTATGTATCATTATACACCTATAGACCATATACCTATAGACCTGCTTCACTCTATATAATATACAAGATACAAGTTACTGGACATGGCTACCTCACTCACCAGAGGTCGATGAATCACCATTTTATATCAATACTTGAAGGTACATAGGACCAGAGAAACAAGTCTCAGGAGAAAGAATATCAGAATTACTCAGTACTGATCTAAGAATATCAGAATTACTCAGTAACGATCTAAGAATATCAGAATTACTCAGTACTGATCTAAGAATATCAGAATTACTCAGTAACGATCTAAGAATATCAGAATTACTCAGTAACGATCTAAGAATATCAGAATTACTCAGTAACGATCTAAGAATATCAGAATTACTCAGTAACGATCTAAGAATATCAGAATTACTCAGTAACGATCTAAGAATATCAGAATTACTCAGTAACGATCTAAGAATATCAGAATTACTCAGTTACGATCTAAGAATATCAGAATTACTCTGTACTGATCTAAGAATATCAGAATTACTCAGTAACGATCTAAGAATATCAGAATTACTCTGTACTGATCTAAGAATATCAGAATTACTCAGTAACGATCTAAGAATATCAGAATTACTCAGTACTGATCTAAGAATATCAGAATTACTCAGTAACGATCTAAGAATATCAGAATTACTCGGTAACGATCTAAGAATATCAGAATTACTCAGTACTGATCTTCTATTCGATCCTTACCTCGTAACGTTGATATTCTGTCACCCGGGACCGTTTCCTGGTACTCGCCACAGGTGTTCCTGCATCCTTCTCCCTGTCACGGCCAGTCGCAGGAATCCAGAGTGTTCGCAGTAAAACAAAGGGACAAATTAGATCAGGCCCACGTGGAATCTAATTAGTGTGTGGCTGGTAGGGCTGACCATAGCTCCTTTTTGCGCTGAGGTCAGCAGTTTTTACAGAGTTAGGTGTCATTCGTCAGGACAGAGCCCGCAGGACCTCAGCCGAGCCCGGGAAGAAGCGGCCGCATGGACGTAAACATGGAGCCGAGCCCGGGAAGAGGCAGCCGCATGGACGTAAACATGGAGCCGAGCCCGGGAAGAGGCGGCCGCATGGACGTAAACATGGAGCCGAGCCCGGGAAGAGGCGGCCGCATGGACGTAAACATGGAGCCGAGCCCGGGAAGAGGCGGCCGCATGGACGTAAACATGGAGCCGAGCCCGGGAAGAGGCGGCCGCATGGACGTAAACATGGAGCCGAGCCCGGGAAGAGGCAGCTGCATGGACGTAAACATGGAGCCGAGCCCGGGAAGAGGCAGCTGCATGGACGTAAACATGGAGCCGAGCCCGGGAAGAGGCAGCTGCATGGACGTAAACATGGAGCCGAGCCCGGGAAGAGGCAGCTGCATGGACGTAAACATGGAGCCGAGCCCGGGAAGAGGCAGCTGCATGGACGTAAACATGGAGCCGAGCCCGGGAAGAGGCAGCTGCATGGACGTAAACATGGAGCCGAGCCCGGGAAGAGGCAGCTGCATGGACGTAAACATGGAGCCGAGCCCGGGAAGAGGCAGCTGCATGGACGTAAACATGGAGCCGAGCCCGGGAAGAGGCAGCTGCATGGACGTAAACATGGAGCCGAGCCCGGGAAGTAGGAGCCGCATGGACGTTAAAAAAACCGCCGAGCCCGGGTAGAGGCAGCTGCATGGAGTTAAGACACAGACCCATATCAGGCTCAAAGCGGACCACTCAGAACCAAATCTATAGAAAATGTATCTTCTCATATACAAATTGTAGCAGTTGGTGGGTTAGGTTAGTTGCTTGACGTGATCATTAAATTAACCCGTCAGGTAAAGCTACCCTGTCACCTGCCACGTCACAGGTCGCTTGAGGCCGGAAAGGACCAAAGACCTTTCAACCCAAACCAAGACTCACCAAGACACACAGATACAGTAAATAAGCATTTATTCACCCTGACATGAGGCTGCTCTCTACCTAGCCGAAACTCTGTAACTCACCGGTGGGTCGGGTACAATAACCCTGACCCGACTACTGACAGAGTAGGGAAAAGCCCAGACTCAGTGAGAACCCAGGGATGCTCCTCTCCTGAGAAGCAGAGAGACACCTGGCGGCCTGGCTGCGACCCTGACCGTATACAGTCAGGTTACGTAACGAGAGGCGACCCCGCAGCACCTGTATGGACGGGGGCGGACATGACACATCCTCTCCTGAGAAAGAAAAAAAGAAAACACTCAATCCCCACAAAACGCTTGAATAAGTTACCAGGCCACTGGAGCCCGATGGGAATAGGCACATCCGAGAACCTACTCCAGCCTCCAGATAGAATAATAACCCTAACACTAACCCTTAATAAGTCAACAGGCCACTGGAGTCAGATGGGAATAGGCACATCCCAGAACCTATTTCAGCCTCAACTCCCAATAGAAACTATAAAAGAATAATAAGAAATGACATAATAGTGGATGTAACTTCCAGAGATGCCAGCTTTGCATTTTGGACTTTTATATATGTATGATATCTTTAGGGTAAAACGTAGTTATGTTTACTCCTAAATTTAGACTTATTTATGTATGTTTACTCCTTTATGTTTATATTTATTCATATATGATATTTCTAAGTTTAAACTTATTTCAAGTTCAGACTTATTTACCAGAAACACTTCGTCTCTACCACGCAGACTACATTCCATCACTCCTCAATCTCCAATCAGAGTCTCTCCCCCAATAACGACAGTGCCCGAGGAGAGAATCCGCTTGGAGACTCTCCAAGCGAGCAGACGACATTTCTATTAGGGCGATAATCGGGCACATCAGATGCAAGTCTCGGTTTTCCGGTTCCGGTAACGCGAGACTGGGGCGGTTTTTGCGGTTTATGGCGGCGTCTGTCAGACGACATTTGGTCCCTCTGCGCATGCGTATTGATGAGGAAGTAACGCTAATTGCGACGCCGTCCAATCAGAGACGGGCGACCCCAGCGCCGCGCGGCGGAGACGGCGGGAAGCTCGGGTCCTTTGACTTCTTGTGACTGAAACTTCACGTCGTTAGATTCTAACTTGTCAAGTTCTGGTCTTCACACCAAGCGTGGCCAAGTACAGTAGAACCCCCTTAAAGGGCACCCCGCTTAAAGAGACACCCCGCTTAAAGAGACACCCCGCTTAAAGAGACACCCCATGTAAGGGACACCCCATGTAAGAGACACCCCAGTGTACGGGTACACCCCGTGTAAGGGACACACCGTGTAAGGGTACAGCCTGTGTAAAGGACACCCCGTGTAAGGGACACCCCGTGTAAGGGACACCCGTGTAAGGGACACCCCTATAAGGGACACCCCTATAAGGGACACCCCGTGTAAGGGGATACCCTATGTAAGGGTACACCCTGTGTAAGGGTACACCCCGTGTAAGGGACATCCCCTGTAAGGGCTCACCCCGTGTAAGGTTTTGCCCTGTGTAAAGGGACACCCCATGTAAAGGGACACCCCGTGTAAGGGACACCCCGTGTAAGGGACACCCCGTGTAAGGGACGCCCCGTGTAAGGGACACCCCGTGTAAGGGACACCCCGTGTAAGGACACCCCGTGTAAGGGTTCGCCCTGTGTAAGGGTTCGCCCTGTGTAAGGGGGAAAAGCCCGGTTCTGTATGAACCGTAAATTATCATCTCGTTTTGTAGCTTGTATAGCAAGGTCAGGTCATTTTATATTATTACTTGACAATGTACAGTTGTAGCAGGAGGTGGGTGTCTTTCTGTGGTTGTGGCAGTTTGTTCTAATGACGTTCACTTGTCAGGAGGTGGGTGTCTTTCTGTGGTTGTGTCAGTTTGTTCTCTGTGACATTTACTTGTCAGGAGGTGGGTGTCTTTCTGTGGTTGTGACAGTTTGCATCCGTGACGTTTACTTGTCAGGAGGTGGGTGTCTTTCTGTGGTTGTGACAGTTTGTATCCGTGACGTTTACTTGTCAGGAGTTGGGTGTCTTTCTGTGGTTGTGACAGTTTGTATCTGTGACGTTTACTTGTCAGGAGGTGGGTGTCTTTCTGTGGTTGTGACAGTTTGTATCCGTGACGTTTACTTGTCAGGAGGTGGGTGTCTTTCTGTGGTTGTGACAGTTTGTATCCGTGACGTTTACTTGTCAGGAGTTGGGTGTCTTTCTGTGGTTGTGACAGTTTGTATCTGTGACGTTTACTTGTCAGGAGGTGGGTGTCTTTCTGTGGTTGTGACAGTTTGTATCCGTGACGTTTACTTGTCAGGAGGTGGGTGTCTTTCTGTGGTTGTGACAGTTTGTCTCCGTGACGATTCCTCGTCGTCAAGTTGTTGAATCGGAAGATGATTGTGATGAGATATGCTAAATGAATTATTAGCCTCTGCAGACACCTGACACATTGCGCAACCCCTCTCAGGGGGTTCTTGTATTTGAATAACAAATTGCCGAGAACTGAATTACTCAAGACGTTACAATATTTCATCAGACGGCAGTGAATTTGAAGTAGTCGGGGTTTTAAGTAATAATGTTTGTTACCTGAATTCATCTTTCTTCAAATACTAGAAATGAGAGTGTAATCCAGAGAATTACAAACTTAAATCGATTCACAGCCAATCTGTAATAATGTTACAGATACGTTCTGTTTAAATTCCTGATTTTTCTCAGTCTTGACTGACGTCCCTGTTAAAGGAACGCGAGGAGGCATGCCTTTTAGACAACAGAAAATCATACATCTTGCAAAATAATCACTTTTTCCTTGAGAACTGAAATGCGCCACAAAATTATCGCGCCCCTGAAGTAAAAATGAACGAATTTAATGTCGAGGAAAAATACCTACTTTTGCACCGATGCCAAAAAGACAGACCTGGCATATCTCCAATTCTCCACTTTTTCAGTTAAACTGATTATTTCAATTGAGCCTCATTCACACCAGTAAAACACCCCCACCCCCCCCCCCCCCCCACCCGGGACCCGCAGTCTCACGCTCTCAACGACACAGATGGGTTTTCTACGTTTTCTCGGTTTTTCTGAGGTAGCAAATTCCACATGGAAAATATTTCCATTGTTTTTCTTGACCCCAACTGACATTCCTGACGAAAATAAACTAAAGGGAAAGGGGCGCCCATGGTGAGAGATGTGACCTGTGAGACTGGTTTCAGATTGTAATCTGGAGCCGAGAGATTCTCAGACTGTGACCTGTGAGACTGGTTTCAGATTGTAATCTGGAGCCGAGAGATTCTCAGACTGTGACCTGTGAGACTGGTTTCAGATTGTAATCTGGAGCCAAGAGATTCTCAGACTGTGACCTGTGAGACTGGTTTCAGATTGTAATCTGGAGCCGAGAGATTCTCAGACTGTGACCTGTGAGACTGGTTTCAGATTGTAATCTGGAGCCGAGAGATTCTCAGACTGTGACCTGTGAGACTGGTTTCAGATTGTAATCTGGAGCCGAGAGATTCTCAGACTGTGACCTGTGAGACTGGTTTCAGATTGTAATCTGGAGCCGGGAGATTCTCAGACTGTGACCTGTGAGACTGGTTTCAGATTGTAATCTGGAGCCGAGAGACTCTCAGACTGTGACCTGTGAGACTGGTTTCAGATTGTAATCTGGAGCCGAGAGATTCTCAGACTGTGACCTGTGAGACTGGTTTCAGATTGTAATCTGGAGCCGAGAGATTCTCAGACTGTGACCTGTGAGACTGGTTTCAGATTGTAATCTGGAGCCGGGAGATTCTCAGACTGTGACCTGTGAGACTGGTTTCAGATTGTAATCTGGAGCTGAGAGATTCTCAGACTGTGACCTGTGAGACTGGTTTCAGATTGTAATCTGGAGCCGGGAGATTCTCAGACTGTGACCTGTGAGACTGGTTTCAGATTGTAATCTGGAGCCGAGAGATTCTCAGACTTTGACCTGTGAGACTGGTTTCAGATTGTAATCTGGAGCCGAGAGATTCTCAGACTGTGACCTGTGAGACTGGTTTCAGATTGTAATCTGGAGCCGAGAGATTCTCAGACTGTGACCTGTGAGACTGGTTTCAGATTGTAATCTGGAGCCGAGAGATTCTCAGACTGTGACCTGTGCGACTGGTTTCAGATTGTAATCTGGAGCCGAGAGATTCTCAGACTGTGACCTGTGAGACTGGTTTCAGATTGTAATCTGGAGCCGAGAGATTCTCAGACTGTGACCTGTGCGACTGGTTTCAGATTGTAATCTGGAGCCGGGAGATTCTCAGACTGTGACCTGTGCGACTGGTTTCAGATTGTAATCTGGAGCCGGGAGATTCTCAGACTGTGACCTGTGCGACTGGTTTCAGATTGTAATCTGGAGCCGGGAGATTCTCCTGGCTGATGTTCTCTGCACATTGTCGGAACTCAGTAAACACGTGTAGCAGGAAGGAGGGAGGCGGGGCAGGGATCGGCGTCACCTCCCTCTCACAGAGAACCGTGACAAAAATAGATCAACTTACAAAACAGAGAAAAGAAAACTACCCAACACAATTAACAAGAAAACAAACCCAACACATGTGTAAACTAAGGAACCTGATGTTCCCAAGCAAAACCATGCCTAAACCAAGCATTACACCACTTACTGAACGCAAAACCCTCCACCCAATAAACGACACAAAAACATGCCTAAACCAAGCAATACACCACATACTACACCAATGTAAAACCCTCCACCCAATAAACGACACAAAAACATGCCTAAACCAAGCAATACACCACATACTACACCAATGTAAAACCCTCCACCCAATAAACGACACAAAAACATGCCTTAACCAAGCAATACACCACATACTGAACGCAAAACCCTCCACCCAATAAACGACACAAAAACATGCCTAAACCAAGCATTAAACCACGTACTGAACGCAAAACCCTCCACCCAATAAACGACACAAATACATGCCTAAACCAAGCAATACACCACATACTGAACGCAAAACCCTCCACCCAATAAACGACACAAAAACATGCCTAAACCAAGCATTACACCACTTACTGAACGCAAAACCCTCCACCCAATAAACGACACAAAAACATGCCTAAACCAAGCAATACACCACATACTGAACGCAAAACCCTCCACCCAATAAACGACACAAAAACATGCCTAAACCAAGCATTAAACCACGTACTGAACGCAAAACCCTCCACCCAATAAACGACACAAAAACATGCCTAAACCAAGCAATACACCACATACTGAACGCAAAACCCTCCACCCAATAAACGACACAAAAACATGCCTAAACCAAGCATTAAACCACGTACTGAACGCAAAACCCTCCACCCAATAAACGACACAAAAACATGCCTAAACCAAGCATTACACCACATACTGAACGCAAACCCCTCCGCCCAATAAACGACACAAAAACATGCCTAAACCAAGCAATACACCACATAATGAACGCAAAACCCTCCACCCAATAAACGACACAAAAACATGCCTAAACCAAGCATTATACCACATACTGAACGCAAAACCCTCCGCCCAATAAACAACACAAAAACATGCCTAAACCAAGTATTACACCACATACTACACCAATGTAAAACCCTCCACCCAATAAACGACACAAAAACATGCCTAAACCAAGTATTACACCACATACTACACCAATGTAAAACCCTCCACCCAATAAACGACACAAAAACATGCCTAAACCAAGCAATACACCACATACTGAACGCAAAACCCTCCACCCAATAAACGACACAAAAACATGCCTAAACCAAGCAATACACCACATACTGAACGCAAAACCCTCCACCCAATAAACGACACAAAAACATGCCTAAACCAAGCATTACACCACATACTGAACGCAAAACCCTCCACCCAATAAACCACACAAAAACATGCCTAAACCAAGCATTAAACCACGTACTGAACGCAAAACCCTCCACCCAATAAACGACACAAAAACATGCCTAAACCAAGCATTAAACCACGTACTGAACGCAAAACCCTCCACCCAATAAACGACACAAAAACATGCCTAAACCAAGCATTATACCACATACTGAACCAATGTTAAACCCTCCACCCAATAAACGACACAAAAACATGCCTAAACCAAGCATTATACCACATACTGAACCAATGTTAAACCCTCCACCCAATAAACGACACAAAAACATGCCTAAACCGATCATTCGACCATAACACATAAACCCTAAAAAACATAGCTAAAGAAACAACCAGAATAGAGGAAGAACTTAAAACAAAAGGATACAACATGGAGAACCCAAGTAGCACAGCTCGCCACTGACACAGGTATGGCTTTGAGCGACCTGACGCACGAGCGACGTGCGGGGACTGATGATGAATGCCGACAGGTCGCGGGTCCGCGCGCTGTCTTAGTGTCTCGACCCGCCGTGGTGGCGCTGAAGGTGTCCTCCCGTCCCTCGTCCGGCCCTGACCACACGGCCCAGCCTCAGACCCGCCTGTAAGGGGTGAACGCCGTATCAGACAACCTACCGTGAAACGTATAGTGAGCATCGCCAAGTATGATAGAAAACATTGATAATCTTCACTTTAAATGGGGATAACCGTGCTAGTTTTTGATTCAGAGATAATTATTATGATATTATACACATTCTAATTCAATCAAATGTAAATTGGCCTAATTCACCTATCGGGTTAGGCTAAACTCGATAGTAGTTTGGCAATCTCGATAATAGTTTATGCTTCGCTCATTTGATATTAGAATCAGGCAATGGACCCAGTTTGAATGGATTACTGTCAGTATTTGAGCCTCACCAGGTGGCGCCACAGTGTATTGTAGGATATGCCTTTAAGGCAGGGACCGAACCTCGCAGACACGAGCCAGGCCCTGCCTCATCCCAACATCAAGTCAGGGCCTGGGTCGCTGTAGCAGCGCAGTCCGCCTCTAGGCTCCTCTAGGCTCCTCTAGGCGTCTCTAGGCGGGCGTCTCTAGGCCGGCGTCTCCTAGGCCGGCCTCTCTAGGCGGGCGTCTCTAGGCCGGCGTCTCTAGGCCGGCGTCTCTAGGCCGGCGTCTGTAGGCGGGCGTCTCCTAGGCCGGCGTCTCTAGGCCGGCGTCTCTAGGCGGGCGTCTCCTAGGCCGGCGTCTCTCGCGCAGTGCAGTCTGGGACGGTACCTTTCCCAGAGGGCGCCACTGATCTACTGTGGGTGGCGCTTGCTAGCGGCGACGGACATCAAACATGTTGTGTCCTGGGGGCAGGCCCCATCCGCTATCAAATATGAATGGTAGGATGACATAAAGCCCATTAGATGGCGCTACCACCGCGCCCAGCATGCGCTCTCACCACTTCCGGTAGCGACCTCTGGTGGCGGGCCGCTAGGGGGCGACACTTGGGGGCTTAATCCTGTGGCCACAATAGGACCTTGGGCCGACCTTTGGACGACCTTTGGGCGACCTTGGGGGCTGAGACCGGGGGATACTGGCGGCTGCCTCGACCACGACGGGCGGCCTGAAGTCGTGTCGCTGTAAAATGGATGGTTTAATAATATGGCGGCTTGCGTGTTGTGCAGCAGGTAGCATTGTGTGTAGTGGTGGTAGGTGTAGGAGTGAGAGAAGCAGGTAGCATTGTGTGTAGTGGTGGTAGGTGTAGGAGTGAGAGAAGCAGGTAGCATTGTGTGTAGTGGTGGTAGGTGTAGGGGTGTGAGAAGCAGGTAGCAGTGTGTGTAGTGGTGGTAGGTGTAGGGGTGTGAGGTAGCATTGGGGGTAGTGGTGGTAGGTGTAGGGGTAGCAGGTAGCATTGTGTGTAGTGGTGGTAGGTGTAGGAGTGTCAGGTAGCATTGTGTGTAGTGGTGGTAGGTGTAGGAGTGTCAGGTAGCATTGTGTGTAGTGGTGGTAGGTGTAGGAGTGTCAGGTAGCATTGTGTGTAGTGGTGGTAGGTGTAGGAGTGTCAGGTAGCATTGTGTGTAGTGGTGGTTGGTGTAGGAGTGTCAGGTATCATTGTGTGTAGTGGTGGTAGGTGTAGGAGTATCAGGTAGCATTGTGTGTAGTGGTGGTAGGTGTAGGAGTGTCAGGTAGCATTGTGTGTAGTGGTGGTAGGTGTAGGGGTGTGAGAAGCAGGTAGCATTGTATGTAGTGGTGGTAGGTGTAGGGGTGTCAGGTAGCATTGTGTGTAGTGGTGGTAGGTGTAGGGGTGTCAGGTAGCATTGTGTGTAGTGGTGGTAGGTGTAGGGGTGTCAGGTAGCATTGTGTGTAGTGGTGGTAGGTGTAGGAGTGTCAGGTAGCATTGTGTGTAGTGGTGGTAGGTGTAGGGGTGTCAGGTAGCATTGTGTGTAGTGGTGGTAGGTGTAGGGGTGTCAGGTAGCATTGTGTGTAGTGGTGGTAGGTGTAGGGGTGTCAGGTAGCATTGTGTGTAGTGGTGGTAGGTACAGCAGTCTCTGTGAGAAATCAAATTTTTATCATATATTCACCTGTGCAGGAACTTCTCTGAAATACTGCCCGCTGCTGGGAATGACGTATAAATAGTTACGGGCTCACTGTGGGTCCGTGAATTGGTGATTTCATGAGTAATTACAATAGCCGACTTTTTTTTCGTGATTTTGAGGTATATAATAATGAGGAAACGTTATTACTGACCCTGTACTGATGGCCGTTACAGGTAGGACCAAACACTTATATTTCTTCACTATATGCGGGGCAGAATAGCATCATGGGGCATTAGGCCGCTCACTGCTGCCAATGCCTCAAAGTGATCACTGGTTTTATGGGCAGGTGGCCATAACTTACAAGACATTGATAGGAAGTAATACACGATTAGATTTGTTACTGCCGTGACATCAGGTGTGTCAATAGAGTAATGACGATGAAGTCAGAGCGGTACTGGTGTGATGACTATGACGCAGCTGAATATGACGACTATATGTCTAACCGCCATGACATCACTGTGTTAATAGAGTAACGATAATGAAATAAGAGCGGTACTGGTATTATGATTATGACGCAGCTGAATATGTCGACTATAAATTCAACCGCCGTGACATCACTGTGTTAATAGAGTAACGATAATGAAATAAGAGCGGTACTGGTATTATGATTATGAGTAGCTGAATATGACGACTATATGTCTAACTGCCATGACATCACTGTGTTAATAGAGTAACGATAATAAAGTCAGAGCGGTACCGGTATTATGGTTATGAGTAGCTGAATATGTCGACTATAAATTCAACCGCCGTGACATCACTGTGTTTATAGAGTAATGACGATGAATGAATGACGTAGCTGTATATGACTGCTATATATTCAACATGTATTGATAGAGTAATGACGATGAAGTCAGACTGATAGACTGGCGTGATGACTTCGTGCACCGACTATAACTAACTCAGCCGGAGGTCGCCAAGCAACAACCCGCTCACAATACTGCGCTTTTACGACACCAGGCGGCGCCACTGCGCATGTGCGTCTAATCGGATTTGTCTAATCCCTATTGGATGAAGTGCGTCTATGACGTCATGTCCGGTCTGTGGTGGTGCGCCTGCGCGTTGTTAATGCGTTGATGACACGCGGAGCGCCCTCTGACGGCGAGGACACGTCACGCCGACTTAGACTCGGCCTGGAGAGTGTATTACATTAGCAGTAGCGTCGACACAGGCTTAGTCGTGGTAATACTCGTCATGTAGTGCAGAGACTTACCGCACTTCATATCACGCATTATTATATACCGATGCAAATATATCTTACAATTACTAACCTCTGCTAAGCAGTAACTGTAAGTTATTACCAGAGCGTGCCGTTAAATCCCGTATTTCACAGTGTGCAGTACGGCACTGGAGAGGGCGCCATAACGTCAGAACATCTGTTTGGAGAGTGAAAATGTTACGCACCTACCGTGTCGCGATATCGAAGTATCTAAGCAAAGGACAGCGTCTATGCAGCCGTGGATGGGGAAGAGGTGGTTACGATTGATTTAGATGATATCATATTTGATATTCAAGAAGATATCACTGTTGAAAAGACAATAGAAACTACGGTTAATCAAGAAACGGTTTTGGACAATGAAATCGATAAAAAAAAAATGCTGAAAAAGGCGTCCTTACTTTCCAACCAATTCTTCTGTCGATATGCTCAATATATATATTACTAAAGATGTGCTTGGAGAATGAATGATTTATCACACTGCCCCGCTCAGGGTTATCACTGTGTAAAGGATCGAGTGCTGCAGTGTATGGATTGACCTCTGGGTCAGTGGGTTCAAAGCGTGCGGGACTCACACATCTTTACGTGTTTGTTATGAATCGATAACGTCTGGATTAACGAATTACAGGCTATTAAAGTAAAATTTATACATTATTTCAATACTATTAGGTATATAATAAAGGGAATACTAATATAGTGTGCCAAGATCCTAGTATTCCCTAATTTTTGCCTAATTGTCATATTACGAAAATATCTCTGTTTTTATTCATAAAAGAGATAATTAGGGGCCACTCATAAAGTATGCATGCAAATCTACAACAAATCTCTGAATCCTGTACGCCAAATTAACAATATTCTTAAAGCACCCCCCCCCCCTCAGTACGTACGTACTTTAAGGATGGCGCCTTGTCAATATTGAAACCGCTCAGGTGGCGCCACTGTGAAGTGTCGGAAATGCCTTTAAAGGATTACTTACAGTTGTTACAGAGTTTACTCACTCTCCAGAGGCGAGATTAATCATTTACCTCTCTGTTAAAACTCCCTCCAACCTCAACCTATAAACATGGACTAATACGATACACAACTCTGTTAACACTCCCTCCCACCTTACCCTATAAACATGCACTAATACGATACACAACTCCCTCCCACCTCACCCTATAAACATGCACTAATACGATACACAACTCTGTTAACACTCCCTCCCACCTTACCCTATAAACATGCACTAATACGATACACAACTCCCTCCCACCTCACCCTATAAACATGCACTAATACGATACACAACTCCCTCCCACCTCACCCTATAAACATGCACTAATACGATACACAACTCCCTCCCACCTCACCCTATAAACATGCTCTAATACGATACACAACTCCCTCCCACCTCACCCTATAAACATGCTCTAATACGATACACAACTCCCTCCCACCTCACCCTATAAACATGCTCTAATAGGATACACAACTCCCTCCCACCTCACCCTATAAACATGCTCTAATACGATACACAACTCCCTCCCACCTCAACCTATAAACATGCTCTAATAGGATACACAACTCCCTCCCACCTCACCCTATAAACATGCTCTAATACGATACACAACTCCCTCCCACCTCACCCTATAAACATGCTCTAATACGATACACAACTCCCTCACACCTCACCCTATAAACATGCTCTAATACGATACACAACTCTGTTAAAACTCCCTCCCACTTCAACCTATAGACATGCACTACGATACACAACTCCCTCCCACCTCAACCTATAGACATGCTAATACATACAAAAGATGGCAATTTCTCAGCTTCCTTCACGAGTTGTCAGAAGTCTGAGAGGTCGAGGAGCGACACGGATCCACTTGTTGTGCGCTGCCTGCAGGTCCGCCATCTTTGACAGGCGTAATGGACGACGCCATTACACGAGCCATCACTCAGCTACAGACAGCAGCATAGAGACAGCACGCCGGCAACCAGCGCAGGTAGACAAAAACAAGATGGCTGCCATGTAGCATGCGGGCAACCAGCTCAGATCATCAAAACCAAGATGGCTGCCATGTAGAATGCGGGCAACCAGCTCAGATCATCCAAACCAAGATGTCTGCCATGTAGCCATGTACCACACGGGCAACCAGCTCAGATCATCAAAAACAAGATGGCTGCCATGTAGCACATGGGCAACCAGCTCAGATCATCAAATCCAAGATGGCTGTCAGGTACCTTCACTTTGTACCATGTTTGCACTCAGGTACAGATACTAACCTAGAGAGTAGAAGTGGACAACCAGCTCAGCGAATAATAACAAGATGGCTGCCACCTACCTCCACTTTGAGCAGGGTTAGCACTGAGATACAGACACTAGTCTAAAGAGTAGCAGACGGGTAACCAGCTCAGTCACCGAAATCAAGATGGCGGCTGCGTCCCTCCACTTGACAGAATCTAAATACAGGGACCCTACCTGGACCCAGTAGAGAGGTGTGTGTAGGCACAGGACCCAGTAGAGAGGTGTGTGTAGGTACAGGACCCAGTAGAGAGGTGTGTGTAGGCACAGGACCCAGTAGAGTGGTGTATGTACCAGGACCCAGTAGAGAGGTGTGTGTACCAGGACCCAGTAGAGTGGTGTGTGTAGGTACAGGACCCAGTAGAGAGGTGTGTGTAGGTACAGGACCCAGTAGAGTGGTGTGTGTAGGTACAGGACCCAGTAGAGTGGTGTGTGTAGGTACAGGACCCAGTAGAGAGGTGTGTGTAGGTACAGGACCCAGTAGAGAGGTGTGTGTACCAGGACCCAGTAGAGAGGTGTGTGTAGGTACAGGACCCAGTAGAGTGGTGTGTGTAGGTACAGGACCCAGTAGAGTGGTGTGTGTAGGTACAGGACCCAGTAGAGAGGTGTGTGTAGGTACAGGACCCAGTAGAGAGGTGTGTGTAGGTACAGGACCCAGTAGAGAGGTGTGTGTACCAGGACCCAGTAGAGAGGTGTGTGTAGGTACAGGACCCAGTAGAGAGGTGTGTGTAGGTACAGGACCCAGTAGAGTGGTGTGTGTAGGTACGGGACCCAGTAGAGAGGTGTATGTAGGTACAGGACCCAGTAGAGTGGTGTATGTAGGTACAGGACCCAGTAGAGTGGTGTGTGTACCAGGACCCAGTAGAGAGGTGTGTGTAGGTACAGGACCCAGTAGAGAGGTGTGTGTACCAGGACCCAGTAGAGTGTTGTGTGTAGGTACAGGACCCAGTAGAGAGGTGTGTGTAAGTACAGGACCCAGTAGAGTGGTGTGTGTACCAGTACCCAGTAGAGAGGTGTGTGTAAGTACAGGACCCAGTAGAGTGGTGTGTGTAGGTACAGGACCCAGTAGAGTGGTGTATGTAGGTACAGGACCCAGTAGAGAGGTGTGTGTAGGTACAGGACCCAGTAGAGAGGTGTGTGTAGGTACAGGACCCAGTAGAGTGGTGTATGTAGGTACAGGACCCAGTAGAGTGGTGTGTGTACCAGTACCCAGTAGAGTGGTGTGTGTAGGTACAGGACCCAGTAGAGAGGTGTGTGTAGGTACAGGACCCAGTAGAGAGGTGTGTGTACCAGGACCCAGTAGAGTGGTGTGTGTAGGTACAGGACCCAGTAGAGAGGTGTGTGTACCAGGACCCAGTAGAGTGGTGTATGTAGGTACAGGACCCAGTAGAGAGGTGTGTGTACCAGGACCCAGTAGAGTGGTGTGTGTAGGTACAGGATCCAGTAGAGAGGTGTGTGTAGGTACAGGACCCAGTAGAGAGGTGTGTGTAGGTACAGGACCCAGTAGAGTGGTATGTGTAGGTACAGGACCCAGTAGAGTGGTGTATGTAGGTACAGGACCCAGTAGAGTGGTGTGTGTACCAGTACCCAGTAGAGAGGTGTGTGAAGGTACAGGACCCAGTAGAGAGGTGTGTGTAGGTACAGGACCCAGTAGAGAGGTGTGTGTAGGTACAGGACCCAGTAGAGAGGTGTGTGTAGGTACAGGACCCAGTAGAGAGGTGTGTGTAGGTACAGGACCCAGTAGAGAGGTGTGTGTACAAGGACCCAGTAGAGTGGTGTGTGTACCAGGACCCAGTAGAGAGGTGTGTGTACCAGGACCCAGTAGAGTGGTGTATGTAGGTACAGGACCCAGTAGAGAGGTGTGTGTACCAGGACCCAGTAGAGTGGTGTGTGTAGGTACAGGACCCAGTAGAGAGGTGTGTGTACCAGGACCCAGTAGAGAGGTGTGTGTAGGTACAGGACCCAGTAGAGAGGTGTGTGTACCAGGACCCAGTAGAGTGGTGTGTGTAGGTACAGGACCCAGTAGAGAGGTGTGTGTAGGTACAGGACCCAGTAGAGAGGTGTGTGTACCAGGACCCAGTAGAGAGGTGTGTGTAGGTACAGGACCCAGTAAAGAACTGTATGTAGGTACAGGACCCAGTAGAGAGGATACTGTTACCATGGCAGCGCTTCCCAGCATTCGTTGCTCCTCCTTAGTGCACCGGTTGCATTGCGGACGGAAATGGTGGACTCCACTCGAGGCGTTTCGCCGACATTTAAGAGACACTTAGCCCGGACATAATATCCTGAAGGGAGTGCATCGATCGTCGCATTCAGTTCTGTGCAGACCTGGAGGTTTATAAGCATCATATTGACTGGAGCCAGCTGAAGCGAGCAGTGATTCACTGTTGTCTAGCATAGACTAGCAATAGATCTAGTGTTACTTGCATTCCAAAATACCAAAAACGGTGTACAAGGTTGTGGGTTTGAGTCCCACTGCAGCCACTTTTCTCCTTCACCCCAGCAGTGGTAGACTTACTGCTATATCAAAGGCCAGTCCTTCTCATACCATGTCTATGTGGTGTGGTGTACAGCCACCTTTCTCCTTCATCCCCAGCAGTGGTAGACTTACTGCTATATCAAAGACCAGTCCTTCTCATACCATGTCTGTGTGGTGTGGTGTACAGCCACCTTTCTCCTTCAACCCCAGCAGTGGTAGACTTACTGCTATATCAAAGACCAGTACTTCCTTTTCCATGTCTTTGTGGTGTGGGAAGTAAAAATACATAAACTCCCACCTTAACAAATGTGGCTGGATTTCTGCCTGAATTTAACTGGTAGTGTGTAAAGATTGTGAGAACAGCAAAATAAAAGAAGCCGTAGTCCTACCTAACTGTGTCCATTCCCTGAACTCAGCGTATCGCTCACAAGACCATCTCCACCAGAACCCCACTCGGTCAGATTCCTAACCATCCCTGATTAGTCTCGTCCCCACTCGGTCAGATTCCTAACCATCCCTGATTAGTCTCGTCCCGACTCGGTCAGATTCCTAACCATCCCTGATTAGTCACGTCCTGACTCGGTCAGTTTCCTAACCATCCCTGATTAGTCACGTCCTGACTCGGTCAGATTCCAAACCATCCCTGATTAGTCTCGTCCCGACTCGGTCAGATTCCTAACCATCCCTGATTAGTCTCGTCCCGACTCGGTCAGATTCCTAACCATCCCTGATTAGTCTCGTCCCGACTCGGTCAGATTCCTAACCATCCCTGATTAGTCTCGTCCCGACTCGGTCAGATTCCTAACCATCCCTGATTAGTCTCGTCCCGACTCGGTCAGATTCCTAACCATCCCTGATTAGTCTCGTCCCGACTCGGTCAGATTCCTAACCATCCCTGATTAGTCTCGTCCCGACTCGGTCAGATTCCTAACCATCCCTGATTAGTCTCGTCCCGACTCGGTCAGATTCCTAACCATCCCTGATTAGTCTCGTCCCGACTCGGTCAGATTCCTAACCATCCCTGATTAGTCTCGTCCCGACTCGGTCAGATTCCTAACCATCCCTGATTAGTCTCGTCCCGACTCGGTCAGATTCCTAACCATCCCTGATTAGTCTCGTCCCGACTCGGTCAGATTCCTAACCATCCCTGATTAGTCTCGTCCCGACTCGGTCAGATTCCTAACCATCCCTGATTAGTCTCGTCCCGACTCGGTCAGATTCCTAACCATCCCTGATTAGTCTCGTCCCGACTCGGTCAGATTCCTAACCATCCCTGATTAGTCTCGTCCCGACTCGGTCAGATTCCTAACCATCCCTGATTAGTCTCGTTCGCTCAGTAAAAACGGCGACTAAATCTGCCGAGACACACCAGAGGGCGCCGCGGAGGGACGGGGACGCGTCACTGTGTCCCGCAGTGATTCCTGTGTTCGCAGCGCTCCCAGGCCGCCGCCATGTCTTCTGAAATGTGAAAAGAAGTGAAACAATCTGTCTCCATTGATGAAATGGGCGTGAATCGGGAAATGGGCTTTGAATCTGGTCGTAAAAGGCCACCTTCTCCAGTCGCCGACACTCATCTGGCCGTTTTATATTTCCACAGCACTTCTTGTTGTTCAATGACCATTTGAGAATCATCCCTTGTCAAAAAGCAGATATTAGGCAGTCAGTGGTGTGTCAGTTAGTTTGGGGGGTTCAGATTCTATGTTAAGTGAAAACCATCCCACACTAGACACGTCTCTGTCTATACAGTAAGAGGGTGCGTCCACCAACCACGACAAGGCTGCGACGACGGCTTTCCGACAAGGTCCACGACAGCTCTACGATAGGAAGCCTTGTCGTAGCCTTGTCGTGGTTGGTGGACCACAGTTCCCGACAAGAGGCTACGACAAGGCCACGACAGGCTGCGACATGAATCTTGTCGGGGGCCTGTCGGGGGCCTTCCGACAAGGTTACGACAAAATCGAACATGTTCGATTTTGGAGCCGTGTCGTGGCGTGTCGTGGCGTGTCGCAGTGGTCTACGATAGAATATTTAGGTGGAGCGTGCACTTCCCGACAGACTGCCACAAGGGCTAACGACAGCTCCCCTCCTCACGACAAGGCTGCGACAAGGAGCCGATAGGAACTTTCTTGTCGGCGCGTGTCGCAGCCTTGTCGTGGTTGGTGGACGCACCCTCTAAAACTGTGTCATAACAAACTCTGTTGTAACGACCACATGGTGACCAACTGGGTGTCTGCCCCGGCCCATCTAATTTACATACACGAGTCACACGGACATGTCTACAGTGGAGAAACGCGGTCCTCCTGGGTATAGGTGAAAGTTTCATACACTACTTATCTTTGTCTGTGTTGATTGCCTATGGGCCATCCACGAATTACATAGCGGGCCATCCGTAAAGTACATAGCGGGCCATCCACAAAGTACATAGCGGGCCGTCCACAAAGTACATAGCGGGCCATCCACAAAGTACATAGCGGGCCATCCGTAAAGTACATAGCGGGCCATCCACGAATTACATAGCGGGCCGTCCACAAAGTACATAGCGGGCCATCCACAAAGTACATAGCGGGCCATCCACAAAGTACATAGCGGGCCATCCACAAAGTACATAGCGGGCCATCCACAAAGTACATAGCGGGCCATCCACAAAGTACATAGCGGGCCATCCACAAAGTACATAGCGGGCCATCCACAAAGTACATAGCGGGCCTTCCGAAAGTACATAGTGGGCCATCCACAAAGTACATAGGGGGCCATCCACAAAGTACATAGCGGGCCATCCACAAAGTACATAGCGGGCCATCCACAAAATACATAGCGGGCCATCCGTAAAGTACATAGCGGGCCATCCACAAAGTACATAGCGGGCCTTCCGTAAAGTACATAGCGGGCCATCCGTAAAGTACATAGCGGGCCATCCATAAAGTATAAAGAAGATGCTGCTTTGAAATCAATTACGGAGTAGGGACTATTTTATCGACGCGGAGATTCCCGGCGTGCTGTTGGTGAATTACGGGCACTCGATACTTTTTCAATGGAGACTTTGTAATAGGTGGGTCATAAAATATCCGTACTACCGAAAATTCATAAATCTGCGGACTCTGGGTGACCTTCAGATGGAGCGAAGTACCTGAAGACATTCTCAGAGACATTCTCAGAGAAATCAAATTGCCGTGAGTGGAGAGTGAGCGATAATAGCAGTAAAAGCCTCGCGGGTTAATTAGCACTGAGTTCCACAACGAGGCTGGCTAGTAACGGGAGTGGCCGGGAGGGGGCGCGCCAGGTGTGGACGCGCGGAAATAATCAGACGACATTTTGACCGGATTTGGCGCCAAAAAAGAAAAGACGCTGTAAAGTCGGGAAAGTAGTTCGGACCGGCGCGTAGGAATTGGTGACGGGCCAATCTCCGTCAAACCACCTACAGCCATTCAGACTGACATCCTATTCCAGCGCGCCGCTCGCTGGCAACCAGCTCCTTGCCCACACTCTCCAAGCAGACGACGCAAATGAGGTTCCTCTCTGAAACCCGGGTATTTCACTGGTGATGATTATCTTCTTCCTGGTCTCAGAATACGCGGCCGCGGATTTCAGCGATAGTTTCTACAAATGTCGCCTGCCGAAGAAATGACGCACACGTGAAGAGTGCGCGTGCGCGGGGCAGGCGATAAAGTGTTTCCGGTCGGTCACTTCCGGTTGGCGTTGGGGAGGGACGCCGGTCCGATTGAGTTGTCATGGAGATGTAGGGACGCATGTAAAGTGACAACATGTCGGATTGAGTTTGCCCCCTCTCGGTGGAGACCCCTGGTGGCCAATAGATTAGCGTCGTCCTCCCGGCGTCCCCTGCGCGGCAGGCGACTTTCTGCCTTATTTTGGCGGGAAATTTACTTTCGTCTCGTTTTCTTCTTAATGGAACCGTCTTGGATGAGACACAGTTACAATTGGGTTATCACAGGACGTAATGTATTATTCCGGGGGGGGGGGGGGGGGTTTCTGCCGGTTATTGATCCGTTTTTTATAATATGTTTGTCATCAGATGTGGATAATTCTCTTCTATGAGTAGTAGTGGGTTGGCATATACCCACACCATTTAACCCTAGTGCTAACTGCGCCAGTTGGATATCTGCCTGCGCTGTTGTGATTTAGAGTCGGGTCTCTGGGCCCGTCTTCGTCCACTCAGACTCATGGCTCATCTCCCACTTCTACTCAGTGTGGCTACGTTAGTGTATTTCTGTTTCACTCAATCTATGGAAGTTAACATTGTTCAGGACTTTATATTGTAGAGAATTAAAGAAGAAACCAACAAGTTTTAGTCAGAGTCGTCGTTCTCCACGAGTTTGATGCGTTGTGATATGAACGAGGCGACAGCGGAGTGAATATCACGTAGCATTCAAAGGAGTTTGAGAACTACTACTTTGACCGAAACGAGTTGCTTTCTGTATTTATCTCACCCCTGTACACACTAAAAGAACAGACAACACAGAGGATATATAGACCATGGAGAACGTACTGCAATACTCGTTGGGGCATGGAGAACGAGTTCCCAATGTTAAGCCCATGGGACAATAATACCAGGGGTGAGATACAGACGACGGAAGTCGGTGGTGAGGCCGCACTCCGCGGGCCTGGAGACCCGCACGGACACACAGGTCTGTGTTTACACCAGTAAGCAGCCGGCGAGGAGAGCTCGCACGAGGGAGACCTCCAGGGGCGACCTATTGGACGAGAGATCGTCAATCGCGTTCCATTTACCCTGTCGTCCGTAGGGAGAGAAATCCTCGTCCTTGGAGAGAATCCCAGGACAAAATAGACCTGTAAGAGATCTTGGAGGAGACTTGAACGAGGTCTCGTAATCACTCTTCTTATTGGCCAGATTCACGTGTTTACTGGTCTCTTATTGGTTGATAATGACTCTCTTCTTTAATCAGCCCTGTGGTGACACATGGTGGTCCCCCCCCCCCCCGACCCCGGGGTAGGGCGTACGTTGGCGTGTTTCGATTTATAGATTATAAGCATGTCTACGGGGACTAAAACGGCATTAAAGACACCCTCTGAAGGATTCCCCTGAAACATGAACTGGATCTCCTCCAGGAGTTTCTCCAGTGTCTCAGAAACTCCCCTCACCCCTCACCCCCCTCCCCTCACTCCCTCACCCCCCTCCCCTCACCCCCTCACCCCCCTCCCCTCACCCCCTCACCCCCTCACACCCCTCCCCCTCACAACCCTCCCGTCACCCCCTCCCCTCACCCCCTCCCCTCACCCCCTCCCCTCACCCCCTCCTCTCACCCCCTCCCCTCACAACCCTCCCGTCACAACCCTCCCGTCATCCCGTGTAAGAACCCAAGCCGTTCTCGTCTGTCTAGATTATAGAGGCGCCACATTCAATGTGTTCATCAAAATATTGAATATCTTCACATTGTTATCTCATCGTGTAAGAACCCAAACCATTCTCGTCTGTCTAGAATCTAGAGGCGCCACATTCAATGTGTTCATCAGAATATTGAATATCTTCACATTGTTATCTCATCGTGTAAGAACCCAAGCCGTTCTCTGTCTAGATTATAGAGGCGCCACATTCAATGTGTTCATCAGAATATTGAATATCTTCACATTGTTATCTCATCGTGTAAGAACCCAAACCGTTCTCGTCTGTCTAGAATCTAGAGGCGCCACATTCAATGTGTTCATTAGAATATGGAATGGTATCTTCCATCGCATGTCTCAATGCGGTGATGCATTTCATTCCGATAAACCAATTTGTAAAAATATTTCAGTTTTTTCCGGGGGAAAGGCATGGCTCTGAAGTGGGATATTCACTAGACTATAATTTTTTTAATGACACGTTAATTTATTGCTTTAAGAGAATAGAAGATTGATTAAGGTTAGAGCCTTCGCTCCTGGACTGCTGAAAGAGATGGGTGTGTAACCACAATATCACGTTCTAGTATTCGCCCGTCTTTAAAACTGAGGAACTCCTCGTAATCCAATTAAAAGGCAAAGTAAATGAACAGAATCTGACGCATTCTTCTGAGTGGTGCGAGCGGAAAGTGGATTTCCATCATCTCCGTCACAATGGTCTCGTTTTGGAGATCGTCGCCAAGGAAACCGAGCCTCGCTTTGGAAGCCTAGCCTCGTTTCCGATCCATTGTGATAAGATTTACCCGGCGTCCCGGTAGGGGTCACTGCATTAGGGGTCACGCGCGGTTGCTTAGCAACGTGGGCGATATTAGGGCGTGAGGTCGAGAGGCAATCCCGCGCCGCGTCCGCGCTGCGTCCCGACAGCGTCTGTGCGGCGTCCGTGCAGCGTCCGTGCAGCGTCTCCGCCCGGATTGATCAAATTTGTTGTGCGCAAAACAAATTGTGTCGGGGCTGTCCGCCGCTAGAGGGGCCGCTCTTGTCTGGCGAGCGAGCGGGCGGCCGACTTCCGGGTTCCGTAACGCCATCTAGCGTGTGAGCCGGAAGTGGGCGCGCTTTGAGACGCACGGGAACGGCGCGGGGCCTGCTGGGAGGGGTGTAGGAGGAGGAGGCTGAGGAGGAAGAGGGGATGAGGGGGAGGGCGAGAAGGGGAGGCGAGGCCAAGGTGGAGGAGGGAGGAGAGGAGGAGGAGGAGAAGGAGGAGGAAGAGGGGACGGAGGGGAGGAAGAGGGGACGGGGAGGAGGAGTAGATGGAGGAGTAGGTGAGGGAGAAGAAGGGAGGGATGTACAGGAGGAGGGGAGGGTCAGACAGGAGGGGGAGGAGTAGGAGGGAGGGGAGGAGATGATGGGGAGGAGGGGGAGGGGGATGGAAGAGGGAGAAGAAGGGAGAAGGAGGGGGAGGGGGAGGGGGAGGGTCAGAAGGGAGGGGGAGGAGTAGGAGGGAGGGGAGGAGATGATGGGGAGGAGGGGAGGGGATGGAAGAGGGAGAAGAAGGGAGAAGGAGGGGGAGGGGGAGGGGATGGGGGGAGTAGGGGGTCCATCTGGCAGTAGGTGGTGTCAATAACAGCTCACGGTAGGTGATGTTATTGATCTGTCGGGTACTCCGCTGCCACTCGCCCTGTCACTCGCCTGTCACTCGCCTGTCACTCGCCTGTCACTCGCCTGTCACTCGCCTGTCACTCCCCTGTCACTCCCCTGTCACTCGCCCTGTCACTCGCCTGTCACTCGCCTGTCACTCGCCTGTCACTCACCTGTCACCGCCTGTCACTCACCTGTCACTCACCTGTCCACACCACACACGGTCCGCGGGCCGCGTGAGAATACATCACTCCGCGCCCTCCCCCCGCGACAGCCCTACACTCTGTAGTTACACTCTCCCCCCCTAGTTACATGTTACAGCCCTACACTCTGTAGTTACACTCTCCCCCCCTAGTTACATGTTACAGCCCTACACTCTGTAGTTACACTCTCCTCCCCCCTAGTGAGACGCGACAGCCCTACACTCTGTAGTTACACTCTCCCCCCCCCCTAGTTTACACGCTACAGCCCTACACTCTGTAGTTACACTCTCCCCCCTAGTTACACGCTACAGCCCTACACTCAATAGTTACACTCTCCCCCCTAGTTACACGCTACAGCCCTACACTCTGTAGTTACACTCTCCCCCCTAGTTACACGCTACAGCCCTACACTCAATAGTACACTCTCCCCCCCTAGTTACACGCTACAGCCCTAACACTCTGTAGTTACACTCTCCTCCCCCCCCTAGTGACACGCTACAGCCCTACACTCTGTAGTTACACTCTCCCCCCTAGTTACACGCTACAGCCTACACTCAATAGTTACACTCTCCCCCCTAGTTACACGCTACAGCCCTACACTCTGTAGTTACACTCTCCCCCCCTAGTTACACGCTACAGCCCTACACTCTGTAGTTACACTCTCCCCCCCTAGTTACACGCTACAGCCCTACACTCTGTAGTTACACTCTCCCCCCCTAGTTACACGCTACAGCCCTACACTCTGTAGTTACACTCTCCTCCCCCCCTAGTTACACGCTACAGCCCTACACTCTGTAGTTACACTCTCCCCCCCTAGTTACACGCTACAGGCCCTACACTCTGTAGTTACACTCTCCCCCCTAGTTACACGCTACAGCCCTACACTCTGTAGTTACACTCTCCCCCCCTAGTTACACGCTACAGCCCTACACTCAATAGTTTACACTCTCCCCCCCCTAGTTACATGCTACAGCCCTACACTCTGTAGTTACACTCTCCCCCCCTAGTTACACGCTACAGCCCTACACTCAATAGTTACACTCTCCCCCCCTAGTTACATGCTACAGCCCTACACTCTGTAGTTACACTCTCCCCCCCTAGTTACACGCTACAGCCCTTCACTCAATAGTTACACTCTCCCCCCCCTAGTTACATGCTACAGCCCTACACTCTGTAGTAACACTCTCCCCCCCCTAGTTACACGCTACAGCCCTACACTCTGTAGTTACACTCTCCCGCCCTAGTTACACGCTACAGCCCTACACTCTGTAGTTACACTCTCCCCCCCTAGTTACACGCTACAGCCCTACACTCTGTAGTTACACTCTCCCCCCCTAGTTACACGCTACAGCCCTACACTCTGTAGTTACACTGTCCCCCCCTAGTTACACGCTACAGCCCTACACTCTGTAGCTACACTCTCCCCCCCTAGTTACATGCTACAGCTCTACACTCTGTAGTTACACTCTCCCCCCCTAGTTACACGCTACAGCCCTACACTCTGTAGTTACACTCTCCTCCCCTAGTTACACGCTACAGCCCTACACTCTGTAGTAACACTCTCCCCCCTAGTTACACGCTACAGCCCTACACTCTGTAGTTTCTCTCCCCTCCTAGTTACAGTAGTTACATACCGCTGTCCTCCATGCTTACACTGTTACAGCCCTACACTCTAGTTACATACAGATGCTTACTACATATCTGGTCTTCATTGTTGGAATATGAGTGTGACTATGGTAAAATATGATATTTCGTACTATAATGTAGACCCACATATATGCTGAAAAATAACATCAAAATCCATCCTGTATTTATTGCAAAAACACTGTAAAAGATATCCTGTCATGGCCTGGCAATGCCCTAGGGCACTGATCTGCCATAGCCTGGCAATGCCTTAAGCCATTACCCTGTCATATCCTGGTAATGCCTTAAGGCATTACCCTGCCATAGCCTGGCAATGCCTTAAGGCAGTGTTCTGCCATAGCCAGGGATTGCAGTAAGGCATCATCCTGCTATTACAGCATTATGTATACCCTGACAGAGAACAGCCTCCGCCCATTAATAACCATGAAGTACATTGCGCAGTCACATATGAACACACACACATCCCACACGCCCCTCCACCAGCCTGAATACCCACAACACAGCAGCGGCTTGTCAGAGGAGGCTCAGCGATGGCCATCTCCGACCAGCCACACATGTTTCTCCTGTTGAGGTCTGCTCCCCGGAGACTGGCCTCAAAAAGACGAGATCTCCGTCTTCTCAGGGGCTGCCCTCACCCAGAGACTGGTCCACTGTGAGGCCAGACATGGTTTCTCCTGTTGAGGTCTGCTCCCCGGAGACTGGCCTCAAAAAGACGAGATCTCCGTCTTCTCAGGGGCTGTCCTCACCCAGAGACTGGTCCACTGTGACGTCAGACATGGTTTCTACTGTTGAGGTCTGCTCCCCGGAGACTGGCCTCAAAAAGACGAGATTTCCGTCTTCTCAGGGGCTGCCCTCACCCAGAGACTGGTCCACTGTGAGGCCAGACATGGTTTCTCCTGTTGAGGTCTGCTCCCCGGAGACTGGCCTCAAAAAGACGAGATCTCCGTCTTCTCAGGGGCTGTCCTCACCCAGAGACTGGTCCACTGTGACGTCAGACATGGTTTCTCCTGATCTCTGTCTTCTCAAGGACTGTCCTCACTGAGCCCAGAGGCGAGATGAAAGCCACTCCAGAGTCACAGTGAACTCCTTCTGATAAATCTCACCGCAGCCATGTTCTATTCCGATATACCTACAGACGTACATTCTTATAGTTACATACATCTACAGTTCTACTATATACCTATAGACGAACACTCTATAGTTACATACAACTACTGGGGGTATAGTAGCTACAGTTTTCATACCAAGGCTGACACCTTTTCCAGACATGAATAACTAATTTTATGTCTTCCATATTCATGTTGTAGTCTCTTGTGTTTTTCCGACCTGAATAACTACTTTTCTGTTTTCTGTGTTCTTATCTGTACCCGTATTATGTTTTTAAGACCTGAATAATTAGTTTAACGTTGTCTGTATTCTTATCATGTTTCTCAGACCTGAATAACTAGTTTTCCGTGTTCTTATCTGTACCCGTATTATGTTTTTAAGACCTGAATAATTAGTTTAACGTTGTCTGTATTCTTATCATGTTTCTCAGACCTGAGTAACTAGTTTTCCGTGTTCTTATCTGTACCCGTATTGTGTTTTTCAGACCTGAAGAGGGAAGCTAGCGTATGTCACATGCTCAAGCATCCGCACATAGTAGAGCTCCTCGAGACGTACAGCTCCGATGGCATGCTCTACATGGTGTTCGAATAGTGAGTACCTTCTTCAGTACCGAATCACGTTAAGAATACCAGGCTGGAGAAAAAGAATCAATACTAAATCACTGTCTATACCGGATACTGGATATTGCTATACCCACATGGTGTTCGAATAGTGAGTACCTACATCAGTACCGAATCACGTTAAGAATACCAGGCTGGAGAAAAAGAATCAATACTAAATCACTGTCTATACCGGATACTGGATATTGATATACCCACATGGTGTTCGAATAGTGAGTACCTTCTTCAATACCGAATCACGTTAAGAATACCAGGCTGGAGAAAAAGAATCAATACTAAATCACTGTCTATACCGGATACTGGATATTGATATACCCACATGGTGTTCAATATTGAGTACCTACTGAATCACAGCGTGTTACACTCTAAAAGCATACCACTGCCGGGGTGTAGTCACTATAGTTTTCATACCAAGGCTGACGCTTTCATACCAGTTCTGTAAGGAGTAGACCTTAAGAAGAGAGAGAACTCAAACACAGAGGTACTATGTATTACCATGAGTCAAGAACTTAACTAAACTGTTTATTGACAGGAATGGGTCTTGGTTTTATACCCTTAGCAGGGGATTGACATGACAGGCTTGGCATCTGTGAGCTCTGCGCTCTCATTGGCTGTTGTACCAACAGCCAATAGGGGAAGACCAAATCCGTTCCGGTTGAGCGCCCGTTCCGGTCTGTCACACATGTCAGGAGGCCACTCATGACACTGAACAACTCAAGGTATCATTGGTAGAGCGACCTGCCCTCATGTGGGCAGACTGCGAACTAAAGCTAAGCGATATTAGGGGTATTATATGCCATTCAAAGCATGGCAGCCGTACTGTAAACATCAGGGAGGAGGTTACTAACCAAAATGGTGACTGGTCTAATTCAGTCAATTTGTTCCTCAATAATTAGGGGCAATTTTGACGATTACTTTCTTCTCATAGAAACCAATATTACATGGCCACGATAGGGATGTATAGACCAAAACTTTACACAGTGTTTACCACGTGACGTCGTCCAGACCAATCAGAACGAAGCTTGGGGGATGATACAACCTACAAGTTCAAGTAGCTAGATAAGGGTGGACATGATTACCTCAGCGATTAGAGAGGAGGTGAGGTCCTGGCTGTAGATGGTCACCTGGTACTGGTGACCCAGCAGACCCACTGAGCACCAGCGCCACCTGTGGACGGCAAATGAGCTCGGGCTCTGATTGATTCCTCCCGCTACCGCCTGGGGGCGCAATCAGTGTGGGGAGTGAGGGAAGTCCCTGTATGGGGTGTGAGGGAAGTCCTTGTGTGGGGTGTGAGGGAAGTCCCTGTATGGGGTGTGAGGGAAGTCCTTGTGTGGGGTGTGAGGGAAGTCCCTGTGTCGGGCGGGTATGAGGGAAGTCCCTGTGTGGGGTGTGAGGGAAGTCCCTGTGTGGGGCGGGGAGTGAGGGAAGTCCCTGTGTCGGGCGGGTATGAGGGAAGCCCCTGTCACCTCCCTGTGTGGGGTGTGAGGGAAGGCCCTGTGTGGGGAGTGAGGGAAGTCCTTGTGTGGGGTGTGAGGGAAGTCCCTGTGTGGGGTGTGAGGGAAGTCCCTGTGTGGGGTGTGAGGGAAGTCCCTGTGTGGGGCGGGTGTGAGGGAAGTCCCTGTGTGGGGCGGGGTGTGAGGGAAGTCCCTGTGTGGGGCGGGTGTGAGGGAAGTCCCTGTGTGGGGCGGGTATGAGGGAAGTCCCTGTGTGGGGCGGGTGTGAGGGAAGTCCCTGTGTGGGGCGGGTATGAGGGAAGTCCCTGTCACCTCCCTGTGTGGGGCGGGGTGTGAGGGAAGTCCCTGTGTGGGGCGGGGAGTGAGGGAAGTCCCTGTGTCGGGCGGGTATGAGGGAAGTCCCTGTGTGGGGTGTGAGGGAAGTCCCTGTGTGGGGCGGGGAGTGAGGGAAGTCCCTGTGTCGGGCGGGTGCGAGGGAAGCCCCTGTCACCTCCCTGTGTGGGGTGTGAGGGAAGTCCCTGTGTGGGGTGTGAGGGAAGTCCCTGTGTGGGGTGTGAGGGAAGTCCCTGTGTGGGGCGGGGTGTGAGGGAAGTCCCTGTGTGGGGCGGGTGTGAGGGAAGTCCCTGTGTGGGGCGGGTATGAGGGAAGTCCCTGTCACCTCCCTGTGTGGGGCGGGGAGTGAGGGAAGCCCCTGTGTGGGGCGGGGAGTGAGGGAAGTCCCTGTGTGGGGCGGGTATGAGGGAAGTCCCTGTGTGGGGCGGGTGTGAGGGAAGTCCCTGTGTGGGGCGGGTATGAGGGAAGTCCCTGTCACCTCCCTGTGTGGGGCGGGGAGTGAGGGAAGCCCCTGTGTGGGGCGGGGAGTGAGGGAAGTCCCTGTGTGGGGCGGGTATGAGGGAAGTCCCTGTCACCTCCCTGTGTGGGGCGGGGAGTGAGGGAAGCCCCTGTGTGGGGCGGGGAGTGAGGGAAGTCCCTGTGTGGGGCGGGTATGAGGGAAGTCCCTGTCACCTCCCTGTGTGGGGCGGGGAGTGAGGGAAGCCCCTGTGTGGGGCGGGGAGTGAGGGAAGTCCCTGTGTGGGGCGGGTATGAGGGAAGTCCCTGTGTGGGGCGGGTGTGAGGGAAGTCCCTGTGTGGGGCGGGTATGAGGGAAGTCCCTGTCACCTCCCTGTGTGGGGCGGGGTGTGAGGGAAGTCCCTGTGTGGGGCGGGGAGTGAGGGAAGTCCCTGTGTCGGGCGGGTATGAGGGAAGTCCCTGTGTGGGGAGTGAGGGAAGTCCCTGTGTCGGGCGGGTGCGAGGGAAGTCCCTGTGTGGGGTGTGAGGGAAGTCCCTGTGTGGGGTGTGAGGGAAGTCCCTGTGTGGGGTGTGGGGGAAGTCCCTGTGTGGGGTGTGAGGGAAGTCCCTGTGTGGGGCGGGGTGTGAGGGAAGTCCCTGTGTGGGGCGGGTGTGAGGGAAGTCCCTGTGTGGGGCGGGTATGAGGGAAGTCCCTGTCACCTCCCTGTGTGGGGCGGGGAGTGAGGGAAGCCCCTGTGTGGGGCGGGGAGTGAGGGAAGTCCCTGTGTGGGGCGGGTATGAGGGAAGTCCCTGTGTGGGGCGGGTGTGAGGGAAGTCCCTGTGTGGGGCGGGTATGAGGGAAGTCCCTGTCACCTCCCTGTGTGGGGCGGGGTGTGAGGGAAGTCCCTGTGTGGGGCGGGGAGTGAGGGAAGTCCCTGTGTCGGGCGGGTATGAGGGAAGTCCCTGTCACCTCCCTGTGTGGGGTTAAGTGTCTACTGGAGTGGTAGACTGAGGAGACTGTTGAGAGGCTTTTCATGTCGTCAGTGTGAGCCGCAGGGTGGCGCCACTGCACAGAGCCGTGATTGGATCCGCTGCCGCCTCACTGCGTCTCACGTGATACGGAGCGATAAGGACGTACGCAACGGGCGTGCCATACACCACACTGATACGGAGCAGGCGGCCGTATACCACAAGAGGTGGACGTGTAATAATATACGAGCATTAGCGAACATATTAGGAGTTGAACCCGACTCTTTTTTCTCACGAGGGGCAATGTAACCACCATGATAGTCTGATAGTGAATACGTACAACTGGCACTTCAGGCTAAATAGCTAAATCTCTACTTCATGAAATCTCTCACAAATGTCCTTCCTATTTCTAATTATTGAAAATCCCAGGTGTATTCAGACATCATGTGAACTTTCCCCCTGAATGATAAAATGGACGCTCCATGTGTAAAGGCGGGCAGTGATGGCGCGCTCCCTGCTCCGGGGTAAGTGGTGGCTGAGGGCAGCTCGGGGGGGCAATCCGGGAGGCAGGAGGCGGCGGCAGGTCTTTGATCCAGTTTCATTACTGGTCTCGTCTAAGTGGCTCGCGCCACTCTACTCAGTGAGCGACTGGTCTCAGCGAGCACCTCGTCTCAGCGAGCACCTCGTCTCAGCGAGCAACTCGTCTCAGCGAGCAACTCGTCTCATCGAGCACCTGGTCCTAGCGAGCACCTCCACATTGCCGCTCACTGACACCTCCACATTGCCGCACACTGACACCTCCACATTGCCCCACACTGACACCTCCACATTGCCGCACACTGATTACCTCCACATTGCGGCTCACTGACACCTCCACATTGCCGCACACTGACACCTCCACATTGCCGCACACTGATTACCTCCACATTGCCCCACACTGACACCTCCACATTGCCGCACACTGATTACCTCCACATTGCCGCACACTGACACCTCCACATTGCCGCACACTGACACCTCCACATTGCCGCACACTGACACCTCCACATTGCCGCACACTGATTACCTCCACATTGCCGCACACTGATTACCTCCACATTGCCGCTCACTGACACCTCCACATTGCCGCACACTGATTACCTCCACATTGCCGCACACTGACACCTCCACATTGCCGCACACTGATTACCTCCACATTGCCGCACACTGACACCTCCACATTGCCGCACACTGACACCTCCACATTGCCGCACACTGATTACCTCCACATTGCCCCACACTGACACCTCCACATTGCCGCACACTGATTACCTCCACATTGCCGCACACTGACACCTCCACATTGCCGCACACTGACACCTCCACATTGCCGCACACTGACACCTCCACATTGCCGCACACTGATTACCTCCACATTGCCCCACACTGACACCTCCACATTGCCGCACACTGATTACCTCCACATTGCCGCACACTGACACCTCCACATTGCCGCACACTGATTACCTCCACATTGCCGCTCACTGATTACCTCCACATTGCCCCACACTGACACCTCCACATTGCCGCACACTGACACCTCCACATTGCCGCTCACTGATTACCTCCACATTGCCGCACACTGATTACCTCCACATTGCCGCTCACTGACACCTCCACATTGCCGCTCACTGATTACCTCCACATTGCCGCACACTGATTACCTCCACATTGCCGCACACTGACACCTCCACATTGCCGCACACTGAGCACCTCCACATTGCCGCACACTGACACCTCCACATTGCCGCACACTGATTACCTCCACATTGCCGCACACTGATTACCTCCACATTGCCCCACACTGACACCTCCACATTGCCGCACACTGATTACCTCCACATTGCCGCACACTGACACCTCCACATTGCCGCACACTGACACCTCCACATTGCCGCACACTGACACCTCCACATTGCCGCACACTGATTACCTCCACATTGCCGCACACTGATTACCTCCACATTGCCGCTCACTGACACCTCCACATTGCCGCTCACTGACACCTCCACATTGCCGCACACTGATTACCTCCACATTGCCGCTCACTGACACCTCCACATTGCCGCACACTGACACCTCCACATTGCCGCACACTGACACCTCCACATTGCCGCACACTGATTACCTCCACATTGCCGCTCACTGACACCTCCACATTGCCGCACACTGACACCTCCACATTGCCGCACACTGATTACCTCCACATTGCCGCTCACTGACACCTCCACATTGCCGCACACTGATTACCTCCACATTGCCCCACACTGACACCTCCACATTGCCGCACACTGACACCTCCACATTGCCGCACACTGATTACCTCCACATTGCCGCTCACTGACACCTCCACATTGCCGCTCACTGACACCTCCACATTGCCGCACACTGACACCTCCACATTGCCGCTCACTGACACCTCCACATTGCCGCACACTGACACCTCCACATTGCCGCTCACTGACACCTCCACATTGCCGCTCACTGACACCTCCACATTGCCGCACACTGACACCTCCACATTGCCGCTCACTGACACCTCCACATTGCCGCACACTGAGCACCTCCACATTACCTCCACTCAGCGAGCAACTCGTCCCAGTGAGCAACCCCACAATCTACTCTGCCGCTCTGTGCTCCACTCTGTGCTCTGTGCTCCGCTCTGTGCTCTGTGCTCCACTCTGTGCTCCACTCTCTGCTTTGTGCTCCACTCTTTGCTCCACTCTAACGCTCTGTGCGCCACTCTCTGCTCTGTGCTCCGCTCTGTGCTCTGTGCTCCATTCTGTGCTCTGCTCTGTGCACCGCTCTGTGCTCCACTCTGTGCTCTGCTCTAACGCTTTGTGCTCCACTCTGAGCTCCGCTCTGCTGCTCTGTGCTCTGCTCTGTGCTCTGCTCTGTGCTGTGTGCTCCACTCTGAGCTCCGCTCTGCTGCTCTGTGCTCCTCTCTGCTGCTCTGTGCTCCGCTCTGTGCTCTGCTCTGTGTTGTGTGCTCCGCTCTGAGCTCCATTCTGCTGCTCTGTGCTCCACTCTGCCGATAAAGCGTGCATTCTGAAAAATAGAGTGTACAGAAAAACAGTAAATTGATATCGGTATGCCACACGTCTCAAAATTATGAATAGAATATAGACTGGTTTCAGATAAAACTGGTTGTATGCTCCTCGGAGTTGACCCTTCCTAATAGTCTCCATGCGCTTGGATATCACTTCACGTCAACTGCTCGCAGCTCGGGGGGGGGGGGGATGAGGGCCAGGTTCATGTCACTGTGGGAGGCCTGCGAGAAACCTGTTAATGGAGGCATATCAACAGGAAGGGCAGCGGGATGGGCAGAGCAGGTGAAGTAGAGTGGGCAGCGGGGCAGGCAGCAAGGTGGGCAACAAGGCGGGCAGGCAGGCAGTTGGGCAGAGTGGGCGGGTAGTTGGGCAGAGTGGGCGGGAGGTTGGGCAGAGCGGGCGGGTAGTTGGGCAGAGTGGGCGGGAGGTAGGGCAGAGTGGGCGGGAGGTAGGGCAGAGTGGGTGGGAGGTAGGGCAGAGTGGGCGGGTAGTTGGGCAGAGTGGGCGGGTAGTTGGGCAGAGTGGGCGGGAAGTTGGGCAGAGCGGGCGGGTAGTTGGGCAGAGTGGGCGGGAGGTAGGGCAGAGTGGGCGGGTAGTTGGGCAGAGTGGGTGGGAGGTAGGGCAGAGCGGGCGGGTAGTTGGGCAGAGTGGGCGGGAAGTTGGGCAGAGTGGGCAGAAGGTTGGGCTTAGCATGCAGGTAGTTTCAGGCTGGATGGGGCAGTCAGTGGAGTGGGCTGTTGGATGCTGAACAGGTGGGGCTACGCAGGGTGGGCAGCAGGGTGGGCAGCAGAGGCAGGGTGGGCAGCAGAGGGCTGAAGGGGCAGGGTGGGCAGCAGAGGGCTAAACGTGCAGAGCTAGACTGACTTGAGTCTCCCGTATCTACCCCTCCACCTACCCCATCCTTCTTGGCAGGGACTTGTATGGTGTTGGGTTTCCATCAGTGTACTGTCGCCTATAAACCTGGGATAGAGAGATATAGAGCAGGTATAGAGAGGTATAAAGCAGGTATAGAGAGGTATAGAGCAGGTATAGAGAGATATAGAGCTGGTATAGAGAGATATAGAGCTGGTATAGAGAGGTATAGAGCAGGTATAGAGAGGTATAGAGCAGGTATAGAGAGATATAGAGCTGGTATAGAGAGATATGGAGCAGGTATAGAGAGGTATAGAGCAGGTATAGAGCAGGTATAGAGAGATATAGAGAGATATAGAGCTGGTATATAGAGGTATAGAGCAGGTATATAGAGATATAGACCTGGTATAGAGAGATATGGAGCTGGTATAGAGAGGTATAGAGCAGGTATAGAGCAGGTATAGAGCTGGTATAGAGAGATATGGAGCTGGTATAGAGAGGTATATAGAGATATAGAGCAGGTATAGAGAGGTATAGAGAGGTATAGAGAGATATAGAGCTGGTATAGAGAGATATGGATCTGGTATAGAGAGGTATAGAGAGGTATAGAGCAGGTATAGAGAGATATAGAGCTGGTATAGAGAGATATAAAGCAGGTATAGAGGGGTATAGAGCAGGTATAGAGAGATATGGAGCTGGTATAGAGAGATATAAAGCAGGTATAGAGAGGTATAGAGCAGGTATAGAGCAGGTATAGAGAGATATAGAGCAGGTATAGAGAGATATGGAGCTGGTATAGAGAGGTATAGAGCAGGTATATAGAGATATAGACCTGGTATAGAGAGATATGGAGCTGGTATAGAGAGGTATAGAGAGGTATAGAGCAGGTATAGAGAGATATAGAGCTGGTATAGAGAGATATAAAGCAGGTATAGAGAGGTATAGAGCAGGTATAGAGATATGGAGCTGGTATAGAGAGGTATAGAGCAGGTATATAGAGATAAAGACCTGGTATAGAGAGATATGGAGCTGGTATAGAGAGGTATAGAGAGGTATAGAGCAGGTATAGAGAGGTATAGAGAGATATAGAGCCTCACTGCTTAACATATTCAACTGTTTGCCAAGTGGGTCACAGCAAACAGACCGGAGAAAACTCTTTTCTAGGTTTTCTTTTTTATTCCGCGCTCATTCTTCACTGATGAACTTACCAGTTAAGTCGAATATGTCTGTGTTGAGTCCCTGTACCCACCCTGATACAGCGACCAGAAGCACAGCACACCAGGACCCAGCCCCGCGCTGCAGGTGGCGCCGACTGGTGTTAAATAACGACACTACAGTCTCTGGTAAACCAGCAGTTATCAAAGACTCGTCATAGGTGGTGATGCCCATGTCAAATATGTTAAATAATGACACTACAATCTGTGTGTTAGATGTCAGCTTAATCCATGAGCAACTAAGACAAGGTAAACGAGTTTGGCGGAATATGTTTATATATACAAATACAGGACTGTGTTACACCATTACTGTAATGAGAAGAAATGTTGCTTCTAAGCCCGTACGGATGGCCGTACGAGGTCTTTTATAAAATACTAGTCGTCTCGACGACAGAGGAGGAGGGATGTATTTTATGGTACAAAAGGCCGAGAATGGCATCGCTACGGGCTCAGTCACTATGTTGTTCACAATGGGCTTATTCACTACGCCACAGTGAGCCCGAACTTTATCATACTGCACCTCTAGCAGTCGGTAGTACTTCATAGCCTTCAGCCACAGGTATAAATGACATATTATTGTGACGAGAAGTGCACACGGACAAAACTGAGGAGGTTCCTCGGGGGATTTACCTGGGACCATGGATTCTATGTATTTCCATACATACACAATATTGACTGGTTTCAGATACAAGCGGCCGTATGCTCCTAGGAGTTGACGCGTAGTAATATCCGAGCGTATGCGAGGATATTGCACAGAGTCAACTCCGAGGAGCATACGGCCGCTTTTATCTGAAACCAGTCTATATTGTATTTATCATCCACCTTTTTTGAACAAGTGGCATTTCGATATCAGTTTGTTTTACTTATGCACTATTTTCCAAACGCACTATTTTTCCGTATGCGCCGCCTGGAGCATACAACATGCGCCGAGTATGCCCATACAAACTCCCTATGTGTTTTTTATGGACACTTTGTATTAGGTGGATAATAAAAATGAAGAACTATTCGGTGTTACCATGTATTTCATGTATTTTCACGTAATTGAAAATTAACTATTCTGTTTTACCATGTAGTTTATGTATTTTGAGGTAATTGGATTATTCTATGATAGTGTGTATATTGTATGTATTTTTGAGGTAATTAAGTATGGATTATAATACTGTTTATATTTTATGTATTTTCAGGTAATTAAGTATGGATTATGATAGCGTGTATATTGTGTGTATTTTCAGGTAATTGGGTTATTTTATAATAGCATATATATTGTCATGTAATTTCACGTAATTGAAAATCAACTATTCTGTGTTACCATGTATTTTATGTATTTGTAGGTAATTGGGTTATTTCATAATAGCGTGTATATTTTGTGTATTTTCAGTATGGACGGTGCGGACTTGTGTTTTGAGATCGTGAAGCGAGCCTCTGCCGGCTTCGTCTACAGTGAGGCTGTCGCCGGGTAAGAAACTCTCCGTTTATCTATATCTACACCTTTATATCTACATTTAGAAACTCTCCGCTTCTATATCTACACCTTTATATCTACATTTAGAAACTCTCCACTTCTATATCTACACCTTTATATCTACATTTAGAAACTCTCCACTTCTATATCTACACCTTTATATTTACATTTAGAAACTCTCCACTTCTATATCTCCACTTTTATATTTACACCTTTATATCTACATTTAGAAACTCTCCACTTCTATATCTACACTTTTATATTTACATTTAGAAACTCCGCTCATCTATATCTCCACTTTTATATCTACATTTAGAAACTCCACTTCTATATCTACACCTTTATATCTACATTTAGAAACTCTCCACTCCTGTATATAAATTTACGCCTTTATATCTACATTTAGAAACTCTCCACTTCTATATTTACGCCTTTATATCTACATTTAGAAACTCTCCACTTCTATATCTACACTTTTATATCTACATTTAGAAACTCTCCACTTCTATATCTACGCCTTTATATCTACATTTAGAAACTCTCCACTTCTATATCTACGCCTTTATATCTACATTTAGAAACTCTCCACTTCTATATCTACACCTTTATATTTACATTTAGAAACTCTCCGCTTCTATATCTACACCTTTATATCTACATTTAGAAACTCTCCACTTCTATATCTACGCCTTTATATCTACATTTAGAAACTCTCCACTTCTATATCTACGCCTTTATATCTACATTTAGAAACTCCACTTCTATATCTACACCTTTATATTTACATTTAGAAACTCCACTTCTATATCTACGCCTTTATATCTACATTTAGAAACTCTCCACTTCTATATCTACGCCTTTATATCTACATTTAGAAACTCCACTTCTATATCTACACTTTTATATTTACATTTAGAAACTCTCCGCTCCTGTATATAAATTTACACCTTTATATTTACATTTAGAAACTCTCCACTCCTCTATATCTACACTTTTATATTTACATTTAGAAACTCCACTCCTCTAGATCTACACTTTTATATTTACATTCACTTCTCTATATACGAGGCCCCGCTCCCGATTAAAGAAAATAAACATGTTCGATTATCGTAGCGTATCTGTGTGCATCTGTGATGCATTTGGCAGGAAAACACGCGAAACAATCCCAATAAAGTTAAAAGCCGAGAGAGAAGGAGGGGTAAACGTGTCCAAACAAGGCCCTGTGTGGCCGTCATTATTGATAGTGCTGTTTTCTCACAATGCGGCGCCATTTTGATGTGGTTTCCTTTGTTTTCATGCAGTAATGGCATTTTACTAATTGACGATTTGTTTTTTAACGAGTTGCCGGACAGACTGTGCCATGTTAGGTCTGCAAAGTACTTCTTGCAAATTTAGACTTAAGACGACGATGGTTTTCTTTATCATTGCAAAGATAATAGCTTTCTAGTTCTTTATTTTCTATACATAGAATTCCCTTTTCTGTTGTAAAACAAATATGATATTCACACAATAAACCGTGGTTTGAATCTACTCGCAGACGTTCAGCCCCCGCCGTGGCCGACACCCACTTGTTGTCAGGGTTTCCTGGTCTCTCTGAGCCACCAAATTCTACATGACAAATATGTCCACATTTTCTTTCTGCCATCCCCGGTACTATGGCGGACAGCTGAGAAGTTAGTCTTAAGTTGGAGCTGCCTTTACATCTGCTCCGATATGGTATCTTCGTATGTTCTGCGTGCTGTTTTTACAAATTATTCATTTTTTTGTATTTAACAGTCTTTTCATTTTTTCCCAATACATCAGGTCCGATGATAGTAAATGGAAAACACCCCCAAAAGTTATTGGAAACTTTACAAACGCCTATAAGACATAAATAGGTTTTCTGTTCTTCAGACACTACATGCGGCAGATCCTGGAGGCATTACGGTATTGCCATGAGAAAGACATCATCCACAGAGACATGAAGCCTCACTGCGTCTTATATAAATGTTTATTTTCTGTTCTTCAGACACTACATGCGGCAGATCCTGGAGGCATTACGGTATTGCCATGAGAAAGACATCATCCACAGAGACATGAAGCCTCACTGCGTCTTATATAAATGTTTATTTTCTGTTCTTCAGACACTACATGCGGCAGATCCTGGAGGCATTACGGTATTGCCATGAGAACGACATCATCCACAGAGACATGAAGCCTCACTGCGTCTTATATAAATGTTTATTTTCTGTTCTTCAGACACTACATGCGGCAGATCCTGGAGGCATTACGGTATTGCCATGAGAACGACATCATCCACAGAGACATGAAGCCTCACTGCGTCTTATATAAATGTTTATTTTCTGTTCTTCAGACACTACATGCGGCAGATCCTGGAGGCATTACGGTATTGCCATGAGAACGACATCATCCACAGAGACATGAAGCCTCACTGCGTCCTACTCGCCTCCAAAGAGAACTCAGCTCCCGTCAAGCTGGGCGGATTTGGAGTGGCCATACAACTGCCGCATGTTGGACGCGTTTCAGGAGGTACGCTCACAGATTTACACATAAAACGAGAAACAAACAATCTATTCCATCTTCAGAGATGGAATTCCATGTTTTCATTTTGAGTGTATAAAAGTATCCATGTGTAAAGTGAAGTCAGGGTAGAGTTAAACCTGCTCTAAACCTCCCCACAGACCCTCAGCCCTATGCCACGGCCGACATCATGTGTTTTGCATGTTTTCTTGGTCTCTCTCTGGCAGCAAATCCTATACATCCCGATCCTGCTCAGGTCATGTTTGGTTCCTATTCAGATCAGGGCTAAAGCAGCTCCCGATTATGGCCTGAGTGGTGATCGGTAGGGAATTCGGCAAAATGGAATGAAGCCTTCAAGGCGGACTGTGATCATCACTGTCACTGATCGGGAGGGGTGGGGGGGGGGAGGGGGGGGTGTAGCCCTGTTCCGGGCAGGACTGGGATATAATTCGCGTAAATCTGAAGCTCCCTGCTTTCAGACGACACTTTAAAGAATCAATTCATGGCGTGCCTCGAGTTCATACATCAAAATTCCAACAGACCAACATGAAAAGCTCGAGTTAACTTCTCTCATGATGAAGAGGAAGTCATAGACGGAGGCTGCATGTTTGCTATTACCGTCCACTCTATTATCGCTCAAGATGATGGCTTTAGACGTCACGTGGTCACTTTAAATTTCTCACGAGATTCTGTGCGAGATTTGTGATCGGTCACGTGGGCGCGAGCGAGGAGTGAACGACTGACCAATCAGAATCACGATTGATGCATGCTTCCGGTCCCGAGGCATGACGGGCTATTACCAGACACGCACTCTCCAAGCAGAACTCCCGTAATGTGTCACATGCACGCCATAACGTGGGATGTGCTCGGAGAGTGCAGTCACCGCGGATTAATCTCTCCCACCTGAAATATTCATCCGCCTGTAAATGAGTGCCCGTCAGAAATGTCGGCTGCAGGCCACGAAAAAGGCGGCAAACTTTCCCTGATCCCTGTTTGTATTAACCTGTTTTTAATCATTAAATAAAATAAAACACACCATACACAGGACGAAACTTTGAGAGTCCTCATATATCATTAAGGCGTAAACACGGCACTGAGGGCGTAAATATCATCCAACGTATTGGTCGTCATATATACGTCAGTTTCTGCCAATACATTTATCAGATTTATTTAGTATCTATCATGTTGATACACTGTGTCACCGGGCTGGATATACAGCTTAGTCTCTCTATTGAGCCTCAGTCTCTCTATTGAGCCTCAGTCTCTCTATTGAGCCTTAGTCTATATTGAGCCTCAGTCTCTCTATTGAGCCTCAGTCTCTCTATTGAGCCTCAGTCTCTATATTGAGCCTCAGTCTCTCTATTGAGCCTTAGTCTATATTGAGCCTCAGTCTCTCTATTGAGCCTCAGTCTCTCTATTGAGCCTCAGTCTCTCTATTGAGCCTTAGTCTATATTGAGCCTCAGTCTCTCTATTGAGCCTCAGTCTCTCTATTGAGCCTCAGTCTCTATATTGAGCCTCAGTCTCTCTATTGAGCCTTAGTCTATATTGAGCCTCAGTCTCTCTATTGAGCCTCAGTCTCTCTATTGAGCCTCAGTCTCTCTATTGAGCCTCAGTCTCTATATTGAGCCTCAGTCTCTCTATTGAGCCTCAGTCTCTATTGAGCCTTAGTCTCTCTATTGAGCCTCAGTCTCTCTATTGAGCCTCAGTCTCTCTATTGAGCCTCAGTCTCTCTATTGAGCCTCAGTCTCTATATTGAGCCTCAGTCTCTATATTGAGCCTCAGTCTCTATATTGAGCCTCAGTCTCTATATTGAGCCTCAGTCTCTATATTGAGCCTCAGTCTCTCTATTGAGCCTCAGTCTATATTGAGCCTCAGTCTCTATTGAGCCTCAGTCTATATCGAGCCTCAGTCTCTATATTGAGCCTCAGTCTCTCTATTGAGCCTTAGTCTCTCTATTGAGCCTCAGTCTCTCTTTATTGATGCTCCATCAGTTTTGATACATTGTATTCACGAGTCATGATAAAATACTGTTTAAGATACGTTTTTCGCCGAGTTTTGCTAAATGACTCTTGAAGGTAGAGAGATTCACAGATGGTTCATCGCGCTGGTATTCACTGACTGGGTTGACACTGATTCAGGCAGACAGTGAACGCGTGTCTCGACTAGTGTCAGGTGGGATCTATTCACTGACTGGGTTGACAGTGATTCAGGCAGACAGTGAACGCGTGTCTCGGCTAGTGTCAGGTGGGATCTATTCACTGACTGGGTTGACAGTGATTCAGGCAGACAGTGAACGCGTGTCTCGGCTAGTGTCAGGTGGGATCTATTCACTGACTGGGTTGACGCTGATTCAGGCAGACAGTGAACGCGTGTCTCGGCTAGTGTCAGGTGGGATCTATTCACTGACTGGGTTGACAGTGATTCAGGCAGACAGTGAACGCGTGTCTCGGCTAGTGTCAGGTGGGATCTATTCACTGACTGGGTTGACACTGATTCAGGCAGACAGTGAACGCGTGTCTCGGCTAGTGTCAGGTGGGATCTATTCACTGACTGGGTTGACGCTGATTCAGGCAGACAGTGAACGCGTGTCTCGGCTAGTGTCAGGTGGGATCTATTCACTGACTGGGTTGACACTGATTCAGGCAGACAGTGAACGCGTGTCTCGGCTAGTGTCAGGTGGGATCTATTCACTGACTGGGTTGACACTGATTCAGGCAGACAGTGTCTCGGCTAGTGTCAGGTGGGTACTAGAGAGGTCTGACGCTAATTGATGCGCGTAGAAGCAGAGTGGAGTGTGCAGCGAGCTCGAACTGACGGCATGATCGACCAATCAAACGCAGGGCCTCCACCCAGGAGCTGGCCCAGTCTGTTAAAGTCTGCCTGAACCATTCACCTCTTTTTAACTCTGTAAAGAAATGTATGAATAACTACCAGCCACTGGATGGAAACATCTGAGAACCTGCGCCAGCCGCCAGTCAGAATAAAAGTGGTACGCAGTTGGCACTCCAGATGGCGCCACCATTATAGTTTCTGTGGCTTTGAGATCACGAAGAGTTTGTATAGAGCTCAGACCTGAAGAGATTGGGCCATGCTCCGAACAATGCCTTGTTTTCGTCCTGGGTTTGATATGAAGTACTATATGAAGACAGGGTTAGTATGGCCGAATGGAGTATGTTCCGAGTTGTTTTGGTGGAGAGTAGATTACCGAGTTTGAAGGACGAGGTGCGTCCAAACTAAGCTAGATTTCGTTTCGTCACCCTCACTCACCACCCTGAATGACAGTAAGAATGTTATTTCATTAATTACGGTTATGAAGTACAGCAAGTCACGTGGTGCACAGACACAAACCATATTCATTCGTCACTGAATGACAAAACCTGTAGAGTTGACCCTGTGAAACATTCACAAACAGGGTTATAGAATGGTCATGGGGAATGTCTTAGACTTGACCTGTTGTCATTATGGACCGAAACAAAATGGCGGATGATTCCTCAAATCAAAGCTCAACTCAGGTATATAAACACGAGGAGGGAGAGTGAGGGTGGTGGTAAAATCTGCTCATTGTGGTTCTCCTCGTTCTTCAAACTCCGTTACTATTCCCGACACAAACCACCACAGAAGAGATGACACTCGGCGACACTAACCACGTCTCCCTGTAATACTCCACAAAGCTGTGTGTATTTTGAGTGCTGCTCACATCATCGAGTACAGGTGTAGTATAGCTCTTTGTACTCGAGTACAGGTGTAGTATAGCTCTCTGTACTCGAGTACAGGTGAAGTATAGTTCTCTGTACTCGCTGAGTGCTGCTCACATCGAGTACAGGTGTAGTATAGCTCTCATTATCCTACCCCTAATATAAAATCCCATAGGCTTAACATTGAGATTCCGTATGCCACGCTGACTGGCATACGGAAGTTTGTATGCCACTAGGGGCATACAGAATTTTGATGATTTTCATTAATGATTTTGATATTAAGATATTGTAGAGAGGGGTAGGATAAAATCAAAACCTGATTCGTTTTAATCTTGGCTCCCGAATGCCACTCCGCCTCGTGATATCACTACGCCAAACGCCAGTCGTGGCATACGGGAGCCAAGATTAAAACTCATCCGGTTTTACGATAGTACTCGCCGCTCACACGGAGTCAGGGATGTGGTCAGTGTTTGGCGACGGCGTGTTTAGACTTTCACATTTTTACAGACCTATTCGACGGGCCGCTCTTCGGTACTCAGCAGTGGATAAGTTTACAAGACGATCAGTTTGGTAAGAGCCCTCTGCCGGCGACCACAGAACTACACACACCTTAACTCCTCGACTAAACCCAGCCCTTCACTTCTCCTTCTCCTACTTCCTTTTGTAAAATGCGCAACAGCACTCTGGAACTTTCTGGGAATTTGAGAAAAAACAAACTACAGTTTCGGCTTCTCTTCTGATTGGCTAAAATGATCATGACGCTTTCTCTGCGTTCGGCTAATTAGCATATTGCCCGGATGTTCACTGCGCATGTGCGATAACCTCTGACATTTGATGCAGTTTTTTTTATGCTAATATGTTTATTTCACTTTAACAGAATGCAACAAAACTTTGTCGACAACTGATAAGGCACTTAGAAAAGTGTCCCTCCTGACCCCGAAAAAAAACCCCAAACCTGGAATAAGTGTTTTTTCAACCAGACTCAGGCCACATTGGTGATGTGGTAGAATAATTAATTACCTTTGAAATAAAGTGAACTTTTTAACCAATTTAAAAAAAAGCTGAAATTACATGGGAATCAATTCGAGATATTAAATAAAATATTCTTCAGGAAAAACAAGTAAAAATGTGTGCTTGGAATCAATTTTTTCGTTACTTCTTATTGAAAATATTCAAAAATACTAGGAATTTTTAATTCATTTTTTCGGCAATATTTTCTTTAAATCAGAATATTCTTGATATCTTGGAATGATAAGAATATTGAGGATATGCCTCCAAAAAGTCGACAAAGTAACTACAAACTGCTGATCCGTAGAAGAGCTTGGATTGAGCTAATACCGTTTACACTTCTACTAATGCCACAGACTGCTGCACAGTGCGAATCGTCCTTAAGTCGGTCATGTCTGGGGTCTCAGGTCCCTTCTAAGGTCGTTCATATTCATACACAATTCATTTTTATAACTATTTGGGAAAATGATCACTTATTGATACGTTTTGCCTTGACGCCTCACCTATTTTGTCCATTTTAAGTTTGAGTTTTATGTCAATGACAATTTTCATGAATAGTTTCAACACCGATAAACGTACATATTTTTACACGCCCTTTGCCATATTTGAATGACTTGAATTTTAAATTTGTTTTCATATAGACCCATGCATTGCTCATTTTTAGAGATAAATATGTATCTTAAGATGAATTAGATATTTTATCTAAAACAGTACAACCACTGAGGTTTGAGAATGTTATCCAGTGCACTCTCCCAGCAGAGATCCTGACCCTGGTCCCTTCACTCTCCAAGCAGAGATCTACGCGCTGTTTGGAGTAATCCCAAGCGGCACCAAAGATCTGCTTGGAGCGTGGAGCAGTCGTCGGTAAACTCTGCCTGGAGAGTGTATGCAGGTGTCATTAGTTCGGTGGCCTCTCACCGGGCGGCAGCAGTGGGGAGCAGCTCTAAGCCACTCAGGGACCGGTCATTATGTATGGTGGGGGGATCACAGGGAGCGGTCATTATGTATGGTGGGGAACAGCTCTGAGTCGTTCAGGGAGCGGTCATTCTGTATGGTGGGGGGAGCACAGGGAGCGGTCATTATGTATGGTGGGGGGCAGCTGTGAGTCCTTCAGGGAGCGGTCATTATGTATGGTGGGGGGCAGCTGTGAGTCGTTCAGGGAGCGGTCATTATGTATGGTGGGGGGAGCAGCTCTAAGCCACTCAGGGAGCGGTCATTATGTATGGTGGGGGGGGGGGGCAGCTGTGAGTCGTTCAGGGAGCAGTCATTATGTATGGTGGGGGGAGCAGCTCTGAGTCGGTCATTTGGTATGGTGGGGGGAGAAGCTCTGAGTCGTACAGGGAGCGGTAATTTTGCATGGTGGGGGGCAGCTCTGAGTCGCTCAGCTCCATGCAGGGAGCGGTCATTATTCAATCATTTGAAATAGCATGATCTGGTAGACAGTAAACTGACTCATTGGTCATCGGTTTTCCCACTTCAAGCCACATATTGTAAGAATGTTTCTCGAGCTGAGAATTTAAGAAAAAAGGCTTATAGCGGAGTAGAAGTTTTGTAAGGTAGCGGAATAAAAGTTTTGTGAGGGGGGTCGCGCCAGAAGTCTGCCTTCATTGTACATATTCGTGTTGATACTGCATTTCATGTCAGTGTACTTTGTAAATCTCACTAACACGTTGGTCCAGGGTTCACTCCTACTAAATTAACCCTAATCCAGTCACAGGTTAATTATAGTGACCTTATTTCTAACCTATTCTCATGTTAACTGAGTCACTCAATAACTTAAGTCACAACGCAGCAACGAGTTTAAATAGAATAGTAAAGTGAACTTTATTAATGATATATGATAAAGATACGTGGAATAGATAAAACAGAAAACATGGATTGAGTTTTTCTATTTAAAAAAAAAACCCATTACACTAAAAAAAAGAAGTAGTTTAAAAGTTATTCAGCAATTTGAGATTTGCATACAGCTACTAAATTCCTAAATACATTAATTTCCGTCATCATCAAGTATATTCACTAGTATTTACTGGTTTTATGATATATAATGACAACTACAAAGGGTTTCAGCATGAAGGGCTTTGTTTTAGACAGAATATATTGACCTGTGCTTTTAGAATTATAATGTCATAATAGAACTTGAATGTTTCAGTGGAAGGAAATAACACGATGTTTTGTTGCGAACTAGTTCTCTCTAAATCTCTTGATTGCCAGAAGTAATACAGGGCCAGCGAAAGTCCTTTATTACTATCTAGTGATGCTGGACCTCAGAGGAGTGCAGTCACTACTGGTCGCTGAGTTTAGTGTTCTGGTTTCAGGGGTTGTGGCAGGTAGGATGGAAACCCCCACTTCCTGGTTCCAGAGTTAGTCCAGCGAGGTTGAACTAGCTTCTACTAATCACTTAATTGCCATAAATGGTACGGGACCCCTTTATTGCCATGATGTTGGACTACATTCCACGGCTTGTTGCTGATCGTGTTGTTTGTTTCGGCTGTGTGCCAGTTCAGATCAGGACCCCGTGATTTCATGGCCCCAGAGATGGTGCACCAAGAGCGACTAGTTTCTACAAATCAGTATAAGTTATACAGGGGCAGTCAGCCCCCCTTATTGCCATCCTGTTAGTGTCTTATTCCATGTCTCGTGTTGCGTGTCAGGTCGGATCGGGACCCCCCACTTCATAGCCCCAGAGGTGGTGCGGTGAGAGTGAACTAGTTGTTACAAGTCAGTATAAGTTATACAGGGGCAGTCAGCCCCCCTTATTGCCATCCTGTCAGTGTCTTATTCCATGTTTCGTGTTGCGTGTCAGGTCGGATCGGGACCCCCCACTTCATAGCCCCAGAGGTGGTGCGTGAGAGCGACTAGTTTCTACAAATCAGTATAAGTTATACAGGGGCAGTCAGCCCCCCTTATTGCCATCCTGTCAGTGTCTTATTCCATGTTTCGTGTTGCGTGTCAGGTCGGATCGGGACCCCCCACTTCATAGCCCCAGAGGTGGTGCGTGAGAGCGACTAGTTTCTACAAATCAGTATAAGTTATACAGGGGCAGTCAGCCCCCCTTATTGCCATCCTGTTAGTGTCTTATTCCATGTTTCGTGTTGCGTGTCAGGTCGGATCGGGACCCCCCACTTCATAGCCCCAGAGGTGGTGCGTGAGAGCGACTAGTTTCTACAAATCAGTATAAGTTATACAGGGGCAGTCAGCCCCCCTTATTGCCATCCTGTTAGTGTCTTATTCCATGTTTCGTGTTGCGTGTCAGGTCGGATCGGGACCCCCCACTTCATGGCCCCAGAGGTGGTGCGTGAGAGCGACTAATTTCTACAAATCAGTATAAGTTATACAGGGGCAGTGAGCCCCCTTTGTTGCTGTTAAATGCTGTCGTTGACTTATTGCATGTTTCGTATCGCAGGTCGGATCGGGACCCCCCACTTCATGGCCCCAGAGGTGGTGCGCCGAGAGCCGTACGGAAAGCCCGTAGACGTGTGGGGAGTGGGCATCATGCTCTACATCCTGCTCAGCGGCCAGCTGCCCTTCTACGGCACCAAAGACCGCCTCTTCGACATGATCGCTCGGGGCGCTTACCAGGTCGGTTCAGTCTGCCCCTCTTAGAACTTCTCACCGCCTCTAAGCCCTTTATATACCCTCTCATAACTTCTCACTGACTCTAAGCCCTTTTTATACCTCTCATAACTTCTCACTGCCTCTAAGCCCTTTATATACCCTCTCATAACTTCTCACTGGCTCTAAGCCCTTTGTATACCCTCTCATAACTTCTCACTGGCTCTAAGCCCTTTGTATACCCTCTCATAACTTCTCACTGGCTCTAAGCCCATTATATACCCTCTCATAACTTCACTGACTCTAAGCCCTTTGTATACCCTCTCATAACTTCTCACTGGCTCTAAGCCCTTTGTATACCCTCTCATAACTTCTCACTGGCTCTAAGCCCATTATATACCCTCTCATAACTTCTCACTGGCTCTAAGCCCTTTGTATACCCTCTCATAACTTCTCACTGGCTCTAAGCCCTTTGTATACCCTCTCATAACTTCTCACTGGCTCTAAGCCCATTATATACCCTCTCATAACTTCACTGACTCTAAGCCCTTTGTATACCCTCTCATAACTTCTCACTGGCTCTAAGCCCTTTGTATACCCTCTCATAACTTCTCACTGGCTCTAAGCCCATTATATACCCTCTCATAACTTCACTGACTCTAAGCCCTTTATATACCTTCTCATAACTTCTCACTGGCTCTAAGCCCATTATATACCCTCTCATAACTTCTCACTGGCTCTAAGCCCTTTATATACCCTCTCATAACTTCTCACTGACTCTAAGCCCTTTATATACCCTCTCATAACTTCTCACTGACTCTTAGCCCTTCTTTTTGTACCTCTCATAACATCTCACTGGCTCTAAGCCCTTTATATACCCTCTCATAACCTCTCACTGGCTCTAAGCCCTTTATATACCCTCTCATAACTTCTCACTGACTCTTAGCCCTTCTTTTTGTACCTCTCATAACATCTCACTGGCTCTAAGCCCTTTATATACCCTCTCATAACTTCTCACTGACTCTTAGCCCTTCTTTTTGTACCTCTCATAACATCTCACTGGCTCTAAGCCCTTTATATACCCTCTCATAACCTCTCACTGGCTCTAAGAAATATACCCTCGTGTACTAAAGGAAAATACTCTGAATATTTATCTAGAGGAATAGGAAAGTTGACGCTCAGTATCAAGATATCATTTACACCACCAAATATTAAAAAGGTTTAAATGGCGATTAAAGGGGCTTGAAGGGTGAACATTAATAAAATTCACTAGAAATAAAATGAGGAAGATTCACTAGAAATAGAATGAAGAAAAAATAAAACGGCATGGACAGGAGTGGCGTAGCAGGCTGCTCCGGTGTCGAGAGAGTGTCGCAGTGTTTGATGAGAGTGTTCCTGCTGCAGCTCAAGGGTCGGCAGTGGGAGTCCGTCTCAGAAGACGCGCGAGATCTCGTCCACCGTCTTCTGGAGCTGGATCCGGAACGCCGGATTACCATCGAGGAGGCGCTCGCGCACCCCTGGATCCGGGTAAGTCACCCCTTACCATCTTAATAAAACGGGTTTTACAAGGTATCTGTATCATAAACAGGGCCTACAAGGTCTTACCATCTTAATAAAACAGGTCGAACAAGGTATCTGTATCATAAACAGGGCCTACAAGGTCTTACCATCTTAATAAAACAGGTCGAACAAGGTATCTGTATCATAAACAGGGCCTACAAGGTCTTACCATCTTAATAAAACAGGTCGAACAAGGTATCTGTATCATAAACAGGGCCTACAAGGTCTTACCATCTTAATAAAACAGGTCGAACAAGGTCTGACCATCTTAATAAAACGGGTTTTACAAGGTATCTGTATCATAAACAGGGCCTACAAGGTTTTACAATCTGTATCATAAACAGGTCGTACAAGGTCTTACCATCTGTATCATAAACAGGTCGTACAAGGTCTTACCATCTGTATCATAAACAGGTCGTACAAGGTCTTACCATCTGTATCATAAACAGGGCCTACAAGGTCTTACCATCTGTATCATAAACAGGTCTTACAAGGTCTTACCATCTTAATAAAACAGGTTTTACAAGGTCTGACCATCTGTATCATAAACAGGGCCTACAAGGTCTTACCATCTGTATCATAAACAGGTCGTACAAGGTCTTACCATCTGTATCATAAACAGGGCCTACAAGGTCTTACCATCTGTATCATAAACAGGTCGTACAAGGTCTTACCATCTGTATCATAAACAGGTCGTACAAGGTCTTACCATCTGTATCATAAACAGGTCGTACAAGGTCTTACCATCTGTATCATAAACAGGTCGTACAAGGTCTTACCATCTGTATCATAATCAGGGCCTACAAGGTTTTACAATCTGTATCATAAACAGGTCGTACAAGGTCTTACCATCTGTATCATAAACAGGTCGTACAAGGTCTTACCATCTGTATCATAAACAGGTCGTACAAGGTCTTACCATCTGTATCATAAACAGGTCGTACAAGGTCTTACCATCTGTATCATAAACAGGTCGTACAAGGTCTTACCATCTGTATCATAAACAGGTCGTACAAGGTCTTACCATCTGTATCATAATCAGGTCCTACAAGGTTTTACCATCTGTATTATGAGTAAATAAAACATGTTTTACAAGGAAGCGTGTGTCTTAATGACACATCTGAACATAGATCGCTGTCACGCGGCAGATCTGTCCAGTACAAGTGTCCCGCCCGCACAGTTTCCATGTACGGAGCCCTCCTGGCCAACGGTCAAGGGCTCACACAATACATAGCATTCACTCTTGCCTAGTGAGTCTAGAATCCACTGTTTCCGCACACAGGAGACTGCATACAGGAGACTGCACACAGGCGCCGCCACAGCTGAAGGCTCGGATAACGAATAGCATTCATCTTGCGAGTCCTGGGTATAAGGAGCTGAAATCAGCTTGTAAACTGGAATATACCAGTCACCAGATTACAGTCTGTATTGTAGATGATAGAATAGATTACCAGATTACAGTCTGTATTTTAGATGATAAAATAGATTTATTGAGATGTCAGCATTAAAAGATATCAGCCATCATCAAACCCAACCACCCAACCAGATCTTACACGATGTAGGACGATCTAGCAAGACGATCACAGGTACTACGAGACACGGCCCGACACTGTCAGACCAATCAGCACCCCCCTCAACATTCACACTTTACATGCAGCGGGTTATCAAGGTGGAGTTTGGCGTCTCGCTGCCCATCTACGTAGGGATCTAACTCGACACTTTAACTTAGACATGAGGGAAGTAACAACACTCTCCGCTATGACGCCTTCAACAGCGTCTCCAAGCACATCCTCCCTGATCTGTAGATGCGTGGAGTAGGAGAGATGTGCTCGGAGAGTGGGGCAGTCTAGTTACCCCTGGAAATGTCAATTCTTCCGCTAGGTGTGCTGTGATTGGCTGGCAGTGGAGGGCCGAATGAGATTGTTCGGGCACACTGTGGTGGTAAGGCGGTCTAATGAACGCCCTCTAGGCAGGGAACGTGGGCAGGGGATGAGGGAGTGGAGTGTCCACCATCTTTACATCTACAAGAGGGTCTCTAAAGATGAATATCAAAATGTAGCAGTGAGTGAAATCCCACTTTGTTCTGTAGGGCAGTGGATATAAATACTGAGTTCATAGGAATTATAGAAGAATTATCTCTTTTTACTTCAAGCTTTCTGAGTTTGGAAATTGAAGACCAAATTACGTATCTTTCATTTTTATGGTTTAAAGTGTGTTAAATTGAAGTCTAGTCTTTCTGTAATTCTTTCTGCCGCTACTCATCACAAATTCTGTATTGGTTTTCTTCCCTCGGTTGTGAAAATGTCGAGTTCGTAATGTGAAGATGTACTCAAATTTCACGACATAAAATGACTTGTGGTGAAATTCTGACGCGTTGAATCCTAGTCACTGGTTGCTGCTGCGTGTCTTTGTTTTTGGAATGACGACAGCATTGTACCTTCATGTCGCTGGGCGGGGTTTATGTTCTTTAAGGCTTGAGTCCATTTGGCTGAACTCAGTGCCGATCACCACTCAGGCCCCAATCGGGCGTTGTTTTAGCCCCGCTCCGAATAGGAACCAAACATGACCTGAGCAGGACTGGGACTTAATTCAGAGAAATGGAATCAAGCCTTTATCCAGAGCGAAATATGGGAGGATATGTTACACTGGACTACGCATGCGTAGTGCCCATGGTGCATGTGTATCAACACAAGCAAGTCGCTCTATGCTGTCACTAACAAAATACCCGCATCGATGAAATCAAATTCATCAAAAGATTATAATAATTCAGCCAAAAATTAAATACTGCAAAATACTAAATTCACACATTTGCTTCCTTTAATATATATCTCCGAAATTGATAAAATCTAAAAATTGTGGCAAATTCAAACGTGAGCTACATAAATCTGGCTTTGATGTTTGGACGTTGTCCAGGGTTTGTTGCGATGCCTCGGAGTTTGATATGAAGTTCTTTATCATATACCCGAGTAGATACTTTTGATAGTCACATACTCCCCATATTGTATATGAATATGGCATCACATGACATACTCTTCAGTCAAGAGTAGCCGCCATATCCATTTACACTAAAATACTATGAATTTCGGGTATATGATAAAGACAGAACAACTTATGAGTTCCAGTAATTGACACCTGACTTGATAAGATTGACGTATGAACGGCATCATGGCCTGATGGCCTTGTGCCGTAAATAACGTCAGACTCATCTCATCAGGTAACGTGTACAGGATACCGTGAAGTAGTTCTATCTAAAGGCTTGATTCCGTATACTCAAATCATGTCCCGGTCCTGCTCGGGTCATGTTCGGTTCCTATTCGGATCAGGGCTAACGCAGCCCCCGATTAGGCCCTGAGTGGTGATCGGCACAGAATTCGGCCAATTAGAATCAAGCCTTAAGTGAGAGTGCCGTAAATGACAATGTACTAAAAGCATGTGTTCTTCTCGCCCCTCTGTTGACCGTAGGCCCTGCAGGACTATACCGTAAGTGCGCCATCACCAAGCCTACCCTCTCCACGCACCCGCCACCTTCTAGTCAGTAAACAGTTAGCCATTAACACTACCATAGTCCAAGCATACCGCGCGGCCCTCTCCCGGAGCCGTGCGGTTAGACTAGGCTTGGAGTTTAGACCTTAGTGCCGCTTAGTGCTGTCACAGAGACATGAGACGCGCTGCTCACTGTGTGCCTCGTGTCCGTCGTCCGTGTTGTCGCCAAGCCTCATTTCTCCGCTCTCCTCCACCATTATTACCCTTTTTGTTCTGATTGTCAGGGTTTACGAACTTCCACTTTTCTGTTGATTCTCAACCCTTCACCCGTGACAAGGCCATGTCCTCAACTTCTCAGCAAATTTAGAAACTTTATATAAACAGGCAGAATATGTCAATAAATCAGCCATTCGTACCCAAATAGTCTAAGAACATTTGGATGACACTTTGAACATTGATAGATGCACAAAGAAGTGGGACGTCGGACCTCAGTGGAGACCTGCTCTGTTCAACCTGAACTTTCAGCTGACAGGTTGAGGATGTGAATATCTCAGCAAGTCCACTTCTCACACTGAACATTTACAGCCGTATGATTGGTCAGAATGGAGAGGACTAGGTCGGCGATACCCTGCCTCAGACTAGTACTGGTTCCCTGGTCATCCACCAGGGGGCACTCGACCTTTCAACCTTTTTGCCAAACTGTAAACATTGTAACTGTAAATTCCCCCCCCCCCCCCCACCCCACCCACCAAGAAAAAACAAGAAAACCTGTAAACCCTGATTGTTGTTTGTCTCAATATTATTTTTAATTCATTTTTATTGTTTCTAAAATCGTTATCTTTATTATTTTTTTCGCCTCCTCAAACTTGCTGTCCAACTTTGGTTACAAGCACAGGTGGTTATTTTATGTCCTCTCATTTTGAGCCTAGCGGAAATCATGTAATTTCATACGGAGTTATTTTTATCACCTTTTTTCTCGTCAATTTATTATTTCGTGAGTTAAAAACAGAGTCGGGCTGAGCTTTCGGGAAGGAGCGAGAAGAGGCGCTGAATGCCCGCGTCATATTCACGGCAAAACGACTCAACTCGTTTCTCTCTAGTAAATAGAAACAAAACTGGCCATTTTCTACTCGCAGCTGTTTCTACTGAATGCGCTCTCAGAATCCGGCTCCAGTTTGAGTTAGTTTTGTCTCAGCCTTCTACTGAAAACAAGGTTTTATCAAATTAAATATCTTGGCAATATTAATTGATGACCAGAAGACCATTATATCTTAGAGAATTAGTGAATCATCTATGTTACTTTTCTCACATTTCCTTTGCTGCACAAGTATTAATTTTTCCCTAATATTTCCTTTTTTTCTCTTAGCAGATTTTCACTCTCCTTGCATCCTACTACACACTGAATCTTAACATTGGGTTTCTTTCTTCACCATTCCATGTATCTGACAATAAGGGGAGTTTGCATGGTAGACTTAGGATGAGCTTAATACCAAGCATGAGATAGTGATGAGAATTCATAACTTATTAGATACCTGTGTGTGGATGTCTCACATGTACGGGTTGGCTGTACGGATTCCGTTCTTTATAGTGTGACGAACATTAAACGATACTGCCCTCCGTCCCCAATGACTCGTTCTTCACAGTGTGACGAACATTAAACAATACTGCCCTCCTTCCCCAATGACTCGTTCTTCACAGTGTGACGAACATTAAACGATACTGCCCTCCGTCCCCAATGACTCGTTCTTCACAGTGTGACGAACATTAAACGATACTGCCCTCCGTCCCCAATGACTCGTTCTTCACAGTGTGACGAACATTAAACAATACTGCCCTCCTTCCCCAATGACTCGTTCTTCACAGTGTGACGAACATTAAACGATACTGCCCTCCGTCCCCAATGACTCGTTCTTCACAGTGTGACGAACATTAAACGATACTGCCCTCCGTCCCCAATGACTCGTTCTTCACAGTGTGACGAACATTAAACAATACTGCCCTCCGTCCCCAATGACTCGTTCTTCACAGTGTGACGAACATTAAACAATACTGCCCTCCGTCCCCAATGACTCGTTCTTTACAGTGTGACGAACATTAAACAATACTGCCCTCCGTCCCCAATGACTCGTTCACCACAGTGTGACGAACATTAAACGATACTGCCCTCCGTCCCCAATGACTCGTTCATAACAATGTGACGAACATTAAACAATACTGCCCTCCGTCCCCAATGACTCGTTCATAACAGTGTGACGAACATTGAACAATACTGCCCTCCATCCCCAATGACTCGTTCACCACAGTGTGACGAACATTAAATGATACTGCCCTCCGTCCCCAATGACTCGTTCATTACAGTGTGACGCACATTAAACGATACTGCCCTCTGTCCCCAATGACTCGTTCTTCACAGTGTGACGAACATTAAACGATACTGCCCTCCGTCCCCAATGACTCGTTCATTACAGTGTGACGAACATTAAACGATACTGCCCTCTGTCCCCAATGACTCGTTTTTCACAGTGTGACGAACATTAAACGATACTGCCCTCCGTCCCCAATGACTCGTTCTTCACAGTGTGACGAACATTAAACAATACTGCCCTCCTTCCCCAATGACTCGTTCTTCACAGTGTGACAAACATTAAACAATACTGCCCTCCGTCCCCATGACTCGTTCTTCACAGTGTGACGAACATTAAACAATACTGCCCTCCGTCCCCAATGACTCGTTCTTCGCAGTGTGACGAACATTAAACAATACTGCCCTCCGTCCCCAATGACTCGTTCACCACAGTGTGACGAACATTGAACAATACTGCCCTCCGTCCCCAATGACTCGTTCACCACAGTGTGACGAACATTAAACGATACTGCCCTCCATCCCCAATGACTCGTTCATTACAGTGTGACGAACATTAAACGATACTGCCCTCTGTCCCCAATGACTCGTTCTTCACAGTGTGACGAACATTAAACGATACTGCCCTCCGTCCCCAATGACTCGTTCATTACAGTGTGACGAACATTAAACAATACTGCCCTCCGTCCCCAATGACTCGTTCTTCACAGTGTGACGAACATTAAACGATACTGCCCTCCGTCCCCAATGACTCGTTCTTCACAGTGTGACGAACATTAAACAATACTGCCCTCCTTCCCCAATGACTCGTTCTTCACAGTGTGACGAACATTAAACAATACTGCCCTCCGTCCCCATGACTCGTTCTTCACAGTGTGATGAACATTAAACAATACTGCCCTCCGTCCCCAATGACTCGTTCTTCACAGTGTGACGAACATTAAACAATACTGCCCTCCGTCCCCAATGACTCGTTCACCACAGTGTGACGAACATTAAACAATACTGCCCTCCGTCCCCAATGACTCGTTCACCACAGTGTGACGAACATTAAACAATACTGCCCTCCGTCCCCAATGACTCGTTCTTCACAGTGTGACGAACATTAAACGATACTGCCCTCCGTCCTAACTGACTCGTTGAGACGACCAAACTGTGAGTTGTAAAATGGCGCTGTTATTGATTTCCAGGTGGAGAGTTATACGGAGACGGAGTGGGAGTGGCTGAATTACATCCGTTTCTTGTCATTTTGGTCGGAGTTATTCACCTCGTTATTCTAACTTGGTGACTATTTCCGACATAACACCACAGTGAACAGATTCCAGCCCTCACTCTGTCTCCCTCTATTGACGTATTGATGAGGATTTACCCTGAACCAGTCATCTCTCCTGCCCTCCTCCTACCTGACAGCAGTTCCCAGCCTCCTCACTGGTTCATTGACCTGGAGTAGATATGATAAAAACGGCCCGTGTTAGCAGTTGGCTGTCGGGGAACTACCTTTACAACCAACTACCTGTTGCAGGGAACATGCCGGGAGTTTTCCCGCTCTTTTTTCAGCTGGAGTTGGTCAATAAGACGTCGGGAGGTGTAACACAATATTGATCTAAACTCCCCTCTCTATCAAAGCCTGCCTCTGCCCGTTCACAGCTGACGGGCCTGTTTGACCTGCTTCCCGGGAGGTGAGTACAGAGAGAGGTTCAGGTAGAACTGTCATGTGGTTATCTGAGGTGTCACATGTCTAGGACGGTGGATGACCATCAGTGGACCGAGTCTCCAGTCGTTCAAGGTAAGTGTCTTCACCTTGTCAGGAGCCGCACGTCATCAGGACGGGCACCTCCCTGTATGGAGTGTGGAGAAAAGACACATACTATTGTCTCAGTTTCCACTGTTGTAATGTTCATTTTATGTCACACTCACTTGGAGATGGGACGTGATTTATGCAGAATCTTTCATCATCATTTGTAGCACCTTTTCGGTGTTAAATATACTGTGCGTAATAACATTGGCGATGTTTTCATGGCCATAGATGTCAGTTTCCGGAAGAAGTACGTTTGCTCAGTGGAAACCCCACCCAAGGCAAAGGAATATCCAGATCACAATTTTACCAAGTATTATTTTTTCAGTCAGCGTGTGTTCATAATTTCATGTAGCTTGAGACATGCTTGATGCATGTGGAAGGTGAAATACCTTTGATTGATGTACGTCATCCTGTGATGTACGGGGCTACATAACATGGCAGGGTTAACAAAACTTACACAACAAATACCTCTCTTATCAGGCGGTTAAAGACTTAAATACCCATCCAAGTATAAATACCTATCTTCGGACAGGCGGGAATCACGCTAGGGGCCTACACTCGCCAGGTGTAGACCCTAAGATTAAGGGAGTAAGAGTGAGGGACTAGGTATTATTATGAGTCAAGAACAACTGATTTAATGACAGATTCATCAGCTTGTATACAGACAGCAGGTGGCGTCTTGCTGCAGGGTAAACTTGTAAGCTCTGTGCTGTGATTGGCTGCTGAACCAACAGCCAATGAGGATTGGCCAGTCTTGTTCCGGTCTTTCGCACATGCCAGGAGGGCCGCTCATGTCACCGACGATTAAGGTGTCATGTCAGTGCACCCTGCCCCCATGTCGGCAGACTGGGAACTAGAGTGAGCGATAATGAGAGTTAACTTGCCGTTCACTACAAGGCTGCTGAAAACATCAAGACAGGGAGGAGCTGCTACAAAAGGGCGACTGTCTTGATGCAGTCATTTCGGGTACTAATAATTACAGACAATTTAGAGGACTAACCACTTCGCATAGAAACCAATATAGTTGATCATGATATGGATGTAGAGACATAGTGTTATAAAGATTTGTAGATGACCTCAAATCTCTTGAGTGGATGAGGTGGAGTGTGGGTGGAGGGGAGACTTGCCCAAGTCTTTGATTATGAACATTCATTAAATGATTATTCACAATCAGAATAAAGTTAATTTCAGTCTGTATCCTTCTCTGACTGGTCCATGAATCAAAGACTTGTCCACTATGAACGGAATCTCCTGTTTATGGCCCCAAGTCTATCCCTGTAACCCTAAACCTCCTCCTACCCCTCCCCTTCCCCGCCTCCAGTTCCCTGGCTGCCTCTGTTGTCATAGCAATAAATTTAGCCTACTCCTGACTGTGACCCGATTAAGATCAAAGTGAGAGGGTATCAATCTCTCAGGAGATATCTTGACCAGAGGCATGGATATCTGTTTGGAGAGTGTTGGAAATACTGGCGCTATACAGGGCCAGAAATCGGACACCATTACCGATTGTACAAGTCCCTGTATCTCAGTGAGGAGGGTAGCCATAGGATGCAGGGACTGGAGGGGTAAGGGAGGTGGTGGGGGTATACAGGGAGGCAGAGGTGGAGGGGTAGGACGCAGGGACTGAGGACCGTCTAGGTGGAGGGGTAGGACGCAGGGACTGAGGCCCGTCTAGGTGGAGGGGTAGGACGCAGGGACTGAGGCCCGTCTAGGTGGAGGGGTGAAGGAGGCAGAGGTGGAGGGGTAGGACGCAGGGACTGAGGCCCGTCTAGGTGGAGGGGTAGGACGCAGGGACTGAGGCCCGTCTAGGTGGAGGGGTAGGACGCAGGGACTGAGGCCCGTCTAGGTGGAGGGGTAGGACGCAGGGACTGAGGCCCGTCTAGGTGGAGGGGTAGGACGCAGGGACTGAGGCCCGTCTAGGTGGAGGGGTAGGACGCAGGGACTGAGGCCCGTCTAGGTGGAGGGGTAGGACGCAGGAACTGAGGCCCGTCTAGGTGGAGGGGTAGCACGCAGGGACTGAGGCCCGTCTAGGTGGAGGGGTAGGACGCAGGGACGGAGGCCCGTCTAGGTGGAGGGGTAGGACGCAGGGACTGAGGCCAGTCTAGGTGGAGGGGTAGGACGCAGGGACTGAGGCCTCGCTAGGTGGAGGGGTAGGACGCAGGGACTGAGGCCCGTTCCCCCCCCCCCCCCCACCTCACACACACACATATACACACTCCCACTCACGCCGGTGTAAACCCGTGTTATAGATTGCGTTACCATGGCAACCATCGGACGCTCAGAGGACGCTACCTGGATTTAGTCGGCGTCTCCGATGAGATTGATCCTTCCCGGCATTCCCTTGTCTCTGTCGCCGCCTTAGGCTTAGGCCGAGGTGTTAGGCCGACGTGTATAAAGTCGATTACCCGACCCCGGTCGTGTCGGCCTGAGTTAGGCTGATCAAAGCCTAGACTGGATCGGTGATCGGGATTCGCTGCTGCAGGCGTCTGGGACTCAGTTCAGTTCAGGGAACTCGCCCCATGATGTCACCACCCGTTCAGGGAACTGGCCCCATGATGTCACCACCCGTTCAGGGAACTCGCCCCATGATGTCACCACCCGTTCAGGGAACTCGCCCCATGATGTCACCACCCGTTCAGGGAACTGGCCCCATGATGTCACCACCCGTTCAGGGAACTGGCCCCATGATGTCACCACCCGTTCAGGGAACTGGCCCCATGATGTCACCACCCGTTCAGGGAACTCGCCCCATGATGTCACCACCCGTTCAGGGAACTGGCCCCATGATGTCACCACCCGTTCAGGGAACTCGCCCCATGATGTCACCACCCGTTCAGGGAACTGGCCCCATGATGTCACCACCCGTTCAGGGAACTCGCCCCATGATGTCACCACCCGTTCAGGGAACTCGCCCCATGATGTCACCACCCGCGTGGTGTAAAAGAACCTTGAGAAAGTCTGGTGAGAACCTGCAATGGTTAACTGGACGTTAAATCAAACCAACAAACCAACAACATAAACCCCATGATGTCGCTGCCATTCTTTAAAGGGGAGGTCACCCCATGATGTCACCCCATTCTTAAAAGGGGAACTAGCCCCATGATATCACCCCATTCTTTAAAGGGGAACCTGCCCCATGATGTCACCCCATTCTTTAAAGGGGAACTCGCCCCATGATGTCACCCCATTCTTTAAAGGGGAACCTGCCCCATGATGTAGTGATTGGTCACAGTCAGCTGGGCACGCCTCTCAGACACTGAGACACCGGTCCTCTGCACCCTACCAATGCCACAGAGTTGGCACGCGTATAGTGAAGGGTTTTCTTAGTGTACTAAAGATGAGGATCTGGATTCAGATATTTACCTGGTCTTCTTTTTTCTAGACCTCACTGGCATCTGTGGTGGTGACTCAGCGACAAACTATGACGTAAAAAGAAACTCGCTCTGAATCTCAGATGAGGCGGGAACGGTTTGTTTTCCCCGACATACCTGCCCGGAATAACGATCTGAATCCCACAGCAGGAGGCACTTGTATTCTATATTTTATTTGTTATTTGAGAAAAAGGACAAGATACAGTATTTGTTCAGAACGTTCTATCATACTATAACTAACATAGACAATACAAGATACCACAAACCACTAAATCCACATACATACAATACAAGAGTGTGCTTTTCTCTCAGTCATTTCACAGTTGTGTTGCTGCTACTTGGGTATACCAAGTATGCCATACCAGGTCTACTTTATAATTACTCTACACAGACTTAGATACTCTTGAGGGGTTTATTGACCCACTTTCCCAAGAAAACAAAAAAAAGATATATTTAGATATTCAAGAAGTTGAGTATAATAGCTACTGTATGATGTGGAATTGATTATTATACCACATTTCTGCATGTACATTGTACATGAAACAGACTGGGCTGGTGTAGGGGTGTATTTCATAATTATGTTTGTAATTTCTTCGTTCCGATGGACCTGTCGAGGATCCGTGGTTGGAAAAAACAGCATGTGGTAGGAGAAAGGCTCGCACTTCCAGATACGCCACGTCTTCCCACGTGTATTTCATAATTATACCACATTACAACATATATACATAGTGCAGTGTGTGGGGGTTAGTGTTGTACATTGTTTGTGTAGGGGTGTATTTCATAATTATACCACATTACAACATATATACATAGTGCAGTGTGTGGGGGTTAGTGTTGTGCATTGTTTGTGTAGGGGTGTATTCTATGATTATACCACATTACTACATATACATGGTGCAGTGTGTGGGGTTTAGTGGTGTGCATTGTTTGTGTAGGGGTGTATTCTATAATTATACCACATTACTGCATATATACATGGTGCAGTGTGTGGGGTTTAGTGGTGTGCATTGTTTGTGTAGGGGTGTATTCTATAATTATACCACATTACTGCATATATACATGGTGCAGTGTGTGGGGTTTAGTGGTGTGCATTGTTTGTGGGGAGAGTGTGGCAGCGGCCTGGAGGGAGGGGACAGGCAGCACGGAACTGGGGCACCATTCACCCACTCAGCACCCAGAGAGGGAGGGAGACCGAGAGAAGGCACCACTCGCCCACTCAGCACCCAGAGAGACAGAGAGAGAGGAATTCAGATTGATGTGACCAGCTCCAGTGTGAGTCGGGATCGGCACACGGCGCCGCTCTGTACACAGACACAGGAGGATATAGTCCCTGGAGTACGCCTAGACCGGCATGTCTACCAGAGACGGTGATCAACAGACCGTGACTAGAGGTAGGTTACTGTCCTGTTCAACAGACCGTGACTAGAGGTAGGGTACTACCCTGTTCAACAGACTGTGACTAGAGGTAGGTGACTGCCCTGTTCAGTAGACCGTGACTAGAGGTAGGCTACTGCCCTGTTCAACAGACCGTGACTAGAGGTAGGTGACCGCCCTGTTCAGTAGACCGTGTCTAGAGGTAGGTTACTGTCCTAATCAGTAGACCGTGACTAGAGGTAGGTGACCGCCCTGTTCAGTAGACTGTGACTAGAGGTAGGTTATTGCCCTGTTCAGTAGACCATGTCTAGAGGTAGGTTACTGCCCTGTTCAGTAGACCGTGACTAGAGGTAGGCTACTGCCCTGTTCAACAGACCGTGACTAGAGGTAGGTGACTGCCCTGTTCAGTAGACCGTGACTAGAGGTAGGTGACTGCCCTGTTCAGTAGACCGTGACTAGAGGTAGGTTACTGTCCTGGTCAGTTGACCGTGACTAGAGGCAGGTTACTGCCCTGTTCAGTAGACCGTGACTAGAGGTAGGTTACTGTCCTAATCAGTAGACCGTGACTAGAGGTAGGTGACCGCCCTGTTCAGTAGACCGTGACTAGAGGTAGGTTACTGTCCTGGTCAGTAGACCGTGACTAGAGGCAGGATACTGTCCTATTCAGTAGACCGTGACTAGGTAGGTGATCCCTCACACTGGGTGACCTCTTACACGGGGTGACCCCTTACACGGGGTGACCCCTTACACGGGTTGACCCCTTACACGGGGTGACCCCTTACACGGGGTGACCCCTCACACTGGGTGACCCCTTACACGGGGTGATCCCTTACAGGGGGTGACCCCTCACACTGGGTGACCCCTTACACGGGGTGATCCCTTACACGGGGTGATCCCTTACACGGGGTGACCCCTTACACGGGTTAACCCTTACACGGGTTAACCCTTACACGGGGTGACCCATACACAGGGTGTAATCTTGCATGGGCTGACCCTTTTACAGGGTTCTACTGTATTGCACCCCTTTAATCACAGAGCATAGACCCGGCAGTCCATTGAGACGCCCTGTGTAGAGGTTGTCTTTCATACTTCGTCAGTCTAACCCTGTGGTACACTACACACCAAACTTTAATCTTTACCAGTGAACATGAAATGCACAATGTAGGGCACACCTCTGGACAAAAATAACAAATCCCCCTCTGCACCTCAAGCCAGTTTATTTTGCCAAGTGGATTTACATTACGTCGTCCCCAATTCTGACAGAGCGCAATCTGTCAAACTGACCACGAGGAGGAGAGGCCAAGAGCTCAGTTCATAAATCAAAGAGATCTCCGCAGAAATACTGCAGTAAAGTGCAGAGATTTTACAGAACATATTATATTACTGCAGTAATTATACAGAACAACCTAACCATGGTCGTACATCATATAAGACGAGATGAGGCTGACGTTTATTTACGACATGAGGCTATGAGGCCGAGTTCCCTGAACAACATCAACCTCATTGAGTCATAGCAACGATCTCTGTAGAAGTCTGCATCAAAACAGTGTACTGAACAGGGTGCCATACACAATGTATACGTCATGGGGACCCTTATATAGGCAGCGGGCTGGTCCGCCATTGACGAACATGTATCTCGTTATGATAAACCTAAAACCCGTACTCGACACCTGATTGTGGTCAGAGAGTGGACACCGCTACATTCAGTCCCTACACAGCGGATCATGGCCGCTACACAGATAAAGCAGGCAGCGGGCTGGTCCGCCATTGACGAACATGTATCTCGTTATGATAAACCTAAAGCCCGTACTCGACACCTGATTGTGGTCAGAGAGTGGACACCGCTACATTCAGTCCCTACACAGCGGATCATGGCCGCTACACAGATAAAGCAGGCAGCGGGCTGGTCCGCCATTGACGAACATGTATCTCGTTATGATAAACCTAAAGCCCGTACTCGACACCTGATTGTGGTCAGAGAGTGGACACCGCTACATTCAGTCCCTACACAGCGGATCATGGCCGCTACACAGATAAAGCAGGCAGCGGGCTGGTCCGCCATTGACGAACATGTATCTCGTTATGATAAACCTAAAACCCGTACTCGACACCTGATTGTGGTCAGAGAGTGGACACCGCTACATTCAGTCCCTACACAGCGGATCATGGCCGCTACACAGATAAAGCAGGCAGCGGGCTGGTCCGCCATTGACGAACATGTATCTCAGTGCGTGTTCATTGATTCTGCTTGATTGAGACACGGGGAGGGAGAGTAAGAAGAGTTTATAAATACTCCTCCGGGTTCTCTGTCTGCCAGGTGAGGGCTGCGGGTGTGGGCGGTCTCCTATAAACCGCTCAGTCCTAGAGGAGACACAGTTGGCAGGCAGTGTGGCTCTGGTGGGCAGTGTGTGACAAGGATGTAGTGGGTGGCAGGCAGTGTGGCTCTGGTGGGCAGTGTGTGACAAGGAGGTAGTGGGTGGCAGGCAGTATGGCTCTGGTGTGTCAAACCATTATGTATCATTTTACATCAATCTACTCTGTTATCTTAACTACACACATCTTCAAACTGAATGGATATTCATCATCCTAGGTTTTAAGAAAGAGACAGATTGGAAGATTTCTGCTGAAATTACCAAAAATATGAATAAATCTAGTGGGTGACTAGAGTAGGTAGCCATCAGCCAGTGGGATGCAGGCAGTAGACAGACATCTTTGCAAAGTGGGCAGCAAGAATTAAGCCGCTGGCTTTGCACAATGAGCAGTAGGTTGTACAGTGGGTGGCAGGCAGTATGCAGTAGGCGGTCAGTGCAGTGGGTGGCAGGCAGTAGGCAGTAGACGGTGAGCTCCATACAGTGGGTGGCAGGTAATGTGCAGCAGGCCGTCAGCTCCATACAGTGGGTGGCAGGCAATATGCAGTAGAAGGTCAGCTCTGTACAGTGGGTGGCAGGCAGTAGGCAGTAGGTGAGCAGCTCTGTACAGTGGGTGGCAGGCAGTAGATGGGCAGCCCTGTACAGTGGGTGGCAGGCAGTAGGTGAGCAGCTCTGTACAGTGGGTGGCAGGCAGTAGGTGGGCAGCTCTGTACAGTGGGTGGCAGGCAGTAGGTGGGCAGCTCTGTACAGTGGGTGGCAGGCAGTAGGTGAGCAGCTCTGTACAGTGGGTGGCAGGCAGTAGGTGGGCAGCTCTGTACAGTGGGTGGCAGGCAGTAGGTGGGCAGCCCCGTACAGTGGGTGGCAGGCAGTAGGTGTGCAGCTCTGTACAGTGGGTGGCAGGCAGTAGATGGGCAGCCCCTTACAGTGGGTGGCAGGCAGTAGGTGGGCAGCCCCGTACAGTGGGTAGCAGGCAGTAGGTGTGCAGCTCTGTACAGTGGGTGGCAGGCAGTAGATGGGCAGCTCTGTACAGTGGGTGGCAGGCAGTAGGTGGGCAGCTCAGCGGAGAGTAAGGAGACCCTCAGCACCAGGTGTCATTAAGGCTGGCGTCACCTGTCGACCATTAACGGCCCTGCCCGCAGGCCCACCCAACCTCCCCTGCAAAATAACCACGGGTTAAAAACCACCGCCACCCGCGGGTCAGGTCCTCAGCCGGTACGCCGTGAAAACAGGGACCTGTATAAATAAGGGACCCGGGTCATCAACAAGGTCCTCACCCGGTACACTGCGAAAATAGGGGCCTGTATAAATGAGGGACCTTGACAGTATTTGGCGGGCGGCAGGTTTTCAGGTGACGCCGGCCGGTGAGCGGGGGTGGGCGTGGCCATGTTTTATTCACCATCTTCTTCTACATCTCACACTTTTTACCAGTTCACTGCCGCAGGACGAGGAGAAGGTGACGAGCAGTTTGTGACCGCCGTGACCAGGTTTTTATACAGGCCCAGGAAGAAACGTGCCGATATGTTAGACCTATCTATAGAAGTATCAAGACTAGGTCGCCTTCTGATATGTTAGACCTATCTATAGAAGTATCAAGACTAGGCTGCCTACTGATATGTTAGACCTATTTATAGAAGTATTAAGACTAGAATGCCTACTGATATGTTAGACCTATCTATAGAAGTATCAAGACTAGGGTGCCTACTGATATGTTACATCTATCTATAGAAGTATTAAGACTAGGGTGCCTACTGATATGTTAGACCTATCTATAGAAGTATCAAGACTAGGGTGCCTACTGATATGTTAGACCTATCTATAGAAGTATTAAGACTAGGCTGCCTACTGATATGTTACATCTATCTATAGAAGTATTAAGACTAGGGTGCCTTCTGATATGTTACATCTATCTATAGAAGTATTAAGACTAGGCTGCCTACTGATATGTTAGACCTATCTATAGAAGTATCAAGACTAGGTCGCCTTCTGATATGTTAGACCTATCTATAGAAGTATCAAGACTAGAATGCCCTCTGATATGTTAGACCTATCTATAGAAGTATCAAGACTAGGTCGCCTTCTGATATGTTAGACCTATCTATAGAAGTATCAAGAGTAGGCTGCCTACTGATATGTTAGACCTATCTATAGAAGTATCAAGACTAGAATGCCCTCTGATATGTTAGACCTATCTATAGAAGTATCAAGACTAGGTCGCCTTCTGATATGTTAGACCTATCTATAGAAGTATCAAGACTAGGTCGCCTACTGATATGTTAGACCTATCTATAGAAGTATCAAGACTAGGTCGCCCTCTGATATGTTAGACCTATCTATAGAAGTATTAAGACTAGGGTGCCTTCTGATATGTTAGACCTATCTATAGAAGTATTAAGACTAGAATGCCTTCCGATATGTTAGACCTATCTATAGAAGTATTAAGACTAGGTCGCCTTCTGATATGTTAGACCTATCTATAGAAGTATTAAGACTAGAATGCCTTCCGATATGTTACACTTATTTATAGAAGTATTGAGACTAGAATGCCTTCCGATATGTTACACTTATTTATAGAAATATTAAGACGAGGGTGCCTTCTGATATGCTACATGTTTTTATAGAATATTTCGTCGTTAGGACATGTTGAATATTGCAGCTTTCCTTTTTTCCAAGGAAATCCTTGCTTTCTCTTTAAGATCATGAAATAATGTTCCTTGCTTAAAACAAAGAGAGTATGAATTCGGCCTTATTCACACCAATAAAACTGGTTTACACCTCCCCGCACACCGCAGCCTAAACACATGGCCAATAACGATGTGTTTTCCTTGTTTCTCAGTCCAATATTTCCCATTGTTCATGACCCGAACTGACATCCCTCACTTTATTTGAAGTGTAACTATTAAGATGGCTGGCGGCAGTTGTCCACAACCCCGCCTGCCTTGTCAGTTGTGATTATATAAATACCTGATCTAAATTTCCTGATACATAATCTGAAACCAGCGGGAAAGGTTGAACCTTGAGTAAGTGAAAAAGTCTCCCCGGGACTTAAACAAAGAAACGGCACAAAGCTATATTTGATGTAGATTTTGATGAATATTCACATCCACTATTAGCTGACAGTGCCTGCTACAGTAGCAGACGGTCGGTCACAGACAGTCGGTCGCAGTCGGTCGCAGACATTCATTCACAGACACTCGGTCGCAGACAGTTGGCCACACACAGTTGGTCTCAGACACTCGGTCGCAGTCGGTAGTAGACAGTCGGCCAGAGACAGTCATTCGCACACACTTGGTCGCACACACTTGGTCACAGTCGGCCACAGACAGTCAGTCGGTCGCAGAGACTTGGTCCCAGACACTCAGTCAGAGACAGTCGGTCGCAGACAGTCGGTCGCAGACACTCAGTCACAGACAGTCGGTCCCAGACAGTCAGTCGGTCGCAGAGACTTTGTTGCAGAGACTCGGTTACAGACACTCGGTCGCAGACACTCGGTCAGAGACACTCGGTCATAGACACTCGGCCACAGACACTCGGCCACAGACACTCGGCCACAGACACTCGGTCGCAGACACTCGGTCGCAGACACTCGGTCAGACACTCGGTCAGAGACACTCGGTCATAGACACTCGGTCGCAGCGTGAGTCTGTGTGACTGAGTCGAGAGCTCACTGCCCCCGCCATGCCATCACCTCCCCCCACACACACACACCCACCCAGACAGGGTGTGAGATGTCCTCTCTTTAAACCACGACCACGTCGTAACACGCGACACACGCCGCCCGCCCCTGGTCGGGTCTACACTCATCACACACGCCGCCCGCCCCTGGTCGGGTCTACACTCATCACGTCAGCATCATAAACACTGCTGTGTTTTCTCATGTTGATGACGGGCAATGTTAGGCCTGGTAGCAAAGACTGCTTGGTGACTTTGTTTTATTTCTACTGGAGGTAATCGGGAGGCTCTTGTTGTGAGATGTTGATGACGGGCAGTGTTAGGCCGGTGACTTTGTTTTATTTCTACTGGAGGTAATCGGGAGGCTCTTGTTGTGAGATGTTGATGACGGGCAGTGTTAGGCCGGTGACTTTGTTTTATTTCTACTGGAGGTAATCGGGGGGCTCTTGTTGTGAGATGTTGATGACGGGCAGTGTTAGGCCGGTGACTTTGTTTTATTTCTACTGGAGGTAATCGGGGGGCTCTTGTTGTGACATGTTGATGACGGGCAGTGTTAGGCCGGTGACTTTGTTTTATTTCTCGTGGAGGTAATCGGGGGGCTCTTGTTGTGACATGTTGATGACGGGCAGTGTTAGGCCGGTGACTTTGTTTTATTTCTCGTGGAGGTAATCGGGGGGCTCTTGTTGTGCCATGTTGATGACGGGCAGTGTTAGGCCGGTGACTTTGTTTTATTTCTACTGGAGGTAATCGGGGGGCTCTTGTTGTGCCATGTTGATGACGGGCAGTGTTAGGCCGGTGACTTTGTTTTATTTCTACTGGAGGTAATCGGGGGGCTCTTGTTGTGAGATGTTGATGACGGGCAGTGTTAGGCCGGTGACTTTGTTTTATTTCTACTGGAGGTAATCGGGGGGCTCTTGTTGTGACATGTTGATGACGGGCAGTGTTAGGCCGGTGACTTTGTTTTATTTCTCGTGGAGGTAATCGGGGGGCTCTTGTTGTGACATGTTGATGACGGGCAGTGTTAGGCCGGTGACTTTGTTTTATTTCTCGTGGAGGTAATCGGGGGGCTCTTGTTGTGACATGTTGATGACGGGCAGTGTTAGGCCGGTGACTTTGTTTTATTTCTCGTGGAGGTAATCGGGGGGCTCTTGTTGTGCCATGTTGATGACGGGCAGTGTTAGGCCGGTGACTTTGTTTTATTTCTACTGGAGGTAATCGGGGGGCTCTTGTTGTGAGATGTTGATGACGGGCAGTGTTAGGCCGGTGACTTTGTTTTATTTCTACTGGAGGTAATCGGGGGGCTCTTGTTGTGACATGTTGATGACGGGCAGTGTTAGGCCGGTGACTTTGTTTTATTTCTCGTGGAGGTAATCGGGGGGGCTCTTGTTGTGACATGTTGATGACGGGCAGTGTTAGGCCGGTGACTTTGTTTTATTTCTCGTGGAGGTAATCGGGAGGCTCTTGTTGTGAGATGTTGATGACGGGCAGTGTTAGGCCGGTGACTTTGTTTTATTTCTACTGGAGGTAATCGGGGGGCTCTTGTTGTGAGATGTTGCTCCAGGCCGGACTTTGACATGCGCAGTAGAGATCCTACAAGGCAGAGGATGAAGAGTGATTCAGACTTCCGTATATAAAATACAAGGGAGAGAACCTCGCTGGACATCACATACTAAACTCCCCATTATCGCTCAGGGTAAATACAAGTTCCGCTCACGAGTGGATGCTCACGAGTCGATGGGCACACCACAACCACATGAACCACAGTTTTCGCATTTACATTTGGAGAACCTGAATATAATTTCGGATTTATATGTAGAAGTAGTTGAAATTTCCATTTCTGAAACCGTTAAACTGCAATAATTGTGGGTTACGGTTCAAGGGTCGATCACCAAAGAACGTCAGCAACCAGCGAACACCGGAACTTGTAAACAGACTGAATTATGGGATATCTCAATAGGGCCTATAGCAATGTAACAGCTGCCGTCTGTCCAAGCACAATCTGCACACTCAGCCTGTGCATATACGACTAGATCTCTGTTAGGAGAGTGTACGTTCTGTATCCCCGCATCATGAAGGAGAGCGAGTTTTTGCTGACCTCCTCCAGCCCCCCCTCCCCTCTCCTCTCCCTCCTCACGCTGCTATTTCCGTCGTCCATTGTGTTGTCAAGGTGATCTAACGTCACGCCGTGCCACCAGACGGCGTGACGCTAACTATGGTAACTATGGTAACACCAAGCCGCCATGTTTACAAATGGCCGCCGCCGGGGGGCTTAGCGGTGTCTCGGGGCATGTTCGGGTCGTGAATGTTGCGTCGTGTGAGGGAGGACTTGATGTAGTCGTTAGCCGCTAGAGGGAGGACTTGATGTAGTCGTTAGCCGCTAGAGGGAGGACTTGATGTAGCCGTTAGACGCTAGAGGGAGGGCTTGATGTAGCCGCTAGAGGGAGGACTTGATGTAGCCGCTAGAGGGAGGGCTTGATGTAGCCGTTAGCCGCTAGAGGGAGGACTTGATGTAGCCGCTAGAGGGAGGGCTTGATGTAGCCGCTAGAGGGAGGACTTGATGTAGCCGTTAGCCGCTAGAGGGAGGGCTTGATGTAGCCGTTAGCCGCTAGAGGGAGGACTTGATGTAGTCGTTAGCCGCTAGAGGGAGGACTTGATGTAGCCGTTAGCCGCTAGAGGGAGGGCTTGATGTAGCCGTTAGCCGCTAGAGGGAGGACTTGATGTAGTCGTTAGCCGCTAGAGGGAGGACTTGATGTAGCCGCTAGAGGGAGGACTTGATGTAGCCGTTAGCCGCTAGAGGGAGGACTTGATGTAGCCGTTAGCCGCTAGAGGGAGAACTTGATGTAGCCGTTAGCCGCTAGAGGGAAGACTTTATCTAGCCGCTAGAGGGAGGACTTGATGTAGCCGTTAGCCGCTAGAGGGAGGACTTGATGTAGCCGTTAGCCGCTAGAGGGAGGACTTGATGTAGCCGCTAGAGGGAGGACTTGATGTAGCCGTTAGCCGCTAGAGGGAGGACTTGATGTAGCCCCTAGCCGCTAGAGGGAAGACTTGATGTAGCCGCTAGAGGGGGGACTTGATGTAGCCGTTAGCCGCTAGAGGGAGGACTTGATGTAGCCGCTAGCCGCTAGTGGGAGGGCTTGATGTAGCTGTTAGCCGCTAGAGGGAGGGCTGGATGTAGCCGCTAGCCGCTAGAGGGAGGTCGTGATGTAGCCGCTAGAGGGTGGAGTTGATGCCTCTAGATAGGAACATAAAACAATCAACATGATCTACGATCAGAGGGAAGGCCAAACATTGCGTGTTTAAGAGCATTCCCGGATTTATTAGAGCCCTACTGGCAAAATATATCAGCGGGGTTTGGGATTATGAGGTTTTTGTAACTTTTATTGGAGCATACTCCAACGCTCTATAAAGTCTAATAGGACATATGTTGGACGCCCTGCAGGGGACATAGCCTTTGTTAGTTCATGAGGCAGTCACCAGGTGGCCGACACCATGGCGCCCTCATTAGGGCGACACTTCCTGTGACTTTTTGTTTTTAGGAAACTCGACCGACTTTCAAAGTTTGCCCATGGTTTCCTCGTCTCTCCACACCAGTAAATGTGTAGGGGTGAGATGTCTACCTGAATTCATCTCATAGACTCGGTCCAGCCCAAAGAAAGTCTAATTGAGCAAATTAACAGAGGGCCGTTACACTCTCCAAACAGAGAGACACATAAACCTGCCAGCTGACGACCAGTCTCACCCACCTGCTCTGTCCAGGGACATTGCTTCTCGTTGTGACCAGCTGCAGGGAGGTGTCCCTCTGCCTTCACTGCCATATAAGGAATATAGTAGACCCAGCAGTCAATGACTGCAAACCACGACCTTCACCTTGACCTCCTTACATAGTTATAATAGTGCCTTTGGGCGGCTCTACAGTCTGCAGTTGACCTGAATCGAGTGGCCAAAACCACCCTCTCTAATATCGTTGGCCTATTTGGTTAAAGGCTTTCTGATGTATCGATGTCTTTTATTATCCAGGGTATGCAAAGGTCCTCACTGAAAGTATACGGGATCTCCTTAGATTGTTTAAAAACTTTAAAAATGTTATGTTTGAATCTGTGACCAATACATACTAAAAACCCCGTGAAGTGGTGTTATCATTAGGGGTACGATAAATGAGTAGTTCATACTGTTACCTTTCTACACCTTGCTTGACGTAATCCTCTTCATGGTACAAAGACACTTCGTAGTCTAGTATTCATCCCTTAGTTTTTTTCCCTAGAAATAAATCAATTTCATATTTTACAGTAAATTCTAATCATGAACATTAAAACTGACCAGTATTTCCATAATGTCGCAGCAGAAAAGTTGAATTGAACTTTACATTTGAAACTGTGTTTGATTTGTAATTGGAAGCTGAAGTCACTTAAATTCACCTGACGTTAAGAAAAAACACCAAGAAAACTGAAACAACATTCACTGTGCAATTAGATTTCCTCCAAATCCGCGGAGAGAAGAAGAGGGGAGCGGCTGAGCCTTTTGACGCCGTCTGTCGTGTTTTTAAAACTCTTTTTGTTGGAGTATTTGTGTGCAAGTCGGATATTGGAGTAAACATTTCACCGTGGGCGACCTTCGTACCGTACGACTTGCTCTAGGAGGCAATTCGCCGATCTGATAACGCGGCGGACGTTACGCGGCGGACGTTACGCGGCGGACGTTACGCGGCGGACGTTACGCGGCGGACGGTACGCGGCGGACGGTACGCGGCGGACGGTACGCGGCGGTTCTGACACCCACTGGGCGGGGTCGCGTACAGAGCTATATTCACCCGGAGACACTTCTCAAGTAGCCTGGTTATATTCATAGGTTTTCACTAACAAGACATCGTACATGTCTGATACTCTGTGAGGTTTTAAGTAATGTTTATCATTGTATACCTGTGCACGAACTTCTATGAAATACTGCCCGCTGCTGGGCATGACGTATGAATAATTACGGGCTCATTGTCAGTCAGTAAATAAAATGGATGTTTTTCGTGATGTTGAGGTTTATAAACTGTGCCCAAAGTGATGGTGTTCTTGATCTTCTATAACATAACTATAGCCCCTCGTCTACAGGGTCTGGCCATAGTTATGGGATGGAAAACCTAGAACGGCATCACTACAGGCTCAGTAACGACGTTTCCGTACAATATCACAAGAAACTTTACAAGTAAGGTGTCTTTGTATATTCTCATACTGTGTATGATGTTTGTCAGAGACAGAAAGGAACATGCTTGTACATACGAGACGATAATGTGACTATTTGAGACGATAACGTGTGACTATACGAGACGATAATGTGACTATTTGAGACGGTAACGTGTGACTATATGTGATGGACAACATGTGGGGCTGTCTGTGAGACATAACAAAACATGACATTTTAAGTCTACCTGTGGCAGAGCCGCCTCACAGTATCTCAGTAAAAAGGTTTGAAACGAGACTTTCATTAAAAGATCACCATACGTGAACAAACAATGCAGTCACCATGGTAACGCAGTAAAAAGGCGGGAGACGTTCTGTAAGGTGTGTGAGGGGTGCAGTAAGGTGTGTGAGGGGTGCAGTAAGGTGAGAGAGGGTGCAGTAAGGTGTGTGAGGGGTGCAGTAACATGTGTGAGGGGTGCAGTAAGGTGTGTAAGGGGTGCAGTAAGGTGTGTGAGGGGTGCAGTAAGGTGTGAGAGGGTGCAGTAAGGTGTGTGAGGGGTGCAGTAACATGTGTGAGGGGTGCAGTAAGGTGTGTGAGGGGTGCAGTAAGGTGTCTGAAAGGTGCAGTAACGTGTCTGAGGGGCGCAGTAACATGTGGCAGGTACATCAGCCTCGTCTTCACATTTCTACCCTTCCCAGAATGCCTCAGCTGCTGCCCAGGAGGATTTCCGGGCAGCCACATCCGGTAAATAAAGGTTGAGAAAGGTCCTGTGACCTTTCTCTGTGAGGTGCTGCATTGTAGCCGTGAATATCCTCACCTTCCTGTCCTGAGATCTGCATTGTCTCGGGTCATATCTCAGCCTTCCTGTCTAATGCCGGGGACACACCAAGCGAGTGAAGGCAGCCATCTCTGGAATCACCAACACAAATTGGCGTGTATGTGAGATATTGTTTCATAGGAATATCTCCTGCCTATAATTTCGCCGCGTTAGTTTCTTGGTGTGTCTCGAGCATAAGGTGTGGGTTGTATCGTGTATTATCTCAACCTCCCTCTATAAGCTGTACCTTGTATCAGGTTTTATCTCAACCCTCCTCTATAAGTTGTACCTTGTATCGTGTATCATCTCAACCCTCCTCTATAAGCTGTACCTTGTATCAGGTTTTATCTCAACCCTCCTCTATAAGCTGTACCTTGTATCAAGTTTTATCTCAACCCTCCTCTATAAGCTGTACCTTGTATCGTGTTTTATCTCAACCCTCCTCTATAAGTGTACCTTGTATCAGGTTTTATCTCAACCCTCCTCTATAAGCTGTACCTTGTATCGTGTTTTATCTCAACCCTCCTCTATAAGCTGTACCTTGTATCAGGTTTTATCTCAACCCTCCTCTATAAGCTGTACCTTGTATCGTGTTTTATCTCAACCCTCCTCTATAAGCTGTACCTTGTATCGTGTATCATCTCAACCCTCCTCTATAAGTGTACCTTGTATCAGGTTTTATCTCAACCCTCCCCTATAAGCTGTACCTTGTATCAGGTTTTATCTCAGCCCTCCTCTATAAGTGTACCTTGTATCAGGTTTTATCTCAACCCTCCTCTATAAGTGTACCTTGTATCAGGTTTTATCTCAACCCTCCTCTATAAGCTGTACCTTGTATCAGGTTTTATCTCAACCCTCCTCTATAAGCTGTACCTTGTATCAGGTTTTATCTCGACCTCCCTCTATAACCTGTACCTTGTATCAGGTTTTATCTCGACCCTCCTCTATAAGCTGTACCTTGTATCAGGTTTTATCTCAACCTCCCTCTATAAGCTGTACCTTGTATCGTGTATCATCTTAACCTCCCTCTATAAGCTGTACCTTGTATCAGGTTTTATCTCAACCCTCCTCTATAAGCTGTACCTTGTATCGTGTATCATCTCAACCCTCCTCTATAAGCTGTACCTTGTATCAGGTTTTATCTTAACCTCACTCTATTAGTTGTATGGTTATTATCTTGTGTACCTCGAGGAATCTCATGCTCAGTATCATTTTAGTATTAAGGAACTTATCTGCATAAGCTGCCGAATTTGTTTGTAAGCCTACTCGGTAGGCAGAGGAACCTAAGACTGGAGCACCGGGAAAATACGAAGTTAATGTGACTTCCTACGGTTCAACTTCAGTATAAATAAAAAATAAAAAACAACCCCCATTACAAATAACGACCCAACCTAAAGTGGACTTCACCCCAACAGACCGTATTTCTCTGGTACCTCTGACTCATCCTGAGACTTACATCACAATAATACTCATCGGGCTTTCACGAAGATGAATTCTGATCGCCTTGCAAAGTAATCTCCATTTTTGTGTTTTTATTAGTCGTTGCGTCGTGTGCTGTTTCGATTAGAACGGGAGGAGTGCGGGCTGAAGAAGATAAAAGTCCCCCCCCCACCCCTCATTAGCCCGGTTACCTGGGTCGGCCGGACCTCAGACATCATGGCGCCCGGGTTTTTATGTCATCACGTGATCAGTGATTGGGTGCGCTAATTGCCGTCACACCTTTCTCTTAATTAACAGTCGGAGCTGTGATTAAGTGCCTTCAGAATTGACAGAACTTAATCTGTCAACAAACTGTTAATTGACGATACTTCTCGGGAGGCATCCTAATTATTAGTGATTAACCCTTTAAGGCAATGCCAGGCTATAGTAGGGCAATGCCTTAAGGCATTGCCAGGCTATCGTAGGGCAATGCCTTAATATAGTGGTAGGACAATAGCTCAAGGCATTGCAGGGCTGTCAAGACAATACCTTAAGGCATTGCAAGGCTGTGTCAGGATAATACCTTGAGGCATTGCAGGGCTATGTCCGGAAAATATCTTGAGGCATTGCAGGGCTATGTCAGGAAAATACCTTGAGGCATTGCAGGGCTATGTCAGGAAAATACCTTGAGGCATTGCAGGGCTATGCCAGGATAATACCTTGAGGCATTGCAGGGCTATGTCAGGAAAATACCTTGAGGCATTGCAGGACTATGTCAGGAAAATACCTTGAGGCATTGCAGGGCTATGTCAGGAAAATACCTTGAGGCATTGCAGGGCTATGTCAGGATAATACCTTTAGGCATTGCAGGGCTATGTCAGGAAAACACCTTGAGGCATTGCAGGGCTATGTCAGGATAATACCTTGAGGCATTGCAGGGCTATGTCAGGATAATACCTTGAGGCATTGCAGGGCTATGTCAGGATAATAACTTTAGGCATTGCAGGGCTATGTCAGGAAAATACCTTGAGGCATTGCAGGGCTATGTCAGGATAATACCTTGAGGCATTGCAGGGCTATGTCAAGATAATACCTTGAGGTATTGCAGGGCTATGTCAGGAAAATACCTTGAGGCATTGCAGGGCTATGTCAAGACAATACCTAAAGGCATTGCAGGGCTATGTCAGGATAATACCTTGAGGCATTGCAGGGCTATGTCAGGAAAATACCTTGAGGCATTGTAGGGCTATGTCAAGACAATACCTAAAGGCATTGCAGGGCTATGTCAGGAAAATACCTTGAGGCATTGCAGGGCTATGTCAGGAAAATACCTTGAGGCATTGCAGGGCTATGTCAAGACAATACCTAAAGGCATTGCAGGGCTATGTCAGGATAATACCTTGAGGCATTGCAGGGCTATGTCAGGATAATACCTTGAGGCGTTGCAGGGCTACGTCAAGACAATACCTAAAGGCATTGCAGGGCTATGTCAGGAAATAACCTTGAGGCATTGCAGGGCTATGTCAGGATAATACCTTGAGGCGTTGCAGGGCTATGTCAGGATAATACCTTGAGGCATTGCAGGGCTATGTCAGGATAATACCTTGAGGCATTGCAGGGCTATGTCAGGATAATACCTTGAGGCATTGCAGGGCTATGTCAGGAAAATACCTTGAGGCATTGCAGGGCTATGTCAAGACAATACCTAAAGGCATTGCAGGGCTATGTCAGGATATTACCTTGAGGCATTGCAGGGCTATGTCAGGATAATACCTTGAGGCGTTGCAGGGCTATGTCAGGAAAATACCTTGAGGCATTGCAGGGCTATGTCAGGATAATACCTTGAGGTATTGCAGGGCTATGTCAGGATAATACCTTGAGGCATTGCAGGGCTATGTCAGGAAAATACCTTGGGGCATTGCAGGGCTATGTCAGGAAAATACCTTTAGGCATTGCAGGGCTATGTCAGGATAATACCTTGAGGCATTGCAGGGCTATGTCAGGATAATACCTTGAGGCATTGCAGGACTATGTCAGGATAATACCTTGAGGCGTTGCAGGGCTATGTCAGGATAATACCTTGAGGCATTGCAGGGCTATGTCAGGAAAATACCTTGAGGCATTGCAGGGCTATGTCAGGATAATACCTTGAGGCATTGCAGGGCTATGTCAGGAAAATACCTTGAGGCATTGCAGGGCTATGTCAGGAAAATACCTTGGGGCATTGCAGGGCTATGTCAGGGCTATGAGGTAGATGTCTCTCCAGGGGAGAACCGCCATGTTGGATCCTTCCAAGGCGATTTACCGTGAAACGATGCTTCAATAGAGAAACCTGTCGTGGCACCTTCAAGTAATCCCAGGTGAAAGCCAAGCTCGTATGTGAAAGTCACCATGATACGTTGACCAGGCATTCCTGTCGAGGTGGAAATGCCCGCCATGCCTTGAGCCGTGATGCTTTAAGTGAGGAAGGGCTCCCTGACTGGTCCCCGGTCAGCTTCCCACTCAAGACTGGTCTCACAGCCATCTGTATGCAAAACGCCTGACGAGCAACTGAGGAGCTCGGGATCTGACCTGACGACCATCCACTCAGAGACGGGTCGGGACAGGGTTAGGGAGGGAGGCAGTGGGATCTGACCTGACGACCATCCACTCAGAGACGGGTCGGGACAGGGTTAGGGAGGGAGGCAGTGGTCAAGGCGCTGGTCATCACAGGGTGGTGGGTTCGAGTCCCACTGCAGACACCTTGCTCCTTCACCCCCCCCCCCCCCCCCGCAGTGGTAGACTTACTGCTATATCAAAGACCAGTCCTTCTCGTACCGTGTCTATGTGGTGTGGTGTACAGCCACCTTTCTCCTTCATCCCCAGCAGTGGTGGATTTACTGCTATATCAAAGACCAATCCTTCTCACACCATGTCTATGTGGTGTGGTGTACAGCCACCTTTCTCCTTCACCCCCAGCAGTGGTAGATTTACTGCTATATCAAAGACCAGTCCTTCTCATACCATGTCTATGTGATGTGGTGTACAGCCACCTTTCTCCTTCATCCCCAGCAGTGGTAGACTTACTGCTATATCAAAGACCAGTCCTTCTCATACCAGGTCTGTGTGGTGTGGTGTACAGCCACCTTTCTCCTTCATCCCCAGCAGTGGTAGACTTACTGCTATATCAAAGACCAGTCCTTCTCATACCATGTCTGTCTGGTGTGGTGTACAGCCACCTTTCTCCTTTACCCCCCGCAGTGGTAGATTTACTGCTATATCAAAGACCAGTCCTTCTCATACCATGTCTGTATGGTGTGGTGAACAGCCATCTTTCTCCTTCACCCCCCCCCCCCCCCGCAGTGGTAGACTTACTGCTATATCAAAGACCAGTCCTTCTCTTACCATATCTGTGTGGTGTGGTGTTCAGCCACCTTTCTCCTTCACCCCCAGCAGTGGTAGATTTACTGCTATATCAAAGACCAATCCTTCTCACACCATGTCTATGTGGTGTTGGAAGTAAAAGAACTCTCACCTTGGTAAATGTGTAGGGGGGAGATTTCTACCTGTGAGAAAAGGTGAACCTTGAGTCTATATATACACCCTGGGGCTCCCTTGGGACGATGAATTACTCCTTGTTGTGATAGAATCTCAGGTGTGAGAGGGCGCAGATAGTACAGACTTGCCACCTGCTAAACAATGTGAGTTTACAGAACAGGTACAGACATGCCACCTGCTACACAATGTGAGTTTACAGAACAGGTAGAGACATGCCACATGCTACACAATGTGAGTTTACAGAACAGGTAGAGACATGCCACCTGCTAAACAATGTAAGTTTAAAGAACAGGTAGAGACATGCCACCTGCTAACCAACATTTATTTTCCTGGTCTTGCTCGGTCGACATTGTGACCTCTGTGTTTCCAATAAGTTTATCATGTAGTGGGTTTATTTTTGTCATTCGGTGATAATTAAAAGTGGATATTAAATGGGTGCTGGTTATTTGGTTGTGATGATAATGACATTCAGATCACTGAGGACCGACCTTTGAAGTGCAGCTCTAAGGTTAGCGCCAGAAACATGGTCACCTGACAAGCACCTGGTCTACAAATAACCTGCTACTTTTTACCTTCCACATTGTTTTCTCGAATTACGTTCTTTGTTTCAAGAAGACTGAGGGGAAAACATCGCAGTCAAAGGTCGGCTCCCGCTTTCTCACTTCTAACGCTGATATCATGAGATGAAAAGAAATTAGGAAATATTGACGATTTTAAAGTTCATTGAGATCTACTTGGAAAGTTGGAAAGTTACTTAATTACGATATCTCGGTGTGTCATCAAACAGCACATAACAGACGTGTTCAGACACACTCACTTCGTCTCTGTATAATACTCTACATGTTCCTCGTTTCCATGTCTCCATGTCTCATATCAAATAACACAGAACGGATGTCATTCAGACACACTCACGACGTCTCTGTATAGTACACTACATGTCTCACATCAAACAACACAGAACGGATGTCGTTCAGACCCACTCACGACGTCTCTGTATAATACTCTACATGTCTCACATCAAACAACACAGAACGGATGTCGTTCAGACCCACTCACGACGTCTCTGTATAGTACACTACAGAACGGATGTCGTTCAGACCCACTCACGACGTCTCTGTATAGTACACTACAGAACGGATGTCGTTCAGACCCACTCACGACGTCTCTGTATAGTACAACACAGAACGGATGTCGTTCAGACTCACTCACGACGTCTCTGTATAGTACAACACAGAACGGATGTCGTTCAGACACACTAACCACGTCTCTGTATAGTACACTACATGTGTCATATCAAACAGCACAGAACGGATGTCGTTCAGACCCACTCACGACGTCTCTGTATAGTACAACACATAACGGATGTCGTTCAGACTCACTCACGACGTTTCTGTATAGTACACTACATGTCTCATATCGGTAGATGGGCGTGTCACAGACGTCCCTGTCTCTGTATAGTTCACTACGTGTCTCATATCGGTAGATGGGTGTGTCACAGACGTCCCTGTCTCTGTATAGTACACTACGTGTCTCATATCGGTAGATGGGCGTGTCACAGACGTCCCTGTCTCTGTATAGTACACTACGTGTCTCATATCGGTAGATGGGCGTGTCACAGACGTCCCTGTCTCTGTATAGTTCACTACGTGTCTCATATCGGTAGATGGGCGTGTCACAGACGTCCCTGTCTCTGTATAGTACACTACGTGTCTCATATCGGTAGATGGGCGTGTCACAGACGTCCCTGTCTCTGTATAGTACACTACGTGTGTTATACCGGTAGATGGGCGTGTCACAGACGTCCCTGTCTCTGTATAGTACACTACGTGTGTTATATCGGTAGATGGGCGTGTCACAGACGTCCCTGTCTCCGTATAGTACACTACGTGTGTCATATCGGTAGATGGGCGTGTCACAGACGTCCCTGTCTCTGTATAGTACACTACGTGTCTCATACCGGTAGATGGGCGTGTCACAGACGTCCCTGTCTCTGTATAGTACACTACGTGTGTTATATCGGTAGATGGGCGTGTCACAGACGTCCCTGTCTCTGTATAGTACACTACGTGTGTTATATCGGTAGATGGGCGTGTCACAGACGTCCCTGTCTCTGTATAGTACACTACGTGTGTTATATCGGTAGATGGGCGTGTCACAGACGTCCCTGTCTCTGTATAGTACACTACGTGTCTCATACCGGTAGATGGGCGTGTCACAGACGTCCCTGTCTCTGTATAGTACACTACGTGTCTCATATCGGTAGATGGGCGTGTCACAGACGTCCCTGTCTCTGTATAGTACACTACATGTGTTATACCGGTAGATGGGCGTGTCACAGACGTCCCTGTCTCTGTATAGTACACTACGTGTGTTATACCGGTAGATGGGCGTGTCACAGACGTCCCTGTCTCTGTATAGTACACTACGTGTCTCATATCGGTAGATGGGCGTGTCACAGAAGTCCCTGTCTCTGTATAGTACACTACGTGTGTTATATCGGTAGATGGGCGTGTCACAGACGTCCCTGTCTCTGTATAGTACACTACGTGTCTCATATCGGTAGATGGGCGTGTCACAGAAGTCCCTGTCTCTGTATAGTACACTACGTGTGTTATATCGGTAGATGGGCGTGTCACAGACGTCCCTGTCTCTGTATAGTACACTACGTGTCTCATATCGGTAGATGGGCGTGTCACAGAAGTCCCTGTCTCTGTATAGTACACTACATGTCTTATATCGGTAGATGGGCGTGTCACATACGTCCCTGTCTCTGGGTGACGTTGTGGTTGTCAGGTCGTGTGTAATCAGAGCAGATCACGTCTGAGGGAACCTATTTGTCTGTCAGACTCTGAGCTCGACACAGACAACATCTCACGGTGAACTCTGCCGGGTTATCACAGACACGGCGGGCAGACGGAGACAATGTCTGTCTAAATACGGAACGTATCAACAACCCCCTCGACGACCTCAACAACCTCACGTATCTGAAGAGGCCGATTCCCTACCTAGGTCACTTTCCCCCGGAATTTAACTTTTCAGTGAAAGACATTGTATTGCAGGTGTATGTGAGGGGTATATACAGTAGAACCCCGTGTAAGGAGCCACCCTGTGTAAGGGTCACCCCGTGTAAGGGTTCACCCCGTGTAAGGGTTCACCCCGTGTAAGGGTCACCCCGTGTAAGGAGCCACCCTGTGTAAGGAGCCACCCTGTGTAAGGGGTCACCCCGTGTAAGGAGCCACCCCGTGTAAGGGTCACCCCGTGTAAGGAGCCACCCCGTGTAAGGGTCACCCCGTGTAAGGGTTCACCCCGTGTAAGGGTTCACCCCGTGTAAGGGTCACCCCGTGTAAGGAGCCACCCCGTGTAAGGAGCCACCCTGTGTAAGGAGCCACCCCGTGTAAGGGTTCACCCCGTGTAAGGGTCACCCCGTGTAAGGGTTCACCCCGTGTAAGGGTTCACCCCGTGTAAGGGTTCACCCCGTGTAAGGGTCACCCCGTGTAAGGAGCCACCCTGTGTAAGGGGTCACCCCGTGTAAGGGTTCACCCCGTGTAAGGGTTCACCCAGTGTAAGGGGCACCCCGTGTAAGGAGCCACCCTGTGTAAGGGGTCACCCCGTGTGAGGGCGTCACTCCGTGTAAGGGTTCACCCCGTGTACAGGGAACAACCCGTGTAAGGGTGTCCCCGTGTAAGGGGGTCAATGAGTCTCTACCCTCTAAGATCAGGAAATAGATCCCCGGGCAGGAGGAGGGTGGGCGGGTGGGTAAAAGGTGAGGCCTTGAATCACCTCCTACTCTCTGAGATCCCCGACACTGCCCGCCACAGATGTTCAATGAGTTTCCACTCTCCACTCTCTGAGATCCCCGACACACCTTCCCCCGCCCGCCGACAGGTTCAATGAGTCCCCGCTCTCTGAGATCCCCGTCTCCCGCCCCCCGCCCCCCGACACACCTCTCCCCGCCTGCCGACAGAGGTTCAATGAGTCCCCGCTCTCTGAGATACCCGTCTCCCGCCCCCCGCCCCCCGACACGCCTCCCCCCGCCCGCCAACAGGTTCAATGAGTCTCCGCTCTCTGAGATCCCCGTCTCCCGCCGACAGGTTCAATGAGTCCCCGCTCTCTGAGATACCCGTCTCCCGCCGACAGGTTCAATGAGTCCCCGCTCTCTGAGATACCCGTCTCCCGCCCCCCGCCCCCCGACACACCTCCCCCCGCCCGCCGACAGGTTCAATGAGTCTCCACTCTCTGAGATCCCCGTCTCCCGCCGACAGGTTCAATGAGTCCCCGCTCTATGAGATACCCGTCTCCTGCCCCCCGCCCCCCGACACACCTCTCCCCGCCCGCCGACAGGTTCAATGAGTCCCCGCTCTCTGAGATACCCGTCTCCCGCCCCCCGTCCCCCGACACACCTCCCCCCGCCCGCCGACAGGTTCAATGAGTCTCTACTCTCTGAGATCCCCGTCTCCCGCCCCCCGCCCCCCGACACACCTCCCCTCGCCCGCCGACAGGTTCAATGAGTCTCTACTCTCTGAGATACCCGTCTCCCGCCGACAGGTTCAATGAGTCCCCGCTCTATGAGATCCCCGTCTCCCGCCCCCCGCCCCCCGACACACCTCCCCCCGCCCGCCGACAGGTTCAATGAGTCTCTACTCTCTGAGATACCCGTCTCCCGCCGACAGGTTCAATGAGTCCCCGCTCTATGAGATCCCCGTCTCCCGCCCCCCGCCCCCCGACACACCTCCCCCCGCCCGCCGACAGGTTCAATGAGTCTCCACTCTCTGAGATACCCGTCTCCCGCCGACAGGTTCAATGAGTCCCCGCCCGCCGACAGGTTCAATGAGTCTCCGCTCTCTGAGATCCCCGACACTGCCCCCCGACACACCTCCCCCCGCCCGCCGACAGGTTCAATGAGTCCCCGTTCTATGAGATACCCGTCTCCCGCCGACAGGTTCAATGAGTCCCCGCCCGCCGACAGGTTCAATGAGTCCCCGCTCTATGAGATACCCGTCTCCCGCCGACAGGTTCAATGAGTCCCCGCCCGCCGACAGGTTCAATGAGTCCCCGCTCTCTGAGATACCCGTCTCCCGCCCCCCGTCCCCCGACACACCTCCCCCCGCCCGCCGACAGGTTCAATGAGTCTCTACTCTCTGAGATCCCCGTCTCCCGCCCCCCGCCCCCCGACACACCTCCCCCCGCCCGCCGACAGGTTCAATGAGTCTCTACTCTCTGAGATACCCGTCTCCCGCCGACAGGTTCAATGAGTCCCCGCTCTATGAGATCCCCGTCTCCCGCCCCCCGCCCCCCGACACACCTCCCCCCGCCCGCCGACAGGTTCAATGAGTCTCTACTCTCTGAGATACCCGTCTCCCGCCGACAGGTTCAATGAGTCCCCGCTCTATGAGATCCCCGTCTCCCGCCCCCCGCCCCCCGACACACCTCCCCCCGCCCGCCGACAGGTTCAATGAGTCTCCACTCTCTGAGATACCCGTCTCCCGCCGACAGGTTCAATGAGTCCCCGCCCGCCGACAGGTTCAATGAGTCTCCGCTCTCTGAGATCCCCGACACTGCCCCCCGACACACCTCCCCCCGCCCGCCGACAGGTTCAATGAGTCCCCGTTCTATGAGATACCCGTCTCCCGCCGACAGGTTCAATGAGTACCCGCCCGCCGACAGGTTCAATGAGTCCCCGCTCTATGAGATACCCGTCTCCCGCCGACAGGTTCAATGAGTCCCCGCCCGCCGACAGGTTCAATGAGTCCCCGCCCGGACAGCACAGCGGGAAGGAAACACTCCCTGAAGGTGGCGCCGTCTCTGGCGCATCCCATCCAGGTAGGCAGGTGTCGTGTGGCGGGCGGCGGGCGTTGTGTGGAGAGGGGTGGGAGGGTGGCGTATTGATAGGAGCAGGTGGTATATGGAGAGTGGCAGGTAGCATAAGGATAGCGGAGGGAGGTGGGAGTAACGTATGGACGTTGTGGTGGGGGGGTGGCGGGTGGCGTGTGGGTAGAGGTGGGGAGGTGGCGGGTAACATGGATAACAGTGGGCGGCGTATGGATAGTGGCGGGTGGCGTAATGGAAGTGGTGGGTGGTGGGTGTATATTGGTGGTTGGTGTATGGGTAGTGGTGGGTGGATAGTGGTGGGTGGCGTATGGGTAGTGGTGGGTGGTGTATGGATAGTGGTGGGTGGTGTATGGGTAGTGGTGGGTGGTGGGTGGATAGTGGTGGGCGGCGTATGGGTAGTGGTGGGTGGTGTATGGGTAGTGGTGGGTGGTGTATGGGTAGTGGTGGGTGGTGTATGGGTAGTGGTGGGTGGTGTATTGGTAGTGGTGGGTGGCTAGTGGCGTGTGGATAGTGGTGGGTGGTGTATGGGTAGTGGTGGTTGGTGTATGGGTAGTGGTGGGTGGATAGTGGTGGGTGGCGTGTGGGTAGTGGTGGGTGGTGTATGGGTAGTGGTGGGTGGTGGTTGGATATTGGTTGGTAGCGTATGAAGAGCAGCGGGGGCTGCGGCTATGGAGGGTGTGAGTGAAGTCTGTGGGCGGCGCGTGGCTAACACGGTGAGCGATCTCTCCACACCAGCAGCAGTTAGAGCGGGAGCGGGCACGGAGCGGACACGGAGCGGGCGGCGCCGAGACGACGAGAGCAGATCCAGTCACCAGCGAGCAGCTCCAGTCACTAGCTCCAGTCACTAGTGAGCAGCTCCAGTCACCAGCTACAGTCACTAGCGAGCAGCTCCAGTCACTAGCTCCAGTCACCAGCGAGCAGCTCCCGTCACTAGTGAGCAGCTCCAGTCACTAGTGAGCAGCTCCAGTCACTAGCGAGCAGCTCCAGTCACCAGCGAGCAGCTCCAGTCACTAGCTACAGTCACCAGCGAGCAGCTCCAGTCACTAGTGACCAGCTCCAGTCACTAGTGACCAGCTCCAGTCACTAGTGAGCAGCTCCAGTCACTAGCTACAGTCACTAGCGAGCAGCTCCAGTCACTAGCTCCAGTCACTAGCGAGCAGCTCCAGTCACTAGCTACAGTCACTAGTGAGCAGCTCCAGTCACTAGCTACAGTCACTAGCGAGCAGCTCCAGTCACTAGTGAGCAGCTCCAATCATTAGAGGGCAGCTCCAGTTACCAGCGAGCAGCTCCCGTCACTAGTGAGCAGCTCCAGTGACTTAGTGAGCAGCTCCAGTCACTAGTCACCAGCTCACAGCTCCATTGAGCAGCTCACGGCTCACGGCTCACAGCTCACGGCTCACAGCTCACGGCTCACGGCTCACAGCTCACGGCTCACAGCTCACGGCTCACATACCGCGTCCACGTCCGCCGTCTGCGCAGAGACTGGTGACAGTGACGGAGAAAGTTTGTCCAACAATCTCAGCAGCCACAGCGCCAGTCACAGCCAGGACAGTGACGAGGAGGGATCTGCAGGAAGACAACTACGACGGAAACGTCAGCGGTGACAGTAAACCTCCAGGTTAATACCAGCAATAGCAACACCAACAACTAGAGCAGCGACAAGAGCACCGATAGCAGCAACAACAACTGCAGCCATTACAGCGTCATGAAGAATAATAGCAGTAATAGCAGCAGCAAACGACTATCGAAACATCATCAAGAACAATAACAGCAGGATTACTGGGAGGAGGAGTGAGTGTGGATTTCCACCTGCCATCAGGTAACTGGAGGAGGGTGCAGCATACCGCCCTGCCGGGTCACTGAGTGCATCTACCTGTGTGGTCAGGTGTAGGTGAGAGGTGCACAGCGCCCTGCCCGGTCACTGAGTGCATCTACCTGTGTGGTCAGGTGTAGGTGAGAGGTGTGCAGCACAGCGCCCTGCCCGGTCACTGAGTGCATCTACCTGTGTGGTCAGGTGTAGGTGAGAGGTGCACAGCGCCCTGCCCGGTCACTGAGTGCATCTACCTGTGTGGTCAGGTGTAGGTGAGAGGTGCATACCGCCCTGCCCGGTCACTGAGTGCATCTACCTGTGTGGTCAGGTGACTGGTGTAGTTCTCTGTGTGTGAGACAGGGGGCGTTGTCCTAGTGTCGCTGGTTTCCAGAGTGTCAAACAGGCACACAGCGCGTGCCGCCGTCACCAGCACCACCCCCCGCGCCACGTGGTCCCCTCCCTGTCTGTCTGTGTGTCACCTGTCTCTGTACCCGCATCCGCGAAGCCTCCAGGCAGGTGCCTAGTCGCACCTGGTGCCCCCTGCCGACATTACAGTGCACAACACCACACCGTCGGCCCCTCGGTTATATCTGTGAGCTGTACTGTTTACTGTACTGTTTACTGTACTGTTTACTGTACTGTTTACTGTACTGTTTACTGTACTGTGAGCTGTACTGTGAGCTGTACTGTGAGCTGCTCTGTGTACAGCTCTGTGAGCTGCTCTGTGAGCTGCTCTGTGTGCTGCTCTGTGAGCTACTCTGTGAGCTGCTCTGTGTGCTGCTCTGTGAGCTGCTCTGTGAGCTGTACTGTGAGCTGCTCTGTGTGCTGCTCTGTGTGCTGCTCTGTGAGCTGTACTGTGTGCTGCTCTTTGTACAGCTCTGTGAGCTGCTCTGTGTGCTGCTCTGTGTACAGCTCTGTGAGCTGCTCTGTGAGCTGCTCTGTGAGCTGCTCTGTGAGCTGCTCTGTGTACAGCTCTGTGAGCTGCTCTGTGAGCTGCTCTGTGAGCTGCTCTGTGAGCTGCTCTGTGTACAGCTCTGTGAGCTGCTCTGAGAGCTGCTCTGTGAGCTGCTCTGTGTACAGCTCTGTGAGCTGCTCTGAGAGCTGCTCTGTGTGCTGCTCTGTGTACAGCTCTGTGAGCTGCTCTGTGAGCTGTACTGTGAGCTGCTCTGAGAGCTGCTCTGTGTACTGCTCTTTGACCTGCTTTCTGTACTGCTCTGTGAGCTGCTCTGTGAGGTCCATTAACACTAGCTGCAGGCGGGTCCAGTCAGTGATCCCCACAGCCAGCACGACGACGGAGTGATCCCCACAGGGGAGTCCAGGTGTGGATGCGACTAAACACCCAGTACTCTCCTTGTATGGGGCGAGTCACGGCTCAACGTCCACACTATAGTCAGGCAGGAATACTTTTACCTTTAAGACTTATTTAACATCGACTGGCCTAGACTGGATTTCTAAATAGGCCTGACACATGCACAGTGGGGCCTAGATATCAGTCACGGCGCACGATAATAGGCCGACTTAGATATCAACCAAGTATGGCTTAGATTTCTAGGCGTTAGTTAGGCCTTGACGTCAATAAGGCTTGGATGCGCCTGAATTAGGCCTTATACTGGATATAGATTGGATTTCTAGGCGTTAGTTCGGCCTTGACGTCAGGAGGGCCTGGATAGGCCTAGGATAAGCCTAAGATTAGAGCCTTGTCGGTGGTAATCAGTGTCAACGACATGAGAAGAAAGACGAGGTGGTGACAAGGTGCATCAGACGTGGAGGTTGTCAGAGAGAGGCTGGACGGACACGGTGCAGGTCACGTGATCAGAGGTCACGTGATTAGAGGTCACGTGATTAGGACTTCTCCGTGCATACTGCCCGGCTGTTTTCTGCCACCTGATCTACACGGCTATACCGTGCAGTTTATAGCTAATCTGCACGCCTACACCGTGCAGTTTAGACCTGATCTACACGGCTACACCGTGCAGTTTAGACCTGATCTACACGCCTACACCGTGCAGTTTATAGCTAATCTACACGAGTACACCGTGCAGGTTACAGCTGATCTACACGAGTATACCGTGCAGTTTAGACCTGACCTACACGTCTATACCGTGGAGTTTAGACCTGATCTACACGCCTACACCGTGCAGTTTAGACCTGATCTACACGGCTACACCGTGCAGTTTACAGCTAATCTACACGGCTATACCGTAGGTTGTTCGCGCAGTAAAAACGCGCTCCCAGGTATTGATTTCTCCGGTGATTTCTGCCCCTCTTCACCGCCACAGGAGCTTGTTTTAGTCGCACTCCGCTCACCCTGGATATACGTGCCGCTCGGAGGCAGCGACATCTAGCGGGGCCGACGAGAACTCGGCGTGATTAGGCCTCAGTTGGGCCGCGCCTCCCACCAGCCCGTGATTGGCCGGTCAGCGCGGTCTCGTGGACGTGGTGGACACGCGCAGTGATAAGGGACTTCATCTTTAGCGCCACCTACCTTGTGGGCCTGTATTTACTCCATTGGTGGATACCGAATCTCGGCTTGGAGATTGAAGAGTACCCAGACTCGGAAACTGAATACCAAACACAGCGGATATACTCATCACTTGGATATGATTCGAGCCTTGTCGGTATACATGATCTGATACCTGCTAGGCGTATCATAGGCTTGTGTTAGGCCTCTGATTTTGATACGTGAAGACATTAAGGCTTTTACGCTAGGCCTATATATATGCTATTGGGGCCTTCTACAATAGGCCAGGATAACAATGAGACGTGCCACTAACGGACGGATGCCATTTCGTGTATTGTGTTGTATTAAGGCCTGGATCCCACTGAAGGCCTTTATATTAGCCCATGTCTTTGTGAGGCCTAGATGCATTATACAACCTGTGTGTCATCAATGAGCTGATCTCGGCCTAAGTTAAGTGTAAGCTAGGCTTTTATCTAGGCCTAGGTTCGTAAGGAAATGACTCGTTAGGCCTGGATGCACTACGTCCGAGCCCAACTTGGAAACTTCAATTAAGGAGCAGCATGAGGCTGATATTTAGGCCTAGATTCTTGATGCCTGGTTAGGCCTGGATGTAATGGCATTTAGGCCTGGATGGCAGTTACCGGCAGGTGGCGGTCACAGCTGACCGCCCGGCCCCCTGGCGAGTAGCTCCTACACTACATCCGGGACCTGTCTGAGGCGTGGGCGGCGGCAGCCAATCAGAGCGCAGCTTCTCGTCTTGTTTGTGTGTATTTCTAGTGTGGTCTCAGGAGTCGTGAGCCCTTCTGAGCATCTCAGACCACCTCTGAGCCTCTCCGAGCAGTTCCCAGTACGGCCAAGCAGTTCTGAGCAGCTCCGAGCAGTTCCGAGTACCTCCAAGCAGTTCTGAGCAGCTCCGAGCAGTTCCCAATACCTCCAAACAACTCCAATCAGCTCCCAGAAGCTCAGAGTAGCTCTGAACAGCTCTGAGCAGTTACAAGAAGTTTGAGCATTGAGCAGCTATTGAGCAGTTGTGAGCGATTCCAGGAGGCTGTGAACAGCTCTGGGCAGCTCTGAGCAGCCCTGAACAGCTCTGAGCAGCTCTGAACAGCCATGAGTTGTTCCCAGTAGCTCCCAGCAGACTTGAGTAGCTGTGAACAATTGTGAACAGTTCAGAATAGCTTCGAATTGTTCAGAGCAGTTCCAATAGCTCCAAACAACCCCAAACAGAACTGAGTTGCTGAGTAGTTATGAAAAAGCATTATCTGTTACCGATTTGAGTTTTCTGAGCAGCTCCGGGCGTCTCAGAGCAGATCCGAGTAGCTCCGAGTAGCTCCGAGCAGCTCCGAGTAGCCATGAACAGCTCCGAGTAGCCCCGAGCAGCTCCGAGCAGCTCCGAGTAGCTCCGAGCAGCTCCGAGTAGCCCCGAGCAGCTCCGGGTAGCCATGAACAGCTCCGAGTAGCTCCGAGCAGCCCCGACCAGCTCCGAGTATACCCGACCAGCTCCTCGGGAGTCAGTCTCTTGTGTCCCTGTTCTATAAATAACCCTCACTCTGATAAAAGGTGAAGTGTGAAGTGAAGAGGAACCTCTCGTGATCTTATGTAATCTGCCCAGATACCGCAATGAAGACTCAGTGTTTGACGATAAATAGGAAATATCATTTACATGAAAGGGTCTACTACCAAGTGGGTGGCGTAGCGGGTGCAGACATGCCACCTGCTAAACAATGTAAGAATAAGGAATATGGTAGATAGTACAAACATGCTGCCTGCGAAACAGTGTGAGATTAAGGAATATGGTAGATAGTACAGACATGCTGCCTGCTAAACACTATAAGATTAAAGAATATGGCAGGTAATACAGACATGCTGCCTGCTAAACACTGAGATTAAGGAATATGGCGGGTAGTACAGACATGCTGCCTGCTAAACACTATGAGATTAAGGAATATGGCGGGTAGTACAGACATGCTGCCTGCTAAACACTATGAGATTAAGGTATAAGGCGGGTAGTACAGACTTGCTCCCTGCTAAACACTATGAGATTAATGTATAAGGCGGGTAGTACAGACATGCTGCCTGCTAAAGAATGTAAGATTAAGGAACATGGCGGGTAGTACAGACATGCTGCCTGCTAAACACTATAGGATTAGGGAATATGGCAGGTAATACAGACATGCTGCCTGCTAAACACTATGAGATTAAGGAATATGGCGGGTAGTACAGACATGATTAAGGAAAATGGCGGGTAGTAGAGACATGATTAAGAACATGGCGGGGAGTACAGACATGATTAAGGAACATGGAGGGTAGTACAAACATGATTAAGGAACATGGCGGGTAGTAGAGACATGATTAAGGAACATGGCGGGTAGTACAGACATGATTAAGGAACATGGCGGGTAGTAGAGACATGATTAAGAACATGGCGGGGAGTACAGACATGATTAAGGAACATGGCGGGTAGTACAGACATGATTAAGGAACATGGCGGGTAGTAGAGACATGATTAAGAACATGGCGGGGAGTACAGACATGATTAAGGAACATGGCGGGTAGTACAGACATGATTAAGGAACATGGCGGGTAGTACAGACATGATTAAGAACATGGCGGGTAGTAGAGACATGATTAAGAACATGGCGGGTAGTACAGACATGATTAAGAACATGGCGGGTAGTACAGACATGATTAAGGAACATGGCGGGTAGTACAGACATGATTAAGGAACATGGCGGGTAGTACAGACATGATTAAGGAACATGGCGGGTAGTACAGACATGATTAAGGAACATGGCGGGTAGTAGAGACATGATTAAGAACATGGCGGGTAGTAGAGACATGATTAAGAACATGGCGGGGAGTACAGACATGATTAAGGAACATGGCGGGTAGTAGAGACATGATTAAGGAACATGGCGGGTAGTAGAGACATGATTAAGGAACATGGCGGGTAGTAGAGACATGATTAAGAACATGGCGGGTAGTAGAGACATGATTAAGAACATGGCGGGGAGTACAGACATGATTAAGGAACATGGCGGGTAGTAGAGACATGATTAAGAACATGGCGGGTAGTACAGACATGATTAAGGAACATGGCGGGTAGTAGAGACTTGATTAAGAACATGGCGGGTAGTAGAGACATGATTAAGAACATGGCAGGTAGTACAGACATGATTAAGGAACATGGCGGGTAGTAGAGACATGATTAAGAACATGGCGGGGAGTACAGACATGATTAAGGAACATGGCGGGTAGTACAGACATGATTAAGGAACATGGCGGGTAGTACAGACATGATTAAGAACATGGCGGGGAGTACAGACATGATTAAGGAACATGGCGGGTAGTACAGACATGATTAAGGAACATGGCGGGTAGTACAGACATGATTAAGAACATGGCGGGTAGTAGAGACATGATTAAGAACATGGCGGGTAGTACAGACATGATTAAGAACATGGCGGGTAGTACAGACATGATTAAGGAACATGGCGGGTAGTACAGACATGATTAAGGAACATGGCGGGTAGTACAGACATGATTAAGGAACATGGCGGGTAGTAGAGACATGATTAAGGAACATGGCGGGTAGTAGAGACATGATTAAGAACATGGCGGGTAGTAGAGACATGATTAAGAACATGGCGGGGAGTACAGACATGATTAAGGAACATGGCGGGTAGTAGAGACATGATTAAGGAACATGGCGGGTAGTAGAGACATGATTAAGGAACATGGCGGGTAGTAGAGACATGATTAAGAACATGGCGGGTAGTAGAGACATGATTAAGAACATGGCGGGGAGTACAGACATGATTAAGGAACATGGCGGGTAGTAGAGACATGATTAAGAACATGGCGGGTAGTACAGACATGATTAAGGAACATGGCGGGTAGTAGAGACTTGATTAAGAACATGGCGGGTAGTAGAGACATGATTAAGAACATGGCGGGTAGTACAGACATGATTAAGGAACATGGCGGGTAGTAGAGACATGATTAAGAACATGGCGGGTAGTAGAGACTTGATTAAGAACATGGCGGGTAGTAGAGACTTGATTAAGGAACATGGCGGGTAGTAGAGACATGATTAAGGAACATGGCGGGTAGTAGAGACTTGATCAAGGAACATGGCGGGTAGTACAGACATGATTAAGAACATGGCGGGTAGTAGAGACATGATTAAGAACATGGCGGGTAGTAGAGACTTGATTAAGGAACATGGCGGGTAGTAGAGACTTGATTAAGGAACATGGCGGGTAGTAGAGACTTGATTAAGAACATGGCGGGTAGTAGAGACATGATTAAGAACATGGCGGGTAGTACAGACATGATTAAGGAACATGGCGGGTAGTACAGACATGATTAAGGAACATGGCGGGTAGTAGAGACATGAGTAAGGAACATGGCGGGTAGTACAGGCATGATTAAGGAACATGACGGGGAGTACAGACATGAGTAAGGAACATGGCGGGTAGTACAGACTTGATTAAGGAACATGGCGGGTAGTAGAGACTTGATTAAGGAACATGGCGGGTAGTAGAGACATGATTAAGAACATGGCGGGTAGCACATCACAGTGGTCTGGTGGAGGTCTGTTATCGCGCCGCACCATGCTGTCCGGTCTGTCGGCCATCTCTCCGTCTCTCCTCTCATCACACAGCGCTGTTTGTATTTACAGCCTTTTACCTGGTTTTTGTGTGCACCTGAGGGGGCGGGAGTTGGTGATATAAAGGCGCCCCGCTGAGCCACACACACAGACACCAAACAAGGCTCCCTATTATCACTCACCACTACATCCAGATACTCGGCTGGAGATTGATTCGATACCATTAGTGTGCATGGAGAGTGTGTTTTTTGTGGTGGCAGTGCTAGTGTAGGATGACCATGGTTAGCGTGGGTCGGCGCACAAACCAATCTACCACAATATACGAGTATCGAGGCGCTGGCTACATTGAACGGATTAGTGAGGCTGTATGTCAGCGGCATGTCCACGAGGGGGTATGTGAGTGTATATCAGGGGACGTATTGATTTATTGGGCTATATTGTCGGGCATGACGAGCAGAATGCTGAGTGGGGCACTGTATGGTATACCGTGATATCTATCTACGTCTAACGTTTGACGCACTAAGTACCAGTGGCTGTATGGAGGGTTACGGATATCAATGAATCCTCGTTCCCGCTAAGGAGACAGTGGTTTGAACCTACCCCCACACCCCCCACACCTGATGCGGGGCGGAGACCCACCTATTTACCACATTCTCCCAGTCTCTCGGTGACTGCAGATTCCACATAAACACCATTTTATTTACTGACCCGAACTGACATCACTTAGAATATCAACCCGTCATTGTCATGGAGGTTTCCTGGTGGAGTTTTAAATCTAGAAAAATGCCATCAGACTTCAGGATGCTTTCAAACATTCTCATTCTGGGATCTGTAGATGTAATAAATTTAATTATATAGAACGACCTGACCAGGCTATACAAGCTACAAAACGAGATTGGGATTTAGGTCCGTACGGAACGAGGCATTAACCGAGTTCCGTTCAAAACGTCAATTATCTTTTGTAGGTTATATAAGCATTGTGGGTTCTTCTATATTTATCATTTACCCGAAACTAACGTGGGTATATAATGTATATATATATATGTCATGGGTATATCGTAGTAATACTGGTTTAACGTGGATGTATGATGGAGTGTTTTATACGTCATGGGTATATCATAGTAATACTGGGTTAACGTGGCTGTATGATGGAGTGTGGTGTATATACGTCATGGGTATATTATAGTAATACTGGTTTAACGTGGCTGTATGATGGAGCGTCGTGTATATATGACATGGGTATATTATAGTAATACTGGTTTAACGTGGCTGTATGATGGAGTGTGGTGTATATACGTCATGGGTATATTATAGTAATACTGGTTTAACGTGGCTGTATGATGGAGCGTCGTGTATATATGACATGGGTATATTATAGTAATACTGGTTTAATGTGGCTGTATGATGGAGTGTGTTTTATACGTCATGGGTATATCATAGTAATACTGGGTTAACGTGGCTGTATGATGGAGTGTGGTGTGTATACATCTTGGGTATATTATAATAATACTGGTTTAACGGGGCTACATGATTGAGTGTGTTTTATACAACATGGGTATATTATAGTAATACTGGTTTAACGTGGCTGTATGATGGAGTGTGGTGTGTATACGTCATGGGTATATTATAGTAATACTGGTTTAACGTGGCTGTATGATGGAGTGTGGTATACGTCATGGGTATATTATAGTAATACTGGTTTAACGTGGCTGTATGATGGAGTGTGGTATACGTCATGGGTATATTATAGTAATACTGGTTTAACGTGGCTGTATGATGGAGTGTGGTGTATATATACGTCATGGGTATATTATAGTAATACTGGTTTAACGTGGCTGTATGATGGAGTGTGGTATACGTCATGGGTATATTATAGTAATACTGGGTTAACGTGGCTGTATGATGGAGTGTGGTATACGACATGGGTATATTATAGTAATACTGGTTTAATGTGGCTGTATGATGGAGTGTGTTTTATACGTCATGGGTATATTATAGTAATACTGGTTTAATGTGGCTGTATGATGGAGCGTCATGTATATATGACAAGGGTATATTATAGTAATACTGGTTTAACGTGGCTGAATGATGGAGTGTGGTGTATATACGACATGGGTATATTATAGTGATACTGGTTTAACGTGGATGTATGATGGAGCGTCGTGGTTAATTGAGTGTGATCGCCGAACACTTCTTGCCGGAGACCGGGGCACCTGTTAGCTGCACTTAATTAGGACGCTGATTGGTGGAGCCGACTTCTAATCACTTACAATTACCAATCAACGCCAAGTGATTAAGTCTATACTTAGCCTCGACTTAATGACACTTCAGGCAGGCAGGCAGTCATGGCTCTGTCATCTTCTCTCCTGTTGTATATGATTATAGTCCGTCCAGACATTAGGCGCAGAGCCCCAATTGCCTCCGCAAATCCCTGTCTTCATTTTCAGCATATGAAGTTCATTTTTTGTTTTTCTTTGTCTTTCTGAGCCAATTTATTTCATATGAAAGATATTTCCACTTTTTCCGTGGCCCTATCTGACATGGCTGGTTTTTCCTGATTTAGTTACTTCTATATGAATGTGGCGCAGACACGCAGCGAGTGACAGAAGTACTATACAGAAACTGACTTATTGTCGTCGTGATAAGTATGCTGTGACATTAAGGATCAGATATATGGCTATGTGGTAGGACGAGGGAGGGTTCAGATATTCATTAACGTCAGTACTGATGAGAAGGTTAATTAGAGATATCGAGCGGCATCATTAATACTCGGACTATTCATGTCCCATAGTAGCGTATATCAGGCTGATTTCTGAGCAGAATTTACTAATATTTTACCGTAAATTGGTGTAAAAACCATATTTTCCCTATTCCTCAATGTGCCCATGTGTATAGTATAACAGTACACATCTCTGTACACATTCTGTCCCATAGACTTAACATGGGGGACTCGTACTCAACGCCCATGGAGTATCGTAAAGATATACTTAATGAGGGGTGACATCACAAACATAAGTCAATCAGTCCGTGATAGCCATGAGACAAAATCTGAACCGCACTCGATACATAGCCACTGAAAATATGTCATTCACTTTGGTTGTGAAGTAATCTCCTGAGGCAAAGCCTATTAACAATACCAGCAAACTAAAACCCATAGCAGATTTACGATGCAGCTCTTTATGGTACAGGTTTTCCTATACAGCAGTCTCACCTTTCACCGTTAAACATGTTTTTACACCAGTCACACACAGTGTACACCGCAATGCCTGTGTGTGAAATCTCGGTCTCCCAGTTCACTAAAAGGCTTTTAGCAGCATTAGTGAAAATACTCATTTTCTGATTTTGGAGTGATTAAAGGTTAATACAAGAAGAAAGCTTAGAGACGCTGCAGTATTTCACTTTGAATATTTCAACGGCTACACTGTTCTCTTCCCTGAGGACGAGGTCCGAGGTCCATCCCGAACCTGTTCGGCGCATTTTCAGCCCCAATTCAGATTAGGGCCAAAACAGCCCCCGATTAGGGCCTGACCTCAGCCCCCCGATTCGGGCCTGAATGGTAATTGGCACCGATTTTGGCAAAAGTGAATCGAGTCTGTAGATGATTTAAACTCCCACAGTCCACATCTGAACCGGAAATGCCGAGTGGAGTGACGCAGGTCTCCTACAGAGGTTAACCTCACTGAAATCCAGTAGTTAGCGATGTAGGGTCTGTGCTTGGAGAGTGAGTGATACGTTTCACAAAGGCTCTGTTTCTCAGGGACCCTGATAGGGAGTGGTCAGGTTCCACCCTTTATGTTCTATAACAAAGTGTGGCCGGTTTGACGTCATCAGTGCCAAGCTTTATCAGCCATTTGTGGCAGATTTCGTTTTTGTCAGTCCTCAAATCGATCGGCTTGTCTTTTCCTGGCTAGTTTCCCTTTCATCAGATTTATCCATGAAATGGATGCCGATAAATGAGTCGGTGTCAAAGGTCGTCCCAGAATCAGGGGACTCACGGCTTATTGCCTGTGAGAAGCGCTCAGCTGCATTGTCAGGAGAAGTACCAAACTCTGAGCTCGCTGCAAAAACCTGACCCTTCACTATCTGCGTGCCCACTCTGTGACATTGGTAGGGTACGGAGGACCAGTGTAGTAGTGCTCACCTGACCATGACCAGTCACCGCAGACTGAACGCCCTCATCGTCCACCTGGTGACAGACATCGACACGACGAAGGCGGCTGTAGAAATGACAGGTTGGCTGAGTACTGAGAGACTCACAGGAGGTGGACAATAGACTGAATCCAACCCGAAACTGTTATATGACATCATTCTTTTCTCCTGATGGAGGGTTTTCCTTTATATCGCGGATATTGTGGAAAGACCTTTCTAAAATGAAGTGTCGTTCTTTGTATTCCAAGTGAAGATATTAGATGTTTCTATAATTCGGCGCTCGTTCCTCGATGATGAACGTACCGTTCTGTGCTGGCTGCATGTCTTTGACCGGCCAGTCTGTGGTCGTACACCGCTGTGTCGCACCGTTCTGTGCTGGCTGCGTGTCTTTGACCGGCCAGTCTGTGGTCATACACCGCTGTGTCGTACCGTTCTGTGCTGGCTGCGTGTCTTTGACCAGTCTCTGTTGTCGTACGCCGCTGTGTGGTACCGCTCTGTGCTGGCTGCGTGTCTTTGACCGGCCAGTCTGTGGTCATACGCCGCTGTGTCGTACCGCTCTGTGCTGGCTGCGTGTCTTTGACCGGCCAGTCTGTGGTCATACGCCGCTGTGTCGTACCGCTCTGTGCTGGCTGCGTGTCTTTGACCGGCCAGTCTGTGGTCATACGCCGCTGTGTCGTACCGTTCTGTGCTGGCTGCGTGTCTTTGACCGGCCAGTCTGTGGTCATACGCCGCTGTGTCGTACCGTTCTGTGCTGGCTGCGTGTCTTTGACCGGCCAGTCTGTGGTCATACGCCGCTGTGTCGTACCGCTCTGTGCTGGCTGCGTGTCTTTGACCGGCCAGTCTGTGGTCATACGCCGCTGTGTCGTACCGTTCTGTGCTGGCTGCGTGTCTTTGACCGGCGAGTCTGTGGTCATACCCGCTGTGTCGTACCGTTCTGTGCGTTCTGCATGTCTTTGACCAGTCTCTGTGGTCATACGCCGCTGCTGTGTCGTACCTTCAGAGACCTGTAGTACAGGAGGTCGTACAGTCACGTCCGCCCCTCACCTGGTGACTCTCACGTCAATCCTAATCACGTTACATATAGAAATGTCAGTCTCAGGATCTGGAGACAGAAAGAAAGCAGAAATCTTCATCTTCTCTACTTCATGAATATGCAAATAGCCGCACACAGCTTCAGAGGACAACTCACGACGAGGAGGGCCGCTCGAAGTAACGTAAAAACTACTTCAGAAACTGAATTATATGTAGATATTACACTTAGTCTCCATTGAATGATGAGAATATCGTCTTAGAATCAGTTAGTAACATGACCACGTCTTCATGTACGATCCTAGAATATTTTGTTTTATTACAAGAGAGCTTAACTCCGTTTATCAATCCAGAGAAAATCAGTTACGTTGTTAAATTCGTAACTCGTCTATTCTGTCGTAACATGTGAACACTCACGATCCTCGGTTATCAAAGCGGCCCCTCTCTAACGCCTGTCGCTGTGCCGCACGGCCAGCAGGCATACTCACTGCTGACAGGCGTGCTGAAATAAAGCAATAAGGTCGACATCAGGAAATTAGACTCAGTCTCCAAGATGACATGTCAATATGAGGAAAATAGTCCAGGGAAAGTCTGAAGAGGGAGAAAGTCGAAAAGCTGAAGTAGGACGATTTTCTATAATGGCATGACAGGATTTAGAAAAACCTGTTTTAGTCGCTGAGGAGGCAGAGAACACACTGTGACGTACGACCATAAATACGGCATGGGCAGGAGAGGTCAGTAGACGTAGGTGACACGTACACAGGTATATAATATACACAGGCCAGTATACGTAGGTGACACGTACACAGGTATACAATATACACAGGCCAGTAGACGTAGGTGATACGTACACGGGTATATAATATACACAGGCCAGTATACGTAGGTGACACGTACACAGGTATACAATATACACAGGCCAGTAGACGTAGGTGACACGTACACAGGTATATACACAGGCCAGTAGACGTAGGTGACACGTACACAGGTATATAATATACACAGGTCAGTAGACGCAGGTGATACGTACACGGGTATACAATATACACAGGCCAGTAGACGTAGGTGACACGTACACAGGTATATAATATACACAGGCCAGTATACGTAGGTGACACGTACACAGGTATACAATATACACAGGCCAGTAGACGTAGGTGACACGTACACAGGTATATACACAGGCCAGTAGACGTAGGTGACACGTACACAGGTATATAATATACACAGGCCAGTAGACGTAGGTGACACGTACACGGGTATATAACATACACAGGTCAGTAGACGTAGGTGACACGTACACAGGTATATAACATACACAGGTCAGTAGACGTAGGTGACACGTACACGGGTATATAATATACACAGGTCAGTAGACGCAGGTGATACGTACACGGGTATACAATATACACAGGCCAGTATACGTAGGTGACACGTACACAGGTATACAATATACACAGGCCAGTAGACGTAGGTGATACGTACACGGGTATATAATATACACAGGCCAGTATACGTAGGTGACACGTACACAGGTATACAATATACACAGGCCAGTAGACGTAGGTGACACGTACACAGGTATATACACAGGCCAGTAGACGTAGGTGACACGTACACAGGTATATAATATACACAGGCCAGTAGACGTAGGTGACACGTACACGGGTATATAACATACACAGGCCAGTAGACGTGGGTGATACGTACACGGGTATACAATATACACAGGCCAGTATACGTAGGTGACACGTACACAGGTATACGATATACACAGGCCAGTAGACGTAGGTGACACGTACACAGGTATATAACATACACAGGCAGGTAGACGTAGGTGATACGTACACAGGTATATAATATACACAGGCCAGTAGACGTAGGTGATACGTACACGGGTATATAATATACACAGGCAGGTAGACGTAGGTGATACGTACACAGGTATATAATATACACAGGCCAGTAAACGTAGGTGATACGTACACGGGTATATAATATACACAGGCCAGTGGACGTAGGTGACACGTACACAGGTATATAATATACACAGGCCAGTAGACGTAGGTGACACGTACACAGGTATATAATATACACAGGCCAGTAGACGTAGGTGATACGTACACAGGTATATAATATACACAGGGCAGTAGACGTAGGTGATACGTACACAGGTATATAATATACACAGGCCAGTAGACGTAGGTGATACGTACACGGGTATACAATATACACAGGTCAGTAGACGTAGGTGACACGTACACAGGTATATAATATACACAGGCAGGTAGACGTAGGTGATACGTACACGGGTATACATTATAAACAGGCCAGTAGACGTAGGTGATACGTACACAGGTATATTATATACACAGGCCAGTATACGTAGGTGACACGTACACAGGTATATAATATACACAGACCAGTAGACGTAGGTGATACGTACACAGGTATATAATATACACAGACCAGTAGACGTAGGTGACACGTACACAGGTATATAACATACACAGGCCAGTAGACGTGGGTGATACGTACACAGGTATATAACATACACAGGCCAGTGGACGTAGGTGACACGTACACAGGTATATAATATACACAGGCAGGTAGACGTAGGTGACACGTACACAGGTATATAATATACACAGGCCAGTATATGTAGGTGACACGTACACAGGTATATAATATACACAGGCCAGTAGATGTAGGTGACACGTACACAGGTATATAATATACAGAGGCCAGTATACATAGGTGACACGTACACAGGTATATAACATACACAGGCCAGTAGACGTAGGTGACACGTACACAGGTATATAATATACACAGGCCAGTAGACGTAGGTGACACGTACACGGGTATACAATATACACAGGCCAGTAGACGTAGGTGACACGTACACAGGTATATAATATACACAGGCCAGTAGACGTAGGTGACACGTACACAGGTATATAATATACACAGACCAGTAGACGTAGGTGACACGTACACAGGTATATACACAGGCCAGTAGACGTAGGTGACACGTACACAGGTATACAATATACACAGGCCAGTAGACGTAGGTGACACGTACACGGGTATATAACATACACAGGTCAGTAGACGTAGGTGATACGTACACAGGTATATAATATACACAGGCCAGTATACGTAGGTGATACGTACACAGGTATATGATATACACAGGCAGGTAGATGTAGGTGACACGTACACGGGTATACATTATAAACAGGCCAGTAGACGTAGGTGATACGTACACAGGTATATTATATACACAGGCCAGTAGACGTAGGTGACACGTACACAGGTATATAATATACACAGGGAGGTAGACGTAGGTGACACGTACACGGGTATACAATATACACAGGCCAGTAGACGTAGGTGACACGTACACAGGTATATGATATACACAGGCAGGTAGACGTAGGTGACACGTACACAGGTATATAATATACACAGGCCAGTAGACGTAGGTGACACGTACACGGGTATACAATATACACAGGCCAGTAGACGTAGGTGATACGTACACAGGTATATAATATACACAGGCCAGTAGACGTAGGTGATACGTACACAGGTATATAATATACACAGGCCAGTAGACGTAGGTGATACGTACACGGGTATATAATATACACAGGCCAGTAGATGTAGGTGACACGTACACGGGTATACATTATACACAGGCCAGTGGACGTAGGTGACACGTACACAGGTATATAATATACACAGGCCAGTAGACGTAGGTGATACGTACACGGGTATATAATATACACAGGCCAGTATACGTAGGTGACACGTACACAGGTATACAATATACACAGGCCAGTAGACGTAGGTGATACGTACACAGGTATATAATATACACAGACCAGTAGACGTAGGTGACACGTACACAGGTATATAACATACACAGGCCAGTAGACGTAGGTGACACGTACACAGGTATACAATATACACAGGTCAGTAGACGTAGGTGACACGTACACAGGTATATAATATACACAGGCCAGTAGACGTAGGTGACACGTACACGGGTATACAATATACACAGGCCAGTAGACGTAGGTGATACGTACACAGGTATATAATATACACAGGCCAGTAGACGTAGGTGACACGTACACAGGTATATAACATACACAGGCCAGTAGACGTAGGTGACACGTACACAGGTATATAATATACACAGACCAGTAGACGTAGGTGACACGTACACAGGTATACAATATACAGAGGCCAGTAGACGTAGGTGATACGTACACAGGTATACAATATACACAGGCCAGTATAGGTAGGTGATACGTACACAGGTATATAATATACACAGGCCAGTATAGGTAGGTGATACGTACACGGGTATATAATATACACAGGCCAGTAGACGTAGGTGATACGTACACGGGTATATACACAGACCAGTAGACGTAGGTGATACGTACACAGGTATATAATATACACAGGCAGGTAGACGTAGGTGATACGTACACAGGTATATAATATACACAGGCCAGTAGACGTAGGTGATACGTACACGGGTATATACACAGACCAGTAGACGTAGGTGACACGTACACAGGTATATAAAATACACAGGCCAGTAGACGTAGGTGATACGTACACGGGTATATACACAGACCAGTAGACGTAGGTGATACGTACACAGGTATATAATATACACAGGGCAGTAGACGTAGGTGATACGTACACAGGTATATAATATACACAGGCCAGTAGACGTAGGTGATACGTACACAGGTATATAATATACACAGGGCAGTAGACGTAGGTGATACGTACACGGGTATATAATATACACAGGCCAGTGGACGTAGGTGACACGTACACAGGTATATAATTACACAGGCCAGTAGACGTAGGTGATACGTACACAGGTATATAATATACACAGGCAGGTAGACGTAGGTGATACGTACACAGGTATATAACATACACAGGCAGGTAGACGTAGGTGATACGTACACAGGTATATAATATACACAGGCCAGTAGATGTAGGTGACACGTACACAGGTATATAATATACACAGGCCAGTATACGTAGGTGATACGTACACGGGTATATAACATACACAGGCCAGTAGACGTAGGTGATACGTACACGGGTATACATTATAAACAGGCCAGTAGACGTAGGTGATACGTACACGGGTATATACACAGACCAGTAGACGTAGGTGACACGTACACAGGTATATAATATACACAGGCCAGTAGACGTAGGTGATACGTACACAGGTATATAATATACACAGGCCAGTAGACGTAGGTGACACGTACACGGGTATACATTATAAACAGGCCAGTAGACGTAGGTGATACGTACACGGGTATACAATATACACAGGTCAGTAGACGTAGGTGACACGTACACAGGTATATAATATACACAGGCAGGTGGACGTAGGTGACACGTACACAGGTATATAATATACACAGGCCAGTAGACGTAGGTGATACGTACACAGGTATATAATATACACAGGGCAGTAGACGTAGGTGATACGTACACAGGTATATAATATACACAGGCCAGTAGACGTAGGTGATACGTACACAGGTATATAATATACACAGACCAGTAGACGTAGGTGATACGTACACAGGTATATAATATACACAGGCCAGTGGACGTAGGTGACACGTACACAGGTATATAATTACACAGGCCAGTAGACGTAGGTGATACGTACACGGGTATATAATATACACAGGCCAGTGGACGTAGGTGACACGTACACAGGTATATAATTACACAGGCCAGTAGATGTAGGTGATACGTACACAGGTATATAATATACACAGGCAGGTAGACGTAGGTGATACGTACACAGGTATATAATATACACAGGCCAGTATACGTAGGTGACACGTACACAGGTATATAACATACACAGGCCAGTAGACGTAGGTGACACGTACACAGGTATATAATATACACAGACCAGTAGACGTAGGTGACACGTACACAGGTATATAATATACACAGACCAGTAGACGTAGGTGATACGTACACAGGTATATAATATACACAGGCAGGTAGACGTAGGTGATACGTACACAGGTATATAATATACACAGGCCAGTAGACGTAGGTGATACGTACACGGGTATATAATATACACAGGCCAGTATACGTAGGTGATACGTACACAGGTATATAATATACACAGGCCAGTAGACGTAGGTGACACGTACACAGGTATATAATATACACAGGCAGGTAGACGTAGGTGATACGTACACAGGTATATAATATACACAGGCCAGTATACGTAGGTGACACGTACACAGGTATATAACATACACAGGCCAGTAGACGTAGGTGACACGTACACAGGTATATAATATACACAGACCAGTAGACGTAGGTGACACGTACACAGGTATATAATATACACAGACCAGTAGACGTAGGTGATACGTACACAGGTATATAATATACACAGGCAGGTAGACGTAGGTGATACGTACACAGGTATATAATATACACAGGCCAGTAGACGTAGGTGATACGTACACAGGTATATAATATACACAGGCCAGTATACGTAGGTGATACGTACACAGGTATATAATATACACAGGCCAGTAGACGTAGGTGATACGTACACGGGTATATAATATACACAGGCAGGTAGACGTAGGTGATACGTACACGGGTATATAATTACACAGACCAGTAGACGTAGGTGACACGTACACAGGTATATAATATACACAGGCAGGTAGACGTAGGTGATACGTACACAGGTATATAACATACACAGGCCAGTAGACGTAGGTGATACGTACACGGGTATATAATTACACAGACCAGTAGACGTAGGTGATACGTACACAGGTATACAATATACAGAGGCCAGTAGACGTGGGTGACACGTACACAGGTATATAATATACACAGGCCAGTAGACGTAGGTGATACGTACACGGGTATACATTATACACAGGCCAGTATACGTAGGTGACACGTACACAGGTATATAACATACACAGGCCAGTAGACGTAGGTGACACGTACACAGGTATATAATTACACAGGCAGGTAGACGTAGGTGATACGTACACGGGTATATAATTACACAGGCCAGTAGACGTAGGTGATACGTACACAGGTATACAATATACAGAGGCCAGTAGACGTGGGTGACACGTACACAGGTATACAATATACACAGGCCAGTATACGTAGGTGATACGTACACAGGTATATAATATACACAGGCCAGTAGACGTAGGTGACACGTACACAGGTATATACACAGGCCAGTAGATGTAGGTGATACGTACACAGGTATATAATATACAGAGGCCAGTATAGGTAGGTGATACGTACACGGGTATATAATTACACAGGCCAGTAGACGTAGGTGATACGTACACGGGTATACAATATACACAGGCCAGTATAGGTAGGTGACACGTACACGGGTATACAATATACACAGGCCAGTAGACGTAGGTGATACGTACACAGGTATATTATATACACAGGCCAGTAGACGTAGGTGATACGTACACGGGTATATAATTACACAGGCCAGTAGACGTAGGTGACACGTACACAGGTATACAATATACACAGGCCAGTGGACGTAGGTGACACGTACACAGGTATATAATTACACAGGCCAGTAGACGTAGGTGATACGTACACAGGTATATAATATACACAGGCAGGTAGACGTAGGTGATACATACACAGGTATATAATATACACAGGCCAGTATACGTAGGTGATACGTACACAGGTATATAATATACACAGACCAGTAGACGTAGGTGACACGTACACAGGTATACAATATACAGAGGCCAGTAGACGTGGGTGACACGTACACAGGTATATAATATACACAGGCCAGTATACGTAGGTGACACGTACACAGGTATATAATATACACAGACCAGTAGACGTAGGTGATACGTACACAGGTATATAATATACACAGGCCAGTAGACGTAGGTGATACGTACACGGGTATATAATATACACAGACCAGTAGACGTAGGTGATACGTACACGGGTATACAATATACACAGACCAGTATACGTAGGTGATACGTACACGGGTATATAATATACAGAGGCCAGTAGACGTAGGTGATACGTACACGGGTATATAATTACACAGGCCAGTAGACGTAGGTGACACGTACACAGGTATACAATATACACAGGCCAGTATACGTAGGTGACACGTACACGGGTATATAACATACACAGGCCAGTAGACGCAGGTGATACGTACACGGGTATATAATATACACAGGCCAGTGGACGTAGGTGACACGTACACAGGTATATAATATACACAGGCCAGTATAGGTAGGTGATACGTACACGGGTATACAATATACACAGGCCAGTAGACGTGGGTGATACGTACACGGGTATACATACTCAATACTGACTGGTTTTAGATACCAGCGGTCATATGCTCCGAGAAGTTGACGCGTAGTAATATCCAAGCGTATGCGAGGATATTGCGCAGAGTCAACTCCGAGGAGCATACGGCCGCTTTTGTCTGAAACCAGTCTATATTGTATTTATTATCCACCTTTTCTGGGCAAGTGGCATGTTGATATCATTTCATTTTAGTTATGCATTATTTTTCCGTATGCGCCACGCGGAGCATAGAACATATCCGTATGCGCCGACTGAAACTGAACTGATTCTCCCGAGGGTCAGTCAGTATTTCTCTTTCCCGCACTGATAACCAGGTAAAACGTAGTGGAGCGGGTTTCATTTGTCAGAGGTGCATTTTGTTGGGAGGTAAATCCAAATTTACTGAAGAAAACTAAACGCCAATTGTAGATATATATTTGGTTCTCACAAATTCCAATTGATGATTTCGTTTGAAATTGTACAAAAGGTGGTGAGAGGATTCTGACAGATTTCAGAGTAGAGATACTCGGTTAACGGTGATCTGCGCATGTCTGTGGACGCCACTCTGGAGTTGTACGTCAGACCATGTCTTCTCGTCCCCCTCTCATGCTGTGAGGCGTGTTTTAGATTTGGCTCATTGTAGAAGCAGCGTGAGCGGCACATTCATGCATTAAGACACATTCACCAAACATGAAACAGTTCTGTGTCTACTAGAAATGTCACCCACAGCGTGAGGGGAGGCACCTCTCATACAACGGGGTTAAAAACACCACAGGAATTTCTCACAAACTCTCATTTTGCAGCTTGTACAAGCAGGTATTTTGCAGTACGTAACAGTGTTCCGTACGGTAATTATACCTTATATGGTGAATAGGTGCGTACTTACGTTGTATACGGCATGGGTGTATAGTATTATATCTAGAAAGCTACTTAGTGACGAGCAGATTGCGTACGGCTATGAGGTAAATGTGAGACATTCGCCCACAGGTATATAATAAATATATACACAATAATGACTAGTTTTGTGTACGAGTGGCCGTAATCTCCGAGTAGTTGACGCGTAGTAATATCCGAGCGATTAGCGAGGATATCACGTCGTCAACTACCAGTCGTTATTGTATTTATTACCCACCTACAAGATTAATCAGAAATCTGTTGCAATTAAAAAGTTTGTGTAAGCCATTTAGTTCCAGGCACCACAGCACTGTTAAGTGTGGCAGTAATTCGGTGTAGACTGACACCAATAATATAGTTCGCCATTAACCTGGGATTTTACCATACAAAGCGTATTTTCTTATGATAAATAAGATTATTTTGATTGATTCTAAATAGTTAGCATTGAATAAACATTCAAGAAACTTAATTCGAAGTACATGATGATTCAACCTTATTATGGAGAGAACTATTTTTCCGGAATCTCCTGCAGGAGATTCTGACATGCCGGAATCTCCGGGTAGCTGATTCCAGGTGCCCTATACATTTTCTATGGAGACTCAGTATTAGGTGGGTAATAAATGGTGAATACCACCGATTATGGTGTACGTATTACACTTCGTGTTACCTCTATTGACTATGAGGGGTGGTCAGGGTGGGGGGTGTTCTATAAACAGCGCTCCACCAGGCCCGCCACCAGGGGGCCTCGTCGTCGTTTTCATACGTCCCTCTTTACTTCATACGTCATCCTTTGATGAAATAGATCTCGTTGGATCTCGGAAAGTAACGCGAGACTGAGGGTCCTCTAACATGCTCGCGGGACTGACGAGAGTGAGAGAGAGACAGAGAAGAGTGTGGGAAAAACGCGCAGCGACGGCACACGGCTGGGCATGAGGGGGGGGGGGTGAATAGGACAAGATGACAGAATCGCCATTGATCGCACTTCAGTCTATTTAGGTGCAGGAGACAAGATTCTAAACACGCGACAGTGTTTTGAGATTTATCTCAGACCAGAAAAACGCGATTGAAGGGAAAGATTGAGGAGGGATTGAACCGGGCGCTAACTGCTGCTGGTATCGATCTGGGGTCCATTTGAAGATATCAACTGTGTCTGACTTCAAAGAGAAGAGTGGGAAGGTTTGATTCTATGAGAACTAGATCTGAGTCAGAGGAGAAAGTGAGGATAGTCTTCTCCAGCCTGACAATGTACACCAGTCTGACAGAGAACAGTCCAGGTGAGAACAGGCTCTGACAGAACAGTCTCTGACAGAGAACAGTCCAGGTGAGGACAGTCTCTGACAGAGAACAGTCCTGGTGAGGACAGTCTCTGACAGAGAACAGTCCAGGTGAGAACAGTCTCTGACAGAGAACAGTCCAGGTGAGAACAGTCTCTGACAGAGAACAGTCCAGGTGAGAACAGGCTCTGACAGAGAACAGTCCAGGTGAGAACAGTCTCTGACAGAGAACAGTCCAGGTGGGAACAGTCTCTGGCAGAGAACAGTCCAGGTGAGAACATGCTCTGACAGAGAACAGTCCAGGTGAGAACAGTCTGTGACTGAGAACAGTCCAGGTGAGAACAGTCTCTGAGAACTGAGAATTGTGAAGAAAGCAGAGCGAAATAAATCCTATGAAGGGGATTGTGAAGAAAGCAGGGGATTTAGCTCAGTCGTTAAGTACTGGACTCAATCATAAGGTGGTGGGTTCGACTCCCACTGCAGCCACCTTTCTCCTTCATCTCCAGCAGTGGTAGACTTACTGCTATATCAAAGACCAATCCTTCTCATACCATGTCTATGTGGTGTGGTGTACAGCCACCTTTCTCCTTCATCCCAGCAGTGGTAGATTTACTGCTATATCAAAGACCAGTCCATCTCATACCATGTCTATGTGGTGTGGTGTACAGCCACCTTTCTCCTTCACCCCCAGCAGTGGTAGACTTACTGCTATATCAAAGACCAGTCCTTCTCATACCATTTCTGTGTGGTGTGGTGTACAGCCACCTTTCTCCTTCACCCCCAGCAGTGGTAGACTTACTGCTATATCAAAGACCAGTCCTTCTCATACCATTTCTGTGTGGTGTGGTGTACAGCCACCTTTCTCCTTCACCCCCAGCAGTGGTAGACTTACTGCTATATCAAAGACCAGTCCTTCTCATACCATGTCTATGTGGTGTGGGAAGTAAATGTGTAGGGGTGAGATGTCTACCTGACTTCATATCATAGATTCGATCACCATCTATTGTGGCGTAAAAGCAGTGAGGGAAGCTGACCCTTGAGATAGTCCCTCAGGGTCTCCTTAGTATTGAACAAACACTGTATGAGTCTAAGGGTGGTATCTGAGCAGATAACCTTCACAACGCGGTGCAAGTTGTGTCTAGGTGTATGTACACCCCTGGTGTATATCGTCAGAGACTTAGTGTATGAATTACCCAGGCATTGGGTACCAAAATACTCTCTTTTTTATGTTTTCTATTAGAGGTCGAGTAGATGGATTGACTAATATGCCATTTTGTTTTCATCACTCTGATTCCATATGACTTTGCCTCGTGAAGTCACTACGTAATCAAACTCATGGCGTATTAGTCAACCCTATCCACCCTCACTGGTTTCATTAATAGTATTTAGAGAAAGATTATAATACGATTTTAATACCTATCGCTACATTCGCAGGTACATACCTGAGGTTTGTCCCATGAGCTGATATGTTACATAGAATACATGTAAAACCTTCCTTCGAGTACAGATTTGACGTGGGTAGCACCAGGATCCTGCTACAACGTGGATTGAGGACGCCAATAGATGATCACTTGACCCTGGCGTGTTTCGGAAAGATGAACGATTCCTCGACCACAGATCCCTGTATCCACTGAGGAGCCAACGGGTCGCCGGCCATCCTCACCACGCGAGCCTGGAACTCTGAACGTCATTTATTAAAATGCCGCGGTGTTGTGCTGTTAGTGGTCTTTTGCTGTAATCCACTTGGCACCCGGCCAACCAGCCAGTTCTACGCCTGTCTGTGTAAGGTCCAGGTCACGCATGCGTGGTCAGTGAACCACGTAACGCTGGACCTCAAAGCAAAGACACTATACACAGAGTGAGCGCAGAGTGAACACAGGAGGAAACCACACCATTTCCAGTGGGATCGAGAATGGCTCCAAAAAGAACTCTTCATGTTACAGATTACGGAAATAGACATTATATATAAAACAATGATGATAATGGAGTAAGAATGGACGTAGATGGACTGTGGATTGGACGTGGTTCTAAAAATGATCCATTCCTATTACTCACCAACACACATTGAGGGGTATTCAATCTTTATCCACAGGACAGTAAACCGAGCCGTGCATCTGCTCCTCCGTTCACGTTCACGCCGTCCAGACTCCTCCCGTTCCACTCAACTCCGTAAAACCCGCGCCTGACGTTAGATCGAGCAGCCGACAATTTGTCATTTTCCCGCCAAAACTAATGACGCCACATTTTGTGAAGAATAAAAACACCGCTTCCTTAACCGGGACTTATTTGGAACAATCAACATCCCGGTCCTTTTTCTGGTTGTGGTTGCAAGCAGACGACAAATCAACCCACGTGACAGTTTTCCCGCCAAAACCTGTCAATGGCCGCAGAGCAGCTTCGCCGTAAATGGAAAGAGATATTTCAAGTGGTTCAATGAGAGAGCCGCTGTCATTTTTTAATCTGTCGCCAAAATCACAATTTTTGTGTGTATGTTTTTGACACGAGGCGAATTTGTTGAGAGTGAGTGTTGTGTTAGGGAGAACTCTCCTTCTCACTCGGAGTGTGGTGTTAGTTAAGACTCTCCTTCTCACTCGGGGTGTGGTGTTAGTTAAGACTCTCCTTCTCACCCGGAGTGTGGTGTTAGTTAAGACTCTCCTTCTCACTCGGAGTGTGGTCTCAATGACACTTCATCCACCCTCGGAACCCTCACGAGACGCTGTGGAGACGCCAGGCCGGCCCTGAGACGCCCACGGAACGCGCGGTACCGGAAACCGTGTCTACGCACGCGCATTGGCTCATATTCCGGAAGTGTCAGATTTCTCCTCTTCAGAAGTGACGAGAACGCGGGAAACTCTCGCCTCGCGGACAGCGCGGACAGAGTCGCCAGACGACGCGCTGTGGTTTACGTCACCAGACATTCCTACAAGGTTGATGTGCAAATGCCCTGCAGCGACCACAAATAACAGTTCTACATGAGCACAGGAATAAACGTTCACAGGAGGATGTCTAAATGTGTGGTCTACCGCCGTCACAAACGTCAATTTGACGTGGGCTTCATGCATTGATGTGTAAATGCATTCCTCGGAACCGTCACAAACATCAGTTTGCCTAGCGCAGGAAATGATGTTCATATGTTGACTATAGATTCATTCCCTGCAGCTACAAACATCAATTCTACTTAACCACAGGAGAAAGACGTTCATAGGTCGATGCGTAAATGCATTTCCTGCAGCCATCGCAAATAACAATTCTACGTTACCACAGGAATATACGTTCATAGGTTGATGCGTAAATGCATTTATTGCAGCCACCGCAAATGATAATTCTACGTAACCACAGGAATACACGTTCATAGGTTGATGCGTAAATGCATTTATTGCAGCCACCGCAAATGATAATTCTACGTAACCACAGGAATACACGTTCATAGGTTGATGCGTAAATGCATTTATTGCAGCCACCGCAAATGATAATTCTACGTAACCACAGGAATACACGTTCATAGGTAGATGCGTAAATGCATTTATTGCAGCCATCGCAAATAACAATTCTACGTAATCACAGGAATACACGTTCATAGGTTGATGCGTAAATGCCTTCCCTGCAGCCATCACTTCTCTGTAAGAAACATGGACCGTGGACTGAGGCCATGGAGGAGACGGTCCGAATGACGTTACGCTCTCATTTTTATCTGTTTTCTCACGATCTGCTCAAGTGGAGCAAAAAGACGGATTCTGATTGGAGGACACAAACGAGGCTCCCATGATGCACAGCAGGGCCAGAGGGCGGCCATCTTGTGTGGCATGTGACCGGTTGGCATGGAGACCAGCACGTCCACCTTGCCCCATGATGTCATCGCCTACGTCATACTACACGTGGCGTCAGCACGTCATGGGTACGTGTCGAAATGACGTCATCACTCCTGACTACAACGAGTACCCGACCTGGCCAGTAAGTAGACGGAATGCCAAACCACATAAATTATATAAATATATACGTAAAACTTGGACCTGGCCAGTAAGTAGGCACCATGCCAAACCACACACGTCATATAAATATATACGTAAAACTTGGACCTGGCCAGTAAGTAGGCACCATGCCAAACCACACAACTCATATAAATATATACGTAAAACTTGGACCTGGCCAGTAAGTAGACGGAATGCCAAACCTCACAACTCATATAAATATATACGTAAAACTTGGACCTGTCCAGTAAGTAGACGGAATGCCAAACCACACACGTCATATAAATATATACGTAAAACTTGGACCTGTCCAGTAAGTAGACGGAATGCCAAACCACACAACTCATATAAATATATACGTAAAACTTGGACCTGGCCAGTAAATAGACGGAATGCCAAACCTCACAACTCATATAAATATATACGTAAAACTTGGACCTGTCCAGTAAGTAGACGGAATGCCAAACCACACACGTCATATAAATATATATACGTAAAACTTGGACCTGGCCAGTAAATAGACGGAATGCCAAACCACACAACTCATATAAATATATACGTAAA